>OY740719.1:0-1229600 GCA_963513945.1 Hydrotaea diabolus | reverse complement strand
CGTTGCGCATTACTTTTGAGTGCAATCGGCTGGAGACTCTACAACAGATGTTTTCTGTTCCTCTCTGCCGTTCCATTCCACTGCGTACCTTGTAAATCAACAATAATCAAAGTAGAAAATAAAAACAATTGCAAACAAAATATACGAAAATTTAAATACAAATACGTATGTACATGTTGACAAATGTACATACATGTGAACTTGAAGTGATTATTGAACAGGATAACATTTATTGGAGAAGTTCAGTTTTGTCGTAGCGTTCGATTGAAACCAGTTTCCAGATTGGGACTGCAGAATCAGGTGAAGTGAGATATTGCATACGTTGTTGTTTTGCATGATATCATAGGCAAAAATACAATTGGGTTTCGTTTGTAGATAGCGGTTCACATCCGCGCCTGGTTATGGACGGACTGAAAGTGCAATAATGGATTTTGAGACGGAAAGAATGGCGGAAGGGGTTGCGTCTGGGCTTCCACAGCCCAGGGAGCGCACATTGTCTGGCATTTCTCAACAGTCTAGTCACAGCTCAAAGTGGAATTTTCCGGACTCTGGGCTCTATACATCCAGTTCGAACAATAGTGATTGCAGTGCCGCTCTTGAATCTGACACTGATTCTTGCCAGCTAAAAACTAGAGTGGTGAAAGATGAAGCGCTTCAGCTGGCTCTGCGAGATGCCCGGAGACTCCGTAGCGAGCTGGAGCGATTAACAAAGTCCGAACAATGGTATAAACAGGAACTGCGTCAGCAAAAGTCTTTTCGACTTGAGGACTTGGAGAAAATTTACACTCAGGAACGGAAATTCATGCTGGACAATCAAAGACTGCAGAAAGAATGCGTGCGTCTGTACGAAAAATGCAATGACTTCGAAAGACAATTGCAAAAACAACAGCAGGAGGCTGGCGAAGCTACCGTGCGGAACAGTGAAACACATACTATCGGCGAGGGCATTGCACAATTCGAAGTTCAGCAGCAGTCTGCCCTCATTAAAGACCAACAACAGTTGATTAGTGTCCTAAGAAAGCAAAAGAAGGCTCTTTTAAACGACCTAAGATCTCTTACGGAGGAAAAGGATGAGAAAGTCATGGAAATGCAAAAAGTTCTGGCTGACCTAGAATTCGACAACAAACTAATTACGAAAAAGTGTACAGAACTTTCTAAGGAACGTTCGAAATTGGCAGGTAATCTGAGGCAAACAGACTCAAAGCTCTCGTTGGCGTTGGATGAAAAATTAAATCTACAGAAAAGCTTGTCCGACTTAAGAGAACAATTAGACCTACAAGAGAAGCTTGTAAAGCTAAAAGAAGATGAAATAGCTCAACTACAGGTGGATTTTAAGGACAACATGCAGACCGAACATGATTTGGATAAAGTCCACATACTAAGCATGAAGTATCATGAAGAAATCAATAGCAAATCACTGGAAATAATCACTCTGAAAAGCCAACTTAGCAATATGCAAGTAGAACTTGAAAATCTTCAAGAAATACAGTCACAAAATGATCAGCAACAACGAACCATTGAACAATTAAATTTCACGGTGGAGGCTTGCCAATTGGAGTTACAGGAAATAAAGGAATCAGAGTCCCTGAAGTCTGCCCAAATTCAGGACTTACAAGAGAAAACAGACAAGCTTTTCCAGGACAAAGAGGACAAGCACAAACAGCTGCTAAGACAGCAAAGGGATTTCGCTAATGTGTGTCAAGAATTAAAAATCACCAATGAGCAGTATACTCTTGTCCAAGAACGCTACAAAGAAACGCAGTTTAAATTGGAATTACTCGAAATCGATCAAAGCAAGCTGAAGTTTCAAAGTGAAAACGATCAACGGGAGATTCAGGAACTAAGGCAAAAACTACGAGAGTATTTGCATCAGACCTCTGAGCTAGGCGAAAAAATCCAGAAACTTGAGGCCGACATGAAGACCGCTGTACAAGAAAATATTGCTCTTAAAAGTGATTTCGAAAAGTTGCAGCAAGAATTACAGGATTTGAAAACAGATCCCAGTCCAAGAGGCATGTCCAATCGATCCGATGTGTTTAATAACGACTTTTACCAGCTTTCAAAAGAATGCAATAGACTGCAAAGTACATTAGACGAACACAGCGCGATCTTTGTAGAGAAATCAAATGTTATGCGGCACTTACAAGGTTTAGCACCTACGCCAATAGTTGAAAGCCTTAGTCCAACTTTGACCACATCACTTGAAAATAAAGACCTTTCTGGCGAATGCGATAAATTAAGGGAAAATACCGATCTTGTGGAGTTCTTCTCGAAAGAAAAAGCAAATACTATAAATGCCATTAACTCGGGTCAACACTCAAACAAAGGCATGCAAAATCTAGTCAATGAGAATGAAATTCTCAAGCAAAAAATATCCCAGATAGAAAGTGAAGCCTGCGCTCTACAGCTTAAGCAAGACATCAATGAGAAAACCCAAAAAAGTGCTGCCCTGGAAACACTTTTGGATCAGCAGGAAGAGAAAGTAAAGAAACTTCAAAATAAACTACTGCACAATGATTCGAAACTTTATAAAATGGAAAGACAGTTGAAAACCTTACAAGATGCGGAAAGCTCCAGGGAACTGCTTCTGGAAAATCAGCTGCTTAAGGAGAATTTAGCGACAGAACAACTTTTGAAGACTGATTTAAATACACAGCTGACACAAGTCAAGGACCAGATGGAGACGCTGAAGGAATGTTTGGATCGATATAAATCCAAACAGAAGTCATCTTCTCACAAAGCTGTGCAGTGTGATATGGAAAATCAGCAGGACGTCTGTCAAGAAGTAAAATATTTAAAAGAACAAGTCTTAGATTTGCAGGATAAACAACTCAAATACGTGGAGAAAGAGTCGCACAAAGAGGACGAACGTTTACAACTTTTGCACAAATTATCGGATATGCAAAATTCAAAACTGCAATGTTTACAAGACACTACAAGAGATTGGGAAGATATGCTCAAGTCCCTGAACACTGTCCAGACCATGGAAGAACAAACTCGAAGAGAACTAGAATTAAAGAGACTGGAGCTAGAAGAACTTAATGAAGTATTTGCTGAACAAAATGAAGAACTGAGAAAATTGGAAGAACTGACGGCTTTAATAGAATTTAAGAGACAGCATGAAATAGAACAACTCAAACAAACATTCCAACAAGAAATCGAGGTGGTAAAACAGCAGCTGGTCGAAAGCCAGCAGGAAATGCAGCGGCAGCAAGAATTGAATCTGCAGCTCCAGCAAAAGAATGAGCGAATCGAACAAAACTATCACGAAGACTACGCTGTAGAAATAGCCGACTACAGAAGCGAAGTACGATCTCTGAAAAATAAAATGGAAAGGTCAGTGAGCGAGAAAGATGACATGCTCGAACGAATTCTGGAATTGGAAGAAGAATTAAAGGAAATCAAGCGCCATCAAAGAGAAGCTGTATTACTCGAACAATTTCCCGCTATCACTGAGGGGTACGTCACAGCATCTTCTTTAGATTTGCCTGTTGAAAAGTTTAAAGTCGATGAAGATCATTTACGCATTTTGACAAAAGTATTAGAAGGTGAATATGCGCGTAAAATGCACAGATATGACGAACATATACACTCGCTGCTGTCAAATGTAAATGCTCTTAAGAAATCACTTAAGCTCAATGAGGAGAAGACAGCCATCTTGAGCGAAGAACAATGTAAAACGTTAGAGGAGCTCAAGGATTTGCATAAAACCAAGAGAAGCTTGGAAGAAATGCGTCTGAAATACGAACAAAGTCAAGATACAATTAGAGTGAGTTTAGATTTAAAGTTGCAATTAAAATTTATATTGTTATATTCAATTCTACACAGGAATTAAAAGAGGCTTTGGTTGTGGAACGTAAGAAATTTGAAGCTTCTGATTTGGGAAAATCCTCGCGAAATGAAATAAGCACATATGAGGTATCCAACTTGATTGATGACTACAAAAAGGTATAACATTTAACAGATCTATATTCAGAAGCAAACTGTTACCTTTATTTTGTGCTTTGTTTTGCAGTTGATACAACAATCGGCTTTGGTAACAAAGAGACCAGCAACCAGCTCAATTCTTGATCTGATACAACGCAGCAATCAGTATGTGCCAAATTTACAAAAGCTCGAAGCAAACATTGGCGACTTACGTTGTGATCTTCAAAACTTTTTATCGTCGAATACGCAGAAGATGCCAGTCACATCCCTTATAACTGCAGCTTCCTTGACCGTTCCACCATCTTTGATGGACGAGCTCAGAGCTGCCTCAGATGCATTCTAATCATTACGTCGAAAGAAAAGACGCCAGTTGTTTTTCTTCCACATAACAGCGGCATCCTTCACAGACCTTTCCGTCGCCAATTTCCCTCTCCCCTAACTTGTTAAGTGCCAATTAGTTTAATAGCTTATTTTGTGTCGTCATTGTAAAAATTGTGTTTAGTTTCGATCACTTTTGTTCTGTTTACTATTTATTTCGTTTTTATTTTTTCTGTTGAACCTTTGTTTTCTTGTTATATTTAATTACGAATAAAATAGAGGCTTTCGCAAGTTTTATTCCAACGGAAACAACCATTCCGTTTTTGTCTCTCAACTTTTTGCCGCATTTTCTGTCAAAAGAGGCACAACATATTTGCGGTTCTTATAAAGTTTTTGAAAGGGCATTTATTCAGCAGAGCAAACTAAGGTTTGCAGGAGTAGGACCGTGCATAATAAGCAAGTCAGAATATGAAGTAGAATTGTCTGTGGAAAAGCACATGTCTTGTACCGGAAAAAAATCGTACGGTTAGTCTGTCAGATGGAAGCGATGTTTCAGGGAGTTTGTTTTAAATTCTCCTCTTTAGATAAACACATAAGCAAAGTTAAGCAATGTATGTGTAGTCGGAAATAATGGCAAAGGGGCGGTAAGCATGACACCAATATGGAACTGGAAAGTCGTCATTTACAAGGAACGAAACGCATTCATCAAGAGGTAATCCCATGACTGCCGATTATATGTACTGGATTAACCCGAAGCAGTACTTTGGCACTATGTGCAGAAAGTAATGAAGCTAAAAAGATTTATTTTTGGTAAGTGTTTTTCTATATTGTGGTATTTCGAATGTGTTAATTTTACGAGTATAAAGTCTTTTTGGATATAGGGCCACAAAAATGTTAATTATTTGGCGTTTTAAGATTATGGTAGAAAATGCCGTAGGTACTGAAGGATTCAGAATTGGGAGAAAGTTGCCTTAAAGTGGCAATAAAATAATCTTATAAATACCGTACTATAAATATGAGTGTTTTGAAAGATTTTGTAAAAAATATTATCCTTTGAAGCTTTGAATTTAGCGAGCGACCCACGTATCACTTTTCCAGGAACGAAAACACCTTTAGAATGTGTTAGCGGAAAACCCATCCAAAATTGCTATAGCTACGTTGGTCATTTGATTTATAAAATTCAAATTCTCCATATCGAATTTAATTGACATTTGCAAAGTGGCTCGACATACAAAATGACAGTTTGTAAATAGAAAGACAAATAATTAATTGTATTCTTTTGGATCCTAAACGATAAGGAACTATATAATAGAAAGAAAATTAAATTGTTGGATTCTTTTGGATACTAATCGTTAACCGAGCTGCGTGGTTTGGAATTTCAGTACTTAGAAAGCCAATTAAATAAACACTGAAGACGAGCAAAACATGACTGTATGTTGTTGATCTCTCCTTTAACTCATTTCCTATTAAAGTAATTAAAAAAAATTGCCGTTTTATGAAAAAAAAAAACTTCAAAGCACCCATAGCCTTATCTAAAATCCGTAAAGCTCATATCTCATGGTATTAGTAAACTCTGTTTCGTTAATTTTCGATCCGTTGTGCATCTGAGATTCCTTCAATAGTGCACGAATCATTTCACTGAACCTTTGCTCTGATCTAGCGATGTCATCTTTGATTTCCCTCTTTAAACCTGTCCATTTGACGAGAGCCACTACACCTTGAGCTGTTTCTCCGCCAATGCCGTACCATCTCTTGTAGGAGGTCCGAGCGCCAGAGTAGGTTTCCAGTCTTATATCAATTGTGCGGGGTGTTGACATTTTCACGGCATCTGAATATATTTTTAATTCCTTTTTTTGCTTGCTTAGACATGTGTACTCAGAACGCAAGGTGTTGCGCTCTTCACAGTCGTTTCTACGGCGAACACTACAGCCAAAAGAGTCCGGCGGACACTTCATTTCACCACAAATCCAATCGCCTTTGCACCGGGGGAAAACGCTATGTTAAGTAACAAGTTAAGGGGCGCGTGCTTTGTACCCACCTTTTGTATGGTCCACATTGATGTTACTCACAAAGGAGATACCTTCTCCGTACGACAGGAATTCCACAATTACAAACAAAGCCACTAATTTAAGCATTTGTAATTATTATTTAATAACGAGGTCTCCTCCAAAGCAAAGCAGAATCAACCGTTATATCTGTCAAGATAACTGAAAATTGGGAACAGTTCGCTGCTTACACCATAAACCTTCCTAGCCGTCTAATTGACAGTCATAATT
Source organism: Hydrotaea diabolus (assembly GCA_963513945.1). Lineage (NCBI taxonomy): Eukaryota > Metazoa > Arthropoda > Insecta > Diptera > Muscidae > Hydrotaea > Hydrotaea diabolus. Next base: position 1,223,079 of record OY740719.1, on the reverse strand, counting down.
TTTGTTTAAGAACAAGATGATGCCATGATGATCACTGGATAAGGTAATGAAATTATTTACTGCCAATGAGAGTGACCACAAATAGCAGAACCGCAGACAAGTAATCTTTTGATTAATTCGCGTTTATAGAATTAAAAACGTTGGTATTTTGCGAACAATAAAATTATGCTCTTTTTAATTTGCAGACACACTCGTATTTCTTACGTCAATGGCATATTAAAAGTTCACATTAAATTTCTCCAATATTTTGATATTCTGCTCAGCTGATTGTTTGAAACTATTCCAGTCGTTTGGCGATATTGTTCCTTCGGCGTGCTCGAGGCCACTTGAACGATAACCAGCGGAGTAGTTTGAATCGGCTCCCACGTACGATTCTACATCAATGTCAATAGTTCTCGCCTTAGCCATTCGAAGAGTTGCGGTGGCATTCGCAGTGGCCACTTTATTTTCATCAAAACAAGTGTAAATCACGTTCAATAGCTTTTTATCGTTGGAGTCCGTCTGCCGCTTTATTCGACATCCAAACGTTTCGGGGGGACATTCGACATTGCCACACACCCAGTGGCCTAAAATATGATGGAAATATTTTTAAAACTATAGACGAAATATGTGGTATGTGACCAAATCTTCGAAACTTTCTTACCGTTTTCATACGAAAGATTGAGATCTTGAATGTATGAAATCGTTGGAGTGGGTGACCCAGAAATGGCTGGTAACAGGCAGTTAAATGCGATAACAAAGTATAGTTTCCACATGATAATGGTATTGATTAAAAACTATTTTAAAAGTGCTGTCTGCTTTGTTTAAATAGCGTTTCAAATCGCAAAGGGGCGATGATGATTAGAGTTTTAGACCCATATCGCACCTAAACAAAATAACACAAAGCTTGCATTTGTTCCGTGATTAATGAATTAGTCTGTCCCTGGATGAGTGATTTCAATATTTACACAGGCCAACAAGATCTTGTCATGGGTTACTTCCGTTTCTGACTCAAGGATAAATACGGGAGATGTCAACCTTAAAATAAAAGTTCTGTGGTGTCTTGCAATTGTTTCGCATTTTTATTTATTAAGGAAAAAGTGTTTATGTCTGCAATGTGGTCGGAGCAGCACCAGGACGGTGTAATATTTGTTCCTAGTCAGCTCCTAAAAGGGATTTTTAGAGAAGTTCGTATGTTCTTAAATAATGCAGTCCTCTAGAAGTCAACCGACATACGCCTAAATCATATTTGGGTCTTTTTAATTCCAAAGTAATGTAGGGTACCATTTAAATAGTTACGTTCTACTTCACCTTTCTTAATTATTTTAAATGACTTAACTTGTTATGCGTTTTTCAGATACTCGTATTAATTAACTTTAAATGCTCATATACAAATCATTTTTTACCATGTGTATATCGGGAGTGCTCCAAGAAACCCCTAAAAAACTTGCAGACCTGTGTAATACTTCATATATGTTAGATTCACCAAAATAATTGTGAATCACACTGGCGCTGTGCTGATAAATATTCCACATTAAGCCGGCATATACTATTTGCATACATACACACATAGCCAGAAGCGGCAAGGCCTTTTCCAAAGGGGCCTCCTTGGAATTTATGTTATAGTTCCAATAGAAATGAAGGTATTAAAATAAATTATTTTTACTTTAAACCATTCTATACTAATTATACATATTTAGTTATTCGACTGGCGTTGTCTGAGTTACTTGTAGTTTATTGTAATTGCCACGAATTGTAATAAGTGCGTTCATATTTTGTTTGGAGTAAATTATATACACGGCGCGTTTTTCTTAACATTCCATCATTTACCTGCGAAATAGTCCTTATATTCAGTGGTTTATGCGGTAAAAACACTTGCTTACTGACCATTATTGGCATCGGAGGATAAACTTTTTCTTAAAAAGAAGTATACCAGAGTGTATTTCGTACGCACCACTGGTGTGGTCCACATAGATGTTACTCACATAGGAATTTTTTTTCCGTACGGTAGGAATTCCACAATCACCAACAAAGTCACTAACTTATGCCTTTCCATGAAGCGCCTTTATTTAGTAACGAGGTATCCTCTGAAACTATGCCAGTTCAACTTATCAAGCGTAATATATGTATCTGTTCGGTTAACTGAAATTTGGAGTCGGTTTAGTTTAGCTGTAGAATGACAGTGATCCTTTCTGTTTAAGTCACGATGATGATTGGACGAAGTAAGCACAGACAAACAGTCTTTTGATTTACACACATGGACAAAAGTGATTTTCACTTGACTTCATTGCCCTTTGAGGAATTGCCATGCATTTATTTAATTTTAACGAAAACCAAAACTTATTTTTGCTTTACATACTTATTTATAGACAATTAAAAATAAAAATAGTTAATACTTCATGTGGTCAAAAGTGTTCGCACTTACAATTATACGAGTATATAAAAAATCAATAAAAACTATATTTGTTAATACTTAGTTTGTTTTCCCTTAGATGTAATTACTTGTCTATCCTAGCTGTTTTGTAACATCAGATCCAATATTTTCCCATTCTTCTATTATTACTTCCATAAGGTTTTTTTAGGTCATGTAATGTTTTTTTTTTATCATTTTGTCCCATAAATATTCAATTGGACTACGATCCGGAGAATAAGGAGGCGTTTTTAAATATGTGAAGTGCATTATATAGGATCCATAAGCGAACAATTTCTGCTGAATGTTTGGGATCATTGGACAATGCTGGTAGTTATATTTTCTTTTAAAATGTTTAAATAAATATGTTTATCCATTATACTCGTCCTTTCCTACTTTTATTTATATCATTAAGAACTCAAGTATTTTTGAACAGAATAAATTATGCTTATTTTTATTTGCAGATATATCACCATCGTCAATGGCTAAACATCGCATTTATATCTTCAGCTGTCTTCATAGTCCGCTCAGCCGATTGTTTTAGTTCATTCAAGTCGTTTGGCGATATGGTTCCTTCGGCGTGCTCGTGGCCACCTGAACGATAACTAGTGGAGTATAATGAAACGGCTCCCACGTAAGATTCAACATCAATGTCAATAGTTCTCTCTTTGGCCATCTCAAGACTGTCGGTGGCATTCGCAGTGCCCACTTTATTTTCATCATAACAAGTGTAAATCACGTGCAATAGCTTTTTATCGTTGGAGTCCGTCTGTCGCTTTATATGGCATCCAAACGTTCCCGGAGGACATTCAATATTGCCACAGATCCACTGGTCTTATATTGCAGTGCGAAATATGTATGATGGAAATACATTTGAAATTTAGGGAGAAACATGTGAAACGCTCTTACCGTTTTCATACGAAAGATTAAGGTCTTGAATGTACGAAATCATTGGTATGGGTGACCCAGGAACGGCTGCTAACAGAGAGTTGAATGCGATAACCACATAAAGTTTCCACATGTTAAAGGTAGTGGTCGAAAACTACTCGAAAAGTGCCGCCCTGTTTTGTTTAAATAGCGTTTTAAATCGCAATAGTGCGATAGTGAAACAATGGGATAGATCGGAGATGTGGACTCATATTGCAACCAAACAAATTACACAAAGCATGCATTAGTGCATTTGTGCCGTAATTATAAAATTAGTCCGTCTCTTAATTAGAATATTTTCAAACGAAATACGAGTACATGCAGTACACGATCAGCGATTTTAATATTTACACAGGCCAACGACATCTTGAATTTGACAAGGCGGCCATTGGGTTTCTTCGTTTCTGACTCAAGAATAAATACGGGGGATGTCAATCTAAAAATACTAGTTCTGCGGTAAGTTGTGCCTTGCAATTGTTTGTCATGTTCCCATTTAACGATGCTTTTATTCTTTTTAGGAAACAGTGGATTTGTCAGCGTTTAGGTCGGAGTAATACCAGAAAGGTCTAACAGCTCATGAAAGGGGTGTTGAGGAAAGTAAATATGTTCTGTTATGATACAACCGCAGATGGTTTCGATAAACGTCCTCTAAGAGTCAACCGACATACCCCAAAATCAAATTTTTGTTCAAGCCTTTTGTATAACAAAGTGCGGTAGGGTATTCAAATTCAAATACTCGTTTAAATTTACATCGGACTCACCATTTTACTGAAATGGCATCGTCGTAAGATGAAGTTAAGTAAATCTGAACAGATAAGAAAGATAGTGACCATGTTCTAATGGTAAATGTCTCAGGAGGTCGCTAACGCGATAACTTCACACAATTGTACAAAAATATAAAAACGGTTTTGTTTTCGGAAAATTATAAACAATTTAAGTTAAAACCCGATTGTTTTAAATAAGTAAAATGTTTGGGAAGAAAGTTATTAAAGAATAACATTTAGCGATTTAAGCGAGTTCAGTTAGTACCCGCTTATGGTATTTTTGAATAACTTTTTGCAAATCAAACGGTTTATGATGCATTAAGCCAATCAGTTCTTGTATACGTATCAGTTCTTGTAGATGTAAGATATTTAAAATATTATTTTGAAGTTCTCGCCTTAGCGACCATTCTCGTTTAATGAGCGAGTACAACAGAACATGATTAATCTCAATCAGTAACCCACTGAACAATAGTCAGTGTTTCGCCCTCTATTTCCATATAATGGGAATAGATTAATCGAATCTAAAGGATTAAGTCCCTAACAGAAGCTTGATTTTGGATAACAGCTTCAATTAGTAAAGTGCGTCAAACCAATCATAAAAAACCCACTACTTTAAACGGCTGCAATCTGCTAGAAGTTAGTTAAATGATATATTTGATAATGACACTTTTTGTATTTTTCAGTAGTATAAATTTAACATCCATCAACTACAACTGAGATATTGCCTCAGTGGTAAATTAACAAAGGCAGTGGACAACATTGAAAATCTTTAGTTTTTGAATATGCTCCATTCTAGTATGATGAAGATAGTCACAGTTGTGAAAGTCTAAACGGTCGTTCCGCATAGCATGGAATCGTTGTTCAGCCAAGACAAAAATGCGCAAACATTGGCCGAGCTGTTATCTTTACAAGAAATAATCAAGCAAAAACGCAAAAAGGTTAGGAAGTAGTATTTTCAGAGGGTTCAGAAAAACAACTCCAGATTTTTTTTTTAATTTTATCGATTGGGCCAATTGAAATATTAACCAATGATGCGATAATCAAACGATTAGTAAGTCGTTTTATCACATATGCGTATAATTAACTAAACAAGTTTAATGTCAATCATTTTGCTCTGCCTAGTGTGGTGTTTTAATATCAGCTGTGAACAACCATCTCCATAAGCTCCGTATATGAACATAACGGAGGCAGTCCCTGTTCATATTCATAGCTGATTTAAGACATCCACTATGTTTCTTATATTTCCACAATATTTTAAAAAAAGTCAAGTCTACTTAAAGAATTTTCATTCAGAGTTGTCGGAAAGGATGAGGAATATTAACGTGATTACATATTTCTATGAAAATTGGTCATTGTATTATTTTATTTTAGAACGGTTAAACCAATAATAATAACTCACTTATTTCCCAACCGCCCACGAACATTTCTCTCAAAATTTGGCAGATGTGCACTTTATAATTCCAACACTCACTAAACGAGACCCATTGTTTAAAGCATTCTCTGAACGACTAATGTATTTTACAAAGAATTTCAGATCCCAGCCTCTGAGAAGTGTAATATATTTTTACTTCACTTTGTGGAACCCGGTATTAAATCGCTGATTCCGCCCGGCTGCGGACTAGTAAATATATAGAGTGCTCCGAGACACCGCTAAACACTTGTTCAACTTTAATATGTGTATAATGCAGACCTGTGTAATACAACAAACAAGATAGATTCAGCAAAATAATTGTGAATCACACTGGCACTGTACAGATAAACATTCCACTTTAAGCCGACATCTCATACTTGCATACACACACGCATAGCCAAAAGCGGCCAGGCCTTCTCTAAAGAGGTCTCCTTCTAAGTCTTTATATATATTGCATAACAATGAATTCACACAAAATAATTTATATTTTCTAGAAAACATTCAATACTTTTTTAGTCAAATAATAAAAGCTGCGAATTAAAATATGCAGTTTGATAAGTTAGCGGGTTAAACTACAAACCTTTCCGGCTGCATAAATGAAAGGGTTTCTTTATGTTTAAGTAAAATGCTAAATGTCATACGTTGTCACGATGATCATTGGAAATGACATGGGCTTAACCGCAGACCAGTAGTCTTTGGACTTACATATTTGAGTAAATGTATAGAATTAAAATCTTTAGTATTTTTGAGCTCTTTATTTTCAGAAATATTGCCTACGCCAATCACTTATTAGAACTTCGAATTTGAATCCTCCACCTTCTTCAAATTCTGCTCAGCTGATTGTTTTAAATCATTCCAGTCGTTTGGCGATATTGTTCCTCTGGCGTTCTCGTGTCCACCTAAACCGTAGCCAACGGAGTAGCCCGAATCGGCTCCCACGTAAGATTCGATGTCAATGTTTATGATCCTCACCTTAGCCATCTCAAGAGTTTCGGTGGTATTCGCAGTGACCACCTTATTTTCGTCAAAACAAGTGTTAAACACGTTTAATAGTTTTTTATCGTTGGAGTCCGTCTGGCGCTTTAATCGACATCCAAACGTTTCCGGAGGACATTCTATATTGCCACAGATCCACTGGTCTTATATTTCAATGCGAAATGTAATAGAAATACATTTAAAACAAAAAAGAACTAAACTGTTTGAACGTTCTTACCGTTTTCATACGAAAGATTAAGGTCTTGAATGTACGAAATCATTGGTATGGGTGACCCAGGAAAGGCAGCTAACAGAGAGCTGAATGCGATAGTGAAATAAAGTTTCCACATGTTAAAGGTAGTAATTGAAAACTACTCAAAAAGAGTCGTTCTGTTGTGTTTAAATAGCTTTTCAAAGCGCAATAGAGCGATGGTGAAACAATGGGATAGATTGCAGGTGTGGACCCAATATGCACCTCAACAAAACTACACAAAGCATGCATTTGTTTCGTAATTGTAGAATTAGTCAGTCATTTAATTAGAGAATATTCGAACGAAATGCTTGCTGAACACAATCAGTGATGTCAATATTTATGTACACAGGCCAACGAGATCTTGTATTTAACAAATGCAAGTAGATGACCATTTAGATTCTACATTTCTGGCACTAAGGTGAACACGGGTGATGTCCATTTTAAAATAAGAGTTCCATGGTAAGTAAAGCCTTGAAGTTGTCATGTTTTCACCTAATGGCGTTTTTATTTCTTTAGGAAACAATTTGGTCGGAGCAGTACCAGTACGATCTAAATGTAGGTCCCCAGTTAGACTATTATAGAGAATCTTTTACATGGCTTAGAAGAAATGCCAGCCTCTAAAAAGTGCAAGATCTTTTTACCCCACTTTATTTTGTGGAACCTGGTATTATTTCACCGATTCCGCTCAGCTATGGACTTGTTCATATATAGAGTGGCCCTGGAAAAACCAATAACTTCGGGTGATGGTTAAAAATGTCTACCTGTGTAGTGCATCAAATAAGTTAGATTCAACAAAATAATAATTGCTGTAGCGGCAACTAAGTGAAGGGGTGGCAGCCCTTGGCTGTTTCGGTGAATCTGGTCCACAGAACCGGATGTCATAAGTCAGAAAAAATAAATGTGAATCACTCTGATAAATATTCCGATAGAATCACAGAGGCATAAGCGGCCAGGCCCACTTCAAAAAGGTCTCCTTATAATTCATTCTCAAGACCCAATATAAATGAATTCACAAAAATGGGGTATTAAAATAAATTCTATTTATGGTTTGGCATTTTATTTTTTGCCACGAAATTTGTATTAATGCGTTATAAATTTTGTTCAAACAGGTAAATGTCTGGACTGGAGTTAAGGTCAAAATGGCACATAAACGACGAACGCTTGGTTGACTGACTATTGCTAAATGGCATGGAAAAAACGGTTCTATTGCCCAAACACCAATGTGTGTACGAGTAAAATAAGTAAATGTTTTGTACGAATTTTCTGATGAGTTTGTTTCAGCCCCATTTAAAACCACCCCTTTAAAATTATGTCGTTTTGGAACGTACTCCAACATGTATTTATGTAGGTTATAACGATACAGCCGAATAAACGTAACGCCGTTTTAATTTCTTTCGGCTTTTCTTTTATCATTTAATATAAACCATAACTGTTTCTTTAATGCGTTAATAACAAGACGATAGATATATTCCACAAACATTAATTCATTTAACATTCTCTAATACACAAAGATTGAATCTATTTTTTTGATTTAAATAAGGCGTGTCATATAAATGTCGATAAATATGAAATTCGATGTGTCGTATAATTAAAATTTGTATTTCAATCACAAGAATAATTTATTAATACACGTCAAATCAACATTACATTCAAAATTAAAAATGTACAGGGAAAAATAACTACAGTCGAGCATGGCCGAATACTTTATACCATACATTCTTCAGGTATACGGACGGTTTGTTGCCTCTGTACGGAATATAGGAAAGGTCGGATTTAATACGTCACTTCTATAGCGGCAGGGTTTCAGATCGGGAAATACATATATGAAAACATGGACCGATATGGTGCACTATCGTCAGGGTTGCCCATGGGTGTACATATCGCTCTACTCTAAGTTTTTTCAAGATCGAATTTAAAATGTGGCCTCTACAGCCTCGACCAGGAGGGACCTTTTTATGGGGGCTATATATTTTCTGGTTTGGGAGTTCTCGAGAATTTCAGTAATTTACTTTTTCCGCTTTCCCGGAATTTTTTAAAAATACTACAAAGATTAACTTAAAAAATTCCTAGAGAAAGAACTTAAATTTAAGCAAAGTACTCGTGATTGGAACGTATCAAAGTTATTCAAATGTACCTCGAAATGCAAAAATATTCTGATTTGGCAACGAATTCGTTCTCTGTGCGTAGTACAGACACCATTTGAATATAAAAAAGGAACGACCAACCAATGATTGCTCTTTTATATCAAATAGTCCGACTCCATTTTGGCATTTGAGCGTTTGTCTAGCAGATCGTCATGTAATTTTCGAAATGTGTGACATATCGTTTGCATTTCCTTTATCCGCTGTCATTATGTCCATAGACGTTACGACATTCTTCCACGTCTGAAACCTTTAAAAAATATTTAAAATATAATATAGGCTGTCCACACGCTGATTAGGAATCCTTTTTACCTATAGCATCCTCTGGTATCTAAAATTGATGACTTTTTATATTTGACCTTTTTTGTAACAATTAACACCACTTATTATAATAAACCTCAACACATTTTTTCTCAGTGGAAGATCACGCCCTTCTCTCTAACAAATAATCAACTTTAGACGCTCTGAAAATCTTCGAGGTTTGCCCAGGGCAAACTTTAGAAATTAGACTCTTGATTCCTCATTTTAATAATTTAATATCAGTATAATTGATGAAGTATTTAAAAAGGTATACAGGCGAAGTTGTAAGCTTAACATGCAAAAATTTTAAAGTAAAGGCTAAAGCAATTCTATTGCGCAAAACCATTTCAGCATACATTAAACTGGGTCACGACAAACAAGAACAAAAAAATGCATGCGACAAAAAATAAACACGTACTTTTGGAATAAATGATTAATCTTTAAATTTGTCCATGCCCAAATCAATAAAAAATTCAAATACCGTAAAAAATTACTTGAAAATGAAAATAGTGCCCAAGTTTTATATGTTTGGTAAATTCTTAAGGGATAATTGAAAAAAAATATGTGGAAACCACTAGTTCTAACACTTGATTTTAGAAAAATGTTTCTAAAAAACGATAAGTATAAAATATGGTTCTGAAGATAATTTAGCTTTTGTTTTTAATTTTTTTTGACTCGATTATTTTGACTTCTAACATCGCAAATCTTTAAGTTCGAAAAAATAATATTTAAATATATTGCCACAGAAATATTTTTTTTATAATCATAAAACCCAAATAATTCTTTTGCCAAAGCGTATTTATTTAGCAACCCATCCTAATGTGTGTGTTTGTCTGGGTAGTGTTAAGTGATAACATCATTGACTGCCTGTTTTCACTCTAGAAAGACACTACCGGGTTGTGCAAATTTATAAAGTGACGACACGTACGTATTTAACCAAACAAGTCCAACTGACCAATGCCTGTGAATCTTCCCCAGTTAAGAAAGAAAAAGGGAACACATAAAATATGCTGCATCTTGTTGTTGTTATTTATTTAAGTGCTGCTAAAGCAGGATTTACATTATGCGATTTTGACTAAAAACTGTTTGATAGGAACATACCGAAATAGTTCTGCCCAGCATTTTGTCTAAAATCGCATAGTGTAAACTCAGTTTAGGTTAAATTTAATTGGACAATTTAATCAAACATGTGAGCCAACTCATAATTCATTTGCTCCATTTCCTTATGCAGGTTTTCCATTTCTTTGTTTAGATTCTCTCGAAACTGACTCATTTCTTCGTTGAATTCTTTTCTAAACTCTTCGGAATTGAAGCTACTCGAGTCATATGAGTTATAGGTGCTTATACGGCCGCTGCGAGTCCCCTCAATAAAAACCTTGATTTTTGAATTGGGATCAACTGCCTGAGTAGTCACGGACTTTTTCAATTCCACGTTTGTAGCCGAATAGCAAATATTAGTGCGCACCACGACCGCAGGATCTTTGGGATCCTTTTCTTTGGTCACCAAACAACGTTCAGCATTCAAAGGACATTCGATTTTGTCGCATAGAAATTTCTCTATATTTTAGTAGAAATTGAAAGAACTCTGATGAAATTGGATCCTGCTGTAGTGCGTGTCCCGTACTCACCCTCCGAGATGTCAATGGTTACGTCTCCAAAAGCAGACACGGAGCGGGCGTGCGTCGATGCCGCTAAGCATAGAAAGCCGATCAGAAAAATGATTGCTGGCATAAGCTTGATTGCCATCGTTCAGGGTTCTGTGCGATATGATGATCTGTTCTATCCAACGTTTTTCAATCTACTGAGCTGAGCAACAGGTTTCACGGTGTAAAAATAAGTTCAAACAATTAATTTGTTATTGTTGTTATGGCGTATTTTGTTTCTAAACATTGATCATGATGCCGAAATGTTTAATAATTACACACATACATATTAGAATGCCCTTAAAACAATACATATGCATTCACATACATAAGAGTGGGTCGATTATGCGCATAAGAGTGGGTCGATAAATTTGAACAACAAATTGTTTGCACAATCGCGAATAAAAAATTGCGTTTTCATTTATATAAGGGTTTTTTTCAGAACTCACATTCGGTTTTTGTTGTTCAAATTACATTTTGCCAAACTGGAAAGTATTAATGGAGTAATCTTAAAACATAAATTACATATTTGACGATTTCAACTTTCTGAAATATCAGAAAAATGTCTTATAATTCGAATTTGACCTAGTCCACTCTGTCATTAACACCCTAATGTGTATATTTTAGGACACCACTCCGAAGGATCTCCATGCGAAGTTGATTTTATTAAAAAACGAGGTCTTCTCCGAAACAATGCCAGACAACTTAGCACGAGTATTTATGTATCTGTTGAGATAACTGCAATTTGGAGTTCTGTATAAAAAAACCGAATGTAGTGTGATGTCACGATGATCATTGGACTTAGTATTGAAGTAATTCTCGGCAAATGATATTGACTACAATTAGCATAACCACGAACAAGTAGTCTTTTGAACATATTTTTGAACAGAATAAATTAAGGTTTTTTTATTTTCAAATAAAATGTAACCTACGCCAATTGCTTATCAAAACGTAGCATTTGAATCCTCCATATACCGCTCACCTGATTGTTTTAAATCATTCCAGTCGTTTCTCGGTATTGTTTGTTTGGCGTGCTCGTGGCCACCCAAACCGTAACCAATATAGTAGCTTGAATCGGCTCCCAAATAAGATTCTATATCAATGTCAATATTTCTCTTTTTATTTTTATCTCAAAAGTTGCGGTGGCATTCGCAGTGCCCAGTTTATTTTCATCAAACAAGTGTAAATCACGCTTTATTTGACACCCAACGTTTTCAGAGGACATTCTAGATTGCCACAGACCCACTGGTTTTTTATTGAAGTGCGAAATATGCTGGAAATGCATTTAAAACTACAGAAAAAGTATGTGGCATGGAATCAAATCTTTTAAAAGCTTTTTTGTAATATATCACAACACATTAGGACCTTGATTGTTCGAAATCATTGGTATGGGTAGCCCAGGATAGGCCGGAACAGGCAGTTGAATGCATTGGAGAGCTGCTCCCATATTGAAGCTTAACAGAACTACACAAACCGTGCATTAAGTACGTAATTACTGACTAAGTCTGTCTCTTAAGTAAAAATATTCGAACGAAATGCATGCAGCGATGTGTATAATTATTTACACTGGCCCACGAGATCAACGTTTCAGATTTAAAGATAAACACCAGAGGTCCGTGGTAAGTGAAGTCTTAAAAATGTCATGTTATTAACTAACAGCGTTTATATTTTTTTAATGACAATCTCTGCGATGTGTTCGCAGCGGCACAAGTACTATCTTAAATTTGTTACCATTTTGACCTTTAATGAGAATCATCTACATGAGGAAATACCAGAATATAAAAAGTGTTAGATGCTATAACCCCACTTTACTTTGTGGAACCGGTATTACGCTTCGATTTCGACCAGCTATGGACTTGTTATATCCAGAGTATTGCCAACCGTAGCGTGATGGGGATGTGTACGAGTATTAGCCAGTTTACCCGGCTAAGAACTTTTAACAACTTTTCAGCGGCGGATGACCAAAAAGCGAATTCCGGCGACTTAACGAGTAAGATACTTATATCTAAGCCATGTAACAACTTCTCTTTAAAATGATTATAAGAATTGAATTGTGCACATCTCACTAATTTGAGAAAAGTCACTTTATGGGATGATGTGGGTATAAAGTTAGTAGGTAAGTACAAGAATCCCCAAGAACTTCGGGGGATGGTTTTAAATGGGAAAATTGCAGACCTGGTTATACATTGAATATGTTAGATTCATCAAAATAGTTGTGAATCACACTTCAATCGTACTGATAAACACTGCACTCGTAGGCAGAAGCCGCCAGGCCTTCTCCAAAGAGGCCTTATAATTCATCTTAAAGACCCAACCGAAATGAATTTACTAAAAATGGGATATTTAAAAAAGATTCTATTCATGACTCTTCACTTATTTAATTACCACGAAATTATTAAAAATGCTTAATATATTTTGTTCAAACAAAATGAGTAAACAATATTCCTACTTGGCGTGTTTTTATCATTGAGCTGTGCTCGATATAATTTCAATATTCCCATTGACAAATAGTGGAGGGTATCGCGACAAAGAGAAGCCCTGACATTAATTGTAAGGTAGCTAACCTGTTTTAATGGTATTTGAACTAGCGCCTCTTATCGGCAGGCATGTGCATAGTCTTTAATGCTTTTTTGAGGGTCTGGCGTTCAGGTCAAAATAGCACATAAGCGGCAAACTATTGCTTGAGTGAATTTCGTTGAATGGCTTGAAAAAGCGGTTATAATTCCTGAAAACATTCCTTTTGCCAGTGTTTAGATATAAATTCGTTTTTTTCTACTATTTTCAGATGATTTTGATTCAGCCCCTTTTAATACCACTAAGCTATAACTATGTCGTTTTGGAACGCACTCCACAATGAACTTTCTGTGTGTAGGTTTTAACGATATAGCCCGCATTAAAGTAACGCTCTTTTTATTCGGGGTTTTTATCATTAAATAAAAGTCATACCATGCGCTAATAACAAGACGATATTTTCCTCATACATTAATGCCATTAACATTCTCTAGATTGAATATAAAGGCTGATCCATCTTGAGGTATTTTTTCCAATAGCCTTTTTTTCACAAATTTCGCGTAAGTTGTGTTCATTTTTATTTTTTTTCAGTATTGTTTGCCATTTCATCATAGAAAGACAGACACCGCAACAACGTCTCCAAATTGTGCAACTGTATAATGGAAATGAGCGTTCGGTAAGAAACTGTTTTCGACCACAATTTTGTTCAGTGATGAGGCACATTTCTGGCTCAACGACAACGTTTATTAACATAATTGCCGCATTTTGGCTGAAGAGCAGCCATAAGAGGTTCAAGAGGTGTCTTTGTACCCAGAGGTTTATGGGCGGTTTATGGGCTGGTGGAATAATCGGTCCATATTTTTTCAAAAATGATGATGGTCGGAACGTAACCGTGATTGGAGCTCGCTGCCGCGCCTTGATATCGGAATTTTTGCTTCCTGAAATTGAAGTTCGTAATCTTGACGACATTGGGATTTAACAGGACGGCTCCACTTGCCATACAGCTGCTCAAGCAATGGATCTATTAAGAGGTCATTACGAAAAACAGCCATCTTCACGATTTGGACCGGTTTGTTGGACGCCTAGATCGTGTAATATCACAGCTATACCCTTTTTTCTTTGGGGCTACGCAAAGTCCAAATTCTATGCTGACAAACCAGCTACGATTCAGGTTTTGGAAGCCAACATTACGCGTGTCATTAAAGCCATACCGGTCGAAATGCTCGAACAAGTCATCCGAAATTGGACCCCAAGAATGGACACCCTGAAGCGTAGTTGCGGCCAACATTTAAAGGAAATTAAAATCAAAAAATTAATGGCATAAAATGTCCTTTCCAAAGAACTACAAATGTTCCACATTTAATTTGATTTTTTTTTATTTTTTTTGTTATTTTGAAAAAATACCTTTGAATTGATCACCCGATATTTTTTTGTTTTAATATGGCGTGTGAAGCACAAATTCCGTGTGCCATTTTAATAAAATTTGTATTTTAATCAGAAATAAATGATCAAATCATTTAAAAATTAAAAACGTGCAAGTAAAAACGATTTCAGTCGAACATGGACGACAGTATTAAACCTTACAACACTCAGGATACAGAAGACACCTCTGTACGGAATTTAAGAAAGAACGGATTTTATTCATCATTTCTAGAGCGGCAGAGTTTCAAATCGAGAGTGACTATTGTCAATTTGTTTTTTGGTCGCTTTTAACCCACTATACGACTTTTAATAAGGTCGGAATAAATAAGTGTCTTATGGAACTGTAGTCTGCGTTTTCGGTAGATATCGTCCTTGGTCCAAACCAGCAGAATGTGTCAAGCGGAATACGTAACCAGCAAAAATATTATTTTCCCAACAATGTATTGAGATAGTGGTACGAATGGAATCTGTTTTTCTTTTTTATAAAAAAAAAAATATAAAATAAATTCCAAAAAAATAATGATTATCAGAAATGAAAATAAAATCAAACAATAATCTAATTTATTATCAACAAGCAATGTACTCGGAAATTTACACAAATTGTACTTTTTAAGTTGTTTACAAATTTTTCTACGTACAAAACACTCGAGATTGGGATATAAAAGTAATTGAAATGTCCTCTACTTTCGGAATTCATTTATCATTTCAAAGGGTACTTACGACCAACAACGATAACGCCAAGTATTATACTCGTACATATATAAGTATATGAACACTCAGTTCCAATAATTACTTTATTTTAAAGATTCGCCGATATATTCTAATTAAGATACCGTAGACCTACCGATATATGTATAAATAATATAATATTGTACTTGAAGGACCTTTCACATTTGGTAGATGGAATACTTGAATAGTGCCACTAATTTTTTTCGGTTGGCAACAATATTTTGTTGTCATTGAATCTACAGGGTGGGCGATTTGACATTTTAAATTTGAAGCGGCTGTTAAAAATGGTACTGAATATTTTTTTTAAATTTCTGGTTTTATTGGAAAGTTTGAACTTTGTAATTTAATAAGGAAACACTCACAGGAGGATGCGGTGGATCTCACATACCTTTCGGTACCTCTCTTAAAAATATCCAACTTCGGACGCTGTTAAACATTCCCAGGTTTGTCCCGGGTAAACTTTAGAAATAAGACTCTTGAGTATAAAACAGTTTAATAATTTAATGTCAATATAATTGAGGAACTATTTTTAAGGTATACATGCGGAGTTGCGAACTTAACATGCAAAAGTTTTATAATAAAGCCTAAAACATATTCTATTACGCAAAATCATTTCAGCATACATTAAATTGGGTCACGACCAACAAGACCAAAAAAAAAAATTCCAGTTACCAGCACCAAAATATAAACATAAAATCTTGGAATTGATGATCGACCTTAAAATTTGTCCATCTCAAAGTCATTCAAAAAGTCAAAGGGGTATCCGAAGAAACAAATTAAATTTCAAATTAAAAAAAAAAAACTTAAAAATCAGAAAACAAAAAAAAAAACGATTATTAAAGTCTTACAACTCGGTCAATACATAAGGAGTAATTGAAGAAGAAATATGTGAAAACCACAACAAATAATTTTAGTCGAGGTTGAAAAAGTAATTAATATTTTAAAAGGAAAATATGGTTCTAAAGATATTTTAGATTTTATTAAAAACCTCTTATATCGTAAATATTTAAGTTCCGATACAAGATATTTTAATATATTGTCACAGAAACATTTTTTAATAATCATAAAACCCAAATACTATTTTTGCTAAAGCAAATTTATTATGCGACCCATCCTAATGTGTGTGTTTGTCTGGGTGGTGTTAAGTGATAACATCACTGGGCTGCCTGCTTCCAATCTAGAAAGACACTGCCGGGTTGTACAAATTAATAAAGTGACGACACGTACGTACACGCAGAAAAAAAGTATGGTTAGGGTGACAATATTCGAAGAGGATCATACTATTGTTGGGTATATGGTTGTGACACAACAATATTATGATCCTTACAACAATAGTATGATTCACACATAACAATACTATGATCCCCACAACCATAGTATGATTCACACATAACCATACTATGATCCCCACAACCATAGTATGATCCTCACAACCATAGTATGTTTCTCATACAACCATAATATGATCCTCACAACCATAGTATGATTCACACGCAACTATACTATGATCCCCACAACCATAGTATGATTCACACTCAACCATACTATGATCCCCAAAATTATTTATTAGGATTGGTTATTTTTGTTATTCAAAAATAGAGGTTTTTATTAAATTGTTTTTATTAAATTGTTTTTATTAAATTAAATTGCATTACTATTAGTTCATAGCCAGAATTGAAGCCATGTTTTTATTAAACATTTCATTCAAGAAACAAAAATATATATTCCAACGGTCAAAAATACTTTTAGTTGCCAGCAGGGGTAAATGCTACTTCACCATCCGTAGACACCAAGTAACGAATGTTATTAAACCATGATCAATGGCTATATACTTAAGTGCAGTCAGATTTTAAATAAACGAGAACCAGTCGGCTGTAGAGTATTTCACCGAACAAAGTAAACACGATAAAAATCCCTCGAACTACCTTCCGATTGTTGTTGTTTTTTTAAATGGACAGCAACCACTCACTTTATCGTGTGTATGTGTTTTTTTTTTGTATATCAAAAAAAACATACGCACACACAAACATATATGCTCTACAAAACCCGCTTTGTTATGTTCATAGTCACAACCATACTGTATGATTGCCGTAATCATATTTTTGTAAACGTAAATTTTAAACAACAATACTTTTGTTGCACCAACCATGTTTATATGGTTGCTACAACCATATTTTCATTTCTAAATTTGGCAATAATACTATTGTTACATTTCAACAATAGCAATATTGTCGAAATCATACTATTGTCAAAATTAAATTCAAAAAACAATACTATGGTTGCGACGAACATGCTTTTATTGGAGAGAACATATTATTGTTGCGGTGACCATAGTGTAACCATATCTTTTCTCTGCGTGTATTCAACCAAGCAAGTCCCACTGACCAATGACACATTGTCTGTGAATTCTCCCCAGTTAAGGAGAAAAAAGGGTACACATGTAATATGCTAAATCTTGTTGTTGTTATTTATTTAAATGCTGCTAAAGCAGGGTTTGCATTATGCGATTTTGTTTGATAGGAACATACCGAAATAGTTCCGCCAAGAATTTTGTCTAAAATCGCATAGTGTAAATATAATTAAATTTAATTGAAAAATTTAATCAAACATGTGAGCCAACTCATAATTCATTTGATCCATTTCCTTATGCAGGTTTTCCATTCCTTTATTTAGATTCTCCTGGAAATGACTCATTTCCTTGTTGAACTCTTCGGAATTGAAGTTACTCGAGTCATAGGAATTATAGGAGCTGACAGTGCCGCTGCGAGTCGCCTCAATCAATAGCTTGACTTGTGATTTGGGATCAACTGCCTGAGTTGTCACGGACTTTTTCAATTCCTCATTTGTCGCCGAATAGCAAATATTCGTGCGCACCAAGACCGCGGGATCTTTGGGATCCTTTTCCTTGGTCACCGAACAACGTTCTGCATTCAGGGGACATTCGATTTTGTCACAGATAAATTTCTCTATATTTTAGTTGAAATTAAAAGAACTCTAATGAAATTGGATCCAGCTGTAGTGCGTGTCCCGTACTCACCCTCCGAAATGTCAATGTTCACGTCTCCAAAAACAGACACGGAGCGGCCGTGCGTCGATGCCGCTAAGCATAGAAAGCTGATAAGGAAAAAGATTGCTGGCGATTGCTTGATTGCCATCGTTCAGGGTTCTGCGTGATATGATGATCTGTTCTACTCAACGTTTTTCAATCTACTGAGCTGAGCAACAGGTTTCACAGTGCAAAAATAAGTGCAAACAATTAATTTGTTATTGTTGTATATTGAAGTGTTGTGTGTGTCTGTGTATTAGCGCATTCTTGTGTGGAATTTTGCTTATAAACATTGTGCAATGTTCCGAAAAGTCTAACAACTACATACATATATACATACATCCTTAGAAAGCCTCAATACCTAGACATGAGTGGGTCGATTTATTTTGAAGAGAAATTGTTCGCACAATCGTCGAAAAAATTGTTCGCCTTCATTATAAGGGGGTTTTTGTCAGAGTTGTTTATCTCACATCGGGGTTTCGTTGTTCAAATCCCATTTCCCTAACAGGAAAGTTTTAAATGGTTTAATCTTAAATTAAATATTTAAAGATTTTATTTTTTCTCGAATACTAGAGAAAATCCATGTCATTAAAATTCGAATGTGGCATAGTCCACTCTAGGATTATTACCCTAATGTGTATATTTAAGCACAGCCTAACGAGCTCCATTGAGCATTGTGGAAGCATTTTGAATTATTTTTGCATTTAATACAAAATAGACACATGCAAATTGTTTTACTCGAAAAGTTTAACACAACTGATAGCAAATAAGTCCGTCATATTGAGTTACATCAAAACTACTTTGTCCCAAATTCAAATCCCTGGTAAGAACAATGGAACATTATCGGCAACAATTTAATTCGCAACTCCAACTACACTCCCCAAATATAAGTAATACTTATTTATACTTCAGTGTAAATGCAGTAAATGCCGTTCGAAGTCGATTTTAAAATTTACGTTCTGGTCCTTAATCGATGCGACAAATACTCGTAGGCCGCGTAATAAAAAATGACAGCATTTAATATCGAAATTCCTTAGAAGAGTTGGCAAAATTTTCTTGTGCTTTCTGTTTTCGCCTTTACAATTCGACCCTATCTAATGTGCATACTTATCTATTCATTCGTTCTTGACTATTCTGTTAATATTTCATGGGGGTTTCCACTTCACTATATTTTTTAACCAGCCCCTTGAAAGGGGAATGTATATTCATTTTGCCATTCTGTTTGTAGCGCCTAAAACCCCCGTAAAATATATTATGTATCGCACCAATTGGGGGGAAATTTTGTAAGAAATTATTAACAAAACTCTTGACATTGACTTACAAAGTCTCACTGGTTCATGATCCTTAAAAATGGGCTGATTATGGTCAATATTCTCGTATAAAACTAGTTCATTATTTAAATTTTTTTCTCGACGTTTCGTCGGCTTTTTTCCGACAACCGCGCATTTCATTTGTGCAATATAATTGAGAGATACCTTCAAATACAATTCGCCATATATATACATAGTATGTTTCTAAAACATTTTATATTAAATTAAATTTAATAAATGATTTTCTAGAGATCTTAATTTTTTATAAGTACGATTACATTGAGTAAAAATAATTTATTTTGTTTGTTTTTAACTTTCTCACGGAATTGACTGAATATTATTTGACTTTCATTGTAATTTAAAAACATTTATAATTTAGCTAAAGCGTTAAAACTTCTAGTAGCTTCCAAAAATTGTGTTGCCTTGAGATATATGAAATATACAGGACGAAAGAAACAACACATGAATCGTCCTCTACAGCGGGCGTATATGGTCTTTGTAACCCCGCGCCTCTGAAAATATGTATTTTATAATTTTATTTATATAATATATCTACGATAAATAAATCGTCCTATGGATATGTAACGACATGTGCAACGAATGCGACCAGCTTAATTTGTATCTGACGGAGTGTCAAAAGTTGATTTTCTAATTATTTCAAAAGTTGTTGTGATATGATAGAGGTATTTTTACAGAACAAAAAAAACTATAAAAATTCAAATCAAGTGTGGAATCTTTATTGGTAATTTGAGGGACATTTTATGGCATTTGTTTTTGCATATAATTCCCTTCAAATGTTGGCAGCAACTACGCCTCAGGGTTTCCATTCGGAGGGTCCAATTTTGGATGACATCTTCGAGCATTTCGACCGGCATGGCTTTAATGACGCGCGTTGAAACCAAGTGTCGTCAAGATTACGGGCTTCAATTTCAGGTAGCATAACGATCGATATCATAGCGCGATAGCGAGCACCATTCACGGTTACGTTCCGGCCATCATCATTTTTAAAAAATATCCACCGATGATTCCACCAGCTTATAAGCCGTGGTTTTCTCTGGGTATAATGGCACCTTTTGAACCTCTTATTGTTTCTCTTCAGCCAAAATGCGGCAGTTATGTTTATTGACTTTGCCGTTCTTCCAGAAATGGGCCTCATCACTGAACAAAATTTTGGTCAAAAGCAGCGGATGTTCCCGTTTCTCACCGAACGCTCATTTCCATAATACAGTTGCCAACATTTGAAGGAAATTATTTTCAAAAAATAAATGCCATTAAATGTCCTTATAAATTGCCAACAAAGATTCCACACTTGATTTGAATTTTTATACCTCTAGATGGATCACCCTATATTTGTAATAAACATCAAGACATCTAACTTCATATAGCTAAACAAACACAATTCAATTGAATCTGCTATTATGAAAAACGAAATTTTACGCTTTGCTCCGTACCTAAGAACAAATAATTACAAAATTAACATTAACACATTTACCAAAACTGTATGGCTCATGTAGTAAATTTGAAATGATCATGAAAAACTAAAACTTCTTGAAAAAGTAAAACTTCTTGAACCTGTTTAACAAGGTAGTGTTTTACTTTTTAATATTTAATTATGTATTTTATTCAACAAAATGTGCATTGGTTGTGAAAATAGATTTTTTCTGCTCAAGCCTAATGATGGTAAGCCGTTGCGGGTGATGACGAAGTTAATCTTCTAGATAAATACAATCCATCGTTGTCCACAGAAATTACTTTGGCGCCATTTGACAAGAGGTTATGATAACACAACTGTGGGTGTGCCACCATTACCATGGTGTAGAGTACATTTAAAACGACCTGGTCTAATTGAATACATATGTATGTATGTATGTACGGCAGTGCCTGTGTTTTTTTTTCAGTCAAAGTAAAAAGTGTTTCAACAACAATTTAACACAAATAGTTATGAGTACATAATTTGTATTTCCCGAAAATTCGAGTGTTAAAACAAAACAATTATTAAACACGGCTAGAACACGTTTCAATTAAAGATCGAACAAAAACAACTGGTGACTCATACGAGTATCTATTCCAATTATTATTTTTGTTTCTTCGATGGTGAAGGGTGGGAGTAGCACTTGGGTTCTCAATTTTCATGATAATTTATGCATTATTTAGCCAATATAATTTGAGTTTATTATTCCAAATAAAAGGAGGAGTAAATCCTTTGCACTCACTAAGCGTTTGAAAACTACACACACACTCGATTACATACTCGTGTTGTATTGGAGGTGGCGAAAAAGCCCATGATTTAGTTTAGCACCAGTCTTTGAAGCCCATGCTGTGGCGGCTCGGCGTAAGAGTGATGTAAAAAAGATGACGACATGCAACTCTGTCGAGACTTACATGCAAAGATATTCCTTAATATTCGTACTCTACACATTAGGTGACCTTTCGGAATGAACAACTTTTCGTCAATGACGACAGCAGGTTTCACATGAACTTGATACTTTCATGTGTGGTTAACTTTAAAGAAACAGAGTCCACAAGCCGAAGTGGGTCTTGGGATTCCTTGAATACTATCCACACATTTCGCCAAAGAATTCAAAAGAACGCTTGCAAACGTGTTCGAGGTCGTCAAGCATTCTACTCGTGATTAAGGTGGCATCTAAGTAATTATTAGAACATTCCCTTCAGAAACTAGGGAAAACCTCTCTGACCGGGACCTTTAGGTTAACGGTGGCTCCTAAAGGCTAATGCATTCAATGGAAAAGTTTTTCATGGCTCTAACTAGGAAAGTCGCCAGCATTTACGAGGTGGAGACCCGCCGCTGATAAATTGCTAGATTCTCTTACTCGTAGTTGAACCTGGGTTTACTGGCCAGATAGCCGTACACACTATATTCACACGGCGGTCCACCATGTATTTTTGGCTAAAAGCCTAAGTCTGCTTTTTCTTCTTCTGTGTACTTACAGTTTCTAACGTTGTCACTCGCAGTTAGATTAGAGTGTCAAAAACCGCATAGGAAATCTGTTATTATGAAATTATCATCTTCGAATAACCTAGAGAACCGGGGTATTTATGTCGTTTAACCGATTTAATATAAAGTGGAGATAATAACCAAATATTAAAAAATAACTACATTGATTAAAGTCCATTTTGCAATAATGATACGATTTCGATGAAGCTTTTAACATTACGCAGACTTGAGTCAAGGTCAACTCCGTTCTAACACCCGTGCCGATTAAAGACCACCGTCTATATATTTGCCACTATAAAATCAAATTGTTCATAAATCCTATGACAACCGACAAATGGGAAACTTTATCAGTTCATGGTTTAATGTAGCCTCCATAGTATGTATGTGCCACTATCTGGTCATGTGGCTCTAAAAACTTTACATTAGGTCAGATTTTGTTTAAAGTCAGCACATTTTCTTGTAATCTGCATGTGTTGTTTAGTTCCGATGACAAAGTTCCTGAGAATTTGAAACTTTACCACTCTTGAAGCCACATATAAAATGTTATCTTAACGTTCTGCTCGTATACCACAGATCGGTGGAAGATATCACATGCGAAAAAATACATTTTAAAATTCTTTTGTTTGCGTTTTTTACCCATGTTTATTTCAACCGGTTTTACCGGTAATGTATAAATCTATAACCGGAAACCTGGTTTTGGAAAAATGTATTTTTCGATAAGATCGACTTTTTAAAGTATCCGGGTTTTTAATAGATTTGGCAAACCGTTTTTGGAGTCCTTATGACTCGAAGACGCCCCGCCCCGCTCGTAAATAATCGATCAGCGTATCTTTTTTTTAAACAGAATGAATTGTATTCTTTGAACGTTGACAGCAATATGCTGATAGAGAATGCTAGGAAACTTATGCTTAACAAGCATATAATTCTAAAGTTAGTCGGGGCTGAATGATAGCCTACACGACTCTGCTACATATATAGGATACTTGTCTCTTCTGTACACGCAGAAAAAAAGTATGGTTGTAGTGACAATATTCGAAGAGGATAATACTATTGTTGGGTATATGGTTGTGGTACAACAATATTATGATCCTCACAACCATAGTATGTTTCACATACAACCATAGTATCCTCGCAGTCCTCGCAGCCATAGTATGATTCACACGCAACCATGTTATGACCCCTACAACCATTGTATGATTACACACAATTATACTATGATCCCCAATATAAGTTATTAGAATTTGTTTAAGTTGTAGACAATAGATTTGATCCCCAATATTATTTATTAGAATTGGTTTAAGTTGTTTAAAATACATTAAATTCAAAATAATAGGAGTGATTTATTTCAAAGTAGAAAAATTAAGTTTAAATAAACGCAAACGTTTTTGTTAAAAATATTTCAGTTGAACAAAGCCAAAGCAGCTTGTTTAAAAAAATTTTAATTTCGATAAAAAAGTACTATTATTGCATTAGATCCGTACCAATAATATTGGTTCTTAAAAGCATATTTAAATGAAGAACAATTACAATCATACAGTATGATTGCCATAATCATATTATAGTTAACATAAAACGCAAAACACAATACATTTGTTGCACTAACCATATTTATATTGTTGTTATAACCATATTTTCATTTTTAAATTAGGCAATGATACTATTGTTACATTTCTCCAATATTAATGTTGCAGCAATTATACTATTGTCAAAACTAAATGCAGTTAACAATGCTATGGTTGCGACGAACATACTTTTATTGCGAAGAACATATTAGTATTGCCGTGACCATGTAGTAACCATGTTTTTTCTCTGCGTGTACAAGATTTGAGCAAAATATCATTTTACGGATTCTAGCGTAGCAGAGCCTCACATCAAGAAGAATCCAGTTATGGGGATTTGAGCTACATATATAAAAACACAGACCGTTTATATCTGATCATTCAAATAAACTAAGATTACAATTGGGCTTGGACTTCTAGAGCGGCAGGACCTCATATCGAGAGGGACGTTTATATGGGTGGTGAGCCAATACGTGGATCAGTGCAGTCTAATTTCTCCCAGACTGATCACTTGTTTATTATTATCAAATTTTATGACGATCGGACCGGACCATATGAAAATTGAGCGGTATAATAAATTCAGAAATCATCTCCTTTAAGTTTTGTTGTCTGTTTTCCTTATTGCTTCAGCTATAACTCCTTAAGCATCGTAAGAGAAATTACAAACAACTTTTGAGGTTGAGGCGCTCTAATATACATATATACATATAAGTAAGTTTATATATACAATTGCACGGGTACTACACGTAACTAACAATTTACTTAATGCGACGAACGTGAGTCTTGAGTCTTCCAACGAACAACCGGCGAACGGTTTGGCTTTAAGGTTAGGCCGAGGTCTCCTTTGGTTCCATTCAGTTCTGTTCGGTTGTTTGTTCTGTTTTTCTCCACAAGTTGATGAAAACTTTGAAGGCGGCAAAAGTGGCAGAGGCGGTAAGGCTTGATGTCCTGTTCTACCCAGACACCGTGGCGAATTTATGATATTTTTTTGTCCCCCTTTCCCTTCGAACCCACTCCACCCACCGCCTAGTACTAGTCCGTAAAGAATACGTGCGAGTTGAGTGCATTACACAAGGCTGGCTTATGGATTTTAATGCCGGCGATGATGTTGACGATGCTGTTGATGAAGGCGTTGCGCTAATGAAGCCATAAAGTCAAGTCTTTCATACATCAAATTAAACGAAGCCGCTCCATCAGACCGTTCCGCTCTACGCCACGGAGTATTGCGGCATTCTGCAGACAAGCTGCAACACCCACATAACACGCTGTGATAAAAAGACGACAAATATTTCGGCTGTGCTTTCCTACAGCAATGAAAAGACAACAGCCTTTAAAGGATCCTCAAACAAGTCGAGAGCGCAATTTCCGTTCGCTGACAATTGGCTTACCCAACGACGACAGACAGGAGGTATTGTTGTTGGCGTTGGTGTCGATGGCAAATCAATGCAATTCGCTTGATCTGATTGTAGCTGTTGCCCCAGCTGTTAGCTGTTGTTGTATGGTTGCCGAAAGACTCTTCAGACGTGTTATGGCTTTAATAAGATTTTAACAAGGTGTGAATATCTGCGAACTTCAATCTTTATGCTTAAAACCATAAAATCTGCAATAGCTCATAGTAAATCAGTCTAACGCAGCAGCGCCGCATAGAATATGCTACAGCTAAAACAAAAACGGACGCCGATAACTTTGCCACAGCTATTCTCGGATGTTGCTGTTCATCTTACTTGGTGTTGTTGTTGTGTTGTTTATCTGCATGCTCGCTCTCCACCCAAACACACACACACACTCGCATGCATACAAATTCTTTTGTTGGAGCCGTTTTCAGTTCTGTGCGGTGTGATGCCATCATAACGATTAAAAGTTTATGTTTTCTTTTTCGTCTTCAAGCTGAGTTAGGCTTTGCCATACAACAACAACGAAAACAACAACACGACAAGCTGCCTGAACCACAGGCAACAACAAACAGCCAATGCTTTACGCATGCGTGCATGCATAAATATGCCCATTCTTGAGTATAAAACATTGTTACATTGTTCCTCTATTGCTTTATTGCTGTCTCCTCTCGCCTCCTCTACCACCTGCTTACCCAGCAATGTCAGCAAGCGATTTTGTGTTGTTCCTTTTCGCCTTTTGCATAGGCTTTATTTTGTTTTTTTTTTGTCCGAGTATTGTTGTGTGTTTCGGGCTGTGCTCCACCTCGCTCTATGTGGCTGATGCAAATTAAGGCGGCTTGGCTCACCAGTTGAGCCTGGATTTATGTTCGTACGCAAGTTTACGGCGGCAAACAATGTCGCCGCTTAAAATACGGCCCAAATGACATTTTGCTGGCTTCCTACTACGCTTATTAACTCCAGCTATTTATTCGTGGCAAGAATTAGTTTTCTAATTGCAGGCATAGCCAAAAATTCAGTGTAGAATGCATGGCTGCAGTTGTTTTGTTTTCAGTTACAAAAAGAATTTTAATCCTGAGAGGGACTGCATTCAGAGACCATCAGCGGGCAATGGCGATATCCTTTTAAGAAGGAAATAGGAAGAGAAGCAATGCCAATTTTTATAATGCGTGGACAAAGCCGTTAGAACGATGATGTAGTATTTAGAAGACATTACGTCCATTTGATCGATCCCCCGAAATCCGGGTTTATGCACCCGAAGAATGTATTCTTCGACCAAGTGCTCTCACCCCGGCGTTATGTGCCGCTACAACAACAATCATTTGGCAATGTTTTGAATGTACGCTTATTCTCGTCAGCTGCTCCCAGGGTAGTTGAGTCGTCCCTCCTATATACCTGGACATCAGATGTTGTACTGACTGTTCCGATTTAGCGTCGTTCCAGCATCAACAGTAATCATGTCTATCGCACAATGTCCTTAATGAGTCCTTTTATAAGCTTTTTGATTTCAAGCCTGTCCATAGCTCAAATTGTGGCCTTGGTGTCTCTGGGAGTGCTTTTGATGATTCTTTCCAAAATGAGTAGCATTATTTCTGTAATATAATGCTGATTAAATACAGACCTTGAACATGATCAAAGTAGTAGGGTTGTTAGCACAAATAGCTCAAGTGTAAGGTTGCCAGGGCTCGGTGGCTTCAACTAGACAGAATCTAAGCCCTGCTTGAAAATCATAAAAGAGATGTCAGAATATTTTTGGTTTTCCTGATGGGACATTGTAATATTAGGTGACTAGAATAGATAGGTGGAAGCTGCCCAATATTGAGACAGTGGGACACCTTTTGGTAGATGCCTAGTTACCAGGGACAGAGTTAGAAGGTAGAGTTATTGAAGGTTTGGAAGTGTTATCCCCCTGCAGATAAAGTAAGCAATTTGTTGTGGCCTAAGGACAGCTTCCTACAGAACTTATAGAGTTATTTTTATAAAATTCAAAAAACAATCACAAGGGACCCTCTTTGGCTCACCGAGTGGATGTACCGCTCGTCAACGTTTCGCGATTAAACACCGGTACATACAAGTCTTCTAACCTTATCTAGCATAAATTGAAAGCGTAGCCTCAGAGAAAATAATTGAGTGACGTTCGCCATGAAATAACCCAGTCGTCCGGCCAACATGAAGCGTTCGATCACTTGTATGACACGATATTATCCAGCTCTGACCTCATGGAGTCGCTTAAGATACCTTCATCATTTCCTATTTCCATAAGGAGCACCAAACTGACAATCCTTGTCGATGCAGCAATGCTTGGCTAAAGTATTCAAAAATTGTGTTTGCTCCAAATAATAGCCTTTTAAGGGCAACCAATATGGGTCCTGCCCAAGGCGTTGTCCATGGTTGAGCAATGCACAACTGAGGTAATCGACGCCAAATAGATATTTCATTTTACTTAAACATTCTAAATTATTGTTTGTTAATTGTTCGATCCAAGCAAAAAAATGGTTGGAGGCTATAGGCTCTACTTGGAGGTTATAGGCTATACTATTTGTACTCAGATACATCGGATTATATTCGGAAATTTGCACGACTCAACAAAATCAGAAGTACTTTTAAATTCCCATATTTTCCTACGAACTTCTGGGAAAATCTACAAATTTCCACATAACTTTAAAAAAGCATGCAAGAATCGAATCTCCAATCCGCATCTCCAACAATGTGATTGGCAGTACTTATGTTTTTCTAATTGTAAATATTTCTAGCGATATTTTCGAAACTTACGTTTAATTGTTCGCTGCATAATTTTTAATTTAATTTCAATACAAAAAAAGAAGAATCAATTTAATTTTAAATCAATTTTAATTTACACAAAAATATGAATGCGAAAATAGATGTTAAACAACATTTTAGAAGAACATAAACCGAATTTTGGCAAAAATTTAACCACGCAATATTATATTATTCATACTCTTGTAGTGCTCCCTTTATTGAGCATATGTGACGCGAAAATAGAAACGGACCTAAGGTTAAAAACCAGTTTTGCCCAGAAGAGCGATTTTAAAGATTAAGTCCCGTTCTATTTGCGCTTAGAATTGTCGATTTCACTTTCATTAAACGCGCGTATTTCTGGGAGGGAACACTTTTGGGGCAAGGTCTCATTCGATGCTCAGATGTTGTCCACATCAAAAAAAGAAAAAAATGAAAATTGCTTTTTTTTAACCCTTAGGTCCCTTTCTCTATGCGCTGTCACATATATTGCTCAATTCTATTATATTCGATATTATAGCATGTTTAAATAAGGAGGTTTGTATTGAACGCCGTACTAATTAAAAAATTAAGAATAATTTACTGAATTTTGGATTGCGATGATTTTGAGCGAAGTATAGTTTTTACACCCAATTAAGGGCGATAAAACTGCAGTTCAATTAAAGTTTTTCTTTAAAACCATAATTTGGGTAAAACTTTTTAATCAAAGGTGTTAGAAAAATATTGTTTCATCAAAAGTCAAAATATCACCTATTTGGGCTCCCGATAGACCAACAAGACAGCTGTATTGTTTTCAGGTTCCTGTGTACTATGTTATGGGATTAAACGAGAATTGTTTTGGTCTGTAAGATGTTTCATCCAACTGATTAATTCTATGTTGCTCTATTGATTCAAATGTGTTTGTTTACTATACACTTACATACTAGTTTTGCCCTCCACCATAGCATAGAGTGAAAATTCATTTTGTCATTCCGTTTATAACACCTTACAAATTAATTTGGGGCGCTATAACTCTTAACTTTAAGACGAGCTAATCATATCCGTCCGATAGAGACCACAATAATGGCCTAGCTTCACTGAAATTATTGTTGAAGTTAGCGGGGTTTATATAAACGGAATCAGAACAAAGAAAGAAGTGGATTCATACAAAGATTTAAACAACCTTTGAAAAAACACAATTTGTTTTTAAGATGGAGTGTATTTATGTATATTTATCATTCCGCTAGTAACAACTCAAAATTCGGTCCTATAAAATATATCGCTGTAAAATTCTAAGCCGATCTACCGGAGCCCTACCTAGAGGCCCAAAAATCGACCCCCTTTAATTTGGACATATGGGTAAAACAACAATAAAGTGTCGTCACGAATCCGAGTATAGCATTACGAGTATTTCTACGATTTGACTAAATTTAAGGTCTTGATCCGGCTTTTAAAAGTTACCTGGATTGGAACTAGAAAAACTGGTCATTATAAACATAACAACAACCATAGAAATGTGTAAATTGTACAGCGTCGTGAATTTAGACAAATGTGTGCAATTATATATCATATTTATATTTAGAAAATATAAATATAATTAAGATGGATTTTTTGAACAAATTAGATTTTGCTTTGTGCTGATTCGGCGTTAGTTTTGAAATGTTTTAAATAAATCGTAGATACATATGCATACGCTCACATTTTAGTATTACAACATGAATTGACAAATTAAATACTCAATAAAATGAATAGATTGTTACATAGTAAAGAACGCTCATCGATACTACTTGTATATGTGTATAAGTATATGTTTATTTATAAGAATATCTTTATTTCTTTACTGGCATCTGCGTTTTAACGTCGGCCATCGACTTTTAATTGCTGGCGGATTGCAAAAATGCTTTTAAGTTTATGACACGCGTTTTAAAACACACAAAGCACACAAGCAAAAGGCAATCAGGCGAAGGAAATCTCCTTTGGAATATCCATTAGATTTTGCACTGACGCAACAGCGTCTAGTTATGCAAAACCGATCACATCACATTCAATCCTGCATAAAGACTTCAAAAGGCATCGAAATCCCTGCGCGTGCGCGCATGTGTGTATATGCGGCGTAACAATCACTGCAAGGTAATGAAATATAATGAATGAAGTCGTAAAATAACACCTCTGTCGTCTTAAAGACACATGTACCACACAGACAGTAGACATATGCACAGCTCTGTATATTTCTTAACTACACTTGCCACACTCCATAGTTTGACAGTGAGCACATTTACCAATCCATACTGAGAAAGTGATACTTCGCTGGTAAAGTGTAAGAACCATGATTGGACTTATGACTAAATCTTGCAACCATACTCCGATACCGTTTGACAGCCTGACAAATTCCTACACAAAAAGAAAAACGACTACGAAAACCTTTAGTTTTCAGAAAATGACCGTAGTACTGTTCAAACAATAAACGATAATTCAGTCAAAATTCAAATTGACAATTTTATAATACTCGTGACTGTCTTGAACTACATAGTTCGTCGTAGGTCTACTAATACTTTGTTTTGCCGACTTTGTTTTTTAAAATCAGGCTGAAAGTCCAAGAAACATAGTTGTGATACTTTAATACTCCCGCAAAGGCTTTGTGCAGTGTCTGTAACATGTCGCACCCCGTGTAAGTAACAGCTTCATAGAAAGTATTTATAAATATACGAAATATTTCAAACAGAATTAACTTTTAACATACCGATCGACACAGAATCACCAACTGAGGCCTTCATATGTATGGCTATTTAGAGGTCATATGTCCATATTGATAGGGGCCGGTGGGGTTCCGAGGCCCTTTTTATAGGCCCTTATATACCACCGTAAGACAGTACAGGAAACAAGATCGAGATCGACATCAATATGGAACTTCTACAATGGTAGCACTGAAAATCAGAAGTGATAATTGGCTTGTATAAGTATGGGGTGTTTTTTCAGAGGTATATATACTATATATATATAGTATAAAATAATGAGATTAAATAATTTCAAACTGAAATTTGAAATTATAAAATATATTTGTGTGCCATTATACCATAATTTCGGTAAGAGTCGGTTGTAGAGCATCCAGGAAATCGATTTTCTTCAAAAATGTTTACTTAAAGAACATTATTGAGTACCTTTTATATTAAATATGGGAATTATATTAAATTTAAATGTGATTTATAAAATATTGGAATTTACTTAGTAGGGACATAAATACTGTTACACACGTTTTATGCTGTAAAATAAAAAGTACTGAATGTTTTTGGACCAAATATTTTTTTATATATTTATGATGTATATTGTATCCAAAAAGAATCTATTTATTCGAAATGACCGCCTTTTGCCTTTACACACGCTTTAAGTCGCACAGGCCAATCGTCATTAGCTGCACGAACCTCAACCAAAGCAGTCTTAAGAGATCCAATGTTGGGGTATCTTATGTGACAAACCTTGTCCTCTAAAACCGTCCACAATTTGTAATCCAATGGGTTCAAATCTAGACTGCATGAGGGTCATTCTTCAGAGGAAATGAACGCTGGCAAATTGTTTCGAAGCCAGGCCTGGGACGTTTTAGCCTTATGG
The DNA here is from genome assembly GCA_963513945.1 of Hydrotaea diabolus. Classification (NCBI taxonomy): domain Eukaryota; kingdom Metazoa; phylum Arthropoda; class Insecta; order Diptera; family Muscidae; genus Hydrotaea; species Hydrotaea diabolus. Next base: position 1,191,010 of record OY740719.1, on the reverse strand, counting down.
GCCGGCGCAGAATCCTGCAGAAGTCCATGGCTGAGTCCACGGCGCAGAAGTCCATGGCTGGTTTTGGAACAGGGAATTGTTAGGAGTCTTCACAACAGCTTCCAAAACGGTTTCTTGGTAAACTTTGGCCGATGTTATAACTCCTTGTTTGCAGAAATGCAGGTCAGTGACCCCACCGTAAGAGACACCCCACCAAACCACGACTGAAGCCGGGTGATGACCCTTTTCCACCTTTGGGATCAGTTCAGATGCTTCCTTAGATGACCGCGCATGCACTCTTTCATTTTGCTTGCTAAATTTTTCCTGACAGTAAAAATTTTTTCATCGGTGAACAAAATTTTCCTGTGCAAGTTTTCAGCGTGCTACACCAAAAGACGTTTGCATTTTTCAATCCTATTTTCTTTAAAGCTGCAGTCAATTAATGTCCGGTACGTCGTTTGAAAGCCCCAAGTCCCACGTCTTTTTTAATGATTCGACTCATGGACTTTTGCGTGGTATTCATCCCACGGGTCATGATTTTCAATTTTCGGAGCGGATTTATGTGAATTCTTGATTTAATGGCTTTGATGACATGCGGTGTTCGAACAGAGCGTGGGCGCCCCGACCGGTGGCGGTCTTTTACATCTCCAGTCTCCTCAGTTGTATGCATCGGTAGACGAACATGCGGCTAATCCCTAGTGGCCGGAGCGTTTTGAAAATATCGCTTTTTTCATTTCACACTTGAAAAGCGCTATTACAGCGATACGGTTCTCATTAACTGGCCACTCCATGATGAAAGTTGAAACAATTTAAAAATCCCGTTAGACTACTGCTATTGAGGTTAGCTTTCAAAACCCATATGACATTAACGGGGTATGTTCAGTTCTACTATTGAAATGGGTGTGTTCAATGTTGTAACAATACTTATGTCCCTACTAAGTATATTAACAATTGACAATTTTCGGAAATATAATTCACCTTAACCACCTCTACAGAGACTTCACATTCAGAGCCTTTTATAGATTTTCGTTTACAACGTGTATCGTAAAAAAAGTTTAGTTGTCGAGTTAACCATTAAATATTTTATATTAAATATTATAATTTATATTTACTAGTTGGAATTCGAATTTAAATTGGTCATTAATGGACAGTTTTCGGACATCAAAGGATTAATGCATAAAGGTTTTATTGATTTACGGAAAAGGAAAAAACTATTTAATATAAAATGTTTCATTTAAGATAGCAAATGAATCAATGCTCAACGAAAACATACGATATGTTCTCAATTTAGGTCCCAAACTACCCCAAATATTTCACAAAGTTATAATCGAAATATATGTTAGACACTAAATACGATAAGTATATCAAATAACATTTTTATTAAATTAACGTTATATAACATTTAATGATTTCCTAAATAACCGAAGTTGATGGAATTTCCGAAAGGGGAACACAACAACTCAACAAAAATTGATATTGATAAGCCGCGCACACCAACGGCGAAACGCGCGTCTACCATACGGTGATGTGCTCGCTTTAACTTCGCCGAATTACTTTTCCATCAACAACATAAAAGCGTATAGGTTCATGACTAATATTTGCATTATAGAATATTCCAAATGTAAATATCCTCTCCTTGTTATTAGTCTACAAGTACAATAAAATATATTATTATCGTAGCCGATCATTGAGGGATTCTTATTGTCGCTCTGCGAACTAGGTCGATTTAAGTCCACACTTTCCCCAGGCAGCGGCATCACTGGCTAATTTAGCAGAAATGATTTACGCAATAAATGTGGAAGGTGTACGAATATGGATTTCGCACTCTGTACCGCTTATACCTTTGGCTAAGTGGATTTTTGCAAACACGCACACATACATGCGCAAACGAGAATACTTAATTCGCTCATATGGCTTAAGAAAACTTTGCAAAAACAAACAAAAAAATGAAATGCTAACAAAATTTGTATTTGTTCATAAAATCATGAATTACGAACATTTTTACGATTATTACTATAAGCGCTGTAAAGGCATAAGTGAAAACAGAATCTCGCCAAAATGAAAAAACAACAACGGCAACGCCCATTTAAGTACGCTTTAGTTTTACCCGCAAAGCGCGAAGTATGGATTGAACATTACCCCGACAAGCCCAGGCAACTAGAAGAACATGAGAGTGTGTGAGTATAGACTGGCGTACCACATGAACGACATACAATAGCGAACGAGTGAGTAGTGAGTGTTCCTACAACAATTTCCATTTCATTTAAATTCTTTTTTTATGGGAAAATGTCATATGGCTCTCAGACCTAGGTGCCTTCGTCACCAGTGCCAGTTGTCTACGTGCGAATGATGATCGTTAGGGCGACGTCATTTCGCAACGATCAATAAGTGGTATCAGTCAGTGTCTGGCTTACCAACACACATTTGAATGCCAGTTTGTCCTTGTTGCCACACCGTGTGACGCTGCACACAAAAGTTATGGCCGATTCCGAGGAAATGGTGTTAGGCAAGTTTCATGCGAAACTTGTGCAGCGCAGACGCAGAGGAGGCTTTTTAAATGAAATGTTTGTTTACTTGACACCCACGCGTTCTGTTCTGCCAGCTCCGCGCTCTACGTACGCTACACTTCGCAGTTATAATCGTGTATCGGTGCTAAAGCATGAGTAACGTGGATTAAAAATTGACAGTCGTGTCAGGCAGTAATAAAAAGAAATATGTTTATCTAGACACATATACACTGTCACACACACACACACAATTCCAGACGAATGAGGGTCGCTCCACAATCAGTGGCAATCGAATTGATCCGTCTGGCATTGGGAAATGCTGCCGTGCCGACTGATCCAGCGGGCCTCGTTAATGCTGTTGTAAATTAATAAACCTAATCCAATTAAAGGCAACCCAAGAAGACAGACAACTAAATGTGACAGTTCCACGGATCATGGGGATGTATGTAAATAGACGCCTCCATACCGATGTGCTGTTGCAGGCAGTTTCAAATGAACTTGTGTCACTCGCTCACTAACTGGCACCAAATAAAAAGTCAACCTCTTCGAAAACACCGCAACAAAGTCGTCTGCCGATAAAGTACACGATTTTGTGAATAGTCTGTACCTGGATGGTGCCAAGACCAAAACCACACTGTAGATGGTGGCGGTAAAAGTACTTTGTTTGTCTGATTATTCTGACTTGGCCCGCCGCCGTTGTCGTTAAAGCTAACTAACGTTGCATAATTTAGCATCATGTCAAAATATTTCGCACCGACGAATTTGGAGAAATGTGTCTTGACCTCTTGGCCGCGAACAAGATTTAGGAATACGAAGATATTTATGTGTAGCATTAAATAGCTTAAATAAGTAATTGTTAAATTGGCCATGGGGCAACGCTGAGGCTTTCCAACGGAAAGCATGACATTTGACCTGTTTCTGTCGCAAAGCAACGCGCTCTGGCCAAAGTATCTAACTCGACACAGACACTTACTGGTATGTACCACAAACTAATCGGACCGTTGTCGATGAGAACTGACTGACTGAGTGACGGCGAGATATCCTGATACCCCACCGAGTCGATGGGGGAGAAGAACATTTGCAGACAGCATCACCCGCACATCGACAGACGATCACATTTATCCACTCGTAACTTTACGTTTATGACTTTTGCTAAAAACATTTATGCAAAATTAATGATGCAGAATCTTTTGAGGTTAAAGTTGGCCTTTTTTGCTTTCGGATAATAACAACACGTTTAATAACTTTAAAGCAAAAAAAAAAATTGTAAAACTTAAATAAAAACAAAGACGTAGACGAAGACGACGACATTGATTTGACCAACCACAAGGCAAGAGACGACAGCACGTATTTTCGGCAGAGTTGGATTTATTTTCGTTTGCCCGCCAGAATCATGAGAATCAATTTAATTTAATAATCGATTTCGTTGAACACCCTCCAGGAAGCAAATTAAACGCTCGCCAATAGACAAAGATTCTAATCATTTGATTGTCATCGAACGTCCATTCAAAGTAAAATATGTATGTTAAAGAAAGTATTCTTGTGCGATCCACAGCTTTTCGACTTTCAATTGGGTTTCCAGACCAGCCGGTGTGAACACTCAAAACTTCTCGCCTGAATAGAAGTGAGCGAGAAGACCTTCAATAAGACTATTAGTTGATAGATTGCCTCCTAAAAAGTATTTGTGGGTATTCCTCTCTTGCCGCATACACTACACTTTCTTCTTTTGGAAACTTAATTGCTGGCTAGCTAGCCGGCTAACTGGCTGGCTAAATCGATAGGGCATTTCTATTTTGTTTTTCTACGCTTTTCGTTTTCGATAAAACTGTTCTTTTAAACTGACTGAACAGGGTCAAGTTGTGCGCCTTGGAAGACACCAGCACTGTGGCTGAACTTCACTAATTATGACCAGAGCAACAGCAAATTGGCCAAAACAAAGGCTGAGAAAAAAAAACAAAAATGAAAGTTAATTCAGAAATTACCAAAGCCCTCCATATGCGGCGAGTACAGCTATCCATGTAAATTGTACGGTGGAAATTTCGAAATCCATCTTAAAATATGTGTGTATGTATGTATTTAACCACCGTATTTTTACAAACGTTTAAATCCCCATATTTCAGATCTACGCAGCGCAGATCACCCATTGAGCTCATTTAAATTGGTTTCTTTCTTTTCTGTTTCCATTTGGAAAAAAAACTCCCCAGAATTCAGATGTATGTATGTATGTACTTACATACACATCATTGTATGCCTGTACAGAGACGATTTAAAAGAAACAGCCCGAGATGCTTGCCGATATTGTGTTATAAGGTTATTTACCTTTTTCACTTTATTTATTTTTTTTTTGATGTGCAAGTGTGTGTTCTCTTTTTATTATTATTTGTCTGTATGTATGTATGCATATTGAAGTTGTTACAAAGATCGCACTGTCTGCATGTCGTTGCTTGTTTGTTTGTCTTCTCCTAATCCACCGTCATCTGAACACGCACTTCGGCAGACTTTTCTAAAGTACGGGGATATCATTCATCCATTTCGAACTTGAGATTCAATCAATTATACAAAGCTTTAAGCGAGAACAGAAATAAAATGATCTTGTGAAGTTTTGCACGCTACAATGGGTCAATAGATGTTCGTACTTGGTGGAACCAAGACGCAACCATTCGATTCTGGTGCAATTTCCTATATGTGACGCGCAAAATAGAAAGGGACCTAAGGGTAAAAACCAGTTTTGTTCAGGAGAGCCATTTTAAAGATTTAAATACGTGTATCTTTGGTGTACCATCACTTTCATAAAACGCGCATATCTCTGGGAGGGAACACTTTTGGGGCAAGGGATCGGTCTCATTCGATGCTCAGATGTTGTCCACATCAAAAAAAAAAATAGTGAACATTGATTTACCCTTAGGTCCCTTTCTCTATGCGCTGTCACATATGTATGTATATAAGTAGGAAATAAGTAATACATACTCCGACAGTTTTAATTCAGATAGTGTCAAAGTTACTAAAGCCATTTAGCTGTAAAAATACTCAGTAGGGGTTGCCATTTCATCATGCATTATTTCACGCCCGGGATTTAATGGAAATTTCTAAAAAGTAATATCGAAATTCCGGCTCAGTTCAAGATAAACAACATGAATTTTGTCGTGTGATAAGTCGTCGTGATGGCAGACGATTCGACGCCCCGGGGAAAAGTTTTATCCGAAGGTACTCTTTTTTGAACCTTAGTTGGTGATTAAGGTTCAGAAAAGTGTACAGAGAGTGTGACAGAGATTGGAGCTAAGTGAAGGAAACATAGCTTGCATATGGTGTCGGTGTCGTCTGAAAAGTATCGACACTGTAATTATTCAAATATGCGAACGAAATATAAATATATCCCACTGGTTACAACACTCAAGCTCTCCACACCAGAACTACTGGTATTGAATAAACTGCATGGTAAATGCCAAACCTATTTTAAAACACGCTTCATAAGCAAAAATTTATCGACATTTTTTAGAAATCGAAGGCAACTTTTTTAAGAACTCTACCAATATTGACGTAATTATTTACGTAATGACGTACTCGTAGTTTTTCACAAATCCATTTTCAAAAGTCGTTCAAAGTGATGAAGAAAATGATCCCGATACTGGGGTCAAGGTAGTCGCTACTAAAAGGTATCGTATAATAAAGTATCATTACTAATCTAAAACTTTCGCTACTTAAAAGTAAAAACAATTTTTCGAGTCTCCAAACCCTCATAAGATTGAAGCCGGTAAACCATACAGAACGCCACAAGCTCCATAAAACTATCTGCTTGGTCAGGGCAATTTTTCTTTTAGTTTTGGTAAAGTTGGCGTTTTTGGAGCGAACAACCGAACTCCTTAAAGATTGACTCTTTTATGTTGTTGGGATGCTCGCATTCTTTTGAAATGGCAAAGAAAACGTTGTTGTTGTTGGCACAACAATATATTTATTTTAAAGTCTTTTTCGTTTATGGGGGATCTGCTTCGATATGTAAGTGGAGAAACGCGCCATTTGAACTGGATGCGTCCACAGAGACCTGGGGGTCAGCTGAGTGGTCTTGGCCGGACAATTGAATACAGAGACTACGTCGTTACTGTCAATGGTTCCCAGTATAAGTAGATCGATTTAAAGCGGCTTTCTTAGATCGGCGAAATTGATATAGCCGTGCAGGGGATTCAGCAAGAGGGCGTGCACATGCCATACAAGCAACGTCCAAGGGCCATCATCATGGATCATGTAACTTAAAACTGCTCGATTCATTTCTTTAAGCCAACAGAGATGCTACTTCAGCTAGAGATCCCGTAGTGGACGTTGACCCCAGATTTTCCTTATATGATTACAAGATCTCCCCTGCAAAATTAAATTACATCTCAAATAGTTCTATTCATCCTTCATGTTTGATGGTAACATAGAGTGAATTCTTGGTTTAAACACTGATGATGCCGGTTAGAGTATGCGAGGCTTGACTTTGTAGTACTGACGTGCTACGAGGTCGGACCAGAGACTCAAGTCCATTGCTGCGGAGGTCAGGCTAGAACTGTTGTTTTCGCCTATCCGTTGAGAATGTCACTTCGGGGAGTTTCGCAGTAGATATAGTTTGCCACCTAAATCGAAGGTAAAGTGACTACTTGGCGTGGAGTTGCGTATCAACCGGGTGTTACCACTTATAGAGTAGCAGATTTGGATGATGCTACTCAGCTCCGCACCAAGAGATAGGCGATGCCCGCATAGCTGATTCTAAAATTGGTTCCCTCCAGTATAACTGCAGGAAGGTTGGAAGTAACATTGTAGCTTTCTCGGTGCTCCCGTAAAACTTGAAATGAATCTATAGCTAGCGATGAACCAAGTCATTGCAAGCTGTAAAATCCACATAAAAAACTGCCAGCGAAGCCGAGACGGTCATTTAAACGATATCAAATTGATTTCGGCTTTATTTTGAAATACGCTTATGACATTATGAATGGAATACCACCCATACGAGTACATAATGTCATAAACGTAGTTTCAAAATAAAGCCAGAATCAATTTGATATCACGTTTCTTTGTTAATTAATTTAAATTTCATATCTTGTCATTCTTATCTGGTCATCAACATTGAAAAAAGCAACGTTTGTGCCAGGAATGGCGCACAACGGTGGGACAACCGAAAATCTCACATATAGAGACTAATCTCTTACCCGAGAAGGCATGACGGAGTAGGGTAACACAAAGGGTGGGGCAATATAGCCCGCTTTTAATCTCATAAATTGTTTTGGAAAAATATTTTTAAATGCGTCTTAAAATCGATGGATAACACCTTTTAGAATGCTCAGTCGAAACAATAACGCAGACAGATAGTAGTTTAAAATCGTCATGTAGGGTAAGACCATGACCTTGCTTGCCGTCCTGTAGTGTTCTTACGTATATTGTGTATGTTCCAAAGAATTTCTTTACTTTTTATTGTTTCTTTTCGAGAGTTTTCAAATGTTTAATTTGCGGTAATTATGCAAAACAATTGATAGACATGATTTCGTTTTGACCACATTTCAATAGAACCTTGTGGTCTGGCTGTCCGTCGGCATGTCGTGTGTTAACGTTTTCGATAGTGAAACAACACTACCGTTGTTGTTTTTGTTGTTTAAGAACCGTTAGCACTGAATAGAACCCTAGATATGGTTGTTTGTTCGCATGGACACCGACCCAAAGAAACGCAGCCTTTTATGGTTCGGGCAATTGTGATTTAATCGCCAAAAAGAAGCAATTAATCGGCTTTTTTAGTTACGAATAATTAGGCAAGTTAGCAGTACTTTTTGAAGTAGAAAAAAAACATTGTATCGTAAATTTATGTACGCTCGATACGAAATGTATGCATAAGTCTACAAAAGTGGGTCAAAACTTACTATGCCACTTACAAACGATAAAAGTCTCTATTTTCTGAAAAGAAAATCCTTTTAAAAAATAATAATAGTAGTGAGTGGTTTATTGAGCTTCTGGTTTTAGATTTAAAAATAGAAAAAATTCGATAGAATAGAGCTTGTCCCTAAATTTTTAATATTGAGTCACGGAAATGTTGAGCAATTTTAAGATTTAGTAATTCGTAAACGCTGACCGGATTACATTGGGTCATAAGGGAACGTATCATGGGTTGTTAAAACTAAGTCTTCTCTCAACGACGTGGTTAAATCAATGAAGGAAAAGGTGTTTGGTTATTGCCTTAAAGCAATCACAATTAACAGTTACTTTATGTCCGGCATCGTCTTTTCAAAAATGAAGTACCCATTTCTGGTTTGTCGCAATGGACTGACTGTCATCTCAAATCTTAAAAGCTGGAGCATGTGACAGTTTTCAGCAACGATTTTCTTGCAAAATGTCAACAACTTTAGGAGCAAGGGATTATTCTCTAAGTCATGTAAAAATGTCGCTATAAGAAGCAGTAGGCGTTTGCAGCAAGATTTTGAGAGAAGGTCCCCATCAACGAGTATAAGAATTATAGCGCGATGAGCCTACTGATTAGAGGAAAATTCACCGTTTGACCTAATTTTTGAAATTCATTTGTACAAATTCCAAAATCGCAATCTCTATGGTTAGATAGGTACGTATAAAGATTTTAATATAATCGTAATTGGTTGTTAATGTTGTCATAAAAGGAATACAAGCAAAAGAATATTTCTTTTGTGTTTCAATCTTCGATCAACTGATATTTAGTTCATAGGTGTTAACTGTCATGTCTCCAAAATGACTGATAATAATTGCAATCGGTTTATAATGCCTTTGAACTTAAATGTGTACTCGTATGACATTTTCACTATGCCTGAAGTGATGGATGTTTATTCGATTTTGAACGCACAAGTAACAGACGATGGATTTTTTTTGTCATTTCAAAAATCTATTTGATTTTTATGTTCTTTAAAAGTACTTATTGTACGTTTTATTGTTACCGATACTTTATTAATAGCCGACAAGCAAGTGCATTGATATATTTATTAGTTACTTGTCAGACGGTATTGTGTTCATTAGAGAATATTCATTTGAAAGGACTTGAAAGGAAAATTGGTATTCTCAAAATGTTTTGATTCTAGGCTGCTCTCATGAGCTAGAGGAATCTTTTTCTCCTAAAGTATTCGATTTAAACTTCTAGTGAAATAAATGCCCAAACAGAATAGGCTCTATATTAAAATAATTTAAACATTTTTCTTTACAATCTAAATATTTGGAGATTTACATGAAATTTGGAATATCCAGCTTCGTTTTTATTTTAATCCCAGGCCACCGTGAGACATTTATTTTCTCAACCTAAAGGAATCACTCTACAAACGAATAAACGATGTCCGTTTGTCCGTCCGTTTGTCTATCTACCAATGCAATAATCTGGTCGCAGTTATATACCGATTTCAATGAAATTTGGTACATTCTTCAATATACATATATTTTGATATCATACAAACTGTTTTCCCTATTGTAGAACCAAATGGTCTCAAAGGGCCATAAAGGGTGTTTTTATTTAGACGTGTGGTTTTTAATCTTGCCCCACATTTTTCGGAGTTCGTCTTTTTGACAGCTGTCACTTGATTTATGCTCAGTTTGGCTTGCTATTTCATAGTGAATAGACTTACTTCGAAACAACGTTTGCAAATCGTGGTGAATGGGCCAAAAACGATCCTGTGTACGTTAATAACCAAAACTGTCACACTTGGAGTAATGATAATCCACAAGCCCTTGTTGAGACGCCGTTACATCCTCTAAAAGTCACAGTTTGGTGTGCTCTATGGGCAGAGGGAATCATTGGTCCATATTTCTTCAATAATGAAGCTGGCCATAATGTAACAGTCACGCTTTAGAGCCATGATTAATAACTTTTTCGGGCCTGAGTTGGCGATGTGTATGTGGACGACCTTTGGTTCCAACAAGACGGCGATACTTGCCATACCGCCAACAAAATAATCTATTAATTGAAGGATACTTTAGGTGAACGCATTATCTTGCGTCGTGGGCCTGTAGCGTGATCATGCGATATAACACCGCAGGACTATTTTTTGTGGGGTTATGTGAAGTCTCTTATCTACGCAGATAAGCCCGACACGATTGACGCCTTGGAAGAGAATATTCGTCGCGTAATTGCTGACAAATGGCTTCAAATGCACGAAAAAGTGGTCGAAAATTGGGCCTCTCGGCTGGAATTTATTTCAACTAAATAGAGCGTAACGAGAGACCTATACCCATCATCTAGTGAATTTGGAACATCCTCCGACGGAGGCACGAAATCTTTTAAACAGCAGAGTGGGGTAGGATAACACATAGGCGGCCCTGTCTGACTTTTACTTTTTTTCTAAAACGTTTTTAGTTTTCTAAAACGTTTATTGGAGCGAAATGATTTCTTTGCCATTGCCAGTTATTGGTACCGACAAAAGATGCTTCTCAAAACTACTAGGAGCTACAACAGCAGGTTCTAACAACCTAATATTTAAGCCCCATTTCATTATTACACCCGTATAGGGAGTAATCTGCGTTTAAATATCATCATATTTATCATTTTTTTGTATGTCAAACCGATTTTTCGTCAGGATTATTAAATTTGTAACAGAAACACTTTTCGTCCAATATTCGGAATATTTATAGTCCCAACTGATTTCTTACTAACCTTTTCTCTTCCTTTATAAAAGGTGAAGCACAAAGCGTTGCAGGATAAGGGCTTTAGGCCTGATTAAAATGTCAGCGTAGAAATGTTATACATTTCTAAATGTCGAAGTATAGCTATAATCCTTTACTTATCATGTAAGACAATTCTTGTTGCAAAAAAATATTCGAATGTAACTAAAAGCGTTATCCCAAAACATGATGGAACTTAACATAATTAGTTCTACGAGTACAATCTTCGTTTGAGTTCCAAAAAAAGGGTTTTCATATACCCCGATACACAGAAGAACAAAATTCGTAAACGCCATCGCACCTGAACTTTCGGTTGACGTTTTAAGGCAACAACAAACGACAATGCAGCAGTCAAATGCCTAAACTTTGTACACATTTGTATTTATACATATGCATGTTTGTGTGTATGTACATCAATTGTTTGTAATATCTTTTGGGCCGGTTATTGACACTGTGTCATAATTTGATTATGTCGCTGTTTGATCATGTTTTCTTAGTTTTGCTCAAAAAGGAGTCGAAGAGTATTAGAAATGCCGCCTCCTAAACGCAATAAGCTGCCGCATGGCTGAAGATGGAGGTCAGCTCCGTTGTTGTTACCAAAAAGTGTTGCATTACTCAGGTATTCTTATCAGTGTGTCTTGTTTGTTTTTGATTACTGCTTACGCATGCACAGCAAGCAGCAGTTAGCTCCACACTTGGTCTTTGGTAACTGGCTGGTGTATGGTGTTGTATCCAACATGTCGGCGAGCAGACACCAAGTTTCGTGTCATACCAAACCGAAACTAACGTTGGTATCACACACTAACGGCCAGCCAACTGTCGCTAGTCTCTGACGGTTGAGCAACGCGAAAAGATGTATACCTCGCTGGAGTTACGTTAAACGAATACGGCCCAAAGGAAAAGAAACAAGAAAAAATAAAATACAGAATAAGAATAAAAAAAACGAAAAATCAACGAAGTGTAAAAACGAAAACAAATGCGAAAACGAATCTGTGCAAAAGAAAAAAAAAACAAAAAAGAATCGTTAGCCTAACCGATGCTGGCAAACAACACGACGAAGTGCAAGAGCTCTGAGAATCATTGTTTAGGCCAAACACGAGACCAAACGATCGAGTTGCAGTGGACGTTTAGGCCGCCTGCAGCCAGCAGACGACAACTGCAACTCAGTGCTCCGAGTGTCTTAGTTTAGATGCGTGTCTTGGGCTTGGTGTGCTAGTGTTTTCGCGTGCAGAGTGTTGCAGCATAAATGCATTTGCTAATGTGTATCAGTTAGGCATGGTCCGTCACGAAAGACGGTCGAGGGCCGCGACTGCAACGAGCATGTGCGCCGATCGGACAAAAGCGCGGTCTTTACGAAAATCAGTTACCTACTGGATTGTTCTAATTGTGTGCGTGGTAGAGGTGCATGTGCAGCGTTTCGCACTGGCCCTGGACGCTGAGGCATTTGGCAATTACGATGTCGTGGGTGTTGGCGGAACGGCCCACGAGCCGAGATTCGGAGAACGCTTGTTGCCGTTGCGTAAAAAGAACGTCCATGCACAAGTTAGGTCGGGCAAAGTTTTTGGCTCGAGTCATGCGGCGAGTTCGGTCACCGAGGCCAGTGTAAATAGTCTGTTGAATAGGAGTAATTATGTAGTGAGTCTGGAGAGTGATGCTAAAGTCAGAGTTAAAAGTGAAGCGATACACAACCGAGTGACGCACAGTCCCGAAGCGTTTACGCTGGCTGTGGAAACTTTGGAAGATCGCGCATATGAAACGGTTACAGCTGCGCCGAGAACGCGCCAGGGTAAGCAGCTGAATCGGCGCGAAGACATCAATGTGATGGATGCAGCAAATGCGCTGGTGGCCAATGTCTCCAAGGCCGACCGTCTGGTGGAAATGTCCACCGAGTTCTTTTTAGTGCCAACAAGTTCGACTGTCAGTCCGACAAGTACAACAGCGCCGGGTAAAGGTGGCTCTAAGGCGAGAGGACTGCCAAATTTCATCCAACCTTCAATATCTCCGCCGACCGGCCCGCGATCGGTGCTGATAGTGGCCCCTAAATCGACTGCGTCTCACAACAATTCGGCAACGCCACCAACCATTGTGTCGACATATCCAAACTTTACGGGCCTGCGCAAGGAGCCGTGGGTAGTGCCGGTGCTGGTCCTGGCCTCCCTTACTATGCTAATGATGGGAGCTTTTGAAATATTTGTGCTGTTCAAGGCTTGGAGAACATCTCCCTCGAGGAGGCATTTATTCCTAGGTCAAATGCTCTTGCTGGGACTGTTTGCCTGTGCGGGCTTGGGAGCCATAATAACTGCTCAGCCCTCGTTACTAAGCTGTGGCACAATACGCTTCGGAGTGGGTGTGGCATATGCCCTAGTCTTTGCTGCACTGCTGGTCAAATGTGTGTTTCTTATCAGCCTCAATGGCGGCGTCTATTTACCGGCACCCTACCAAGGACTACTGCTGCTGTTTGCCGTTCTCATACAAGTGGCCATTGGGGCTCAATGGCTGATAACTTCTCCACCGGAGCTGTTCACACTGTCGGTGCCGTTTGGCGGCAACAACTTGTTGGCCACCACTATGCCCTCCCAAGGTGATCGTTCGACGACGTCAACGTTTTCGTCAATTTTCCATGGCACAACTGCCAGTGACATGTACGCGCGCATTACCGCAACGGGCACGGTGCTGATACCTCTGTGCAAAACACAATTTTCGGAATTCCTATTCTCTCTGATCTACATTATATTCCTGATTGTATTTGTCGCCGTTTTGGCCATCAAATCGAGAGGCATTCGTGACAACTACCGAGAGGCCACATACATTGGGTTGGCCATCGGCGGAGCCATACCCATTTGGCTGGGTTGGATGCTCTGCGGCTTGGCGGTGGCCGAACGCCACAAGGATGCATGCATAGCCTTTGGACTAATTGCCACCTCGGCCACGGTGTTTTTGGTGATGTTCATGCCAAAGGGCAGGCAATTGGCTGCCATGGGCAAGGAGGGTCTCTACGTCGAGGATAGAGAGGAGCAATTCAGTTCGCTGAGTCGAGGAGGATCGGGATACTCGCCATCATTCTTCCACTTCAAGCCTATCAAATACGGAGTCATGAGTGGCGGCGGCGGTGTCTTTCAGAATTCCGCCCCCAATTCGGGCAATGGTGTGAACATCAAACATTCATCGAATGGCTTGAACGCAGGAGGTATGTACACATCATACAATACAAATGTTTTCCCTGTACCATACAAATTGTATTCATTCTGAACTTGTATCAAAGAGTACACCGTGTTGTTGCAAATCAGTGAGCATGAAGAAAGACTTAGGAAACAAACGTTGTCTTCTCCAGCCAGCGAGGGTGGAATACAATGCCAGCGTATTAAGTAGGGTTGCCCTAGCCAGTCAGTGTGTGATGAAACAAGTGATTTGCCATTTGCTGTCTAGTATCATGTACATCATCGTGCTGCAGCGCGAACATGATTTTCATTTTGTAGTGGCTTTTTGCTGGCTTTCATTTCATAGAGAAAATTCCAAATTATTTCATTGTTTCGTTTTCTTTCATCCTTCATTTGAATGAATGCACAGTGATGCGGTGTTCATATAATGGACTTTCTTTTTAATTTCAATAAATATTAATGTAATACATGATTTCTTGGCATAATTTGTACACATATGTCTGTACACACACACACACACACACACACAGAGAAAGACAAACTGACTAACACATGAATACGAGCATGTGTACAAATCATGCCATGTACTCGTACATATTTCAGAAGTCAGGCACGCGGTGTTGCTGGTGCTGTTTTCGGTTCACAATCACAACAATTTCCAATTGGGTGCCGCCTGATTCGGGGCCATGGATTTGAATTGTTTCGTTAATTTCATATTTCAACATCTAATACGGTTTTAATGAGTTGTGTTGCGTTGTCTACATACGAACACCTTAACCTTTGCTGCTCTGACCATCAAGAAAAGAGGTCTTAAATGTCATCATTATTAGGTTGGTTACCACTTGCCAGTTGGCTTGGCTGGTAGGCTGCCTGGCAAGTTGTGTGCTTACACTTTTGCTTTTCATTGGAGTATTTAACGCCGTGCCACAGACAGTACCCCAGTATAACAGCCGCAGAAGCAATAATAGAAAATTATCACTTTGTTATAAGTAGAGGTGTTAATTTAGTTTATGTCGTTTGTTTTCTTCTCTTCTTTCCGACTTGTTTTAATAGCTGCTAATGGCATCGTTTTGTTACATAGAAGTACATACTTTTCTTCGCCGGCCCCCTCTCCATCCCTTGCCACGTCTTTGTCAATTAAACACTTGCTGTATAGGTCGCTGGTGGTTGTTATGATATTTTGATTTGCCAAATGCCAGTTAGACAATAATTAAAATGATATAACCGTCTTATGCGCTTTCACTATTGAACAACAGTCTTCGTTTTCGTGTGTATATATGTGTGTGTGTGTATACGAGTATCTGTGTGTTATCAATTACAGCATACTCACACGCGTACACACATCGATAAGACAGGGATACAATTTGCCGCATGTGCTTGGAAGAGCCAATTGCTGTAGAATTAATTGGAACAATTTTCCACAGGTTTTGCGTAACGTGTGAAAAAGAAAATTTCCAGCAAATGTAAACAAAACAAGTGCATTTTCCCCACATCTGGCATTACACAATGGAGACGATTACACAATAACAAAAAATAAACATATTTCATGGTATGTTCGTACGTACTTACATGCATACATATAATCGTACATGCATTGTCGTCCCTCCCTCTATCTGAATTCCATGAATATGTACATGTACATGTAAGTAGCAAACATAGAGCGAACTGCCGCTCAACTAGGAAGTGGATCGTATTTAATTTTCTGCTCAAAAGTGCAAGACTCCGAAGAAAGAAACTGTTTAACATTTATTACGGTAACAAACAAAATACTTGCAATTTGTAAGGCATGCGCCGCCGCATTGTGGCATTGTTGCACCGTTGCACTATTGCCATGTGAAGACGCATAAAAAACCTTTCGTTACAGCAGAGCTGTAAAGTACAGAGGCTAAAGAAAGTTTAGCCACAAGTATTACCAAAGGTTAGCCACTCACATACATAAAGAGATATCTTCATACCGAAATGTTTAATTTAACAAGGGGAGTAGCAACGTAACAAAGTGGCCAGCAGTCAAATACGGTGGAAACATATTGAAAACAAAAGACTTAAGACGCAAACTTGATTTGAAGTGTTGACACTAAGTGCCAGCGTTTGACGAATGACGAGCGTTGTTGAAAAGTCCAACAGTTAGTTGCTTTAATACTCGTATTCTAATTGGTTATGATTTCGAAAAGATTTATTTGAAGCTCTGTTCAAAGTGTTCATTGCACACTACTTCAAAAATGAAAACAAAATCGAAAAAACCTATTTGACCTTCAAAGAACTTCGTGTGTTGTTGGCTGGTATTGAAAATCACATTTGTTTCTTATCATTCAAGATAAACACTTACGTTTGTGAGCTGCTTTATAAATACCCGTAACCGCTTGCACACGCCCACCACTCGATGCACGGCTGAGCAGGCACAATGGGGTACGATAGTGTTGAAAAGAAAAACCAAAACAAAAAATGCTTCATGACTACTTTTGCCTGGTGGCTTAAATGAAATGAAATTGTCTTAAATGGGAGAAAATGCTTAGGAAGAGTAGTTAAAGACAACGGTTAAATTTACCAGGTTCTGCTCCGGTCTCCGCTTATGCTTCTGGTTCCATGAATAATCATTACACTTACTTACCCTGTCTCTCACACGCTTTCAAACAAGTTGTTGCTCGCTCTGCTACACAAGTACTTAAAGAGAGGCAGACAGACAGACGGACATGCTCGTACGTATGAGGTTTCAACTCGTTAAACATTTTTAAAATAATTCCGTGTTCTTCTTCTACTTCATATTCTCACAACACCTCCTCCTCATCCTCCTTCTCTGCTTTTATAAAATTTGGCTTTTGTTGTTGTTGTTAGCGGTGCTCTGTGTTTTGTTTATTGTTTGTTTGTAAGAGCTGTTGTTGTTGTTGCTGTTGCTTTAAAGTCTACAAATCAAAAAGAATAAGAAGAAGAAGAAGAACAAAGTTTTAATGAATTATTCTTTCATTAAATCTGCTGTTAAATAGTGCATTTTGTGAGAATAAAGATGATTATGAGCGTGCCTTTATCAGCCTTCACCTCTTTCTTTCCATCCGCACGTTGTTTTTCTCTGGTATTCTTTATTTACCTTAGATTTCGGTGGATAGCAGTGCGGGAAAAGGAAAAGTGTTTCAGAAATTTATGGGTGCAGAACGAGAAGAACACAACGAAGCAACAATGACACATCGTCGCTGACGCTGAGGTGTGAACTCTCGAATTGAATGGTGTCATAAACCTAATGTTTGTGGCCTATTGTCATTTTAATGATGCCTACCTGCTATCAGTTACGATATGAAACCCATCGACAGTTCACCGTTAGTTCTTTGAATTCCTCATCTCTGAGATTTTTGGTCAGCACCACTTTTACCCAAGACAATGATGGCATAGCTAATCGGCCGTCGTGCTATGGAAATAATTTTACATTTTTATTGAATGTAAATCATTGCTGGCTGGCGTCAAAAACTGTCAACATCGATATAATGTTGAAAATCCAAGAAATTCTTCTTGTTCGCATATTTTGTGCTGAAACAACGATGGGTGTCCACATCTATCATAAGCAGTCGACAGACATATCGAAGCGATTGAAGATCACCGATAAAATGATTTAGTTTCTCATAAAGGTATTTCCTTAACACCAGTGATCGATTTCATTTATTGTCATGAACAAGGAATTACCTTGATGATGAGGATGATGGACGTTCTTTGCAGTTAGTGATGTCGATGCAGATATCCCGAGACAGTTGGGATATAGGAGATTATGCAGTCTACATATCGCTCTAAACTTATATGGTTTTTTTTTGAAAAAAAAGTGATAATCCATTAAGAAAAGTCTTAATTCATAGGGAACCCACTTTATGACATTCTTGACCTCACCGTTAAAGCAAAATATCTTAAGCCGAACTAACGTAAATTATGACTTGGAATTATTTGTAATCCATATTAAATGGAATAAGAAGAAAAATATTTTCCAGAGGAAATATTCAAACATTTTCTACAGGGTCTTTAGAACAGTATAAGGATAATGTAACATGGAAAATTTGATTAAGTTTTTAATGGGGGAACTTTCGAGCGGGGAACTTTTCGCAAAATTTATCAAAAATATACATTTAAAACAACTTTTCTTCAAAAAAATGACACAAGGTTGCAATTGGTCCATTATTCTGTGCTGGCTTATATTTTAAAGTATAGGGTGAACAGCGACAGGAAGAGAAAACAAATATTAATATTAATTCCTTCGGCCGATGGAATTCGTCTATACTGAATTAGTCATTTCGTTAGCAAACCCTTAAAATGTTGATCGGGGATTCCGAAGAACGAAGTAAGTCGAAATATTGGAAACAAATAAATATTATTTATTAAAAACAATTGTTTTTATAAAGGACTCCAAGCCGAGCGATGAACACAATTCAATTAAACTGATGAATTATTTCTTTTAATTAAAGATTTCTTTACAAAACTGCATCATTACATTTTTGATATTTTACACTCGCAAAACAGTATTTTTGTTGCCAAAATCACACTATGCGACGAGTAATTTATAATAAAGACGACAAATTGAGAAGATGGGCGATATGCTTCTTCTTTGCAATAATGTAGAAAACAGCACTTAGTAACGCAAAAACTTTCAGTTTATTTATCCACTTTCGTTTGATTACAAGCAAAATTGGAATACAAAAAAAACACAGAACAGCACTAAATTCGCACACTTTAAATGCAAAAAACAGATTTTCCACAATGATTGTTGTTTGTATTCCTCTAACTTTTGTAAAAGCTCATTTTACCCATCTTATACAATTTACTGCTTTTGATTTTAATAAGGCCGTATATATTGATTTTGAACTAATAGACTTTTTTCTAAAAAATTAGTCGAAAATTAAGTCGACCTTCGATTTTCAAAAAGTCAACTTTACCGACTTTTTTTGAATGCCTTTTTCATTTGAATGACCATCCAAAATAAATGCGTTACAAGAACACTTTTAGGTTCTTGTGAAGACCGAAATTAAAAAGTCTCAAGTTTCGGCGGCACGGAAAATTAAAGGGATCGTAGATGACCGGTGAGATGAAGCGAATTACATTATCTTGCTGGGCAATAGAATTGCGACCCTATCTTAAGACTCTGTCAGTTTCCAAACCGATTTATAACATAACTGGCTATAGAAAATAAATATCATTTATTTTAAAGGTTGCCA
Source organism: Hydrotaea diabolus (assembly GCA_963513945.1). NCBI lineage: Eukaryota > Metazoa > Arthropoda > Insecta > Diptera > Muscidae > Hydrotaea > Hydrotaea diabolus. Next base: position 1,171,555 of record OY740719.1, on the reverse strand, counting down.
AGAATGTATTGGCCTTCGTTGTTCGTTTCGCACGCAGAATTCATAGCTAATCAATTTTGAAGTCATATTTCGCCAAACTATTTAAAAATGCTGGTATTTCTTCGATCCATTCAACAGCATATGTGGTACAATGACCAAGCATAATTGTTAAAGTTTGCAACTTTTATAAATCATAACAAGGGACTGAATTGGAAGCCTGTGATTTTGTTGTTGCTTTGTTTCATTTTAATCCAGAAAAACTCATTATTTTAATTAAGAAATATTGAATACACAAACATTATTTCATGCTTTTTTCTATATTTAATGTCGAAAAGTCGATTTAAATCCACTTTCAATTTTGTAAAAGTCGAAAAATCGACCTTTTGTTTTTTTTAAACACGAGAAGCTGATTTTTGATTATACTCGTTACTATATAACCCTTATTTATAAACCTGTAGTGGTCATAGGGAATTTAAAAATATAAGAGATGGATATGATAGAAGGAGGACTGTCAAATCTTTCCCTTAGTGCAATATCGACTCTTTCAATATTTGTGTGAATCCCCCTTTCGATCGTCATTCCTAATTTATACGTATCTGATGCATGTCTGCGATTTTATTCACCAGAAGAAGACGAAAGATGGACACGTCTTAAATGCAACGTATTGCCAGTGTCTTACACATCGTTTTGTGTGCCCTTTAATCAAGCACCCATTTGATCTTTGGCTGCTTGCTGCTGCCGCTGCTGCTACTGCTATCCAGCTGTCCGTCCGTTCGTGCTGCTGATGATGATGATGGGATGAATGGATATTTAACTTGCATTTACGATCAATGTTACAGACAAACGAAAAAAAAAAACAAGAAGTACTGACTACCCGTACGACTTTGGCTACTATTTTGGACGCAATCAACAAAAATCCATCGAAATCCATCGACGAATGCACTGTGCACAAATATATTGCAATGTATATGTACATCTGTATGTAGCTGCATATAAATTTATATACGCGTATGTGTGGAGATGTACTTACGAGCAGACAAAAAGATAAACGAAAATATTATTTAATCTCGATGGCGATTTTGTGTGTGTTTGTGTGTTGCTTTTATTTTTGAGACGAGTGCATCGTCGCCATCACCATCGCCACCGACATCCAACTTATGTATGGCCGTTGCCGCAGCAGTCATCAGCAACATTATGATGATGATGATGATAATTCAACGCAATGCCTCAGATACTGTTTGCCAAACACAAAACATTGCTGCCGTTGCCGCCGTAAATAACCTTGAACTTTAAAGTTACACGACAAGGGGCCACTTGTTGAATTGGTAAACGTGGTAAACGTGGCGAACGCAAAGAGCGCGAGCGAACAAAAAGAATGAAATGCATGTCAGTCAATTTTAAACATTGATGATGTTTTGCTCTTGTAATTCATTTTTTGTTCTCCTCTTTGTGTGTGTGTGAGTGTGTGTGTGTGTGCTAAAGATGATAATAATACTGATGATGATGATGCGGCAGGTTTTCATTAAGAGACGTCTACAAAGGCCGTACTGTCCAAACAGCACTTCGGCAAATCCTTTGGCCATGTGGTACCACCGCCATTGTGGCTTGGTCACAGCCCATTGCGAGCAAAGGTTGAACAGAGCGGGCCCAAATGTTTGTTTGGCTTATTTTATTGCGGCTCGTTTACACTTTTCACCCGGCCGGACGTAAGCAACGTTGACGTTGCACAGCTCTTAGCTGGGCGAGAGTATCTATTATGGTCGTAAATGTCGGCAACGTTCGATGACAATAATCATTTAGCCCTTAGGTGTTCCATCTTTAAACGGCATTGCTTGCACGACGAGTGTGCCAAGAAAATCCTGAGCTTTTTTCACTTCTCAATTAATTGTAGTTTAATTTTAATGCAAAAAAGGGCGTGTTTGCAAGGTACTCGTATGCATGTTGTAGTTAACCAACACCAGCGCTACCACAACGACCACAAAGATGCCTTACAGAAGCAACCATTGTGATTTTTTCTTGCCGAAAGAGAGACCATCAAGACTTCTATTCTAACGACCGACCACCACCCAGTGAGACAACGTGGTCGACTCGTTGCTCCAATAACCATGAGTGCGGCAATTTGCGCATAACAACAAAACGATGATCCGCAGACAGTTTTTGAAAAATTTAAAAATTAATACTTGTAATTGCTTAACAATATAGACTGATTATTATCAATTTGTGTCGCTAATTTTGATATTTTGCAACAGCAGGTCCGATGCTAACAACCACTTCAGCAACAAGAACAACAACAAAAACAAGAACTACCACCTAGAGCGGAGCACAGCTTAGGCATGTGTCTTAAGTCTTTTGTTTCGACACCACAACTGCTGCTGCTGCTGCTGGTACAGGGGCAAATGAAAGTGCCTCAAAGACAGAACAGAGATTCTATAGAAAATTAAAAAACAATTCTTAGATACACACACACTCTCACATGCAACAATAAACTTAATTAAAATAGTAATTCCATCAAGGCAAAGAACCAGAAGACGGCGTTGATGATGATGGAAAGACAACGATTTTAACGGTGGTGTTTTCACATTTAATTTCACACAATACCTCGCCGTTTATTTGGTCTATTAGAATGGACCAACCAACGAACAAGACGTGCCTGCCCTTATGCCAAAACAGACAGCGATCTGCAGGGCATCTCGTATGTATGCATGCACTAGCCGGCAACATGAGGACTTGGTTGTGACGTTATTATCTTAATAATCATAAACCAATAAATCAATTTGTTGCAACATATTTTGTTCGTTGAGTTTTCCTGCAAAAACCTGTATGGCGAAACTAGGATGTCTGCGTTGGCTCTACAACGAGAACATATCAAGTTTGGTGCAATCTCGGTGGCTGTCCGCTTGTTCGTTCGTCCGTCCCTCTGTGGTCCGACGCGCGTCTCTTTTCATGAGCGAGTAATTACTTAAGAAAAACTGTATAAAAATGCCGGTTACTAGTTTATTTACTCAAAAATATTTCTCTGGGTTGCTTAGCTGTTCATTCATTAAATTTCCAATATGCTCGTATCTATGGCGGCTATAGAGTACTCACGTGTGTACGTATGTATGTGCGTCTGTCCGTCTGTCTGTCTGTTTGAATTGTGTTACTTACTACTACTGGAGAAATACTCACACTTTGCAACATTAGTCATTACCGGTGGAGCAGCTAAACACTTGGCAGCAAGTGTGTTTCTCTATGGGTGTGTGTGTGTCGAGCAGAGAAGATCACTATTACATACACAAACCCGTATCATATCTGCTAGTACATTGTCGTCTGCTGCTGACTTGCTGGCTGCACTGCTGACGACGGCCGGCTCAACCTGTTCCTGTGAGCCGTTTTCTAGTTGGGGCCAGCAGTGGCTGCATCAGTTTTTGCTCCTTGCTTGTGTCGGCCACCGCCACTTGGCTGTTGGCCGTGGTCGCTGTGGCAGCAGAAACATTTGTTTTCAGTTTCATTGAAATCGTTTGTGGACAAACGCCAAAGTCATTGCTAAAAGCAGCCACATGCTTGCTCATAACTAACTCGTTAATTGCTATAGATTGCATTACACTTAGATTATGTAAGGCTGTTGCATGCTGATGATGATTTCGTATTAACCAATAACCGCACAACCGGCTGACTATGTGCGTTTTAACACCAGTCCGGGCGCTACATCACCTATTACGGCGAATAGTTTTCATTTAGCCTAGCATAGCAGCTTTGAGGCAGCCTCATGAGAGCTGGTCACCTTAGCATCCGTTGGTGAACTCATTAACTTTTTCAACCGTACATGTGTTTGTACTCGTATGTAAGTCGAGATGCGTTGGACAATTAAGTTGTCCTTGACAATGAACGCGCAAAAGAGCACAGCGACGGAGACGACGGCACCCAACAGCATACAAACGTACATATGTTTGTATGTATGTATGTTTGCACGTACGTACGTACGTTAAACTCAAGTACTGAAACTTGAAACTTTTCTACATATTTTTAGTCTGTGCCTTTTTGTGGTTGCCAGACAGACTTGAGCCCGAAACGTAGTCGCAGACGGACGGAGAAAGAGAGAGAGAGAGATAAGCTGTAAATTTATGTACATTAATTAACAGAAATTCATTAAACAACAACAATTCGTGTATCAATTTTACAATCACATCGCATCGCATACGGAGATACTCGCACTCTTCAACACGCTTGATTTCGTACAGCTCCGAATTGATGTACGCAATTAGAGCCAATAATAAAGCATAGCATTTCACTCTGCACAGACGCACACACACGCACACACGTTAGCCTTCACTTGACCTTCGGGTAGTCCAGGAAGGGTTTATGGACTCACAGAAGTCACACAGACACAAACACCGATACTTCTAAGCATTCTGGGGGGGAACCATAGATCGAAATAGCCAATTCATGATGTCGAGTTCCGTGCAGATAAGCACGCCGCTGCTGCCCATCCATTTCAAATGTGGCGATTGTTCGCATTTGAATCATACGCCGCGCCGCGCCATTTAATGTGCTAAGGAACTCACTCCCCCATCTTTGGTGTGGTACGGCGTAAGTACGTCTGGGTATCTTCTGTATCAGTCTCCCGGCCGTTCGCAGCTGCTGTGGAGCGAGTATTTAGTCACGCTTTGTGCCTGAAGTTGCTTGCTGGCTTGTTTCATTTTTTTTGCTGTTGTTGTTCTATTCATTTGCTTGTTTACTTGCTCGTACAATGGAAATCTAACGAAACTCCGGCAAACCGCAAGGCATTTTGTTGTGCGACGACGACGATGACAATGACCCTAAAGCATGGCCAATTAGTTAAGTTTTGTATTTGTTCGGTTATCTTTGGATTTGGTAAATCATAGAAATTTCATTTAAATGGCTCCGCTCCGCTTGGAACATGGCCAATGTTTCGTTCGTTGGAAATTGAAGAGAACCGAAAACACTGCAAGAACAAACAGTCGCAACGGTCGCAAGTCGCTACGACGACAAAGGCAGGCGACAAAGGAGGAACAAAAACATGTTAATCCAATGACAATCTTCTTGTAAACATCAGTCAACTGTTAGACGCCAGTTTCGTCTTTTCTTTTTTCGTTTCTTGTTTTTTATTCTTTTTCTGTTTCTGAGCTTTTTTCCCCTTTCACGTTAAAAGTCATGTCTGAGGAGTACCTAAATTTGGCATCAGATTGCCTGTTTGTTTCCTCGCTGGTTGGTTCGTTGTTGCGGATGGCTGTTTGCTGATGCCGTTGTTGTTGTTGCCGTGTTGCTGGTTTCCAACCTCACGTGCTGTTTTTGCTGTAAAAACACAAGGTTCTGATCTTGTTCTTGTCCACCCACTTTATGTTGCGTTAAATTTGCTGTCATTGTCGTTGTTCTTGGTTTTTTTTTGCTTAGTCTTTTCGTTTTATTTCTGTGCTTTGTTCTTTCTTCTGCTGCAAAATGCAAGAGACTGTTTCATAACAAATAATATGTATGCATTCTGGAAAATGGAATTATACGGAACATGGCCAAAAGTGACTGAGTACTACAACAGAATGGGGATTTGTTTTTTTGTGAATGTTCTGTAATAAGAATTGTAGCGACACACAAGATAAAAAAATATATTCGAAGATTGTCCAATTACACCGGGCAACAGAAAGTGTTTAGTTGCTTTGAAAGACTGTCGGTTTTGACACTTTACAAAAGTTGGACCCGTTTTGAAAGAACAAACTGGAAGTTATCAAAAGTTCTAGAGATTTTGTTTAAAACGCATCTAGTTATTACGAAATATCTGACAGTCCATCCATTTCTCATCAACATTATGTAGGAAACATCCCGTCATACAAATGACTCTCTCCGCACTATGTGCGATATTATTCCGCCAATAGTATTTCAAATGCTCGAAGGCTGCTTCGTGCAGATTACTTGGCATAGTCTTAAGACATAGCCCCGGATGAAATAATAAAAGGGTTGCAAGTTGCAACGCGGTGGTCAGCTGAAAAACGTTCGCCCTGGATGACCATGTTGCAAAACTTTTTCTTAGAGTTTTGCGTCGCTTATACGCATGTAGCGTCGTCTTGGAATAACCATATTTCCCTCCATCTCCATTAAGGAACAAACTTAAAACTTCTCTCATATCGAATAGCTATGCAAGATTGCACAATTTTTTGTCAGATGGCGCAAAAGTAATGCCCTAATGTGAATTGTCTACCATTTTGTAAGAAATGAAAAAAATTAGTACTGTTTTTACGAAAAGTCTATTTGAATATATGAAATTTTCATTACATTATGGCATTACTTTTGCGTCACCCTGTTTTTCCATTAATCGCTGAATGACCCCTACTGTTTAATGATGGATCTGAGAGAATTATGCTTTGTTTGTAGTTGTGTTTGCAAGGCTTACAGATAAAAACTCCGCACATTTTTTTTAGATGTCTTTCCCGGATTTGAGCCTGGCTTTTAGAGTATAATGCACGCTAAGGATCACACACCAGTGTCTATTACCACGACATGACCACAGAAAGACATTTGCTTAACAACGCTCTCCGCCGAGGACCATTGACAGCAACGGAGCCTCCTTCATTATTTTAAAACAAGTAAGGACCAATGACGCTGCCCAGCCAATGATTGTGGAAGCAGTGATGCTCGGTCGAACACCTGGGAATTGTGTTAGCTCCAACAGTATACATTTTGCATTTTTTGCTAAGTCATTGAGCCAAAAGTTGGCTCGTCCTCCAAAAAGGTGACTTTTTGCACAAAAAAATAATTGGAATCACAGTTCCGGTGAACATTTTTCAAAATAACAGTTAGGGTCGTCGAATTTAATTCTTGCCTTCGCACTATCTTATACAGATGAAGGCCAAACTACAACAGAATTGGCCATGAGCTGATTAAAGCTTAGTGACAATATTTGAGCCTTGATTTTTGTACTTCGCAACAATTCCTGTCTCTTAAGGGCCTAAAGAGTATACCTACGCTCGATCTCCTCCATAAGGCGACAACAAAGCCGCAATGACAACCGACCTCACAACTTTCACCAAAAAGTAGAGTTAAGTTCTTTGTACATAAATGGAACTTTAGAACGAAACTGATACTGATACATAAGCTAGGATTTGTTGGAATAATTTACTTGCCAATAAAAAGAGCAATTCCAGCACTACGAAACGATGAAAGGATTCTCACGATAATATAAATAAATCATTCGCTATTTATAATACTCATACGCCCAGTGTACATCTGATAGAACTATTAAATCCAAAATAAAAATCCAATAAAAATAAAAATCCTAGAAACATTTAATATCGACCTAAGAAATTTATTGAAATTAAAAAAATGTTATAAAACGTTTCTTTCTAACTGAACGTAGAAATGATTAAGACATTTTTGTATTTTTTCGATCTGTTTAGTACTCTCTAGGGGCTTAAAAAATATAAAATAAGCAAAACAAGGACTTTTGGCGTTGAGGAAAAAAATCACTGCTCTGGTATGGGTTGACCAAACTTGTGTCATATTAAAGAGAAAATAACAAGATAAGTGATTATTTTCCATTTATCAAAAAATTGTATACATTTTTTTCAATGTTTTCTCAAAAACTCCAATATTAACAACCTATTGCAAACCCAGATTTTTTTTTAAAGTAACACCATTACCAAAACGATAATTACGTTTTTGGTATTTTAATAATTGTGAAAGTATTGGAGAAACGCTGTCGTTAATCGGTACCCACAACATCATTTGCACACACTTTTCCCCTAATGATTCATTAATAAATAATTTTAATTAATAGTTTTTTATGTAGAGAGGTGGTAATGTCGGCTTAGAAATAAATGCCGCACTTTTGTTAATACTTTCAAGCTTAGAGGACACTCAGCTTTGATTAATATGCCTTTGATTCTATCCGATATGACCGTTCCTTATTGACACCAAAATAAATGTTCTCCCTGGCAACCTGCGTACTTATGGAAATACGGACGTATTCGGCCCCTGGGTGCTATGCACGCTTATTATTGGCCTATAATGTGTAGAGACTTTGAATCTTGACTATCTCACTTAGTTGAGGACTACAAAAATTCCTCCCTAAAAAAAGTTTTATGTCACTATTAAATATAGTTGTTGGCTTTGACTTTGAAAACATTTGGTCTGGTACCCTGAAAGATATAATTTCAAGACTTATGGTGGTTATTGTGCCTCTTCAAGAACTGGGTCATTGACTAACCAAATTGATTTAGAAATTACATTTAAAATATTATAATGAACAGAGTTCATCTACTCTGAATTCATGTGTGAATTTTGCTAAGTTTCCTCTAATGCCACACACCACAAATCATTATGAATTTTTGTCCGGCATTTTATACATACAAGTACTTATTTGTATTGTCTTTCTTTTCTCCGAAACTCGGTTGCAGCAATTACAAGTGTTCCAACATCTCACCTCTTCACTTGGCGGACAACCGAACATACAGCTTTAATAGTTTACAGCATTATTTGGAAACCCAATCCACTCCGACTATGGCACAATTTTGGTAGTTTCAGTTTCGTTCTGGAACACCAGAAACTCTGCGCAGTGAGACATTGGGATAATGTACGTTTAAACATTGCATGTGTGGTTCTCCTTAGCCTCATCCTCATCCCGCTAGCCCGTCTGTTAGTAGTTCTAACACGTTAATAAAAGAAAGTCAGCACAAAAGACGCGATATACAGAGGGAGACCAAGCAAACATTTTCGATTGCGAAAGTATTGCAGGCTATTCGCCGGGATGGAGAGCACAATCGCGGCGATTGTCGCATGTGAATCGCCTGAACTACTTTCGCCTGGTGAAAGCTGTTGTAACCCTTTGAGCGATTTGCGTAAAAGGATCGTGTGCGAAAGCTTCAGCGTATCGCCAAGAAGATTCAATAGCAATTCTTCAAAATGAGTCATAATCGATGACGATATTTTTATTAACGAGATTCGTAAATTAATCTCCGTGGCGAATTGAAAGCAATTCGACAGAAAGAATGAATTACGGTGAGGAGAGGCGGAGAATATTACTAAGTCAAATCAAAGTGTAGGATTGCGCGATTGCTTAAACTTTATTGTTTTCATTATACTCGTATACACTTAAATCTTAATTTTTATTTTTTTCATTTGTCAATAATATTTCTATTCCATTATTGCAAAATTTTGTAATTGTTCGTAAAAGACACAACCATCACCATTTGAAAATAGTTCTACGAGTAAATTTTTTTTCTTAAACGAGGCCTAAGCGATTGGGAATCGTATTGGCTAACTTTTGAGAAAGGGTTGCCTTACCATTACCTGGGCGATGGATTTGCGAGCCACTGAATCGCTCAGCAAACAATTATATTCAGGGAGAATCGCGGTATGCTCGCTTGGACGATTAATCTTTCCAGCACCTTCTAGCTGTTTGCTGAGCGATTCAGTGGCTCGCAAATCCTTGGCAATGGTTATGGTTAAGCAACTCTTTCTCGACAGTTAAGCAATGCGATTCGCGGACGACCCATCATCCAACAATCGTCAAACTGTCTGTAGGGTCGCGACAGAAAGGAGAGAGCTAGCGGGAGAGCAAAAATACACACACTCCACAACAAATACAAATTGGGTTCTAAATTAAAATCTCTTGTAGTGTGAGTGTGTCTGGTACGAGTGTTGGGGAGCAACCATAGAACCCAGCAAACAATTAGCTTACCACGCATATGTAAATTTCTAGTTGTGAATGTATGTTCATGTGTATGAGTGTGTTCATATTCGTAATGCTGTTGTTGACGACTCTGTTAAGAGATGCTGCTGTTGTGCTATTAACACAATTTTACTCGAAATAGCTTGTAAGCTGAAAAGCAACAACAGCAGATTCAACTTTAGTTCGCCGTAGTCGAATAATAAATGCCCTCCATTATGGAGAGCACACCCTACGCTATTTTTAGAGGGTAGTAACTTCTCTGTCTGCTTTGTACACGACAAGACCATAATTTGCGCCACCGATGTTTGAGATATAAGCAGGAGATAAAAGTCACTAAGCCTCAATGGAGTCTTTCACTTAAGTTTAATCGCCGACTTCTAACTACTTTAGTCCCACAACATCCCATTAAGAAACCAGGGCAAACTTCTCTCAAATCATTGAGCTGTGCACGATATAATTCTAATACTCACTCGCCGGCTCCAAACGGCTAATGCATACTATTGAGTTTAATCGTCTTTTTAAAATTAAATTGTGCTATTCATTCAAAAGATCGTTGTACGGTTTCTCAGAAATTGTTTTCTACTTATATGTTAGTCATACTTTCGTGTAATGCGTTGCTAAGTTTGTACACGTGCGCAACTTTCCCTTACCCAACCCAAGTTAAGAACATGATAAGGGACCCTCTAGCTTTAAAAGCATATTTTCAGCCCTATCTTTCTTATCTGCTTCCACCTCGCAGAATTTGATTTACTTCACAAGCAAGAGAATAATCCCTAAGCAATGTTAAACTTCGTTATTTGTGCGGAACAGTTCGGAGTCAGAATAAAGCAGTGAGCCTGGGGAAAATGCGATCAGCGGATCTCACACACATGAAACCGCAAAGTCTCCCTGACAGCTGCAATACCTTAACATTAGCCCTATTCATTCTCTGTGTCTTGATGGCGACACGGAGCGAATTTTTAATGTAGAAATGATATTAGGTAGTAAGAGTGGGACTCTAACTGAAAGTAGTATTCGAGGTCCGATTAGAGTCTATAATCTAGTAACGTGCGTTAACAAGAGATCCTTGAACTAGACATCTCCACATGGCAGTTCGCTTCACTTTGGTTCCTGTTTTTTGTACAAAAAAGATTTTTCTCTTGAAAGGTTTATGAGAGTAAAAGTCGCAATAAATAGCTCACAACGAAATGGTACCACTGAAATGGATTGGGCCCAGATAAATAAAGTCAAAGTCGTTGAAAAGTCAAGAGCTTGCTCTATGTTCGCGTCGCGGCACGACTATGGTTAATCGAAAGCGCTTCAAGAAGTGAGATACTTAAACCACAATAGTGCACCATCTCACCAATATAATATTTTGAGCAGGCTTCTGGCCAAAATTTGTCACCCATGTGGCCGAGAAAATACCCTAAGATTTCCTCTTGCTTCCGAATTTAAAAATGTCCCTTCGTGAATTCCGGTTTAGAATCGCTGATGTTGGAGTAAAGAAAGACAAAAAACTTATATGCAACCAATATTGAAGGAGGAAAAAATGGTTTCTGAACGGATTAACGTGGTTTTTATTGACTCAGCTGTTGTTATTTTTATATTATACGATCTCCCATAGCTCTATTCTTGAATGCTTTCAAAACTCCAACAATAGTGTTGCAAACAGAATATCGAACACGAATATGCTTACCATCCTATAGCGGAGGGTGCAATAAGAACAAAACTACGACGTTCAATACGTACACAAGCAACCGCGGGGTGTCAGTACATACAGGCACCACAAACATACTTGTAAGCTTGTGATTACTTGTATGTGTGTGTATGTTGCGGTTGAAACGTTTTGGAATGTATTCAGCGAATGGTTATTAGTAAAAATGCATTTATTTTATTGCAATTCGGAGATTATAATGACACGATTTAAGTCGTTTACGGAGTCCCGGGCAGGGGGGCGGGAAGGTATGGAAACAGTTGCGAGAGCTGCATGTCAGTTTGGTGTCTTAAATCAAAGGGGGCTCCACTGAAGTCATCTTAGCGTGTGTTTAAGATAAACGACTAATTCACGTGCCTTTCTCTGCAAGCAGACGAACAAAAAACCAGCGAAGACGGCGGCAGTGGCGACGACGACGATGAGGATAAGCAAATAAAGAAGCTAGACAAAAAAATTAAGTAGTAAACGAGTATTTGCAATGTTAATGGCTTCGGAAATTTATGTTTGCACCTACTCATATAAGTTTGACCCAGGAGATTAAAGATCATTTGCATATTTTTTTTTGAAGAAAGAAAACGTCTGAGGTAATTTAACTGGCATTCCTTAGGATACGTTTGCTTTATGGACATTGTGTGGTTGGCTATCTCAGGCATCATCCAACAGTCGTCATATTCACTGTTGGTTGCGAATTTGCTCACCTTCTTCGTTTGAAATTTGAAAATTTTGCCTACCAATGCCATTCCATCTTTGGTTTTGTATTTCAGTTATTTTTGGGTTGTTCGGTTCTTTGTGTATTCTGAGTTCTGCTGCTCACATTAAGATAGATTTGGTGCTTTTTTCGGAGAATTGTGATCCCCTTTTCTTAGCTACCTGACCAACTTAACGGCGGCCAGTAGCTGGTCGGTATAAATCATTCTCAGCTGCACATCATGCGGTGACAAACCAAGTTTTGAAAAGTATATTGAAACCGTATTGTCATCTCAAATGCAAAGTGACGTAACGACATTTTTATTACGTTAAAGGAGAAACCAAAGAACATTCCCATTAGAAATTTGAATATTATACAATTAGTAAAAATGGAAATCCACAATTAAGGGGTCAGTCCTATCAGTTCGTATTCTGGAAGTCTGCAATACAGGGGTCAGTAGGATCAGTTCTTATCACGTGAGGAGTTGCTGATGGGCACATGCACCTTTTGAAAGACAATTTTTTTTTTGCTTATGGTGCAACGTATCAGCTGCATTTGTGTATTGCCTTAAATGAAGGTTAGCATCATTCCGGCATATATAAACGACATGTGAGAGAAATTTCCCCATATTTTTTAATGGGTCATTGAGGGACTTAGGAAGTTTAAACGACATATTGCTTTGATTTAACATGTCTTTACATGAATTTGAATCGCATTTAAAAGTAGCATGGTATTATTCGAAAATGTAGATCCACTTTGCATAGATGCCTCCCTTGTTTTAATAACATATTTTATATGTAATCAACTAGTCTATGACTCATATTTGAGATCTCAAGTGCAACTAGTTCGTGTTTAATAGCTTTTGAAAGGTTGTAATTTTCTTGGTTGGAGTTCTGTGTTTACCAACATTACTTTTGAACTTAACATCGGAACAATTATATTTTTACGTTTACGTAAAAATATAATTGTTTACGTTTCAAGAAGTTAACTTTTGACTTTGAAAAAATTAAATGGTTTTTTGACAAAGGATACTTCAAATGAAAGGGGATTTTTATGGTTCAAAATGTATTCCCTTTTTCTTAAATTCGGATCTAAATGGATTCAACATTTTTGTTAAAATTGCTTTATATAGTTGGATATTGACTGACTAAGCCCTCTGGTTTTTTACAGTTTGAACAGTAAGTGTAAGAATTATATAGTAAACAGGTCACATCGCTATCCACGAGTTCATTTATGGAATGTTAAGAGAAATTTGCACATATTAGTCATTCTAAATAAGCACTGCCTTTAAAGTTAGTGAAGCTAACAATAATACGCCATTTACATTTTTAAACTATTTCATGTTTCTTCTAAGCCAAAAGTTTAAATTACTATTAAAATCTCCTGAAAAGATAGAACTGATATCATATAAGTGAGCTTTGTACTCGTACGACACAGTTCTGGCTCAGATCTACTGTTTAAAGCCGGCCCCAATCGGCTAATGAATTCTTTAATAAAACTTTGGTATATATCTGCATTTCCAAGATGGCAACGCCCGCAGCTGAAGAATGTTTGATGTTCTTACCCGGATTTAAAGCTGAGTAACATGGAAGTACATGCAGAAAAAGTATAAAATGTGTTTTAGTTCACTTTGCTTGTAGCGCATCTACTTTACAAGCCTTTTTGCACTTCTACGCTTGGAATGCCACCTAAATTGGAAGGAGCCAAACTTCAACACACAACAATCGACGCACTTTGAGGGTAATTTAAGATAGTTCTGGAACACTTTTAAAATGAAATCGAAGTGCGATAATTGTTTACTCCCGACGTCTTAATGCATGTTCGTTGCTTAAGTCTTTAGCCATCAGAAGCCCCCTGAGTTTGTTTCCTAAGTTTTTGTCCGTCAGAAGTCACCAGAGTTCGTTTCTTAAGTCTTTTAACATCGCAGTATTGAACTGATGCAGGTTTTGAATGAATACGAATACGCTACAGACAGCAAGCGACCAATCCGTTCAATTTCGTATTTAAAATAATCGTAAATAATTACTACATGTTTTTTTCTATAATTTTCTTGTTTTTTTGGTATTTTTTAATGCACCTTCATCATCGCACATCACACACAATAACTTCATGAAAATGTAATTACATCATATGCAACATAAACAATCATCACCACCGCATGCTGTGTTTTTTCTTTGGTTTTTGGGGGGCATTGCATGCTATTAAACGAACACACACACACTTAAATCAATATCGACATGGACAAAAACCGATAACAATTGAATGCCTTCGAATCGCACCGAACACGTGGCACTTTCATTTCATGTGAATGCATTTTGGGGCTTTGGTTTACTGATTAATTTTGAATGCTAATTTAAATGTTTATGTAAATGTAATGATGTGTTTCGTGTTTATTTTCGTTTGTATTCGTACGTATGGCTGTTTGTACTAATGAACATGCTCTTGCTCAAACTCACACACACGCATGCACATGCACACACCCACACATATGGAATTTTATTAAAACAAAAATAAAAGATCGCGTTGCATTGGTTACCGCTGCACCACCGAGTTATACACGTATGTACCACTATTTTCCAGCACACTTGACAGCGCACCCTTTCTGTTTTTATCCACAACCCCCACCGCCACCTCTCGCACCACCAGCAATGACACAATTGCCAGCCCCGCCGACACTGAAACACTTGGGCAATTCGTTGAGCTCCATGACACAAGCACATATAGCACAAACCCTAAGATACCCAGGTAAGAATGCCTCAACAACTTTGACAATCCTAAACAGCAACAGAGCCAACCCTGCCCATCTGTGTAATTTTAACTCATCTGTCGTATCGATCTCTACTCCGCAGGTTTATTCATTCGACCCGATGACACCAACTTGTACACAACGTTGGAGCCGACCTTAAGCAGTAATCCCAATGTATATTTTCAACGCGGCGGTGCTGTCCACCCGGGCATGATGTATTAGTTACGCCCAACACACTCAATTCTACATAAGTATTCCAATTTAGCCACTATAATAATTGATATGAAACTCCGTACTTTAATTAGCTCCTAGAGACTCCCTAGACTAAGTAAGTGTGTTATTTAACTTTTTTCTTTTGTTTTATTGAAAAGAAAGAAACTAAAAGTGTAACCACAACTAGACCACCATAGCTTTAAGTTGTAGCCGTAGTTAAGAATCGCTCAAGACTTGTTTAGTTCAGTAAACACAACACGATGAATAAAAAAAAGAAAGAAAGAAAGAAAGATAGAAACGCTCATAGTTTGTAAGGTAATGCTTCTAACTTTACAATGTTCACATAGAAGGGAATACTTGATTATTTACTTGTATGTTAATAATATTAAGTGTTTTTTAGCCAACACAGCTGCTACGTTAGACTCTGTCGAATAAATGGGCCGCGAGAGCCCCGATAGAAACGCAGCAGATAGACGATCGCATGTGACACCCAATAATGTTCATTAGCATGTACGATATACAACACTTACACACACACACACCTACATACACATATCTAGCAAAGTGTTTGTATGTTTAAACATAAGTACAACAAACAAACTTACCACCATCCCTGCAAGTACGAGTACTTGTGATGATAGTAAGTTTGCCTAGACTTTTAGTTCGCACGTTCAGTTTTAGTCCAGTCAATCAAATTGATTATATATATAGACATACACACTCCACACACACACACACACAAAATTATGTTTAAGTTATCAGTATACAAAATGTTGATTGTAAATAAAGAGATTAAAAGTACTCGAATTTCTCTCAAGACCTAGTTTAAATCGTAAAAACTAAAATAAAATCGTACAACAACCTAACAAATGAATTTCCATTCGCTTCATTTACCTCCCAAGAAAACGCACTAAACTTTACAAATTCAGGCCCTTGCACTCCATTTACCTTTTCATTGCAGGAGGAGCGCTTACACTTAGTAAACCTAATTGATCTTGACGCAGCGCAGTTGTTAACATAAACTCCGCAGAGAACGCTTTGTTCCAAAACCCAGTCAGCTGTGAACAATCAATCATTTGTATGAGGCACTCCACTCGCTGCAAGCTCCACTCAATTTCAATTAATGCTTACTTAAAACAATGTTGAACAATTCTTGTAATTGATTACATTTTAAATGGCACAACTTTTACATATAGGCGGCGCCTCAGAGGCACGCATTTTACTGCAATTATTTATGGATGCATGTCTGTGTGCCTTGCATGTGTGTCTCTTCGCCATCGTCCAGATGCAGGCACGCGCATATCACTTTGTAGCGAACCTTCACTAGCTTGGCTTTTCTGCACAGCAACAATGCCAAGAATGCTTCTCCCCAAGGGCAACCGAAGTGTTCATCCAATTTTAATTTAAATGCTTTACAGGGGTGCCCCAACACTCATAAATGTCATAACGTGATGTCGGCAGAAGCTTAGCAGACCGCCATGATATGGTCTTGGATATCGGTAAGTGTTCTAGAAAGAACCAGCCCGTTAAGAGAAGTTGTATATTAACGATTTTTATACCCCACAAATGGAGTATACGTATGTATATTAAATCAGGTAAGTTTGGACTTTACCAGTTCTGTGACATTAGGCGTGTTCGATACTGGCCATTACTGGCCATTCTACTTGCACAGGCACAGAAAACACTCATATTTAAATTGACATTAATCGGACAAGAAATAAGTTTTTTTCAGTATTTCTTCTAATTTTACTTAGCTTACTTTAAGCACATTGACAAAGAAGCGTTAGCAAATTGGAGTACTTCGAATGTTGCTTTGTTTTGTTTAGCTTTTTCCAGATTTGCGCATTTTGGATAGGTTACTAATCGTTTGACTCTGACAAAAGTCTGTGGCATAAGACTTGCACTTAATTTACAAATGAAAAGAATTGTTTATTTAAAGAAAGTTGTTCATTAAAATTTGATTTTCCAAGCGAAAGGTAAGTTTGAATAACAGTGTACTAAGTTGGGTACAAAGGCTGATAACGTTTATATTTTGATTACTTTATATTGTTAAACACTCCACCGAAACACTCTATGACGATCTAGCCAACCGAGACGCGGGCGGAGGAACGAGTTTGCTGTCTACATTTCCAAATGATCTGCCCATTAGTATGGTCTTTAAAGAGCTTTAAAAAAAAGTGTGTGAAACCGCCCACTTTTCACCAAGAATTATTTCTTTACACACTTACGAGGGCGGTTCGGAACCTTCATAGCCTAGCACAAAAAGCGCGGTATGAAGAGAAAAAAGTTAAGTGTTTCGGAAACTTCCATCTCTGCTATAAACACATGTTAAATTTTGTTTCGATCTGGCAATCATATAGAAACAGGTGTTCATAAAAGACGCATCCGCGATTTTTTTACAATGGAAAAATTAGAAATGCGTGGTGTCATTAAATATTTACACAAAAAAGGTTTATCGGGACAAGAAATTCATAATGATATGGTGAATGTGTTAGGTGAAAGTGCTCCTTCATATGCAACAGTAAAAAAATTGGGTTGCTGAATTTAAACGTGGTCGTACAAGCATTGAAGATGATCCACGTAGTGGACGTCCAAAAACAGCAACAACAACAGAAATTGTAGCCAAAGTGCATGATATGGTATTAAATGATCGACGAATAAAAGTGCGTGAAATAGCTAATATCATGGGCATCTCAAATGATCGAGTCCATTTAATTTCGCAGGAAGAACTACAGATGAAAAAACTTTCTGCAAGATGGGAGCCGGACTTGTTAACAGTCGACCAAAAACGCATAAGAATGAACATTTCTCAAGCTTGTTTGGATCGTTTTCAGCGAAATAAAATGGATTTTAAGCGTCGTTTCATAACTGTTGATGAGACATGGATCCACCACTATACTCCAGAGACAAAAGAACAATCCAAACAATGGACTGAAGCTGGATGAAGTGCCCCAAAGAAGGCAAAAACAATTCAATCGGCTGGTAAGGTTATGGCAACGGTTTTTTGGGACTTCAAAGGTATTTTATTGATTGACTATCTGCAAAAGGGTAAAACAATAAATTCAGAGTACTATTGCAACCTTTTAGATCAATTAAATGTACAAATTCGAGAAAAACGTCCTGGCTTACAACACAAAAAAATAATTTTTCATCAAGACAACGCACCAGAGTGAGTGTTTTAACAATGGCTAAAATCAACGAATTAAAGTACGAGTTGCTTGACCACCCACCTTATTCTCCTGATTTAGCTGCCAGTGACTTTTATCTGTTCCCAAATCTAAAAAAACCCTTGCTGGCAAGCGTTTTACCTCAAATGAAGATGCAATTACAGTTGTAAACCACTATTTTGAAGACCTTGAAGAAAACTATTTTAATCAAGGGATAGAATTGCTAGATAAGCGTTGGACTAAGTGTATTGAAGTTTCAGGAGATTATATTGAAAAATAAAAATATTTTTGAAAAACTAACTATTCTCTTTCATTGATAGGCTAAGAACTTTCCGAACCGCCCTCGTATAGTATATATTTTAAGTCTGATGTTCCATGGTTAAACATCTTTATGAATTCTATTAAAATTTTAAATCTTTAAAAAAAATTAAATCTGCCTATAATAGTGGGACTTAAGCCGCTTTTAAAAAAAAGGCGTGGCACCACCCACTTCTTCCGAAGAGCTTAATTCATTACACACTTATGGTATATATTCTTATTGTGAGGTTCCAAGTTAACATACGTTATGTGTTCGGTTCGTTTAAATGTGTTTATAAATGTGTGGGCGGTGACACGCCTTTTTTTAAATCGTATACATATACTATTGTAATTTCCTGACACACATGCATACAGTGTTAATTAAAAGACAATTTGCCTATAATTATGGTCATTACATTGCTTTAAAAAGGGGACCATTTAATATTTGGAAGTGGGCAGTGCCACTCCCCTTTGTAAAAATGCATCCATGTATACTTTATGACAAATTACTCGCTCTCAATCGCATTCTGTTTAAATTATAAGGCAATCTGACTATAACAACGGTCATTACATTGTGTTTTTAAAAAAGGGGCGTGACACCGTCCACTTTTCCCCGAACATATTTCATAGCACACTAAAAGTATTTATACTGAATCTGATGTTCCTAACTTTTATAGTTTATGAGCTTTGGATTGGTTATGTTTATGGATATGTGGGCGGTGCCACGCCTCCTTTAAAAATTGTATTCCCTTATAGCATTTGACAATCCCTTGGGCCATAGTATTGTTCTGTTAAAATGTTCAAGACGAAGTAATTTCAAAACGAAGAATTTTTTCGTTACATACTAAAGGTTAATATACCGAACCTCATTTCTGTAGCTCTTATAGTTTTTGAGTTATGATCATTTTAAAATGTATTCGTTTGGGCGTGGTATCTCCCAATTGAGATATCAAAATCGAAGTAGCTCTTTCTAACCACCGGTCTACAGCTATATGAGTGAAAATAAAAATTTCGGCACACCTTTGGAACCACGAAGAAAAAAGCTCTAAATCGAATTAAACCAGGCTTTGCACTGCAGTTTTCTTTAAAAGATCTGTCTACCCTTCATTTATAAACAGTTTCTCTTTGTCGACAGAAAGCGTTTGCATCGTAGGCGAAAGGAAACTGTTTAGTGTTAAACTAACTCAATTTTTTACGAACGATGACTCAAACGACAAGTCGAAAAAACTTAACAAAAGCTTTCTATTTTTCAAATACTGCGAATGCAAATGTAAAATTCAAATACATAATTTGTCGAAAATACGGAAGACGAACGAAAACATGAGTCGGTAGAAAAATTCGATCATGCACAGCTCATCGACTTGAGAGAAGTCTACGGTTTACCCCCTGACTTAAAAGGTATGTTAGGGAAAATTGGTAAATTTGTCAAAAACCTGCCAGGATATAAAATTTGTCCTTCTTCTTAACGGATCTCTTTCCGAGGACTATTTAGTTATCACCTATTCCACAACACAATTGTCAATTAAACCCAGAATAACGAATAAGGCCACTTTATTAACTTCGTTTTCCTAAAAACGTTCTCACCAAAGGTTCCCTTCCACTTTCTGCATGTGTTGAACTGTGTTGGGCGGACTATTGACCATTCCTGAAATGAGATTAGATGCATACTTAGAGTCCAGAGTTTATGAAAGTCATTGGATAACGCACGAATAATAATAAAAAAAATTCCAATTAAAATTCTTGGAACTTAAAACTTTTAATGTTTATAGAACTGGTTATTGATCTTCAGGAACACAAAGACCAGAGAACAATAAGAAAACGAGCGAATAAAAACAAGACATACATTTGTACATCCACACATACATACATACATGTATATGTGCGGTGGTTATAGGAAGTCCAAGATCGTGCAACGAAGAAAAGGGCATCGATTTACTCTCAATTCAATTCTCCCATGGACATTAAAAATCACACAATCACCATCTAGGCGTTTGTACGAGTTTGTACGAGTATGCATGTGCATATATCTCTGCCCCTAGAAATGCGGATCAGTGCACCACCACATCCCGAGCCAGAGCCATAACCAAAGCAGAAACACAAGCCCAGTCACACAGAGCTGGCCCAGCAGCCAGCAACGATGAAGATGCCCAAACTCAACTTAACCAAAATAATTTTATCGCTTTTCTGTCAAATGAAAATCATAAAAGTCATATACCGAAAATTTACCTCTCGAGCTGAAAACATGAGAAAAGCGAACACGAAATGGGAGACGCTTCTACGAGTATAAAATCAAATTGCACGTAAAAGTTTACATCTTTTGTGCCAACTACTTAAAAACCAAAATAAGTCGACGAAAAGCCCATTATCGAAGCGGAGTGGAGCAGCGGAGCGTTGACGTTGATGTTGATATCGTTTTGCTTTTCATTTATTCTGCGCTCAGCGCTTCGCTGTTTGTGCTGTTAAGTTCTGTCTTTCTTCTTGACGTTGTTCTTGCTGCTCTTCCGTTGAGTTGAACGAAGCAAAAGGGGGAAAACGTGACTGGAGCTGCTATGTGGGCTCTTTGAAACGGAATCCATCCACCCCGATGCACAAATGTGGATTTTCCAGGAGAACAACCTCCAAGAAACAATAACAAACTGCTAAGCAACGTGTAGCTAGTGATGAGCCTTGATTTTTCAAAGAAATCTGAGCCGTAATAAAATCGAGAGGTTGTAGCATTTCTGCCGGCGACAATCATCATTGGGTTGAGGCCAAAACACTGTCATACACAACACACACATAGGTATAAATTCATACTCCATAGTCTACACTTACTTAGTAAGGTCCCATAACATGCAGTTTAGGAATCTCTCAAATATAGTTTGGGCAAAAGTGAGAGTGGCCGGCAAAGGTTAAAGGTCAAAGCAGACACATTGTATTGAAGTGGAGTTTCATCATACCGTCACCCATTCTAAGCTACGCTTGTAGAATGTACTCACTCAATATCTTACCCCAATTGCTAAACATTAAGAAACGTTGTACACCGTTCAGTGATCACAAAAGACAGCCGGCGACAAAATTCGGAGAGCATCTTTTCATCGGATCTGATAACAGACCGTCTGGCACGGTGAATATCTGGCCTTTGGATAAAAAAAGGTGTGTCTATTGTGTCTATTCAAAATATCCAAACTCTCCGAAACTTGGAGTGAATGTTATAGAGGCCAAGCTACGGAACTCGGTGGGGATCTCTTATGAGGTTTGCTAACAGACCTTCTGACATGGTGGATGTCTGGCTTCTAAAAGGGTGTGATTGCATTCTATTCTCTTCCTCTTTGACTGTGTCTGTGAAAGCTCCACCACAAAATAAAGTTGTACTATTTGTTGCGATTCCACTTGCCTGCTTTTGAAATGCGAGATACCTAGTCTAGCACTGTAGACTAGGTAGAAGTGGCTGTAAGTATATGTAATGCCACAGGATGATACATAGCTGCCAAACTTATTAGGACCCGTTCAGGTCAAAGCGCTTGGTCAACTCATTTTTCTAGAACCACATGTTTAAAGTATAACCTCATAGGAGCGAAGGGACCACTAGATCATCTTTTCCGTTAGGAATAGGATGATAAGGACCACTTTAAAGTGGACATAGAGATTTTTAGATTTTGAAGTCCCTTGGTGAAATTCAATGAGAAATGTTTTGTAGAACATTTCGTGGTTTAAAAATTAAATAAAGAATTACTGAAAAGTGAAAACAATGAATTTTCTGCCTAGATTCCTTTAGTGAAACCTCGTAGGAAATAAGTTTTTTAACCATTTTGGCCCTATACCAGTTAATTATAGTGTATATTTTTCAACTTATTAAAAATTGTCGAAAAATGCCCTTTCAAACTGAAAATAGATCATTCGAAAATTCTACAAAGTTTCACTGAAAACATGTGGTCAAAAAAAGTTGCTGTATAAAATATTAGTAGATGATTTTGAAATCTAACTCGGACAATATCAGGTTTAAAAGTCACAATTTGCCACGCCAATAAAAAAAAATGGATCTACCTAAAAACCCGTATTTTTTATACGATTTTGTTGCGCCCGGCTTAGGTGACGCGGCTGAAACAAAAAAAAAAGATACCATTATCATAGATCTCAATTATCATCTTGGAATCTGACTCGCCTCATTGAAGTGCTCTGTAGTTCAACGGCAATTTTTGATAACTCAACTGGTGCAGTTCATGCCCACACACATATAATCTTTAAAATGGTAATAATTCTTTTACTAGAAGAGCTGAGAACATGAAGCTTGTTATGTATACTAGGGTGGGCCGATTTGTAAGGACAAAAATTTTATTCTTTTCTCTCAGTCGTATTACTATTCTCACGCGCTCATGTGTTTTATTGTATTGTGTGTGGCATTTTGTATTTGTATGGCACCTTGATATTTTTTTACCTACTAAAAACCTTTAAAATAGAAGTTGAGAAAAGTAAAAAAAATTAAATCTAGGCGCCTCGAAAGTGATTTTTTTGATGTGTCGTAGTGGAGCTTTTTTTCCTCATGCCAAAAGCTATCGAACAATCAATTGCACAATATTGATAGTTAAATCGACCCACCCTAATGTATACTAATGTTTTTTTTTTCAAAAAAAACTTGGAGAAACGTGGGCGGTGCCACACGCTTTTCTTAAAAGCGCAGTAACCCACAGTATGCCAAAGTGGATTAGGAAATTAAAAAGGGGAGTGGCACGGCCCACACATCCTTTATATGACAACAACAAACCGACTTTTTGAGTTAGGAACATCAGATCAAATACATGGCATATTCGTGTGTAAATAAAATGAATGTTGGAACGCCCACTTTTTTGAAAGTGTTACATATATGCCGATCGTTGTGATATTTTTAAGTAAATCTCTGTAAACGGATACAAGCACACAAAGGGGCGTGGCGTCAACACACATAACAAATTTGAACGACCATACCTTATAAATTATCAGAAGTAGGAACATGACTGTTATTTACATCTATTTGTGTGTATCGGAAAATGTTCTGTATGGGATTTTATGCTATTTTTTAAATGCGCTGTAGCGCCCATAACAACTGACCGATTGGTTTTAAAAATTACTACTTTCTATACTCGATAATGTTTTTTTTAGTTTATGCAAAACTCCGCATCGTAAGCTATAACCCTTATTTGGGCGCATCTGCGGCTATTTTATATTAAACGTTTTATAAATAGCAAACCCTAGAATCCGTTTTCGAAAAGCTAGCATGTTTTAGATGCCAGAGCGGGAGACGAGGTTAGCCACTTATTATCATGGGTATACTCCAAAATCATTGTACTCCGTACTCGTCGGGCTTGCAACAATATCGTATGTAGCAGCCAGCTTTGCGCATAGGCTCGCAAATTGCATCATCTAATTGAGGGGGGAGGTGGGTGAGTGGTGGCCCAATGACATTTCCTGAGCATGTCGTTAATTTTCTAAGCGCCTCACATATCATACGAATGCCGCAAATTATGTATACACCAAACTGTCCATATACAGACGATACGCGACACGGTCAGAACTGCCATAGACGGAGCGATGCCTCGCGATGACGGTGGTGACGACAACGATGACAGCGAGGATAACCACCACCACTAGCACAGCCAGACTGACAACGACTACGTCTAGGCGGTGTGCAAACCTTTAAATCGCAATCGCAGATCAATGTATCCCCAGGAGGCAGGAGGTTGGTATATACCTACATACGAGTACATATATGTACATGAGACATGGCTCTCCTCGCTCCTACATAAAAAGCCAACTTCCCGCCTAGACTGGGCAAACAGAAAACGAAAACGCCAGAGATTGATAGAATGCGCGAGTACTTAAAAAATGCATTAATTAAGTGTGGCTGCAAAATACTCGCAATGTACAGCAGATTTTGCGATCTCATGCTCGTGCAGAGCAGTGCTGACCGACCAACCCGACCAGCCATGAATGTTAAGATGCGGCGAAATTGAAATGCTTGAGAAGAGACGCTGACGCTGTCGCGGTCTTGGTCTCGGGCACAGCTCGCATTACTCCTTGCTATATTTGGCCTTAGTTATTGGGTAAATTGACACTCAATTAGAGTCGCTTAGGAATCACAAGTCAATCAGTGTTAGAATGTGTGCTGTACCTCCACATACGTCTGTGTGTATGTGTGACTGGTATGTTGAGAACCCTTTGTGACTGCGATACCGTTTGGTGGCGGCAAACGCTCATTCAGTGCCTGAGAAGTTGTCATGTTATTCGTTGCGGCGTCATTTATTTTGCCAATGACAGCTCAGCGTGAAATGTTTCTTGCATTGTTGTATTCTATCTAGCGTATACACACAGTCGTACGTACGCGTACTTATTCTCGTACGAGTAGTTGAGGCTGTACCCTCTAACGAGTCTTATTTTGCCTCTTCCTGTCTGCTGATATTTTTGCACGTCCGTCAGTTGGTCGGTCCGGTCCGTTCCGTCTGGCCGTCTGTGTGTCGGCTCTAGCTAGCCGGCTATCCACCTAGCCCAGCCACCTATCCATCTGTATCTGATTCTAATTGTCCCTATGTGTTGTGATTGTTTGTGTGTGTGTGTGCCTTCTGCTTGTCTATTTATTCGTTTGAATGTCCATCTTTCAAACTCGGACCATTTGACATGTTTTGCTGTCATACACTTTTCTTCCCAAGTGATCAATTACATTTTGAGTTATCGTATAAAGGCGTTATTGGTATGTACCTACACATATGCACTTATGTACATACATATACAGTCTAGATGTGTATGATTGTGTGTGTGTATGTTTGTATATATCCGATGCAGTTGTTGTAACAGAAACTTAAAACAAACTCCACCTTAATGACTTGACGTTTATCTTCCGCACTCACTAATGAATGTTGTGCCCTTACAAGGGTGTCCCGTCATTTAATGCGTTTGGATTATGTTCTCGAACGCACTCCTACTTATTTAATTGTTAAACGTCTAAATTGTATACGTTTGTCTTTTAAAAGAAAAGATTTTTTAAATACATTTTTTTATTGAGCCATATTCAACGGGTGTCCCAGAGGGGGGAAATGGGGGTGTAATGTTTATCAGCACCATTGCTCAGCTTTGAACACGGTCAAGTAGTTTCGAGGAAGATTTTGGAGCACCCGCCTATACACTTATTTTAAAGCCTATACACTTGAGTGCTTCTTTCGACACTTCGAATACTCGTCCCGCCCAACGAGCGGCACATTGTATCTTTATACCCAACATCGATTGATCTACAACCATCTCATCGATAGATTATAACGACCCTGATGGGTCAGTGAATCGCTTGTGAGACAACAAGCAGCACTGCGTCTCGCGCGCATTAAAATCCACTCTCTTTACTCAAGCCCAATCGAGAATGGCCGACTTCTGTATTCAATATCTGAAAGACTTGGCCTACGGTTGAATGAATAAGAATGACAGAGTTTGTTTTCATCCGCGAAAAGGTAGATTGGATTCACGGTCTGATCCAACAGATCGTCAATGAAAATAAGAAATAAAGTTGGAGAAAGGAAAGGACAAATTTATAATCAGAATACTAGTTCTGCTCTATTTATTTATTTTTACAACTACTAAATTTCAATTGCAAACTTCCATTTAAAATTAAAAAAATTTAACTTGAAATTCAGAAAATTCCATTTAACATCAAAAACATTGGATTAGAAATTCAGAAAATTATATTTGAAACGTAAAATATTCCATTTGATATTTAGAAAATTTCATAGAATATTCAAAAGTATTTATTTTGAAAATCAATTGGAGTATTTTAAAATTCAAATGAAATTTTTTGAAACTGAAATGAAATTTTGTAAATTTCAAATTAAATTTTGTAAATTTCAATAGATTTTTTGGTTATTTCAAACGGAATATTTTAAATTTTAATTGAGGTTTTTTTTAATTCAAATGGAATTTTAAAAATTTCATTTGATGTTTTCTGAAGTTCAAAAGAGAGCTTCTGAATCTGAATTTTTAAATTTCATTTGGTATTTTCTGAATTACAATTAAAAAAAGATATAGAAGTAGACCCTTAACAATCCCCCTATGTTAAGGGGCACATACATTTTGATAATTAATTGCACTGTGTTATACTTTTTAACTTTTGAAATAAATACCAAATATACTTATATTTATAGAGTTTCTTATTCAAATATTTCAATTAGATCCACCCTAGTATCTGCACTCATGTATGCACGTATGGGGACATAAAGTATGCAATTACATGTGTCTCTACTGATGCAAATGAGGAGATCTTAAGACGAGTACCCGTACCAAAATTAGTCATTTCTTTCTCTACCTCTATTAAGATGTACGTTTGTACGTACGTAAAACGTCCGACCATACGTAGACCGGATAGAATTCATTCCGCTGCTTACAGACAGACGGTGGAAATACTTGCTGCACCGCGACTATTCTTTGCGCCAGAATGTATCTTCTGCGGCTGCTGAAAATCATTTGCTAAGGCAGAAACATTCGGATGTTTCATCAGCGCCAGCGTACACAACCAAACCCGAAGAAATCAAATCCTTTGGCCCATAAGTCGAGGAGGGCGATGGAGCAGGGGTGTGGTGGGGAGTAGGAGAAAATAATGGAAAACATAAAAAACCCACGCCCTGTCTGTCACTTGCTTAAAAAGGGTCTCTCTTGTGGCAACACATGCGTCTTGGGGTCTGTGTGTTTGTGAAATACATTTTTATGTTTGTACGTGTTTTTCCCCCAGATTTGAAAAGCTGACAAAAATTGAACTATTTTCCTCCCTAGCAACCATTTGGGGGGAATGTATTCCGAGGTGCATATGTGCATATTGTACTAGGAGTGTTGTGCTATTGGAGTAGATGCTGTAACGATCGTTGCGTAAGTCGGATAATGGGAGGACGTCAATCATGTCTACCGATTGCCATTAGCGAACGAAAAGTAATGTTATGGCCATAGAGTAGTTAAGATAAAAAATAAGACGGTACCCCTCGCTAAAAGCAAATTATTGGTATCCACTAGGAAAACCACGGGTTATGCAGTGATATGGAGGACCGTGGTTATAGCCATCTTGTCGAAGTCATTATAGATTCATAACATGGCAGACAAATATACACAGGGTCCAGTTACTTCTTCGATATGTACGAAGTGATATACGACTACTACGGCTACTGCCATTAAAATAACACTCATACGCCAACATGTACTTCCCAATTTTAATGAGCAAATTTCAAGAAGCAATTCAAGACGCAACAAATTTTGAAAAAAGTGCACCCCAGCGATAAACTTGCAATTACTTTATTGATATGTTCAAAATTACAAACACGATCGCACATAGAGAACATATTCGATGCCACAACAGAATTTATGCCAACCGTATGTAAGTGGTCGAACGTACTATCAATGTATTCCATCGCTACAACCATATGTAGCGTGGACTGACAGAGTCGGTTGAAGAGGCAAAGTATCGGCAACTCCAACTAATTATGATTCAAAATTACAAACACGATCGCACATAGAGAACATATTCGATGCCGCAACAGAATTTATGCCAACCGTATGTAAGTGGTCGAACGTACTATCAATGTATTCCATCGCTACAACCATATGTAGCGTGGACTGACAGAGTCGGTTGAAGAGGCAAAGTATCGGCAACACCAACTAATTATGATTATTAGAACTGCATTTGTACATGTATTGGTTGTTGTTATAGATAGGTGGCTATAGCAACTCTGTTGAACTCGGTTGTCATTACCAACAGCATGTGTTAAGCGACGAATATGCTATTACCGTGACAAGCAGCTATACCCTTAATTGCAGGCAGATAAGCATCTAACGAGAACTGCTGCAGTAAAGTAGTCTACAGAACAAAGTCAAACAATAAAAATCCCATGTACTGATTTCTGAATTTCCAATAATTGATTAGTGCCTTAACCTCACACACAGTGATCAGATTCGTTACCACAACCGATTTTTTTTTCGAAATGATTTTTTTCGAATGCACCTCAAGTATTTCACCAGTACAATGGAATGTTAGTTTGTGCTCTGTAATTTTCAGATATTGAAACAGTAGAGTCATTGCAACAAACCAAGTATCCGAACCTTCAGAAGAGAATTTCTGAATTTAAAAATCCACATATGGTTATGATGAAGTTTTAGTTTCCATTACTAAAAATTATTTACAACAACAAAATATTTGCTAAACTAGTGGTTGTCACAACCATTAGTTAGGGCAACTAAATATCATTCTCGCGTTTCATTGGTATGACCGTTCCATAAGTTGTGAGTACAGTGCGATGATCATATTAATAACCTTGTAGTATTTCATACCGAAATAAAATTCCAACCAATTTTCCACTCATTTGTTCACTGTGTGTATGTTAGATAAGATTTAACTGGCAACCGCCCTTGGTCACTTGGCTCACTTGGGTCCATGAGTAGATCCTGCTGTTATACCATATACACGTTGAGATAAGTTCGCCCTATGCTAGCTGGCCACAGCCTCTTTTATCCTCCAGCCAGCCTGTTGTTATAATAAAGGTGTGGATACTGTCCAAATCACAACGGAGAGACAGGGCTTGCCTGTTAGTAGCTGTAGACCAAACAGTTTCCGTCTTTAGTTCACAAAAGCCTCACAGTGGCAAAGAATATATTTATATGCTCAAATCCAAAAGGAGTCGGTTACGAGTATTTACTTTTAAGAGTGAAACTCACTTCCACTAGGTCGAATATAAAACAAATAATCATATATAATTAGATAAACCCTAAACCAAAAAATTACATTTTGTATACTCGTACTCGTATATAGCCAAGCTTTTGATAGAATTCCCTATGGCTTTTCCTTTCCGGTGTCAAGTCCATAATACAGAAGATTATAGGATACTACGGTCACCATCCCCTTTGATACATACACAACATCCACATATCTACAGACAGCTACTGGAGAAACATCAACCGTAGTAAAGCTCTTTGTTGTTGGCAATTAGGATTTTTTTAGCAGCAACAGCGGCAGCAGAAAAAATGTCTTTGTGAATTATGACGTCTGAGTAGCGAACGGGAGACAGGCTTAGCATTGCGATTTTCACAAAGAATTATAGCACTTTTCGGAAAAAGTGAATTTTACGATAAAAACCCCGGCGATTTATGTATGCAACGTTCCACAATTTGCATGTTGCAACAGACTGCAGGGCATTGTGCAATGCCAGCATATGTACACACATTCATCTCCACTCACATGCGCACGGTCAGGCATACGTTGTCTGAGGACGCGGGACGGACTGACCAAAACTACTTTTGCTTTTTTCTTTGTTGTGCAAAATGTACTCACATCCAGAGCAACGGATAGGCGTTGTTGGAACATGAATTGATTGATTTCGGTTATAAAATGTGATTTCCGCATAATTCTCGTTTTCAGGCTGTCGCCGTCTGTGTGCGCGCCGCGCCGGAGGTAGAATTTCTGATTTGCGGCTCGTTCGAGACTGTTTCTATGAGACTGGTCGAAGTGGGCCCCCTCCAACCCGTCGCTCCCTTTGCCCGCAAAGTACTCACTTGCATGTTGAAGTATGCAAATGTGAAAATTAGCGCGATTTTCCATCGTCCAGATACAATTCAAATTTGTCTTGGCGAAATGGTTGGTGCGGTGACACAGAAATATGCACAGTTAGGCCGCCTGGTACGGTAAACTGTTCTGGTTTTGCGTATCTTCTCGCTCCACCCGCTGTCAGGCACGACGACTGTGCTGCGCTGTGTCGGCACGCACACACGAACGGAGTCGCTGCCGTGGTGATTTGGCATCTACCAATAGAAGATGTCTGCCGCGAATTGCAGCACTAATTGTCAACTGGTTCTGAACATAAAGAGGTAGAAAAATCGTGCTCCTGAAAAAGAGTTGTTGGACCAGTCCTCATACCCATCAGCTACGAAAGCGGACCTCATCATTTGCTGCTGAAACGCATGAGAACAACTGAGATTTCGCATAAACACATTCAAAGCTTGTACAACAGAGAGCCTCACGCAAAAATAAAAATGTTGGTTTATTTTTGGAACATGCACACGCAGTCTTCTTTTTTTGGAGGCATTTTGTTACAAGTCCTTCGTATGTCCTTAATGTAACTTAAATACAAATATCAGCCAAAAATGAAAAAATTAAACTCAACTTTAAGCGTACTTTTTGTGTGTACTTTTGTGTGGACTTAGACTGTGGTTGTTCGTTCCATATGGCAGCACTATTAGGTGACCAGTACTAGAACAATCCACTTATCTGCCTCTTCTGACGAAAGTCCAGCAATTAGCAGCGGTAGGCATCATAGGAGATTTAAACACTACCCCTACAACAGACCCTACCACGGCGACGATATTAGCACTCTGCTTCAGATTATCCCGAACTTGATTCATAGCTTCATTGGCAAAGGAACGATTTTTGGAAGCCAACAACGCAAATGCCTCACATACTGCAGACCCGCACGACTGCAAGGGATGCATACCAGCCACTAACGAATTTAGAGGCTTCTGCACAAAAGAATCTTAACTAGATCTAGAAACAAGATAACTGATCGATCGTAATAAACTGTGCCAAATTTCGTTTCGGCTTCTAGGCCAAAGACATAAAATCTGTTGAACATATATGTTGGAGCTTTATCTGGACTTTTACCGATTTACTTAAAAGACAACCGCCTTTGTACATAAAATTTCATTTTGCCAAATATTATGAAGACCGGATAACAATTGCGACAAGTATAAGTAGTTTGACAGCGGACAAACGGTTACTCTTTAATCGAACAAGCTGGTGTTTCTGAGTCGATCGTTTTCAAAACTCTTAAAGGTGGGTCAAGAAAACTAGGATACAAATTTTTGTGGTAGTTACGTGTTCCGTACTTAAAAATTATGAATTTTCTTTGCTTTTACGTGCAACAGGCGAAAGCCGGAAAATCCGACTGCAAAAAACCGGTCTCAAAATATATATTTTTGTCGTTTTTGGACCTAAAAAACGGAATGACGGTTTTCGGGTTTTGACACTCTATTTGACAAGGAACAGCCAATAGTTTAAACACATACTTTAATTACAATTTCGAAACAATTCCGTCAGTTTTTAATTTTTATTTCATTATTTTTCAAGCAAAGGTTTCGATATTGATCTTAAGGATGTCATCACCAGAAACAAAAAAATTTCAGAGTCATCGCAATAAATGCAAAAATAACTAGCCTGTGGCTGCTTGCGTTTAGGCTGAGGCATTCTAATGTTCATACATACGTTGTCAGCTTTATAGCGGATGCGTAAACGCATTTTTACAAAAATTGCCGTTAGGGTCGCTAAATTGCCGCCTTAAGGCCCCACAGTTGCATAACCGTCGCAGGTATCGTCTTCTACCACAGATGCTACGGACGAAGAAACGTGTCTTCCAACTCCTCTCGGGCAGCTAGCTTCAATGGCTGACTTCTCTATGCCCTCGTACATCTAACGCAGTAATAGCTACAATCTAATGGAAGCACTTAGCCATGATTGAAACCAACATAACCACTAATACAACTGCTATTACCACCAACTGTCTGTTGCTGCCACAGTGGAGGCAACAGTTACCCACCCCTCAGCTCACCGTCCCGTACACCGTTCACCAGCAAATGTGAGCGCAGATCCCCTCCTCGTTTTGTGACAAAATTTTAAACGGTTTTGTAGACTTTTATAATGCAGCCACTAGACATTACAAAATGAGCAGTTTGAAGATCTCGGGGGGCTTTGACGGGAAACCCAAATAGTAGCAAAATAGCCAGTTAAAAAAAGTGGTAAACAAATGAATAAACCCCTGGCACAAAGGCGAAGTGATAAACGTTTTCAAGTTCTGAACTTTTCAGATAATATACGCAAGTCGTAAGTTCCCAGTTTTTTTTCCATATTCTTTCTATTACATTTGATTGGATCATTCCGGGTGTTGGGAATATTACGAAACTTATCTGAAATACTCCAATACTGGGAGCTACTCATTAATTTATTATGTACACACATACATACAAAAAGCATTTCCCGGCATAAAAAGTGAATCTCATGGATTTGACATCACTCTAATCGAGCACGTACGCCAGTGCATACTCGTATGTGTTGCATACAACAGACACTTGGGTAACGTTGCTATTGTTGCGTTACTTTCATATAATTTATGATTGCTTTTTTGTTATATGGACAAGTCCGGCCTGGCCGTCTCGTCTGAGCAGCGATGTCAATGCAAAGCGAACGAATGCCATCCACCAGATGTCAGTTGGAAGATGTAACACATTACAAGCTTTATCACTCCGAAGACGACGGGCCAGCGAGCGTCTATAAATCATGTTGGTCGGGAAGAAGACACGGCCCGAGTTTAAGCATGGTTGTAGCTGTAGCTTTACGTCTGAAGCTATTCTAAATACTCGCACTCTCGTGCATATTCAAAGTGGAACATTGGCGAGTGCAATTAATGCCAAGGAGTCTTTGCGGTCTTTAAGTCAGAGTTAATAGGTTGTATTAGGACTGTGCTTAGCACAGAATACGTTTAATCTTTCTCCTAAAGCCCAGAGGTAGCAGATGCATATATTTCATTATTCATATCTGGTGGTATGTCTGAATGTCTCCTGACTTCTCCAGAAATAATCGCAGACTCGTACGTACGTATGATTGTTCCATCCTATACATTGCACTGTAGGTACGAGTATGTGTTTGGCTGTCAATCACTGGCAGACTTACCAAAGAACCTACGTTCCTACAAATACACACACACACACTCTCAACCATATACAAGAGCAGATGGATACAAATGACAAGGGTAACCACTTCAAGAATGACTGCAAAAAAATAGTTTTTTTGAAATTGCTTTCTTGATTTCGTATCTACGAGTGTGTAAGTGTTTGTGTACGACAGTCTAGTTATATTGACCTGGGCCCAAAAGAGGCAAATCAGATTTGAGTGCCAGCCTTGGCCGCCTGGCCAGACCGTTTTATCGCTTTTATTGTAAATAACACACAGAACAGCGACGGACTGCGTTTTTTATGGTTTACTAATGATTTCTCAAACTTTTGATATGCATTGATGTGTTGTTGCTGGTGGCGGTTGCGCAGGCGATGGTGGTGGTGGTGTTGGCGGTTGCTAGGTAGGCAGCCTTAGCCCTGATGATGGCCCAATGATCTTTTTCAATTTTCCACTTACATTTATAGCCATTGAGATCATTTAAGCTTAATAGGTTTGTTCCACTGTGGATTGTCGATGTGATGCTTTAATGATTGCGATTCTTGGCTTCGCAGCACATTGTGTGTGTGTGTGTGTGATTTAACAATTCTGTCCCTGTTGCATATACGCAAAGGATGTTTCATTTTGTTTTGTTTCGTTCGTTTTTATTTTATTTTTCTGTTGTTCGTCTTTTGTCTTTTTGCTCAAATATTAACGTCTGTCTGTGGCACGCACAAGTGCCCTTTTCAATCTGTCGAGTGGAACACACACCAAAAACGCATCACATACTCGGACGTACGCCGTGCGGGACGGACATGGACGTATGTGGCGAGACGTACCACACGACGAGTTGTTTGCAGAGACAGATGAAGTGTCATTCATCTGGGCATAAACGCATTACTTAGCATAGATCTTAACACAGGCCTATAAACTAGGAGGCTATCTATCCGAGGGACCTCCTCTGTGGGAGCTTAAGCCTCAGTCGTCCCAAGAAACTTTGGTAATGGCTGGATACACGTGCATGCAGTACAGCAAACCCAACAAAAACAAAAGAAAACTTCAAGGTTAACTAGTCGTTCTCGCCGCCTATTTGAACTTTTCCACAAGATGCTAAGCTTTCATATTCTACTCATACGGACACACTCACCTTTATATGTAAGTTTGTAGATACGTTCACATATATGCTACACGCTGCATGCAGCATGCTACATGCTTGTCGCATTTCATTTTCGATTTTTTCTGGACATTTTAATGAAAAAAAAACGCCAAGACGAAAAAAAATGGAAACAGCATGCATGGGGACGGACGGATACAAAGAATCATGTAAGTGTACGTGTCCCCATAAGCAATTCCTCTACACACATCCCTCCATACAAGTGTCTATTCGCATGTGTACGGTGAGTGCCATTGGTAAGTATACACTATGAAATTGTAAATAACTGGGGCACCACATAAAACCTCCACTCGCAACAAGATGCAGGACACGACTTGGGTATAACACGTACACACGTAAACGGCAGAATTAAGTATATTCAAAGGGTTCTATGTACCGGATTGATCCGAAACTCTTCGGCCAGGGGCAGTCACCTCAACAATATATGTTTTTTGTTCGTCCAATACATTTAAAGGGTACCAAACGAGACGAAAATAGCAGGATCGTGAACTACCTAGACTTTGAAACCGACTTTCTTTTTCGGGATGTCTAATCCCTGATCGCCTTGAGATCAATCTTCGCCTATTTCTTCTTGCACCTTGAATGACATCATTTACCAATTGCTCTAACATTCCGAAAATGTTCTTCGCAAGCAGAATAAGGCCTTGGATATTTATTACAAATGTGTCAATCATCAGAATATAAAAGAAACTGCACGATAATCTGTCCTGATGTCGGTTAATCTCATTTTTCCTGGGGACCCAGTACCACTCGGTTTTATTCTACTTATTTAAATATGTAGAAGTTTTGCAAGGATCCCATGGTCTTGTGTCAAGACATGAATGGATTATCTTCTCGTGAGTTTTTCCCTAATTTGGCATTGGTTTGAAAATTTCTCCGATTGTTAATGTAGGCGTCATGAAAACACTCCGATATGGCAAGATTACTTGTATGCTGTAGGTAGGAGTTATATTTCACGGTAATACCGATGCGTTCGATATATCTTAGATCTCAGCCGAACATGGCTTGAAAACCTCCATAAACAAATAGGGCTACTTAGGGACCAACTTAAGAAAAAAATCTTCCCCTGCTTTAAAGTGTGCACCTTTTTTTGTACCTCACTGTAAGTGCAGTAGATACCCGCAGTATTGCTATAAATGAAGTCTATGTATGCCCGTGCACACACGTGTACGTACTTACAGACGTTATTGTGGGATAGGTTTTGTTCCCTAAAAATTGAGGACTGCCGTAAGACGACAGAGTTCTTATTGTTTCCGAGGTTTTTTTGCCCGCAATGTGGCAGTGATGGATTTGTAGAATACATTTGTGCCAAATCTGTTTCGAAAACAAAGCTCATGCATTCGGCTAGGACGGACGGGCGTACAAACGGACGATTAATTTTCAATACCAATCTAAATGTGAAATGAAGAAAAATGAACTATTGAAACTGAAGGTAATTTTTTGCGTGCTACTCAGTAATTTGTCGCAATTTTTCACGACAGCATTTCCACCACTACCGCCTCTCTGCACATACAATACACACATACACATGTACATACGATTGCATATATGTATGTATATACAGGCCTTTGTACCACCTCGATGAAGGCATAAATAAGAGGACGAGTGTATAGATCTCCAATACCTTGGAGAATTTCCCAAGCCATAACGTTTGTTTGTGGGACTTTTGGAAAAGAATAAATTGAATTCAATTTATAAATGTCGAGCGTTAAATGCATTCTTCGCTATATGATGATGATCACACAGTCTACACACACACACACACACACACATGTACACATGCAATACCCGAACTTGGAGCTGAAGCTCAGAACAATACGGAATAGTCCCCAGCGTTTAGAACTGCTCGTGTTGTCTACGGAGCATTTTTATACCCTCCACTGCAGGGTGGCTGGCATATTAAATTTGTCATTCCGTTTGCAACACTACGAAATATTTATCGGCTATCCTATAATGTATATATATTCTTGATCGTTCGAGGCCGATCTAGCCATGTCCGTCCGCCCGTTGAAAGGACCGAAGGGTGGAGGTATATTAAATTTGTCATTTCTTTTCAGACACCAGGAAATATTGATCGGAGACTGTATAAAGTATATACATATATTCTTAATCGTTCGAGGCCACCTAGCCATGTCCGTCCGTCCGTTGAAAGCACGATAGCTGGCAAACGAATGAACCGAGAATCCAGAAATTTAGCATTATGGTCATAAGCTGTTTGAGATTGTAAATGGGCAATTTCGGCCCATGAAAAAAAAGTTTTCCTTTAAGGGACTCAAAAAGTGCACTCGGTATTGAGTACACTTTTTGAGTATTTCCTAAGCAAATAATAATTTTTTGTTGACGAACAATGGTTGAAATAGGTACTGATAATTGGGACGCTGGAGTGTTTGGGTCGTAGCCCTTGAAACGTAGCGCATAGCCAAAACTGGAGAATTACAGTCAATATGGACACAAGTGTACTCCAAATTTTCGCTACGAATCCAAAAAGATAGCAATATTTATGTTTTGGCGCAGGCGTCAAAAGGGCCCATTTTTAGCTTTAGTAGCTGGAGGGTATATAAGGTTCGACCTGGCCGGACTTAACGACGTTCTTACATCTGTTCCTATCTGTGCGACTGCTTTGCAAAGACGGGCTCGACGTAAAAAAGAGTCTTTGGTTGGTCGTTACGGTTCGCGGCCAGCACACAAAATCAACAACCTTGAAAATAACAATTGGCATCAACACCAACGACCACCGACTCATGTACCTTCAGCCACACATACGAGTACATATTTCATCTAAAGATTATATTCGGAATAAGTGGTCGCTAGCGAGTGAGTGGTCTTCGCTGGCAAACGTGGTGAAAAATTACACCAATTGAAAATTGTGTTGAACATTTTAGTCCGGTCAGTCGCAGGCTCGAATAAATTGCCAATGAAGGAGTGACCGCCGACATATCCGTAGCATGTAAACAAAAGCATAGTTTGGTGACACTGTTGCTTGTTGTTGTTGGCAGCATAATAAGGACAGGGATTTGAATTTTAGTTCGCCAGACGGCATTGCCATAGTTGCAAAATATTGAATTGAACGAAACGATAGGAAGGTGCAAATAGACGAGAAACGTTGAGTGTACGCCAGCACAGTACGTGCCCATAGCCAGCAGCCCAGTGAAGCGCATCTGGAAAAGTGAAAATGCTTAATTGCCCTTCTTGAGCTGGAAAATGCAATGAGTGCACTGCCAGCTAATGCTGCACGCTGCGTGTTCGCTTCGCATTAGGCTGCAATTAATTTAAGTCAAAACTAAGCAAAGCTAAAGATACACACACACACACGAGCGTTCGAACTCGCAAGGTACAACAACAGTCATTATCATCAGTGTTGGAGCATGCAATTTTTCTGTCTTGGTTTGCGTGCTTATTAAGTACACACAGACACACACACACACACACACGAGTGTACACCATAGCCGTAGCGAAAGTGGTAAGCAACCACTTCTAGGCGGTTGCCACAGATTCCCTGAACTCATCCACGCTACTGGTACTGGAACAGGGTGGTTTGTTTTCTTGGAATGTGTTTTAAAACATTAACATCATTGTTTTAAAGAGATTTCCAATCCAAATGCGAATTACCCACATACGAGGGCCGTTTGGATTAGATTGGTCACTCTTAAAGAGCACTTTTTGTAATTTGCTTATAAGAATCAATAGTTCCTTATTTAATTAGTTAATTATCGATTAGTATATTACTTCAATGCGGTATTTCAGGATTAGTGTGAAGTCTAAACTTATTTTTTATTATTCGACTGAATTTAATGTAGAGTCCCGAATTTTATTTTAATGCTTTAATTATGTCTATACATAACATTGGAAGCATTATAGGTGATCATCGGTTACTTGATTCCCAATTAAGTTCCCTTGACAATAATATTAACTTTGCTCATTTTAACTGTCAGAGCTTCAACGTTACTCCAGGTTCTTCTAAACTTTCCGAAATAAGAAAATTAATGGAAGGCAGCTTACTGGATCTTGTGGGTGTTAGCGAAACCTGGTTAAAGCCTACAATATCATCCAGAAGCGTTAGTATTGCCGGGTTCTCTTGTTGTAGGGTCGACCGTCCCAATCAAAGAGGTGGCGGTGTAGCTCTATATATATCTAAAAAGTTGAAATATAAAGTGGTCCATAGGGGTACAAATTTTGGAGTGGTGGAATGTCTGTTTGTGGAGATTGAGGCGTGGGGAGAAAAACTGCTCGTAGGAACCGTATATCTTCCTCATGGAAATATTGATGAGTTTGAAAATGATGTTGCTGATTTATTTGGTCGGTATTCTAATATTATAATTATGGGTGACTTTAATAAAAATTTGTTTAGTTTATCGTGCTCTAATATTGTTAGAGATGTTTGTGGAAGGTTGGGTGTGCATGTTCATCACAACTCAAGTCCAACGCATTTTGATGTAGTTCATCAATCAACGTCGTTAATAGATTTTTTTTTGCTATCTCACCCTGAACACTTGGTTTCGTCGGGACAATACATATGCCCCGCTATATCTCGACATGCCTTTTTATATACTACTGTACATTTTCCGGTGCAGCGCACTGTGCAATTTGTTGAATTCGTAGATTACAATGTTTTTGATCAAGATGAGTTGTGTAACGCATTTTCCGTTTTAAATTTCTCCAATATCTACAACACCACAGATGTTAATTTGCAATTGGAAGAAATCATGTCAGGGTTGGCTTCTGTTCATTCTATTTTCCCCATAAGGAGGAAATGGTTGAATTACAGGAGTGATGAATGGTTTTCTTCGCCACAGATAGTGTATCACTGCTCCATACGGGATCTGGCTTATAAAGCTTTTCTTGAGAGTGGAGGTGATGAAAATTGGAAAATCTTTTGTAGAGCTAGAAATAAAGCCAAAAAAGTTATTAGAAGAATAAAAAGGGAAGCTCATGCCGCTCTTTTTGCCGGTAGCAACAGTTCTAAGACCCTATGGAACCGTCTTCGAAATAATGGACTGTTAAAAGATGTTTCATCACCAGAGATGGCCAACGTTGACGTAGAGGAATTAAACACATTATTTATTAATAATCAACTGACTAGTTCGACTGATAGTAGTTTTTTTAACCAAATTATTGGGGAAGATGGGTTTTCTTTTTACAACGTCTCCTCTAATGACTTGATACAGGCTTTTATGTCAATCAAGTCTAACGCCTCTGGTTGTGATGAGATATCTCTTAAATTTCTTAAAGTAGTATTTCCGTTTATATCAAATCACCTTCTTCATTTAGTGAACACTATAATATTGACTTCCTGCTTTCCTAATGATTGGAAAGTAGCCATAGTGACACCAATTCAAAAGAAGTCAAGCTCGAATTCTACTGACAACTTAAGACCCATTTCTTTGCTTCCCATCCTGTCAAAAGTTGTAGAAAATATTCTTGAGCGGCAGTTGTTAGACCATATTGAGAGTAAATCGCTGCTTAATGATTGTCAATGTGGTTTCCAGAACGACAGGTGTACCTCTGCTCTTTTAATTGGCCTTACTGACTCAATAAGGAAGAATACTCATGATCAAAAAATGTGTATGGTTTTGTCTTTGGATTTAGAAAAAGCCTTCGATAGGGTAGATTATGGAATTTTGATAAATAAATTGCATAAAGATTATGGACTTGGGAAAAGTGCCTGTAGTTTAATGCTTTCTTATTTATGTGGTAGAAAGCAGTTTGTTCGTGTCAATGGAGTCGCATCGTCTGTTTTGTCTGTTAGGAGTGGGGTCCCTCAGGGCTCTGTTCTTGGTCCAATTTTGTGTGTGCTGTTTATTAATGACCTTTTCAAAAGTCTAGGCGATTGGTGTACACCATACTCTTTTGCTGATGATGTTCAGCTATTATTTTGCGGAGAAATCCAGTATTTGGCTGTTTTACAAGCAAAAACTAATTATGTTTTAAAATTATTGAGCGTATGGATGTCCTCTAACAAGCTTAGTATTAATCCTTCTAAAACAAAGGCAATACTGTTTTCATCATCATCTTCTATCAACCTAGATTTGCAATACAATGGTACGTGTATAGAATTCGTTCAGAGTATTACGTGTTTGGGAATACTACTGGATAACAAATGTTGCTTTGAGCAGCATATTCGCAGTATTGCTTTACGTATTAGTTTCACACTTCGTCCACTATACAACGCCAATTTAGTTTTACCTCGTTGGGTAAAAACAAAACTGGTTCATGGCTTAACTATGCCAAATATTTTGTACTGTCTAGAGGTATATACAGGAACTACTCAAAGTAATATGAATATTATAAAGACAGTGCTTCATAGAGTTATGCGCTATATATATTCTGTTAAACCGTATGCTCACATATCGCCGTTTGTGAATGACTTTTTAGGCTGTTCCTTTGTAGAATTTGTGCACCTTCGGTTGCTATATTTATTTACAGGATATACAAACTTCAATCTCCTTTGTTCCTAGCAAATTCATTTGTTTTCAGTCACTCAATTCGCAACAGACAGTTAATTATTCCAAAGGTAACACCGCTTATGGATCGATCATTCCTCGTAAGAGTAGCCCGACTATTTAACATTTTGCCAAGCAGTTTAAAAACGTTTGATTTGTCTTCCATGACATTTCGTAAACATTTAATGGAACATTTTCGTTCAAGTACAGAGTAATGCTTTTATTTATATGTTTTTTTTTCTTCGGTTTCTTGATTATCACTTATATGCTTTCAGCAGGTTTTTTTTACTTTTATTAGGAAATATTAGGATTTTTTTAATTTATATTATTTATTTGATTTTATACTGAATTTTCTCTAGTAGTTTATGATGTTTTATTTAACATTTTGATGCATATTGTAATTTAGCTTTAATAGGCCCCAATGGGCTTCGAATTACATGTCAATAAAGAAATGAAATTAAATGAAAATGGATAGCTGTGCTATTTAGAATGGATGGAAGAAAATAAGTGAATTGGCTGATAGCCAAGTCTTTCGGGTATGCTATTTTTTTCCCAAAATGTATCTGCGAACTAATTGTATGCTTAAAATAAATAATTTTGTATGCTAAAGCCTCGACACTAGATGGAGTATGCACTAGGTTTGGAAGGAGTGAATACTAGTTTTTTTCATTACGCTTGTTACGCTGATCTGGAATCCAATAAAGTACGATCTTTTAACAACGCTTTATCGCATGCAAGCGATATCGATTTTGCCCAGGCATCCATTACTTTTTTGATTTGAAAAATTTTGGATTCAGGGCCCACCCATAACTTCTAGAAGTAAAGAAAACATCCCTTTTGCATATGAGAAAAGTCAATACAAGTCACTTCGAATATAAATAAGAGAATAGCCTAAATATAGATTAATTCAGGTATTAGATATTAAAATGTGTATTAAAAATTCTGTAAATCTTCAATAAAAACGACTAAGCGAAGTCTTAAGTCCAGCGGTCCCACTTATTGATACCCCTATTCTCACCTCATACTTTGTTTGTGTATGACTTAAATTTCGAAAGTATTATCTTGGAACTATTGTTTTTCTCTATTTCAGACAACAAAAGCTCATTCGGTTGCAATTCACAAATGCCGCAAACTAAATTTCATTGCTCTAGAGAGGTATATTTCTATGAGGACTATACGAAACCATTCGCCGATCAGGTCAATTTTAAGCGCGGCTGGTCGTACTTATGTCACACACCAAATTCCACAGAAACCTGATGAAGTTCTCCACTCTTAGGTTGCCTGAGCCCCGGGAGTTATATTTGTATGGCGGCTACAATCAAACATGGATCTATCCGGTAAATTCATATTGCGTTTTGTTTTATGTGTAAACTAACGACATGTACCTAATGTATTTATATGTACATATGGGCAGATTTTTAAGGACAAACATTTGTCGATATTTTGCCATCGATTTTGGCATGAAAAA
Organism: Hydrotaea diabolus; assembly: GCA_963513945.1. Classification (NCBI taxonomy): domain Eukaryota; kingdom Metazoa; phylum Arthropoda; class Insecta; order Diptera; family Muscidae; genus Hydrotaea; species Hydrotaea diabolus. The sequence continues at coordinate 1,129,367 of OY740719.1, read as the reverse complement.
AAGTTCCATTACGACATATCAAAAAAAGTCATTTTGGAGGAGCCCAAATTTCAATTTTTTGACTTTTTCTCTACTATTTTAAGAGGTTTTCAGTAGATAATAAAAAAAGTATATTTTTTTAAGAATTGCCTTAACAAGGTGGCATACAATACATACAAATATACATTGCCACATACAATACAATATAACATATGAGCGCGTGAGAATAGAAATAAGACTCTACGATTCTCTTTTTCACAAAATACATGAAATGTACGAAAGACAGTCAACAATATGAAGAATAAACGAAGTACATAATAAGATGAATGTTTCGTAAATATAGCGAAAATATATTTTTCAGTGTGGAAAGACAACGAAGATCGTTCGAGGAGAACCGAACAAGGACAGTGCTAGAACACTGCCTGGCTTTAAATGAATAACAGCTACTGCAGCGCGTGCAGGGGATGACGAAACGTTTAAGCACTTTGCCATAGGTCAGCTTTCGCAGACAGAAGAGCCAGAATCTCAGGGGGGGTGACACTTTACCTGACTTGCCCCATATTAGGGATATAGAATGGACAGCACTAAAAGATTATGTCAAAAGCACATAGTTCCTAAAAAAATCTCTTAATGCAACCACAAAAAAATTAGAGCTCAAGCCGATTACTGACATAGATGAATGTTCTAAAACACGAGCCGAAACAAATTTCATTTACATCTGTTAAAATTATCTGTTTCTAATTCGATTTGACTAAAAAACCTGGAAGTTCATTTGTTTGAAGGTATTAAAAAAGGATTTGCCATTTAATATCTGCTGTGATTGCTGAGTCCTGTGCAAACAGCCAGCTCTTCCACAAAGATTGGCTGTTTCTGTAGGTTATGGCATAGAGGCTTCAGTGGACATTCTTTTTTTTTAAACCATCGTTATAGATCTCGTCAATATCAATATTACCGTCCAACAGTCGAAGTGGTGATGGAGACATTCAGCAAGTGGATCTTTTTACTGCAAGCATACATTAATTAGCAAATCCCATTGGCGATTTGAAACTCCCCATTGATTTCCTCTACGGCAAGTCTTAACTTAGTCCAAATGTGGCAACACCTTTGATAAACGACATTAGTAAAGCCGCAAGTAGTTGACTTTTCAGGGTTGTGTTTGTTATGTGTACAGGCGAAACGTTATCACGCCTTCTGATCTGCCCTCGTATAAACTACAAATGTTACTCCGTGAGAATGGATTAGAAATAGAAAGTGGTGGAAAGTATTTGTACACCTAACCAAAGCACCCACCGATGGTGTCCGAAGCGACTATACAGAAAATAAATCGTTCATCAGTCAATTAAAACCCGACTCTCTTTCCTCTGCTCCTCCGTCCCGCATACCGCTCTGAGCCAGTGTTTGTTGTATTTGGATGTCAGTACACCGTTTTTGTTTTGGAGCTTAGCAGCCTAATCACAAATCGGCCTGAGTTTTTTGCGCTTCCATGTACAGCAAACGATTATATATGACTGTCCGTATGTATTTACGAGTATGCAGAGCTTTTTGCTAGTTGGAAAAAGCCAAAAAAAATGAGAAAGAACGAGAATCTGGCCTAACAAGAACGTAAATTTGCCCACAATTGATGGAATGCTAACAGTCAACGTATGGACAGCACTCAATCGATGCAACAACTGACCGTTGTTGGTCGCTTTCCTTGTGCCACCACTAATGCGCAACGATCTGATTTGCCTTAACATTGTTTGTGGCTCGTTCTAGGGGCAGGCGGGCAGGCAGCAGGAGCAGCATTTGCCCAGTCGCCATTCGCTCTGGTGTGATTGGCAGTATTCGCTGTGCGGGTATACTGACGTTTGAACTGCAAAACGTATCAAATGAGAACAAGCGGTTCGGGGCTACAATACTCAATGCTCGAGTACTCGTCGCAGCAAAGCGGCTAAAATGCAAAATTCTGGCGGCCAAATTGTTAGATAGGCTGTAGCAAATTGTGTTGTACTATTAACCGCTTCTGGTGCGCACGGGGTCCCCGAATACTTTGGCAACGAAGGGGCAACGACTGTGTGCGTTGGGTGGAGCTTCGTGGGTTAAGACGACTAACAACCGAACTGGAAGGTGGCTTGTTGTGCATATGGCAAACCAACAGGCTTTCTTTTGTTGCCACGGAATTCTGGAAATGTTTCTCTTAGTGTCTGAGGCGGAATTTCCTCCTTTTTATGATGCATTACACAAAAGCTGTGCAATGCTGTTGGCTTTGCACGTACCAACTATAAACTCTCTGCCAGCTGTTTGTGGCCTTTCCATCGTCTACCTTAGGTCAATCCAATTAGATGCGCTGTAGTGTTTGTGATTTTGAGGCGGTTGCCGTTGTTGCTGACTGGTCCGGCTGGCGAACTGGCTGGCTGGCTTGGCTTTGCTTTCTTCCTTTGTGCCATTATAGCAGCCAATTAAGCGTGCACATCGGGAGTTTAAGGTCTCCCAGCATTTTTTCGCCTATTTTCTTGCCATATTTGGCCAATGACACATACAACAAAAGACCGAAAGCTGCCTCAGTGATGCCGTTTATGTTTTCGTTTTTGCTAGTTTTTGGTGTGGGGGGAGTTGGGGCTGCCATCGGAGTTCGAGTCGGAGGGGTTATCGGCTACCGCCAGCACCAACGCAGTGCAGTGTTAGGTTGCATTGCAGTTCGTTTGTCTGCTGTACACAAGAAAACACAAAACATGCTGCATGATTAATGGCCAAAGAGGGCCATTGGCAACAGATGCAGCAAGGGTCTGGTCTGTGGCAATCGCAATCTGCGGCACACCGACCGACTATGGCAACCAAATTGTTATTCTTTCAATTTCCGTGTTGATTTTCACACCTGAAAATTGTTTATTCTTGATCTCCTTCGGTGTTTGTTTCAATTAGGAGCATAGTCGCTCTTGTTGTCGTTCTCATTGGCGGCCAAAGCCGCGCAGCGCTGCGCAGCCGCACTCGTGGACTCGCCGCACTCAACTCACACAGCACAAATTGCGATTTATAGCCGAATTTGCTAAAGCAGGCCACTATTTCCAGCTCACCTCCTCATGTCGTTTCCATTTGCCACTGCAGATGCAGTACGAAGGAAAAACTGAACTAGTAAAACGGGTTACATTTTTGTGTATTTAGGTCGTTAGGGTTCACATACTCACAGCTTAAGAGGTAGCAACATCTAATCTGAATGCCTTTATTTGCAATTCTAAAGGTAAGGACAACTGCGCCTAGGATCACTCACTTTTCCACGGATTTTAAACTTGCCCAGCTGGTCTTTGGGTCCTGTTTATTGTACAAGCATGAGGACGTTTTGCGCAAGCATAAACCATCCGCCGCTTTGTGCTTTTTCGTTTCTTATCATCGGTGGCGTGAAACGTGCAAGTGTAAGAGATGATGATCACATTTTAGAGATGTGATAACATCTCATCTTCGCCTGAGATACAGACAAAACAAAGTAAAACAACGAACATGAAATGCATAGGCAGCTTCAACCATTAGACTGTAATTGCCGCCACGAAAATATAAAGAATTTCCACTATCAGATGAGGCAGACCACAAAACACCAGCTTAGGCTAGCGAGAACAATGAGACAAGAGTACGTCACCCCAGCCACGGTCACGGCGACAGTCTTCGCAAGAAGGGTCTGAGTTGCCTTGATGTCTTCTATTCCTTCAGTTGCCATAAACACAAGATCCTCAAGTCTGTGACTCTTAAATGTCCCATCTTATTACTTTATCAATTACATACTTGGTCCGAATACACGGAACGACAGGTCATTTACAATGAACAAACTGGCGGAAAATCGGAAATTTTCGTTTCCAACCGCCAAGCGGCAGCCAACCAGTTTAGTCAGCCAATTCGAGAGTGATTTTGAGAACACTGGTTAACAATGATCACCGCCACCAAGCCACACATACGTGCGACGTATGTATGTGCATACTTTACGGCCAGATTTCTGCTACAGATAAGTGCAAAATGTTGTGCAGAGATACTGATACTTATTCACTCCTGCTTGCCGTCACTCATGGCCCGCGTCCGCGTACTCCTAAATGCTTAACACAAGCGATGAACTTGCTATCATCATTTAGCTTCAGATGAAACCAAAAACCTGAAGGCTCTGCAGCACAGCCGCCACGGCCATGGCCATCACCACCACCATCGCTGGCAGCACAGGCAAACGGCCAAGACCTAGGCCAACTACAAACCGTAGAGGGGTCTCGTTAGAGTTATAGATTTGCCACATCAGATTATCGCTTCAAAAAAGGATTGCAGCGTTTCGCAGGGCTTCTTTCGCTCTCGCCGAACGAACACAGACAAACGAAAATAGCACAAGAGAAGACTCTTTACCTCGAAGAACCCTTTTTCCAAAGCCATCGATCGTAATCTCGTGTCAGGATTATATTGTGACTTGCTTACCAACTCGTATAATGAGTCGTCTGGCTGCTTATATCAAAGATTATCTGGCACAGAAGAAAGAGTTTAGCGTTTTTAATGAAGTTGGAAGGAACATGTTAAAGAAACCCCCCTCCCTTGCCCCTTGAACGAAAAGAAAAAAGAAACCCCCCCACATACACAGACAGACACACACTCTTACGCTTACCATAGAAAAGTGCATTTTCCAATGCACTCGGTGGTATTTTCATTTTTGCTTTTCAAATTTTCACATTCGAAGAAAGTGTGTGTACAAACAGTGAAGAGACGGGCTTAGCTGGTAAACGGCGGCAAGCAGAAACAACAACGCCAAGCGAAAAACGCAAATCGGCTTTAACAACAAAGGCTAAAGTAATTTACTGAGGCAATGGAGCAGCACATCATAATTACAGCAAAGGTTTACAAGCGGCAAACGCTGCTTCGTAATGAAATGCTATGCCACGGCGACGATGGTGGAGGTATTGAATGCAACAAAATACCAGTGATTTCTAAGCGCAGCAAACCGAAGAAAGTGAACATTTTCACAAGCTGCAATTGAAAGTCGCCGAAGACAGCGTTTCGCAAATAGTAGAATGCTGCGATCCTCCTATTAGCATAAGCTGGTGTGTTGAACATACATGCATTTGTTTGTGGGCTTACTCCGCCATCACCGCCGCTGTCGTCATGGTCGTCATCGCCGTCATCACAACGAGTGGCGTTCTGTTTGCGAACATGAGAAATGTTCTAGCTGCTAACAGCCCTCACTCAATTGGCACAGCCACGGCGACTGCCACTGCCACCAGTTGACATCTGTTTGCATATCCGCCAAGTTCATCATACTTTGCATAATAATTATCACCTTTTGTATCTTGAAAGCATAAACATCCCATATTACATGTGGCCGTGCTGTTGTTTGTTTTCAAGCGACTGATGCTGCTACTGCTACTGCTGTTCCCTGGTCTTGACTATTCTGGCAATCGGATGGTGGCTGGCCTGGTAGTTCGCGCAGTTGCCGTGGCAGTAGCAAAGCACACACGAGAGTGATAAACGCGACGCTCTTGACAACATACAATTTTCCTCCTTTTCTCCTTCTCATTCTTCGCCTCACAGTGGTAAATAGACCAAGCGCAGTGCGGGCACTTCCTTCGCTTCCTCTTCCTCCAGACAACAGGCCACATCTCTGTTGGCTAGCCCACAGACGCCACGGAAAAATGGCCAATTATACCCCAGCATCGTATCGTACGAGCATTATTCTGATTAATCTTGTCAACCGGTCGGTTTTTCATGTCTTAAGGCGGGCTCTTCAAAAACGATCGAGATTTATTGGGACTAAACACGAAGTACACCCTCAATTGGGAAACAATGTTCGCTCCAAATATGCGAACAAAACGGAATATTTATGAAATTTGAATGCGCATGGGCCGACCTGCGCTAGCCAAACACAGACACATGGAGTAGACGCTGAGGACGCTTTCCCATAGTGACATTTACAATTTGCCTTGAATGATAAATGAACTGCGGAAAATTGCCTCGGGCTAGCAAAGCCATAATGTAAGAAGCACTCATACGTGTGCCTATCTACGAGTGCATATTTATTAGAGTGCCTCAACGTCAAATACAGGGGGAAAAATACTCGGTCATAATGTCTTAAATTAGGTTAAGTAAATTTAGAAGAAGAAAAACTTAATTATCATCAAAGGAGTAGAGTCCGAGATATAATTTTTCTAAATCGTTCATTATTTCTATATGTTGCCCCATTTGACCCTTAACCTCTAGAAGCCACATAAAAAGTGTATTTTGGATCAAGGGCTTAATACATTATGATCGAATAGCCAATATTAGGGAAATTGTGCATTATAAATAGGACCGGTACCCGATCATGCTCATAATTTGCATTGTACATTATGAGGGACCATATCGGAATATAATTTTGGGGGCCACTCCCAATTTAAAGTCTTGCATATCTAGTTACCACAAATTAAGGCCGACCATACATTAAGTCTGGAGAAAGTTGGCGATATCGGCCCATATCTTCGTATAGCCCCCATACAATGGTCCTTCTCGATTCCAGAGCCTGCAGCTCTAAAACCCCCATGGAGGAGTTACAACCGGCCAACAGCCATCTCTAGTAAAAGTGGAACATATCGTCGTAATAACGGGTGATCAATCTAGAGATAATTTTTTCAATAGGGATTGTGTCACCCTTTTTTATTTTTAGTATTGTTTACCATTTCATCATAGAAAGACTTACCCGGTTTGGTGCTGTTGAAATCATCGGTCCATATTTTCAACAAAAAAAAGTGATGGCCGGAACGTAAATGGTGTTCTCTATCACGCCATAATATCGGACGTTTTGCTACCTGAAATTGAAGCCCGTAATTTTGATGACATTTGGTTTCAACAGGACGCTGCTACTTGCCATTGAGCTGCTCAAATTGGATAAATTGAGAGGTCATTTCGAAGAACCGCTAATTTCACGTTTTATACCGATGAGTTTGCCGCCTAGATCGTGTAATACAACACCTTTAGGCTCTTTTTTTGGGGCTTCGTAAAGTCCAAAGTCTATGCTGACAAACCAGCTACGATTCTGGTTTTGGAAGCCAACATTACGCATGTCATTAAGGCCATACCAGTCAAAATGCTTGGACAAGTCATTCAAACTTAGACCCTCAGAATGGACACCCAGAGGCGACAACATTTAAGAGAAACTATATTTAAAAAATAAGTGACATAAACTGTCCTTTTGAATGAATAATTAAGATTCCAGAATTGATTTGATGTGATTCACACATTTCAATGTTTTTACCTTTAAGGGCTGTCGATCGAAAGTTGTTAGGGCAGTTGGGATTCAGAACAGAAGAAAAGGATTGTCACACGCAAATGTCTTATTTCACAAACCAACTGAACAAGAAGAACAGTTTTTTTTGGACAGGCAAGCTCCACTTGTTAAAAAATCAGACGAGTATTAAGAGATTGCGTGCCTAATTTCAGTAAACTCAGGAGAAAGTTAGATGGGTCAAATGTTAATTTTACTTGGAACTCATAAACCTATTCTAATCCAAAACTTCAAATGGAATGACATCCGAATTCAAGGCCGATAACAAACCTACGAGTACTTAAAAACGGTGGGACTCCAACCTCAGCCTTCATATTTATGTTCTCAAGCAAGAAATTAATAATAAAATAAAGAAAACAACATTTTTTCTATTTTGATGCATATTTGTTTGGATCACATTACCGCCAACAGCTCATTTCTTCCTAATCATTTTAAGACTCACTGCCTCTGAACTACAGCCGACTTAGAACGGTCAATGTATTTTAAAGAGAAAGCTAGTATTTACATGACTTAGAGATTTATCTCTTACTTTCGAGTTTATGTAAAATGTTGTTACCCGGATTTGAGCCTAAAAAGAAAATCATTTATCAAAAATTTAGAATTTTAGTTTGACTTTCCTTGCGCGAGTGTACCTTCAAACAAGCATACTAACGTCATTTACACGTACCTTAAGTACTCACACTTGAGAGTTTCTACTCTAAGGATCGATGGCGCAGCACGCGAAAAGAGAGGAACAGAAAACGATCAAACAACCAGCAACATGGAAAGGCGGTATGTGCGTACGAGTTGTCTGCTCATATGCAACAGCAATGCAATCGCTAGCTTCGAGCTCCACAAAGCGAAGCCCAAAGTAGGTGGAGGTTAAAAAAGATGTACGCTTAGCTGCAGCTACAGAGCAGTGCTCCGTGCTCTGTAGCCTGTCTGTGTGGAAGAGGCACGCACAGGCAACATGTACAGATTGCCTTGCATTCGTTTAACATAAATTAAATTATAAAATATTTTATGAGCTCTATTGGCTCGCGAAGAGCCTACTCGGACTAGTGTGTGTGTGTGCGTGAGTGAGTGTCTGTTTGTATAAGTTTGTGCGGAACAATTGCAGTTGAAACGAGCTTGTGTTCCTCGGTTCTCCTCCATATGCCCGATAGAGCAGTAGTGATACTGCGAAATTTGGATTTCGCTCGGACCAACAAACAAACGATCGTTGAGGGTGGACATGTGTTACTTTGCCTGGCTGTGCATTACAATTAAATGTGAAAATGTAAAATGAATATAATGCCCGGCCAGACAGCTAGCTATAGAGCAAGCGGTCACAGTGGTATGCTATTGGAACGGGCTCGCGTATATCCAAAGATGTTCACACGCGGTGGGCTGTCCGCTGTATTCCACTGTACCGATGGGGACGGTTCACTTGGTTCTCATAGCACTGGTGATTCGTTGCCTTTACATGCGAACGCCACGCCCCCCGATAATATTCATCTTTCAAAGATTAACAGATGTAATAACAAATATCCTTGGGCTCGTAGATGTCTGCACATGTATTCCATAATAAAATTATAGCAATTCAATTAAAAACGCGAGATTCCTCTTTTATTTCTCCTAAAAGGTTAATCCGTCGATACGTAAGACAGGTACATATGAGCGGGCTATGAGATGTAAGCCCTTTATCATCAATCAATAAAGCAATCGGGCAAATATAACGCATACGTATGTCTACATATGAATAGTATCTGTCTGTATACATACCATGAAGTATATATGTATGTCTATACAAACATAGGTGTATGTATACAGAGAAGACGTTTGTTAATTAAAAGCAAATCTTTGTCCGGTGGGCCAGTACAACGCTATTATGCCTTGTATGCACGAATATGTGTATATATCTTTGTGTGTGTGTGTGTGTGTTGCCTGTTGTTCTGTCGTTTCGGTCTCTGTTCTGCAGACAAATCCCATGTTTTATTTTTGTATGATTGACAATTAGAGAAAAAGATGGCCTAACAAGCTGAAATGCAAATTTTCTCAAGAAACTCTTACTATTTGTGTACGTTTCCAGTCAGCGCTGTTTGTTCGTCTCTCCACTCGGTTCCTAGTTATTTAGAGACGATCGTGATCTGTTGTATCATTTTGAAGAGTTCTTAGTTCCTCTTGCAGATAACTTAAAAAGGCAATGCCAGTTGAACAAACAAACATACAAATATAGTATCTGTCTATGCATACGTCTGTGTGTGTGTCTGTGCGCCACGATTGCTATGGGGGGACCGGCAGTCTGTGCTCCAAGGATAGCTATGCTGAGAACATATAACACAATTTGCATGTCGTTCTTGTTAATGGCAAGACAAAACAAGCAAACCAAAAAGGAACAAAACAATACGAAAGTCTATAATGGAACAAACAAGTGCCTCTTTTTTCGTGTTCTTCGACTGCTGTCTGCATAATGTGTGTAATTTGAAAATGACAAAATTATGCGTACTCCCTGGGCCAGCATTCATCTGTTGTTTTTTGTTTCATTTTGGAATCAATTAAGATGTGTAAACAAAGCATCTACACTCACACATACGTACGATGCCTGCTTGCAGAAGAGTAGGAGGAGAAATGCAGCTTCGCATTAATGAAGGCAAAGCCACGAATCACGTTCCGTTCTTAAGTCTTTTGATTTCTCACACCAGCACACACACTCACACACAGAGAGAACACCTATAAAATTGGTAAATATACGACAAAAACAAATATCGTTCTCCTGCCATCATCTGCGTATATTATCAGTAGCTATTGTAAATGTCATTTTTTTTAGCGAAATTTACCATGCCATAAACATATCCTGCCTCCTTGACACAACGCGGCAACAACTTATGCATATGCATACCTTTACAAATGCACACAGACATGCATATACATACATGCATATACGCCGTGCCGAGTATGCAAAGTTGTGGCTAACAGTGTAGCGAGGCTTAGAGTAGAATGCTGCTGTCTGCGTTTCCTTAAGCGTCTTCTCTAACAAATAGTGCCATAACAACAATTACAAATAAACAACAGCTTTAAGCTGTCAGCAGCACTATAAAAATAAGAAACAGCAACAGCTGCAACTGCAAATGAAAGAAAGATCTACGCGCAAACGTAAACGCAGACGAAACGAAACAGAAACAGCCCTAACGAAATATTAACTTCTGTATGCATGTAGCGCATTAGACTGCCTCAACCGTAAATGCATCTACAGAATTAGTGCTGCCAGCATCATTTTAAAATGTAAACACGTGAAAATATGAAAAAACTCCTTGGACTGCCATCAAAAGTTGTGTTTTTTATACTCGCTTGTGTTTTGCTTTGGAGAAGCAATTGTAAAATTCCATACCTGCTGTTTGCTGGAAAATGATACAAGTCGTGAAATACCTTTTGCTAAATACCACTTCTGTCTTTTTCTTTGGAAACCTCTAAATATTGATCTGATTATCGTCAAATAATAACACTTCGCGACAATAAAAAAATCATGAGATATGATATTATTTTTCATGTATTCTTGAAGACTACAACAAGAATCTGCTTTTGAAATTTCCTAAACACCCCCTTGAAACCTTAAACGGGTTTTGCTTACTTTTAGTATCGACAAGCCTCTAACTAGCACTAAACTAATAATGCTGAGTTAACAAAAAAAAACGCTAAAACTAAGATTTGCAGAGAAATAAACGTGAACGAATTTAATTATTATGCAACCTACACTATTGTCTCTTAAAGTTTTTAAAAAATTAATTTGATATGGCCATTTAACAGGTCTTTAGACTCTAACAATTGTTCTCCTTTTTTAGGACTCAAGATCGAGAAGTTTATTTACTATTTCGACATTGCAGCTTTCGACCATAGCAAACTGGAATTGTTTTCGTCGCCTTGTTTTTGTTTGCAGTTGCATGCAGAGTTTGAAGGGAACTAGACGAAACTGTATAAATTGTGCAGTTTCAGGACAATTTCTTTTGAAGTTGATCCCTATCGGTGCATATTCTGATACAGACCCCACACCCTTTACATAAGCCACTGACCTCAAAGTAAAAATGCCTCTATTTTGAATTATTAAGCATATAACGTAATAAGCGATCAATAACCAAGCCTGGTGAAATTGGACTGGATCGATATGGTTCGGTTCGATATGGTCTGTCTTGATACACAAAGGTTCCCTGTGATTCCTGTCAGTGTCGCTCTCTTAGTCTAAATGTGGTCTGATTTTGAAATGCGCCAATATTTGTCTCATGTTTGATATAACGCCAATTTTATTTTCATTGGCCAATACAAAGTTCGTTGTCTACTTAAGGCCTTGTCCCTTAAGAAGCCAGTTGTTAAATCCGACGTTGCTTAAAATTCTACTGATGCGACAAGTTGTCTGCATACCAGAATGAAGTGAATATAGTTTTTTTTTGCCAAAATATGTGGAAGAAATTACACGATAGTTGCTTTCCCTATCCGAGACCGCTTGTTGTGGTGAATGATGGGAAATACCAGCTGCTTTTTTACTGCGTTTCTAATAATAGGCGAGTCGCTGAGGATATCGTGGTTGCGATCTTTTACGCAGAACTGGTTTGATATCTGTTAAGACGGCTTTATTAATGACTGATCTAAACCACATTTGCGCCAGTAAGTAAGTTAAAAGTTAGACTTAGTAATTGTTTACAAATAAAAATTATGATAGGGAAATTATAAGCTGACATACAAATCGGAAAACACGTTAAACAAACTGTTTAGTAAAACAAAATCTAAAATAAGTAAAGAAGATAAGCACAACGTCTTCCACGAAATAAAGGGCAATGTTGGCACTGCAATAAACAAATTTAAGACAAAAATCTCATCTCACGAACCGGACTTAAAAGAGGTATACAAACTAATCGAACAAAAAACGGCACTAGCAGCTCACTGCACATTGACTGGACATAAACCAAACTTCGATGACGTCAATGTATTAACAGAGGAGAGAAACTATATACGTTAGAAATGCTACATATCAACGATGTTCCAGCAGAGAAGGCTAAATTATAAAAAAGACACAGACAAGTGTGCTAGCATACATCGCAACACAATAAAACGACACGGACGACAAAGTAAATCCTAGTTGACAAAGCTTGTAAACGAAGACGGAACTCACAATTAAAAATTTCAATGTACTTTCAACACAAATTTTGTTATATGTGACCGTTTTGTTGTTATCCCTGTATTTAAAATAGATTCCCTGAAGCTGATCAACGACGTTGATCGAAATATAGGAAAATAAAAATAACATCTATAAACACGAAAGAAATTTAGTTTTTTTCTTGTTTTTGAAGAAAACCCTAACAGCCAGACGAACTCAACACAACGTACAACAAAAGGGTCTACAATACACACAACTACCTCAATACGAGTATATTTCTAAGTAAGTCATAGAGTTATAACCGAACTCAGTCGATTGTACGGTTCAGTTACGTGCAAATAAGCCTAGTGCCTGGTTCAAAGGAAAGACCGGGAATCACGAATAGCAAACAGACATATTTCCCTTAAGATTTCACCAAAAGACAAAATCAAATGGCTGTTCTTATCTAGAACCAGAGATCTTTGCACTATAAAATTATTCTACTCACTAAACGGGACCTACGAGGGCGGTTCGGAAACTTTTCAGCCTAGCACAAAAGGCGCGGTATAAACAGTGTTTTGGAAACTTCCATCTCTGCTATGAACACATGTTAAATTTTGTTTCGATCTGGCAACTCCTTCATATAGAAACAGTTGTTCACAAAAGACGCATCCGCGAATTTTTTACAATGGAAAAATTAGAAATGCGTGGTGTCATTAAATATTTACATAAAAAAAGGTTTATCGGGACAAGAAATTCATAATGATATGGCGAATGTGTTAGAGGGCGGTTCGGAACGTTCTTAGCCTATCAATGAAAGAGAATAGTTAGTTTTTCAAAAATATTTTTTTATATTTTTCAATATAATCTCCTGAAACTTCAATACACTTAGTTCAACGCTTATCTAGCAATTCTATCCCTTGATTAAAATAGTTTTCCTCAAGGTCTTCAAAATAGTGGTTTACAACTGTAATTGCATCTTCAGTTGAGGTAAAACGCTTGCCAGCAAGGAATTTTTTTAGATTTGGGAACAGGTAAAAGTCACTGGGAGCTAAATCAGGAGAATAAGGTGGGTGGTCAAGCAACTCGTACTTTAATTCGTTGATTTTAGCCATTGTTAAAACACTCTTGTGCGCTGGTGCATTGTCTTGGTGAAAAATTATTTTTTTTGTGTTGTAAGCCAGGACGTTTTTCTCGAATTTGTACATTTAATTGATCTAAAAGGTTGCAATAGTACTCTGAATTTATTGTTTTACCCTTTTGCAGATAGTCAATCAATAAAATACCTTTGAAGTCCCAAAAAACCGTTGCCATAACCTTACCAGCCGATTGAATTGTTTTTGCCTTCTTTGGGGCACTTCATCCAGCTTCAGTCCATTGTTTGGATTGTTCTTTTGTCTCTGGAGTATAGTGGTGGATCCATGTCTCATCAACAGTTATGAAACGACGCTTAAAATCCATTTTATTTCGCTGAAAACGATCCAAACAAGCTTGAGAAATGTTCATTCTTATGCGTTTTTGGTCGACTGTTAACAAGTCCGGCTCCCATCTTGCAGAAAGTTTTTTCATCTGTAGTTCTTCCTGCGAAATTAAATGGACTCGATCATTTGAGATGCCCATGATATTAGCTATTTCACGCACTTTTATTCGTCGATCATTTAATACCATATCATGCACTTTGGCTACAATTTCTGTTGTTGTTGCTGTTTTTGGACGTCCACTACGTGGTCCATCTTCAATGCTTGTACGACCACGTTTAAATTCAGCAACCCAATGTTTTACTGTTGCATATGAAGGAGCACTTTCACCTAACACATTCACCATATCATTATGAATTTCTTGTCCCGATAAACCTTTTTATGTAAATATTTAATGACACCACGCATTTCTAATTTTTCCATTGTAAAAAAATTGCGGATGCGTCTTTTGTGAACACCTGTTTCTATATGAAGGAGTTGCCAGATCGAAACAAAATTTAACATGTGTTCATAGCAGAGATGGAAGTTTCCAAAACACTTAACTTTTTTCTGTTTATACCGCGCTTTTTGTGCAAGGCTAAGAAGTTTCCGAACCGCCCTCGTAGGTGAAAGTGCTCTTTCATATGCAACAGTAAAAAATTGGCTTGCTGAATTTAAACGTGGTCGTACAAGCATTGAAGATGATCCACGTAGTGGACGTCCAAAAACAGCAACAACAACAGAAATTGTAGCCAAAGTGCATGATATGGTATTAAATGATCGACGAATAAAAGAGCGTGAAATAGCTAATATCATGGGCATCTCAAATGATCGAGTCCATTTAATTTTGCATGAAGAACTACAGATGAAAAAGCCTCTGCAAGATGTGGTGCCGCACTTGTTAACAGTCGACCAAAAACGCATAAGAATGAACATTTCTCAGGCTTGTTTGGATCGTTTTCAGCGAAATAAAATGGATTTTAAGCGTCGTTTCAAAACTGTTGATGAGACATGGATCCACCACTATACTTCAGAGACAAAAGAACAATCCAAACAATGGACTGAAGCTGGAGGAAGTGCCCCAAAGAAGGCAAAAACAATTCAATCGGCTGGTAAGGTTATGGCAACGGTTTTTTGGGATTTCAAAGGTATTTTATTGATTGACTATCTGCAAAAGGGTAAAACAATAAATTCAGAGTACTATTGCAACCTTTTAGATCAATTAAATGTACAAATTCGAGAAAAAGTCCTGGCTTACAACACAAAAAAATAATTTTTCATCAAGACAATGCACCAGCGCACAAGAGTGTTTTAACAATGGCTAAAATCAACGAATTAAAGTACGAGTTGCTTGACCACCCACCTTATTCTCCTGATTTAGCTCCCAGCGACTTTTACCTGTTCCCAAATCTAAAAAAAATCCTTGCTGGCAAGCGTTTTACCTCAAATGAAGATGCAATTACAGTTGTAAACCACTATTTTGAAGACCTTGAGGAAAACTATTTTAATCAAGGGATAGAATTGCTAGATAAGCGTTGGACTAAGTGTATTGAAGTTTCAGGAGATTATATTGAAAAATAAAAATATTTTTGAAAAACTAACTATTCTCTTTCATTGATAGGCTAAGAACTTTCCGAACCGCCCTCGTACAGTTAAATTCCGGCTCCAATCGACTAATAATAACTCTAACTCGCAAAGTTAGTGAGGAAATTCGCCGCCAAACATAAAAGATGTTTTGGCCCTGATTTGCACATGGGTTTCCTTACATATGTGACAGTCGTGCTCTGCATAACACCGCAGCGGCACATCACTTTGAGGGAAGTTAAAGAAATAGAAATCCTCTGTGAATTTTCTGTTTTTTGCTTTGGAACACCTTTCAATTAATTAAAAAAAATCATTTTATTCGTATTGTTGGCTTCTTATACTCGTATTTCAATCAAACATTTTCTGCCGACATTTCGTAAGGCCCCCTAATGTTTTTAGAAATAAAATTGTGCTTATCTGAAAAAGTCTGGAAAAAGAAAAACCCGCATTGTATGTTCGTTTAGAAAAGATATCATAACCAACTCCAACACCAGCCTTGTCTCTGTGTGAGTGTAGCTCTTCAGAGCTTTAAAAGGGTTTCTTGCGCTGCTCCTCTCCACATGATTATGCGTAGCGTTATGCCATTGTTGTAGTTGGTGTTGGAGCTGCAGCGACTTAAATAAACCTTTTTATGCATTATTCATGTTATTGAACCTTGTTGTGGGCTATATTCCTGCGGAGCCCCGGCACAGACACACGCACAACAACACAAACAATACAAGCGAGTATGGCAAATAATAGCAACAAGAGCCAAGACGACCGAGATGGATGATAAAGTAGCGGGGCGGCGGGCGCAGGCACAGGCAGACAGGCGCAAAAAGAACAAAATTATGACTTGCATAACCAAACTGAGAAGACTGAATTTCACAGAACAGAAGAAAAACCCAAAAAAAACATATACATCTGTATGTACACATGTAGTACATATATATATACACATCCATATGTATATCGTGTACACAAGTATGTACGTATGTCTGTGAATATAATTTTACAAGTCATAATAGGATTTGCAATGCAAATGTGATGTACAACAACTGCAAAGAGAGCAACAGCAACGCAGCACAATGGTACAATGCAGCGGCCGTGGCTGCGCCTGCGTCTACACTGGCAATGCAATGATACGAATAAATGTCCTGGATGTCATAAAATCTACGAAGGCACTGTAGTTGCCTTTATGTCCGCAGAAGATGTGTCGGGCAGACGGACGGACGGACGGACGGAGACAACGGCACGCACGCATTCGTGGATTGGCAAGTTTTAATGGCATTAGTTTTGGCTTAAAGATGCCTAAACCAATATGTCAAAAATATAAATCAAATCATGCCGTTTCCTTCTTCAACGTCCACGTACTGTTCGCACACCGATCCGAGCGAGTGTATCAAAATGCAAAGACTAGACCGTTGACTGTTGCTCCGCAATGGAAAATGAATGCCCTGACTGGGGCATCCTTGGAAAAGTGCATACATATCGCGCAGTCGCATGAGTCGCCGCCACCACCACCACCGACCGACCGACTCAATAGAGTTGTAATAATGACTGCACGACAAACACAACATCAGCCACAGGCCGCAGGGAGATCGAGCGTAATCACAGCAACAAAAGACTTCTCCTTCGGAGTCGCACAATATTTCGATTTCATATCGATTTCAATTTCCATTTGTAGAAATAAAGCAATAAAGACAAAATTATAAACATTTCCTACTCAGCGGCAGCGTCTAGTGGAGTCGAAATAAAGAAGTCAATTTACGTGCATCTGAATGTGAGTTGGAGTGGCTGTGTGTATGCGCCAGAGGTTGGTGTGGCGCATGCGCACGCCAAATTCTTAATATTTATGTATGAGTACTACATACGTATGTATGTATGTGCGTAGTATGTGAATACAACATACGAGTACTCGTATCTAGAGTCACACATACATACAAACATACGCAGCCAAATGTTTGTTAGCAGTCTTGTGGCGAATCGATCGAGTGCAGCAGCCTCCAGAAGAAGTCATGTTGGTAGTCATCTTCATCACAAATGCCTGCAGCGTTTTTATTATTGAAATTAATTCAATCGCTAAGTGATGGTGGTCGCCTGTTGTTGTTGTTGTTGTCATTGGGAATTCTTTCTGTTCGGCCTGGGCTCCTCCAGCCCAAAGATGCCTGATAGCATTTTTTGTTTAAGTGTTAGGTACGACTGTATTTATTTCGTTTCCATTGCGATTGAGTATTGCATCACATTTCGAGCGGAAACGAATTGCGAGTTCATGATCTGAAATCAAGCAACCGGAAGAAGGACAATAAGGATTCTAACCTTAAATGGATTCAGATATATTCCCTTCTTCCATGGACTGGGGAAAGCTATGGATCTTCTGTAGGGATAAATGATAGATAGAGAAATTGAAAGGTCTTTTTCTAATCAAAGGTAGCCTAGTTGAATATTTTCAGATTGAACAGAAAAGAACCAATACTCTTTGAAATGTACAACAATTCCGGTTGCTGGTTTTATTCATGTACTACTGTGTTCAACATAAACAACTCATCTTGTAAATTTTATGTAGTCTTTCTATTTTACTTCAACATCCCATTTTGGAACGTACAGAAAACTTTTTTAAAATCATTGAGATAAGTATTATTTATTCGTAATACTCGTTGACTAGGATTACATTTTTAATTAAATTTCGAACCTTAAAAGCATTTCACAGATAAGGTATAATATTGCTTTGATTTCTTGCTTGTACACCTCGGTTGCACCACATTGTATGCAGTCTAACAGTCTTCCTAACTGTCGACTTTCATAAAAACTGATCTACGGCAGACCTAACTCGACCTGATTCATAGATACGGAGTAGATACATTCATTGGCTCGGTGCTCTTACTTTTTTAAAGCCGTACAACAAAGTAAAAAAATATTAAAGCTAAATACTTTTGCTTGATAGAGACTTTTCTCTATTGTATACGACTTTAGAATGTGTACTCGGCGGTACTCGTACATGTTTGTCCACGGTAGAAAATCGTCAACGATAAGAGATGGCCTCCTAGTGTAAATAATTCATATTCGGAATTCATAACCTGCCGAAGTCTTCTACTCAAATATCCATAAACATCTTTTGCGTAATTCGAACAAAAATGATATTTAAAACAAATCAACTTGACTTACCCTTGTAGTGTTGATCGAAATGTGAAGTAATTCTACAAGTCCTGCTAATGAACTGGCGTCTTGACAGTTACATACATATATATTTATAGCTGGCACAACCTTGATTTTCGAAACCCAAAGCCAGGGACCATTGATGCTAAGAGTTGATTTTCCGTCAACGAAAAAACTAGAAGTATACGTATTTCCCTTAACATCAGATTAAAAAACAAACAGGAAAGTTCACTCATAATTACCACATTTAAAGTATTTGAAATCTCAACCATCCATATCGGTAGTTTATAGTTGATACCTGTATACAAGAAAATAATTAGTGCATTTGTTTCTTTAATCACAATTAAAAATCAAAAAATATATGTAGGTGAGCGAACTCACAGTATTACATTTTCCCTGGTCTAAGATGGTAGTTCAGGACATCAAATAGAACTAACAAGGACAATGAAACAATTCACACTACAATCGGATCAGCGCTTCGGAACGGCCCGGGATCAACCTGATTGTCAACTCAGCGACAGCTGTATCAAAGAAGAACATAGGAATTCTCCAGAGATAGTCGTCAAATACCTAGCGAACATTAGTGTTGCCGCAGCACTATGTTAAGGATAAAGCTATATATTTGTTATATGTCTGCCTCATATATATTTCTGGAGGCCTGTATTCATCAAAATAAACAGAGGGTATAAACAGAAGCAATATATTGAAAACTACAACCTATCGTTGCTTTTTATGTTCCCATGTTTATAAAACATTTGGAAAATTCGTCGTATACTGTAGATTTCGACTGGTGTATACATACTTATACGTAGAGATGTCTGCATTTAGATTAGAGTGGGTCGTGTTGAGTGGGAGGAGATAATGATTTATAGATTTTGTTAAAATGATTTTCGCTGCATAAACCTACTAAAATTAATTTAAGACATAGAATTTTTTGAGAAATAATTATAATATCACATAAAGATGTTCAATCTGAGCGAATTTAAGTTTTGATTTGTGCATTTAATTTGTGTGTAACGATTCCTTTAAAAAAAAGATAATGCAACGCACTTGGACCAATTTCAATGTTTTTTAAAATCCAATGGATCCGCATTAGTCAGCTTAAACCTCAAATTCTAGAGGTACACTTTTATCATCTTAGATACATTTATGCTCATGACGTCCGTAAAGATCAGGTAATTTCCCCAAAACTGTTCTTTAAGTTCATGCTGCTTTTCAAAGACCGATGTGTTCCACTGGCATGCGTTCGGATGCTACAAACACCACCTCAAGTTCATAGCCAGTAGGCAGATTTGTATGCTACGTGACCCATTCTAATACACATGCATCGTACCATAAGGTTCCGGCGTGTCGATGGCCCTGAGAAATATTCATAAATATTTTGAAGATATGTCATCAAAAACTAAGCGGAAAGACTTACTTGCAACGGGTGGGTTTATTACTTTTGTCCGCATTAGAACGATTCTTTCATATGCCTATGCAGGTGGACATTTCGTCAGAAATGTGTTTGTGCATGACGATCACGTGCAGCATTTATAAGCGTTTATGAGTGCGCGCTCGTCAAATAAGCACGTCGAACACATAAAACAACACGTTTGAACGGGCAACACAACAATATCGCATACGCACCAAGCAGCCTTATGTTGCCGAGTTGTTCCCAAACACCAAATACTTACACACAGCAATGATTGCGTCCATGTCACATCATAAATTTCTCTGGAGGCAGAGGAAAGAACTTGTTTCGCCCAAGTATAACTTCACAAGGAATCATTGTCACGGTAAAATTGTTCGAAATTTTTGTAAACATTTTATGAATTTCAATTTTCGTTTTCCCCGTGTGTGTTTAATTTAAATTCCATGTGCGTAAAATCATAATTCCACGGAGGGGTGTTGCATTCCATTTTTTTTCTCGCTGGCTGCATCTTTTGATTAAGTGTCCAAAAATCACCTTCCGCAGCCACTGCAGCGCTGGTATGCATGGTGGTCCGCGTCCAGGGAGGTATGTGCATTAGCAGTCATAATAAGAGTAAATTAAGAAAGTTATTATTTTAAATGATCCTATTAAGAAGGTTGTCCGCCAGGCAGGTGCAGCGGTCCTTTAGTTCAAAGAAGAGCCTTTTTTAAGGCCATTTATTTGGCGATCATAAATAATTAAGCCAGCGTACATAATGAGATCGACTTTAAGTCTAACGAGAAACAAACTAATATTCATTGGCAATTTTAATTTAAGACCTCTTTCAGCACCGGATGTCTCAAGGTGTTGCGAACATTATATCAAAATTAAAGCCCCTTTCATCCATAGATGCTGCTGAATATTAGGATTATATGAACAAATTGTATATCTCGCATAATTACTAGCATATTCAAACAATTCGCATAAAAGCTAGCATCGATGATTTAGCGTAATTTTGCTCATGTTTAGTTTACGCTTAAATAATTAATTGGAAAACATTGCAATATTGCAGTTACGAATGATTTAAATCATCGTTGGGCAAGCGCTTCAGTATTGCTGTGAATAGATGGCATGACGCGACCACCGGAAATTCTGCATTTGATGAGAACGTCAACATAGAAGTTCGTTGCTTAAGTCTTTTGTTTTAAATAAATTTTAAATCTCGCGTAAGACCATTTAAAGGAAAAGAGTTTTCGCGAAGCACCTGCTCAGCGTTTGGTCAAAAATTATAAAGGAAAGTTAGTCCATAATGCAAGTCGTTCGTAAGGTCACAAATTAAATAAGTTTAAATCGCTGGAATAAAAAAAATCGGTTGGACAGGATTTTTAAAAGGTTTATTTTTTTTTAATTTATATCAACAGGGATGTAAGACTAGCCTGTTAAATGTATACTCATGCCTACAATGCCTATTGTCAACAATCACAAAACAGAACTACCAATAGATATTATCATAAGGCACTATCAAAGGCCATACAACTAAATGAAGGCATGTCAGGCCATAGCCCCTCATGTCCTGTATATGTCACCATGACTTGTAAATGATTTAACACTTGAGAATAGGATTTGCAATCTTCCAACTTCCCATGTAAAGAACAACATCTT
This sequence comes from Hydrotaea diabolus, assembly GCA_963513945.1. NCBI lineage: Eukaryota > Metazoa > Arthropoda > Insecta > Diptera > Muscidae > Hydrotaea > Hydrotaea diabolus. Next base: position 1,107,819 of record OY740719.1, on the reverse strand, counting down.
ATTAAACGCCTAATTGTGAAATATGTTTTAAAAGTTTTTTCCACAATTGTACTAACGCCCCGTATAAATGCAAACAAATTTACTTGGAAGGGTTTATCGCTTGCCCCAATTTCCACCGGAGCAACAAAAAAATTGATAGCTGTTAAATAAACTGCATCTGTGATTGCCTGTACTCCTAAACAAAAGTATGTACGAGTATGGAAACCTACAGACATGTGGACCGACGAATGCGAGGAAAAAACACAAAAATATGTTACCTAGTCTAATGCTCACATATACTCGTATGAATGCCTGTGTTCGCTTGGCCTAGAACCGTATACAATTTGCTGTCCAACAAGTCAAAAACACGCAAATGCAATTTTGCCAACAAATGTAGACATTAGAGCTGCACATACCACCATACTCCTGATCAGGCATACAAACGGGGATATGGGTATATAAAACAATAGCAACTACTGCAAACACATTGGGTAAGTTCAAAATCAAACAAACGTACCATCCAGTGATATGGGATCTTTTTCGGAAACCCGGTTTTCTTTTTTTTTAATGCATATGTTTCTTTGTCAAGTGCGCCTGAAATAGGGTGATTTTCTTATGTTGCCGTGGTTAGGTAAGTAGGTTAAGCAACTATCACACAGCAAACTCAAGTTGAAATCTTGGTGTGGTCTGGTGTCACCTTTATCGCCGCAATTTCTATCTGTTAATAATTGCAATTAATCTTTAAAGCCGTGGTATAACTAAGGGAAGCTCACTTATCTAGGAGGGGTTCCTCGTGTGATCCTAAATGGGATGCTGGGAGAAATGCGGACTCATTGTTTCGAATTTCACCAGAACCTTAAGCCTGTCGCAGAGAAATTTTGTCACACAATTTTTGTCATTCTCTTTAAGTAAAGTCAGAGTAGAACATTGCGCTATCGTCGCACACATGCTATTTTGGTACAATATCTTAAAATGGACGCATAGTCCCTTGTTTCTTCGTGAAACATCTCAAGGAATGTCTGTTGAAAATAGAAAAGGTATACAAATAAGTCTAACATTGGGCCAGTTATTGCAAGCGAACAATAGAAATGTTTTAAGAATACCCACAAGTAAGCATAGATTTGATTTGATTTAGGGAAAAGCTTCTGGAGACCATATGCTATAATCGATGTGGAACAGGCAGGTTTTGGCCAGCATTGCTTCATACAACCGAACATTATCATTAAGGTCAATAAATTGGTCGTGTCTGTAGTAGTGGACGTATTTTTTCTTTAGTGATTGGCTTAATGAGTTTGTTTGTACTGCAAGCTTATTCCTCCAAATACACAATACGAGTTTATTTGCTATCAATTCACGCCCAATACGAGTTAAGGAGGCTACACCATCTAGATCGCAACTGAGCTAGAGCCACACGCATCACCCGAAGCTGCATCTCGTCCTCAAGAAAAATCTCCGGAAATTATTCCCAAGCGCTACATTTACGCTGTAGCTTAACACTGCCGTCCGACTTCGTCAGCTTGCATGTTTTTTAGATCTGCCTCGTAATTAAGATGACCGTTCATTCTGGTAGCACTGGATCTCTCTCTTTAGATCACAAAGATCATACCCATGCCTGGGCAGAGTTATGCTCTCCATGCAATGGTGATTGGAATAACTAGGCACCCAAGTAGATACTGCTTAGAAACCAAGAAATTGTGCCTGCGTACGGTAAGGACCATCGCTCCCTCATGTGGATGGGAGACATGATCCGACACCCGGCTAACGTGCTCAGGGTGGCATTCCTGCAGCTCGAAATTTCTTCCTCTGCATCATACTCACGTTCGTCGGCCACAACGACGCTACATAGTTCGCTACTGACCAACATTTCACTTTGTAAAAGGTCAATTAAACTTCTTCGTCAACTGCAAAGGTACTACCGGCGAGTGACTTGAGAACCTTGTTGGCATGTTTAGAACCTCAAGAAGGCTGTCCAATGTGACTCCAAGGATTTTGGGGTAGTTGGTGGTAGGAATATTGAAGCCATCGACTTAAACAGCCGCAAATCTGCAGTAAACAATGTGGCTGATGATTCAGAGGCGGATATTGCCACAGACTTTTTTAGTTGAGGTATTCCACAATCCCACTGATGCCAGTTCTACATACCAGATTGAACCAAAAACTAACATTTTTAGGCCAAGGGTAGTCACCTCAACAACAAGTGTTTTTTTTTGTTTGTCCTTCCCGGATTTTAAGCAGGGCTTAGTTGTATGATTCTCCAGCACGATAACCATCAGACCACGGCAGAAAAACACTCTTAACCGCAAGTGCCATTAAGGCACTTCAACAATCCAAGTAATCCTTTTAAAAATCCTTCCTCCAGGAGGAGAGTGTCATAGTTATATTTTCAACCCGGACATCTATCAAAAAACAAAATCTTGGAAAATAGCCGATTTTCGGGTTTCACATCCCTACCGGCATCTATTGGCCTGTGCGTGCAAGGGCTCTTGTAGCTCTCGCTCTTGTAGCGTGGCATGCCAGAAACGTTTTACACAAAATTTGTTCAAACCTTATCATTGCAAGAAAAATACCTGAAGGAACTAAAGCTAAACAGAAGTAATCGTACACGCAGCGAAGCACAAGCACACTACACATACACACAGACAAATGTACGTAACTACATACATACATATGTACACACCTTTCAGAACGAAGATGCTGTAAAGACCGCTGCTGCCACACAATGTTACCAATTTGTTAACCTCCGCCAACAATAAACGCTTTGCACGTTCACAATAAAACTCCGGCTGAATCAAAAAGTGCTGGGTGTGGAGTGCAGCAAAAAACGAAACGAGTACGACAACAATAACGCGGGGAATGACGGCCAAGAAATACACTCGTAGAAGCATAGTTTAATTATCGCTTTAACTGTTGTTTCCTAATACTACAAACGCTAATGGCTAATGCCTTTGTTAACACTTGAAGCTAAAACCACTCGTAAACCAGCCACCGTTCGCGCGAACCCACAGACGCTGAAATGACTTACAATGCGACAACTAAAGCCGTACCAAACGGGAGGAAAGAGAAAACTCCTAACGAAAATACACAAGCATCCTCATTATAGCCTAGGCAGCTTCATTTTCTCTTTTCTTCATCATCATCACCTTCGCCGCTGGCCGTCGTTTCCTCTACCATTTGACATTAGAGCTTTTGCCGAAGAAGTTGCAATGCATACAAGAAGCAAATTAGAAGCAAACTCAATGAGCAATTATGCGACAGACAGACGACGGGTATCACATGTTCTTTAGTAGTACGTCCGAGCAAAGATATGTCGCACTGTTGGACCGGTACACGCTTTCAACAGATTGAACGAATTTTCATTTCAGCCGAGAAAGTGCCCTCTAAACGCCAACTCTTCAATGAGCATCCCAACCCAGCGAGCTGACGAGAGCAAGCTAACATCATAAGCTGACAATGACAATAACTAATACGGGATGCGCACACAGCCCACTCCACTCCGCCGTCTACCGCTACTAATTTGCCATCGTCTTCTAAAGTACATACATATGTATGTATGTATGTACGAGTATACAACATGCATGTTCTGTCCGGAGATCGAGTGGAGCATTCAGCAATTTGTTCGACTTGGTTGTTATTGCAAACATTTACAAACGGCGACAAGTTCTATGAAAGTCGGCGCAGTTTGGCTGCGGCATGGAGAGAATGTTCATTGTCACACAGAGAGCCTCTGCAAAACACGTCCGTACTTGCAGAACGGAAATTAGCTAGTTTTTACTAAACTGTATACATATGTATGTGTGTACTCATCGGCGATGGGACTATGTAACGTTACATATGTAGGCTCGTTTATACATTATCAAACCAAATCGTCCGTTTTACTGAGTAGCCGAGGGCAACGATATCAGGAACGGCCATTATGGACGTTGAGTGAAGCGAACCAATTTCGTTGGGGAAAAGTATCACGTTGGGAATTGGTTTTTGAAAAAAAGTCAATAGTAGTTGATGCAATATATTTTGCATTCACTCTATTTTGTAGTCGGCCAAGTCAATTTAGAATCGAATTCTTGTAAAAAGAAATTTTGATATGATACTTTATAACATGGAGCGCACAGTGAAGGTGTTAGGAAGGAACAAAAGCTGAGTCAGTAGCATAGGGTGCAGTGACGATCTTCAAGTAATTGTTGAGAAGCCTTAGCACCCAAAAAAGTCACTGTACGGTGCGCCCTTTGCTCTAGAGACCCGTGTGATGGGGGGTTCATATATATAGGGTGGACCATTTTTTTTTAATTTTTTTATTTTAAAATTTTAAAATTTCTGGTTTTGTTGGAAATTTAAAAATTTGCCATTTTATAATGGAACACCGTCCAATGCGTTTTCGATTCGCCCAATGGGCTGAAAATTGTTTGGCAGGCGATGAAGAATTTCACCGAAGAATCCTGTGTCATCTCGGCGGCTATGTCAATTAGCAACACGTGATCCACAACGAGTCACTAGGCGTTATTTGATTGGTATCGCTTATGAAACGAGTAAGTGTTCGCCAAGGCGATTACTTTAAAACTTAACGGGAAAATATTTCAAATTTCTTTGAAAACAAAAACAGATTGTCTTAATGCGTTATAAACTGTTTGATTTAAACATTTGAATTTGTAGAAAAAAAAGTTATGCATGAAATACAGGGTGGCGCAAAACTACCGTTGTGGTTTGAATGTTTAATAACTTTTTATATTTTTTATTTTTATTTCAGAATTTTGTAAAGCAAACTTAAGGAATTTGAAATGGAACACTACACAACAGAACAGCGATGATTTATTTTGAAAATCAAGAGTCAATTGCTTTGACGCATCGTCGCTTTTTTAATGTGCTTACTGGACCTTCAGAACCAACAATTAACCGCTCGGTTGGAAATTATCGACAACATGGTACAGTAAGACACCTTCTATGTACCGGAAGTGCAGGACAGTCCGGATAGTGCGCAGGACAGTCCGGAAACATCAACAAGAAGACGTTCGGCAAAACTGGGGCTATCGCGGAGGTACTGGAAAGAGCACGAATGTGCGCAGCCGAAACTTGGCCACCCCTTGCGGGATATAATTTTTCATATTTAAGCCAAAAATATGTAAGCCAATTTAAATACTATATAACAAAAAATAATAATAATAATTTACCAATAAATAAAAAGAGTATTAAACATTCAAACCACAACGGTAGTTTTGCGCTCTACTATAAGCGAGTAAAAACCGAGCTCGCTAAAGGTTATTCTTGAATAAAATTCTCCCTTAAAATTTTAATTATTTTAAACAGAATTGTCCATAATTTTCTGTATACAATATCATTTTTAAAATCTTGTACAATGGAGTAGAGTTATCGCGTTAGCGACCTACTAAGCACGTTGCTAATAGAACACGGCCACTGTTTGGTACGAATTTTTGACTGGCGACATCATTGGGCGTTACCGCGCCATGCTCAACAGTTTTTTGTTTCCAAAAATTTAAGCGAATAGCATAGACGACCTTTGGTCTCAACAAAACGGAGCTACATGTCACACAGCCAACGCAACCATCGATATTTGACGCAAAGTTTTTGAAAATCGATTTGAGTCCTTTAGATTATTTGCTGTGCGTACTCATTAAGATTTAATGTTACACAAAGCATTCTGAGACAATTGAAGGTTGAAACATGAAATCAAAGTTGCATTGAAGAAATTTGACAGGAAACAATCGAAAATGTACTTTCATTATTAAATGACAACCTTTTCAATAAAACCAGAAATTTGAAGAAATTATCAGTCCTTTTTTACAGCCGATTCAAATTTTAAATTTGTCATTCCGTTTTGTAACATCTCGAAATTCTTAACTGCGACCATATGAAGTAACAGAAAAGCAGAAATCGCAAAAGAATATTCTAAAACTACTAAAAAAAATGCTCAAGTCGGAAATGGAAATACGAAGGCATATCAATAATTTCGTGACTTATAAAATAAATAAAACACGATATTTTGCGTAAAAAAAATATTTTTTTAACATAATCTGCTTTTAGCTCAATACACTTAGTCCAAAGTTTCTCCAATTTTGGTTTCCCTTCCAAAAAATAGGATTTTTCGAGGCCCATAAAATAGACATTTGTTTGACCAACAATTTCATCGTTGGAGCTGAATCTCTTTCCACCGAGCCATTTCTTTAGGTTTGGAAATAGTAACTGGGGGCTAAATCCGGAGATTATATAAGTAGCGGATGAGGTACCAATTCGTACCCAATTCATGCAATTTTACCATTGAGACTGCACACGTGTGAACCCGTGCATTATCTTGATGAAAAATAACGTTTTTCTTGGCAATATGGGGTCGTTTTTTTAAATCGCTCCAATATGTTGGTATAATATTCGCTGTTTATTGTTTTTCCCTTTTGAAGGTAATCGATGAGGATTATCCCGTGCGCATCCCAAAAAACTGTTGCCATCACCTTATTGGCCGACAAAGTCACCTTGGCCTTCTTCGGAGCCGTTTCACCCAGAGAAACCCATTGTTTAGACTGTTGTTTGGTCTCCGTAGAGTTGTAATAAATCCGTGTTGCAACCGCAGTTGCAAAAGGCTGCAAAAACAACTCCAAACAATCCTTTGAACTTGTCACACGATTGCGTTTATGGTCGATTGAGAGCAAACGCGGCACAGCTTTCTTAAGCCCATCAGATCATGTAAAATCGAAACCACACCGCCATATAAAATGCGTATGGCATCAACAATCTCATGCAGTTTTACTCTTCGATCGACCAACAACATATCGTATATTTTTTCGACATTTTCGAGTGTATTGACCTCAGTTGGCCGTCCAGAACGTTCAGCGTCACTTGTACTTGTAAGACCACAACGAAAGTCATTGAACCACCTGTTGACCATTGAAATCCATGGAATCCAGAGTCCCCATAGTTTTTATCAAGCTTTTTCGTGGTTTTTTCCGCAAAAAAATAATGTTTAATGAGCACTGGAAATTCCCTTTTTTCCATGTTTAACGAAATCCACGAGGTTGTGTGTTTTTAACAGCTGTTAAACCCTAACTAAATGGCGGAACTCTCTCAAAATTTGACAGTAGTCTATTAACAGATGGTACTTGATGGGAGCAGTGTTGCATTTTATATAACTACAAGGGAAGAAATTATTGATATGCCCTCTTATTATACCCTGCACTTCTTGATGAAAATAGGGGTTTGGACCCCCCAGGGGGGTTTTAAAACTAATGTTATATTTGAATTTGTGAGAATTTTCATTGTTTTTGGTACCCATTTGTTGAGTTATAGTGGAATTCTTTTTTTGGACCTTTAAATCATTGGTATGATCCTTAGAAGAGCAAATTGGTATAAGTTTGGTTGTTTGTCCATCATCATAACAAAGACATAAAAGCGGTCGAACGCATGTAAAGAGGCTATATCTAAATTTAAACCGAGTTTTTTAACTGGATAGCAAAATAGCAATAGTTAAGTCATTTCTTAACAGAATGTGGCATTTTCCGTGTTCGTTTCAAAGGTCCAAAATTGCATAAACGCCAAAAATTTGTTTGAACAGCTTCGTGCGTAAATTGTAGTAACAGAACAACAAAAAGTCTTAAGAAATCGACCACCCACATTCCCGAGACACTTGTTACGCCACTATTGCTGCGTTGCCTTTGTGCAACTGCAATAATTCAGAAAATGCAATAAATTTAACATAATTGCCATAACAGCAGGACGTAACGCAAGTGAGTGTGCGCATAAAATGCAAAAAAACGAGGATAATATGCGACAAGTTGTCATTTGGACAAACATTGGCATTTGGCCACCCATAATAGAACAAATTCCATATACGTCAAGGCGTATGAATGTGGCGAGTAACTGATCGTCTAATGACAAAGGCGAAGTATGCACCGTCTTGTTTTATATATGCGAATGAATGTATGTATTAATCTATATGTGTATGTCGTGTGTGTAAAGAAACATACACATGTACCTATGGGATTACTTTTTGTTTTATTTTTAACTTTTGTAGTTGTTTCTCAAGGCCACCCCGACAGACGATGAAAGGAAGTGACTTTGCTCCTCAATTCGTTGATGCTTTGATCATTAGCCGACACGTCAATCAAAATGTTAAGCACGTGGTAACCGAGGATAAGACAAGAGAGAAAAAAACAAGAAAACTGCTCTGATGCTGCCTCAGAATAAAAACTCGTATTAAGATAGTTTCTCATCGGCGACACAGAGCTCTTGTGGCTTTCGTGCTTTGCCATGCCACCCTATTTGTCAACTATTTAGCATGAGCTGTGCTGTCAATTAATCGCTCATGAACAGTTTGTCATTACAATTTGCAGCAGCCGGCAGTCTGTCGTCTGACAACAAGACCTATGGCTGATATGCGTCCGTAGTACGCAGCAACAGGCCAAAACCAGCAACGGGTTTGTGATATTCTCTACAACTGAACTTTAAAAATAATAATTGATAAATGATTACGTCCAACGTCGTGTTCAATTACTTCCAACTAATTATAAGGAATTGCCTAAACGTAAAAGTAGAATATTAAAAAAAACTTCCCTTCGTTGTATGCAATCGTAGTCCTGATTATATTGAATTGAAATCCAAGCCATGCGGTATATGAGTTCGTGTATGTTTATATTTTATTTTGGTTCAATATTCTTGGTTTTGGTATAAGCTTACTACTTAGTTAGTTTTTCATCTTAAGGTAGTTACCTAAATATTTCAAGTGTGGCAAGAAAAAAGCTTGACTAGCCTTTGCTTAAATTACAATAATCTGCTTACAAAAACATTTCAAATGTTAAATATGCAAGTTGATTGATTTGGTGGGTAAATGTGTCTTTGTAGTACAACTAAAATTAAATTAAAATCTTTGGAATTCAATTAGGAAAACTTAAATGTAACTCTTTGGGGGTAAAATGTTCATAAAATTTTGATAAAAAAAATAAACTAAAGTTGAATGGCAAGTGTAAGTTCTTAGAAAACGAAAAGACAAATGAAATGCTTACATATGGCACCTTAAATTGGTTAAAGAAAGGGTGTGTACTTCACTTTTGTTTCATATACATGGAGACTATTTTCTCCAATATGTTTTCGATTGATTGATTATCTTCTTTAAACTTTTCCATTACATTGGAAGGCACAATCCAGTTAAGGAATTCTTCGACGTTCAAGCGCATTCGTTCCAGATGCGACAGCTTAATGTCGTCGAAGGCTTTTCGATTGGCCAGCTTGAGTGCAGCTATGACAACGTTGTCTATGAGGCGCTTTTCAAAGCCCAGCTGTTGCAGTTTTTGATCGGAGGATATTTTTTTCAGCAAAATTGCCATGAGGAAGCGTATGTGCGACAGTTTTTGTTTCTCGTTGCGCTGGGCATCTTGCTCCTCAACACTGGTGGTAAACAGCTTACAATCGTGCTGATGCGTCTCCAGCTCCAGTTTGATCTTAAAGAAGTCATGGCAGCCTTCGCACATGTAGGGCTTTAACTGCTTATGTATTTTTTTCATATGCGTTTTTAAATGGGGCAATTGCGAGAAAGCCACTTCGTCGTCTTTGCACAGCAAACAGTTGAAGGGCTTTTCTCCGGTGTGCTTACGCACATGCAATTTAAGGACACTGCAGTGTGCAAAGGTTTGGCAGCAAATCTGAAATTGAAAAACGTCCATTTAGCTTGGTATGCTCCTTAGGTCTGTCGCCTCACTTACCCGGCATTGGAATGGTCTTTCCCCGGTGTGCATTCGCATGTGTACGTTGTACTGGGACTTTTGCGAAAACATTGAGTTGCAAATTTCACAAACATGCGTTTTGACATTCGTATGCGTCTTCATGTGGGCCACCAAATCGTCCTCTTCGATGGGTTTTTTGCATATATCGCAGTCCATTTGTTTTAACTTGTAGTGCAATTTGTAGACATGAGCCTTTAACAACACATCGTTGGCAAAGTGTTCCCGGCATATTTCACAGAAACAATCGGGTGTTTCCTCATGCCCCTGCATGTGGGCTTTCAAGTTTGAAGATGTCGAAAAACGTGCCGAACATGTCTCGCATTTAAATTGCTTCGGTGCATCCTGGTGATGGGTTATCATGTGCTGGTTCAACTATAATTGGAATCAATGATCGAAATTAAGTAGTGATAGCGAACTTTTACACTATCGTAAATGTGAGGTGCGAAGGTATTGAAAAAACTTCAAAACGTATTTGGCATCAGACATCGAATTCAGTAAATTCCACCCAATGCCGATCCGTAATAGAATTTTGAAACAAATTAATTAAAGTAGCGAGTATAAAACATAAGGCATTATTCAATATTAAAGAGGGGATGATTAGTGTAAGCGTCTTTCACACAAAATGCCGGAACCCAATATTAATCAGCAACGCTTTCTTCTATCCCGTATATGCGAAGACTTTACGAGTGAGCTATCAATCTTTTAGCCATGTAAAGCTAAACTAAAAAAATCATTTCCGGCTTTAAATTGTAGCTTGCGATCAACGATTTCGGAGAAGTTTCTTGTTTGGGATGTTGATTTGCATTCATGAGGGTAGAGAACCCAAAACGCAACAACAACCTCACCATCACCGTCTTTTATAAGGATTATTTTAATGATTGGTTGGGTGACGATGTTGTTTGAAGTATCGTATTAGATACGCCGCAAATTTGATTGTAGCGTTAGAAGAATCTTCAAAAGATTGCCGAGTTATAGGGCCCCTTGGACTCCCAAAAGTATTGTCCAAATGAACGGAATGGAAATATCGGGGAATCACTCACAATAATGGGATCACGGATAGTTTAGTAGGCAATTTGATGTTTTTGTTAATAAGATACACATTCTTGAACTTATATATTATATAATATAATTTGTTTTTACCTGTCCACCTCTGGCGAAGCGTTTATCGCACTGCTGGCAAGCGTATGGTTTTTCGCCCGTGTGCAGCCGCATATGTAGCCGTAGTCGTTCTTTCAAGGCAAATGTTTTCGGGCACTCTTTGCAGGCAAACTGTTTTTGTTTCTTATGAGTCGAAACTATGTGATTCCTTAAGTTGACCTCTTGTTTATAGCCATTGCCACACAAGTCGCATTTGTAGGGTTTTTCGGAGGTGTGAATGTACTTGTGTCGGCTAAGATCAGATTTGCCTCGGAACTCCTTAAGGCAAACGTCGCACACATAACTCTTTTTGGTGCGTTTAGCGGGGGGCTCGGCTGACGAACTCGAATCAATTTTGCATTTTTCTTCCTCTTCAGTTGCAGCCTTTTTATCCTCGGGCTCAGACTCACATCGAGCCTCTGGCTCCAGGTCACTTTCGTCATTGTCACTGATAACCACTTTCTCAATAGTCACCAATTCGACAATCTCGGGCTCATTCTCGTCATCTGTTATACAGAGTTCATCCAAAATTGCCTCCTCTTCGTCTTCGTTGAGCAGTGGAAAGTGTTTTTGATTGGCAGGCGGAGACGACAATGAGATGCCGCTGTCTGCCAGCACGGAAGAGGCATCTTCTTTGGATATCGAACGACGACTACGAACCATTTTTAAAATAAATATATACTGCTTATGTTTTATGTTCAGACGAACCACCTTCACCGTTAGAATATGAATATAGTTCCAAGCTTTTGAATGTTATATAATATTTCAAATACTACTCGATCTCGAATTGGATACATACGCAAGTATGTACATTAGTTTCTACCAACACCTTAGTTACACTGAATGCATTTTAAACGTTTTTGTTAATTGTCTTCCAACTGCAAAAGAAAATGTTTCCATTAGAACAAACGAAATCTTTGGTGTTGACTCTTCTATTTTTTTCTTCTTTTCTTTTTTGGTTTCAAGCACTGACGATGACATCCAGTCTGAGCAAGAGGAAAACACACTGATCGTCGTCGGGGTATAATAATGTTGTCAAATCGAATGGCATGGTCTTGTCGTTTCTTTAAACACTTGTATTTTTCGTAGATAAACTTTTATCTGCTTTTGTTTTGTTTTTTCGACAAATTGAAAACAGTTGTGTCAACACTTGGCACACAAGGTTTTCGGTATGCTAGCTGGCTGGCTGTACACTATGAAGTTATAAATAAAACTGAATTTTCGTTCTTTTTTTGTCATCGAAATGTTCCATTTCTTTGGGGTGTTCGAGACGTTATCAAAGCAAAGGTGCCTTGGCAAAATTCAAACAAGGTCTCACTATGAAAAACCCAGCGATAGCACACAGTGACAAGGTTTGCTTCCTTAGTCTTTTGTTTGTAGATAATAGTAGTGTTTTTGGTTAAACCTCGATAAATAAGACTGGATAGCACAAAACGCAAAGTGTCAATTGTGTCCGTGTCTAAAGGGATAGAACAAAAGTACTAGTCTTTAGAAAAAATTGGTTAAGTAGTAAAATTTAGCTATTTTAGGACTTAGTGTGGATAACTATGGAGTATAAGCCTATAACCAGCCTAAGTACAAAAAAGGCTATTGACATGCTCAAAATTGACATTGCTTTTTAACAAATGACTGATCTGTCGCGGTTTTGCCATCCAGTCTTATTTATCGAGGCTTAACCAAAAACACCACCACAAGGTGTTCCTAAGCGTGAGTGTGTAAGTCAACCAATGGCACGAGAGGAGACGACACACCGCGTGCACCAAATCAAAGGAATGTCTTTTTCTTTCTATACTTAGATTAGGTCGTACGAATGCCGATAACAACGGCGATAAGGCGGCGTTATCAGGTTGTTCGATGATAAGAAACAGAAGAACAATGTTATAATTCGTCTGCTTTTCTTCGGATTCATAGTCTTCGCTTCTTCAATTTTGTACTCTTTTGCATCCGTTGCATTATTTTTCATTCGCTTTATCGTCTGTTGTCTTTTTGTGTGTTAATTTCAGTTTGAACTTTTGTAAAAACGGCGACGTTGGCGACGACAACAACACGTCGGTGTCGAAACTGATTTCATTATGGCACCTATTTTACATACGGGAAAAGTAAAATATTCGTACAACTGAACGAATTTGAAATCAAGCACACAACACTTAGCAAAAGCAGAACACATATAAGACTCAACTACGAAAACGAAATAAGGAAAAGAAATGGTGAAACAATATGCTCTGATTTGGCGGAGGGGTAGCGAAGTGATGGAAGTACCGAGTGTTCTGGGTAGCGAAAGCAAAGCAACTTATGCCGATAAATGCAAAGAACGACGCGACACAGTCAGAGTCACACATGCATATGCATGGGCATGGCCGACTTGGAGTTCTTAGTAAGAAAATCAAAACAAAAAGAACTTATAGAGAGTAGTGGCGAACATACAGGCGGCAACAAACACATTACAATGAGAGCAAATCAGGCGATACTAACAAAGCTACGCTATGCCATACCCTGCTGCACACACAAACATATGCAGAGCAGATGTTGCTTATTGATGACTGGCTATACGTCAATACAAACCAACAGACGACACGACCATTTGCTGTGATATTGTTCATTATAACATTGAACTCTATATTTAATGATAAAAACGAGTTTAGAGCACTCCCTTTAATGACACTCACGGCTCACGGCAGTGGTTCACCACATTCAGACCTTAACTAACAAACATACTGTACATCCGTACATACGGTGGAATAATGAAGTGGGCTATGCTCGAATAAACCCTCACCTACAAAATCGCTTTCATTTCATGACTCCTTTAGCGATACATCCAAGCAAATGGTTAACAAAATTAAACTTTCAACACAAAGCTACTGTTTAAACAAAGCTTCCGATTGATTTTGTGGTTAGTGTAGCGATACAATTTAACAGTTTCCTTTATTAGCGAATTCATCATATTCTAATTCTGTTTAAAAAAAAAAACTCCGAGTTAAAGCCAATATAGAGGTACGTATCTTGATGCCGGTCAATAAAGGGTGAAGTTAAATCAGTTGGACTTGGAGCTATGGAAAATGATTTCTTTACTGCTTGAAGTAAAACAAGAATTTAATCAAGACGATCTACCCTGGGTCAAGCTCACCAAACGAAGAAATAACACTTGCAGAGCCAGAGTTCAATGCTGTATCTTTAGGAGCTTCGGGAAGACCCCTTAGCTTCCTGAATCCCACGCCAGCCGGTTCAATTGACCGGTTTGACCCAAAGAGCAATTCTTCGGCCAAGGGCTGTCACTCGGCATACAGTTGCTGCTACTACAACAACAGATTCCTCAATTATCCAATGTACCAATGCAATCAATGAATTTGGACGGATGACTTAAGTAACAAACTGGCATTTTATAGCAAGGTTTGTGATCACAGTCTTTTGAATTAAGCCGATGGAAGGAAGGAAGGGTTGGTTATTTATAACAAACAACATGCGGAAAATGGTGATACGCCAATATACGAAAGAAAGTTAAAAGCCATGTGTTCCCTAAAAATAAGCCAAGGGAGAGCATTTCAGACAAAAGGAAGAGTATTACAACAATAATCAAGCGCTAGAGGCGAAAGAAAAATAAAGAAAATTTCTACAAAGCGAAAAAAAAGAGTTGTGATGAAAAAACTGCCACCATTGACTGGGTTCCTATGTGCATACATACATGCGTACGTACATAAGGAAGAATTAATTAATAAGTGTGAATGTAGGAAAATAAATGAAAAAACTTACCACCTCCTTCAGCCGTAGATTTCCATGTTTTTCAACCCCCTATAATTGTCCGTTTGCAACAGCAGGCACATCGAATTTGCACATTTTGAAAGTTCTAAAAGAAAAGTTCTAAAATAAAGCGCTTAAATGCACATCGAGTGGATAATTTCATTTACCATCTCTTAATTGTTCTTACTGTTAAAAAATATATACAAACTCGCACTGCATAGACTATAATTTCAATTAAAATAAATAATTCTTTTACGTTCGTTCGCACACTCTTCCCGATTGTTTTGGCAATTAGACTGTTTTCAATGTGGGTAGGGGGCAGCGTAAAGAGTTTTTGACATTTCCCAAAACAGAGGTTGACGCCGTTATGTAGCTAAAGGTGACGGCGCTGCTAGTGCTAGAAGTGTTGCCCATTTTAAAGATTTCATTTTGAGGGGATAAATATTTTGATTGATTATTTTACAGAATAAAAACAAAACTTACATAGCGACAAAAACATGAAGTGATGACAGAAAATTGAGAATAAAAATATAGAAGTCGAGACGTTGGGTGTATATTAATGCATATGGTTACGTTACGAGTTGCAACACTTGTTAGGAGAGTATTTGTATGTGGGTAACCAACTATAACGATTCGAATTAAAACGAACTAAAGAGACATATAGAAGGTATGTATATATACCAAAACTTCTTAATGTTTCCACATCATCTGACAAACAATATTTCAAATCTGCAACGCTATTTAATTATTAAATAAAATTAACTATTTACAATTAACAACGTTAAGACTATTTTACGTATAGTTTATAAGAATTAAAATCGTTTACAACAATCGATTTCGATCCACGTACCAATATTATTTATCGATTGCAACATTTCATTCTGATGCCAAAATCGATTTTATACTACCAATCACTAATCACTACACGCGACGATCCGCAAGTGTTATTTTAATTTAAGTTACAAATTGAATAATATAATATATATTGAGAACAAGTAAGCGACTTTATGACAATTTTGACCACTGGATAACAGAGAGCATTAATCATTGTATCCCACCTCCTTGCAGTAGACACAAACGTAACTGTTTACGATGGCCGGAGTTTTGTTTGAGGATATTTTTAATGTGAAAGACATGGACCCGGAAGGCAAGAAGTTCGATCGTGTTTCCAGACTACATTGTGAATCAGAATCATTTAAGATGGACCTTATATTAGACATCAACTCATGGATGTACCCCATGGAGTTGGGTGACAAATTTCGATTAGTGTTGGCCACCACGTTGCGAGAAGATGGATGTCCCGACACCGGCGAATATAATCCACTTGAACAGGAGGGCACAAGGGCTGATAGTTTCGAATATGTTATGTTCGGTAAGGTTTACCGTATCGAGGGCGACGAAGCCCATAACGAGGCATCGTCCAGACTGTCCGCTTATGTTTCCTTTGGTGGCTTACTGATGCGACTGCAGGGTGATGCCAACAATTTGCATGGCTTTGAGGTGGATCAACAAATGTATTTGTTAATGAAAAAGCTAGCTTTCTAAAATTTCTATTACGAGCATAGTTAGTCTGTAGGAAAAATGATATCTATAATAAATTTATGTTTTTTATCTATATAATTTTATTCTAATGTATTAAGACATGGATTGGATTAGAATTCGAAAATGCATTAAAACCTAAACAATAAATGGAGTGACAGCTTACAACGTTGGAACAAAAGTCCATAAAACTACGTTAATATTTATAAGCCTACGAAAATATATAACAAATTGTTGTAATCAGCACATATTTACAGTTGAATCAGAAATATTGCATGGCCCATTCTACAAATAAAATCCGTTTTATAAAACTTTTACGGAGATTGACAGCCGCCAAAATCCGATGAAAATAAAACCTATTTTTTGGATTTTATGTTGGGCCTCGATTACTCAGGCTGGATAACAAAAATAGTTATTAGTGTATGATATATTAAATAAAAGTGTCCTTTTGGCACGAGCAACTCTTTTAAGTAGCTCAGCCAAATTGAAACAGATCTAGTCAAAATTGCAGCGGTGAGCATGATTTTGGTGGCTACCATAAAACAAACAAGGAGTTCCTATCCCGAAACAATACCATCGAGTGCTAGTACAAGCCATTTGTTCGACCAAAAAAACACATCTTGACTTCTTCACTGCGAGGAATATGAAAATATCCGCCTCCAAATCATCAAATCACTGCTTTGACCGCAGAGGTGCGGTTGTCACACGTCAATAACGTGAACATTCCTATTACCAACTTTCCGAAAATCCTTGGGGTCACATTGGAAGTCTTTTTCGATTCCTTAAAACACTAGCCAGCATTACTTGGGAAGCTTTCACAGAAACCTTGTTGACCTCTTACAAAGCGATAGTTCGGTCTGTAGCAAACTACACAGCGCCCGTGTGATAGGCGAACGTGAGTACGACGCAGTGGAAGAAAATTTAGACTTGTCATAATGCCGCTATGAGACCATCAACAGGGTGTCTTCTAAGAACCCCCTACATAAGGAGACGAAGGTCCTTACCGCAGTCTTCGCAGTAGTCATCCCCTCTTTATGGTATGGAAACCTCCGCACAGGCAGATCAGGTACGATCTTCATGATCGAAAGAAGTCCATGGTGAAATCCTGAGGCGAAGAAGTCCAGCCGTACAAGAGAGAGAGAAAGAGAGCCTTTAGATTATCGAAACTACCAGACAGGTCTGAAAGACATTCTAGCTGATAGTCACAGCAGCAGTATCCAGCTATTACATAAATGTAGTGCTAAGGGAACATCCTGCGGAGATTTCAGAAGAAGACGCTACATCGACAGATGCGCATGGTTCAGGCTCAGCTAAGATCTTGATGATGCAGCCGCCTCAATTCGTGTTGGACGCGAATTTTTGCTAACGGACGTTATGCCGCCCGCCATTAGGGACCACATGACGTGCCCGTACCTCTTCAATTTTCCGGCCAAGAAAACTCAGCTGATCCCCAGGTCTCTTCGGTCGTATACAGTTCAAATGGCGCATTTTTTCCACCTGGACATCGGAGCAAATCCCCTATAAACGAACAGGACTTCTCATATCTATAGGTTTTTTTGTTCATTCTAAAGGACATTTAAGCCCTTTATGTTTTGAATATAGTTTCATTCAAATGTTGGCCGCAACTGGGCCTCAGGGTTTCCGTTCTAAGAGTCCAATTTTGGATGACTCGTTCGAGCATTTCAAACGGTATGGCTTTAATGACACGCGTAATGTTGGCTTCCAAACCAGAATCGTTGCTGGTTTTCAGCATCGACTTTGGACTTTACGTAGTCCCAAAGAAAAAAGCCTAAAGGCGTAATATCACACGATCTAGGCGGCCAACTCATCGGCCTAAAACGTGCAATTAGCAGCTCTTCGAAACGACCTCTAAATAGATCCATTGTTGGATCAGCTGTATGACAAGTATCAGCATCCTGTTAAAACCAAATGTCGTCAAGATTACGGGCTTCAGTTTCAGGTATCATAAAGATCGATATCATGGCGCGATAGCGAGCACCATTCACGGTTACGTTCCGGCAATCATCATTTTTGAAAAAATATGCACCGATGATTCCACCATCTTATAAACTGCGCCAAACCGTGGTTGTCTCTGAGTATAATGGCACCTCTTGAACCTCTTCTTGTTTCACTTCATCCCAAATGCGGCAATTTTGTTTGTTGACGTTACCGCTGAGCCAGAAATGGGCCTCATCACTGAACAAAATTTTAGACGAAAAACGTTTCTCATCGAAAGCTCATTTCCATTATAAAGTAGCACAATTTGAAGACGCTGTTGCAGTTGAAGTCTTTTCATGATGAAATGGCAAACAATACTGAAAAGAAAAAAATAAGGTTTAACACAACTCACACGTAATCTCTAAAAAAAAAACCTATTGAAAAAATACCTCTAGATTGATACCCGTAACAAACGTAATTTTATCCTTTAGGCATTACTTCTTTAAGGGATTTATAACCAGTTCTTGTATTTCTTCATGTACTTTAAGATTTCATAGCTGGCAAAGGATCAGGATACTAACAAATAGTATTGTTTTTGTACAGAATACGGAATATTGTTCAATTGATAACGAATTTTGTATCGTGGTGAATTATAACAAATTGGAGTTTCTTGTATCGATATCCATGTGATATTGTGGTGATTAATGGATTCGTGGATCCCCATACTTTCAAGTTATCAGATGTTAAGTGAAGTGGCTCTATCCTTGATGTTGCTCGTCGTGTTGAGATGCATTCGAAAAGTATGAAATCAATTGTAATATTTAAATCTTTATGCCATTTGTGTAATACATATTTTGAAATAATTCAAAAGAGTTTGTCAGCTAGAGATAAGGGATAAGTAGAGACAAGTGCATAACATTTTTTTTTAATTTTTTGCTCTAATACGGAAATGATCAGTAATAAAACTAAAATGTCGCAGTGGTTTAATTGTTATCGTAAGCCAATGTCGCTCAAGTAACGCTGGTTTAAAGTCGGGTAGAAACGTTTGACAATTTTCAGTGGTTGTTTTCCATATCGTGAATGCCGGCGACCAAACGAGAAAGAGATAATTCGCTACACCTTGAACAGGTATTAACCGGCTCGAGACCTAGAGCATCTGTATTTAAATAGAAGACAAGTTTTTAACATAATTGCAAAGAGACATTGATTTTATTGCTGTTATTGCGATTTCGGGTCCGTGACGACCTTCATCAGAAAGCTTTGCAGCAATTCGCTACGCTATGTTTTTGTATGAATGCATTAGATTTTTGGGGGTAAAACTAAGGAGTCGATCACGATCAATAACTATACGAAGGTATGCAGTCTGAAGATCAGCTCACTGATTTGATGGTACTCGTAGAAAATTTCCCTGTTTGTTTTATAATGGGAAGCTATTAATTTGTCTTGACTCACATTCCCGTGTTCGGAATGCGTGTAGTAAGTATTGTAATGCTTTTTTCATATGTACTTACTCTATGTATCGTATGTGTAGTATACATCATTGTTCAGTTCAAGAAATCGAAATATAATTTTCACGGAAATTAGGATCATTAAAATGTTCTAAAATGAACATATACTCGTATATGTACAAGCACATATACTTATAAATATGTACATACGTATATACAACTGCATGTATTCCATCTACAATTGAACGTTACGCTGTAACGGGCAATAAAGTACTTGAGTGTGTTGGTACAGATCTGTACGCGCGTACGTTTGTTTGGACCATTTGAAAACGGATTGAAAGGAAAACACGAACGATCCGTGTGTATGTGCTCGTGCTCAAAAAACATTTGCCCGTTCTTTGATTGTTTATGATTTTCTAAACAATTTTCGCTTCATTTTCGTTTTCATCAATCTACGGATGGGTGGATCCATGCATACATATGACCGTATGTACGAGTATGTAGATGCTGATATGAACAGTATGATTCCATGAAGAAGGAAGAATGAACTAACTCTTGATCTTGTTGCCATTTGCACAAGGAAAGCCATACAGCGCAGTGAAAACAGCAGCACAAGTGAAATGTTTACAAGGTGTGAAGAAAAATATTAAGCAAAACAAATGTACAAATGTGTGGGTATATTTAGATTTTATTATATACAAATGAAATGTTTATTTCACTTCTTCCTCTCGTATCTCTCGTCGTTTGTACTGAAACTTAGTACAAACTTAGGAATATCACATAGGATATTGTCTTCAAGGGGTCTGTTTTTTTTTTGAATCTTCAATGTGGACCAGGAAATGTGTAGAAACAAGCACCTTTTGTTTTTCCATGATGTTCAAGTACTAGTATTTGTATAACCTCCTTTGTCGGATTACGTGTAAAAACATTTCAACATTCGTTTTTGTAACAGCTGGAAATGTCTGATCTAAAACTTCATTGCTGTGACGATCTGGCCATATCATATCCGTCTTTTAATAATTCGTTAATTGCATTGCAATTGTATAGAGAGGTCGATTTAAAATTTTAAATTTAATTTTAAAATTACTGATAATTTTTTCTAATTTCATATTTTATTGCTTCGCCAATGGGCTGAGATTATATGGCAGATCAAGAATTTTTTCGAAAAATAGTGTTTTCAGATGAAACTCATTTTAATCTCGGTGGCTATGTCAATAAGCAGAATTGCCGCATATAGGGTTCAGAGAACTCACACGTGACTATTCAAAAGCCAATGCAACCACAACGAGGCACTGTTTGGTGTGGATTATGGGCTGGCGGCATAGTTGGGCCATTGAAAATAAGCAAGGAGTCAACGTTACCGTCAATAGTGAGCGTTACCGCGCAATGCTCAACGAATTTTTGCTTCCACATATTCAAGAGAATGAGATGAAGGGCATTTGGTTTCAACAAGACGTGGCCACATGTCACACAGCCAACGCAACCATCAATATTATACGCACTGTTTTTGAAAATCGAATAATCAGCCGTAAATGTGATGCCAATTGGCCGCCTCGGAGCTGTGATTTGGGTCCTTTGGATTATTTTCTGTGGGGAGCCATTAAGGAAAATTGTTTCGCAAAGCATCCAAAGCCAATTCAAGCGTTGAAACACGAAATCGAAGTTGCTATTGAAGAGATTTGACCCGAAACAATCGAAAATGTACTGATCAATTTGGTTGATCGGATGAGGCACAGCCGCGCCAGTTGTGGTAGTTATATGAATGATATGTGTTCCATTACTAAATGAAAAAGCCTTTCCAGTGAAACCAGAAATTTAAAAAAATTATCACTTTCTTGTAACAGCCGATGCAAATTTAGATGGTTAAATCGCCCACCCTGTAATTAGTTTGAGCTGAATCGCTTTATAGTAATTCTGGTTGTTTTTTGTTTGAGAATTTTTTTTAAAAAACAAAAATTTTGTATAAATAAATTATTCCCAGCAAACCAAACGTTCAGAATTCGGTCAGAATTCTGTACGACAATCGGCAAAATGTTCCGAGTTCGTAACGAAAAAATATGAGAGGGCTACCAAAAATTCTGAACTACTTCTCTGAAAAAAAAATCCTGACACAAATCGACCAGAATTCGTATCGATTTCGGTAAGAATTCTCTATAGAGTTCAGCTATTGTTCATAGTTGTCTGATATCAGACATTGTTGGCAAAATTGGTTTACTGGGATTGTTACATTCAGTTCCGATCCATAAAATCAACTAGTTCCTTTTTAAGGTTCATATATCCCTTTAGTTTCAATATCATTTTGGGTCACCATTTGCGCCTTCACAGCAAATGACATTCTGGTTCTGGTTACCAGTTCCAAAGTTAATAACATTCTGGTTCTCTCTCAGCTCCAATGTCAATAAGGACCAAAAGGGAAATGTAACTTTAATTCGAGTGATAGCCATTAAGGTCTCAATAAAAATATAAGTAACTACAATTCGAGTTTTAGTCATTTAAAGGGAAAAGTAGTCTTCAACTCTACTCTTCATGTGTTTTTAGCAGTATGTTTTGCACAAAAAAATTTAGTTCGCGGAAAAGGATGAATACGCAGAAGAGTTAGATGTCCAGAACAAGAGACTGACAGAACTAGGTGCAACTAAGAAACTTAAAGAAAAGAGTTAAACTAGGTCCATTGGAATTGTTCCATTCGGAACTGCTCAACTCTAGTTACAAATATTTTCATTTCAAAGTACCTTTTAGTTTCAATATAATTTTGGTTGATTTAGTTCCCGCTTTAAAATTTTTAATTCAGATTCTTGGTTCCTCTTTCAGTTCCGGGGCCATTTTGTTTTCAATAAAAACAGCAATCTTGACCATAAAGCGACTTTACGAACTTTTGGAAAAATTAATTAAGTTTGTTTCATATTATATGAAAATTTGATGCCTACGTAGTCCAGCAAAAATCAAAACAGCTCAATTGGATCCATACAACAAAGAAGCCGTGGCAACAAAACAGAACTAAGAACGAATCCAACACAGGCTACCTGAAAAAAATTGTTCTTAGTTACTGTACTTTAGTAAAGGACCTTAACGATGTGAAAATGTAGCGGTTCGTATCCGACATTTTCGCCTCGACTTTACGATTAAGAGATTTATCTCAAAGAAAATACATAAGCCGCGTTGAGCAGTAAATACCGGTCAGAATTTTGCAGTTTTGAGTTTGAGTGAAGTAGGTACTTACATAATAATACGGATATAGGTGAATATAATAGATTTTCTAATTTTATATGAAAAATGTAATAATTTAAATAAAGCACCAGTATACATTTCTCCGGCAGCCGTGCTGCGCTTGGGTTTACTTTCATGAGCATATGGGACGGATGAAGGGCTTCTGAATCAAATCGAAACCTTTTAAAAATACACCTGTCTGTGGTCTGTTTTGAATAAAAACTTCTATTTTGACTTTCGCCAAAAAGTACTTGTCTACAACCAATAGAAACAAATCATAAAAACTCCACTTTCAGCAGCAGCATATTCAGAGCTCGTTAACAACTTAAAAAAGTAGAAGAAAATCCATTAAATGAATTTAGTTCCAATTGCAATCCAAGTAATAGGTAGTGCAGGAATATCTGAAATATTGCAGTGGTGTTTTTTTCTGGCATTGACTTAGAGATTTGTCACTAAGCTGCTTCATAAAAGGCAGTGATCGTAAAGCCCCAACCAGTAAGTGTCGAATTACATTGTGCGAGACGTTTGATTTTTTGTCCTCTTTTTATCTAAATAAATTTTGCTCAACTTTAATTTCAACCAGCATATGCTCGATGGTGGTGATTTTTTCTGGCATTGACTTAGAGATTTGTCACGAAGCTGCTTCATAAAAGGCAGTGATCGTAAAGCTCCAACCAGTAAGTGTCGAATTACATTGTGCGAGAAGTTCCACAATTCCATAATGTGGTGTTGAGGAAAATACATGTGCTATTGTTTTAACTCGATGCAACCTTTGTAAAAATCAAATTTATATTATTTTATGTTTTACATAAAATTCAAAAGCAGCTAGCTTTAGTAAAGTAAAGTTAAGCAGTAAAAAAAAGTTAATTGAATAAGGCATTTCTACATACTAGAGATGTTCGTAACGAAAGTGATTTTAGCGAAACCGAATATTGCAATAAATATATTGCGAAGTCGAATATTGAAATATCTGTAGATACATTCAATTTTGCAAAACGAATATTTATTTTCTGCCTTTTTCATACCCTCAACACACAGCGGTATTATGAGTTTGTGCTGAAGTTTGCAGTTCACTGATAAAAAGTGTGATAAACCCCTTTAAAATGTTTACTAATCGTCTTTAGATATGTCCTTTGTCTGTCTGTTTACATACTATCCTACATACAAATGTTCCTCCGTTTTGGGGTCCAACCGTCCTAAGACCGGATAATGTTATCAGATTTAAAATATATTTGATGTGTGGCATTACACCACACATAGGACAAGAATTAAGTCTAAAGTATGTGGAAAGGGTATAATATAGTCAGTTTTGCCCGACTTAAGGTTTGACTTTGCCCGTTTGTAATTCAAAACATGTATTGCGGTTGAATTTTAAACTTAACTCCACTTATTCAATCTTTCAATAGGTTTAAACAAAAATTTTATAACGAAAATTTCAAATATTAACAAATGTTATGTATGCATATGGACACTTTAATATTTATTTACACAAAAAAGAAAAATATTTTTAATTAAATTCACAGAAAAGCAGAAAAGCAGTTGTAAAGTCGGTACCAGTTTGGTTAAAGTGAGTGTAAACACAAATTCCTTATAAATTTCTCATAAGTGAGAGTTTGTCAGAGAGTTTGTAGAATAATAGATTTGTTTTCCAAGAAAATAAAACGAAACTAAAGTAATACAAATTTTGCTGCAATTTCATTGATTTTTTTGCAATCAATCAAAAACATATGCTAATATTCGTTACAACCTTCCACCGAACTTTCTTTTTATCGGACTACGGCTGTTGATATTCATTTTGTTTTAATAAAGCGTATTAAATATTTTTAGTTTCTTCCATAAAATATTTAAAATGTAAGCAGGTACCCCTTGCAAATATATGTATGCGTATAAATAAAAGTATTAATGTCAGAAAGAGCTATTCCACTTTTAGATTTGAAAGGCACGAAGTTATTTTTTTAAGTTGTTTCAATCTTCTATTGGACAATTAAAGTCACCAATTTTTTTCCCCAGAGTGGGGATTAGCAGGGAACACAATAATCCTTAAGTGGGAAAAACCTCTATGGATTCTGGCCGTTTATATTGTTGTAAACCCGACTTCGAAAGTCTATATTCAGTAGTCTGATTTGATTTCGCTTGATACGAACGTAAATGATTTTCTATGCAATAAAAAATTAAATATTCTTCTGAAATGACCTACATATGTGTGCTGTAAGCCTACATAAGGGTTTTTTTCTGGCCGATAGCCTTCGTTGCTAGTGCCCTTACTTAGTTTATTATAATTTTAAATGTAAAAATATATAAATAAATAAAATAAGGAGATTATAAAAGCTTTTCGAACATTCTCAATCAATTTGTATGAAAGAAACTAGCACTGCAATAATAAATAAAAATAAAGTTATTAAATAAAGACGAATGACCTTAAAAATCAATTCGTTTTTAAAAAAATATTTTCAAATGACTTTTAGAAGTAAAAATTTTGATTTTTTGTCCTCTTTTTATTTTCAACTTTAATTTCAACCAGCATATGCTCGATCCTCGTTTAGTTATTTTACATGAAAAATAATTCAATCAATTTAGACGACATGGATAAGACATATTAGAAACATGGCAGTGAAACCTTTTCAAAATTAAAAATCCTGGGAACTATTACGAGAAGTTTGAAGAGAGAAAGAAGGGCCTAGTATAACACTCAATACGAGAGTTTTCGGATTAGAATTTGTCTCTCCATACGATGATAATCTGCTGTTATGGGTGAAGTGTGTCTGTTATTTACGTCTCTTTTCTGTTTCTCGAATCTAACCAGAATCTATAACACACAATAGAACATTTTCAGAGAGGATATGTGGGGAAATGCAGCAGTAGGCAAAACGGAAGCTATCAATCGTCGTAATAGCGCGTGCCGGGGAGTGTATGTGGGTGTTTATGCCTTGGTCCGATCTCCACGATCAGAGTGCTCGGTTCTCTGTTTAAAATCATTCTCACTTTGCATAGAAGGAAAGAAGAAAACATGCACAGACAACATACACTTGTCGAGGAACGAATAGCGGGGGTACTCCATGATTGCGCTTCTCTTTAGACGCCTTTTGCCACTGTGCTATGCTATGGGGGTGCTGACGTCTTGCACGATCTAACGATCCTGCGCATCTCCCTCGCGACGCGAGTTTGTTTATTTTATTTGGATGATATTGCTCTTTTCTGGCGAAGGAAAAACAAACGAGAAAAATCTCATGTGTGCTCTTTCCAACTCATGTGGAATATTTTGAAAATTTTAATAAATATTGAAAAAAAAAACGAAGAAGAAAAATGAAAATCAAGAACAACACGAATAACAAAAAACGAAGATTCCGCAACTTGGGTTTTCTAAAATTTTGGAGTGTGGGTGCAGTGCGTCGCGACGCGTTTAACAGTTCACACCAAGTTGATTTCCTCCTCCGATTCAGTTTATAGACAAAATCTGTATGTAGTACCACACTCAGCCAGATTCATATACATTCTACATGTGCACATACATATGTACAAACACATTTGAATATTTTTGGAGACGAGTCTATTTTTATAAAACACAAAAAAATATATATCTTTTCTTCGCAAAGGCTGTAAAAAATTTTGTGAAATTAAACAAAAAATAAAGTGAAACATTTCGACAACAATAGCAACAGTGAAAAATGTAGGTATGTAAGAACGTACTGTGTATTCGAACAAGTAAGTATTCACGTTGTATGGCTGGTATCCAGCAAATCTACCAGAAATTCGTAGGGATCCCCAATATTTGAGTCCATCCGAACTGCAAAGCCACACATACATGACATTGTCCGTTAGAGGTCTATTTGGATGACCAGTCCTACATACACCCTTGCGTCTGTCTTCGACATGTTCCACACGATTTACTTAAAATTTGGACGACAATTAATTGCCCACATTTTGATCACTAATCGTCGGTAATTTTTAGTGAATTATGAACGCAATTAACACTGGTTTCGTGCAAACCTACAGACCTACTATGTATATAAGAGTGTATGTACTTAATAATTGACTAATGGATAGTCTAATTAAACAAATGTTTTCATTAAATCTATCCCTTAACTATGTGAGCACCGTCTCGGAGCCTGTTACCTGCAGTAATATCGCTCGCCGAGTGCGTCCAAAAATACCAAATCAGTCCAACGATTCATGCCAACACACATTTGTAAGTCTTTTCGAGTCTTGGCACGCACTCTATGAACCGAAAGGGGTATTGGCTAATAAAAATGTTTATGGGTTTCGTTTCCTCCCTCACCAAAGTGCAAAAGATCAAAACGCTAGAAATATATTCTCTGGAATTTTCGATTTTTTTTGTTTTGTAACGCAAACATCCTCGCATATCGACTGTTGTTGCATGGCGGCACTTGTTGTAAACAATCTTGGCATTTGGAGAACATGGCGGGGGAAGGGTGGGTGGCGACAATGGTTTCCATTTAAAAATAGTTTCGGGTGAACTCTTAGCAATTCTGAGTAACGGTATTTGGTGGGATGCTATGATGCTAGGGTGTTTTTACAACATTCATACACACATATGCTCGTATGTACCCTGCAGGCAAATTACCAACTAGTTCAATTTTGGGACAGTCGTACAACTAGTTGTTGCAAGAACTGTAGCAAAATCGAGTTACTTGAACAAGAACAAGAATAGAGAAAATAAGAAACGATCGACTGCGCTGCTTTAGAAGCAATCAACGCTCTCCCTCTCTTGCATAGATAAGACAAAAAAAGGTTGACTCATACTTTGCTTACTCTGTTTACAACAAAAATAACCAAGCAATCATAATAAGCCGTTAACTTTTGCATCGAATAAGGAGTTGCCAGATTGTGTTTTTCTGCATATGCTCGCTTTTCGGTTGCTATTTCTGTAAAATGTATTAAAATAAGTGATTTTTTTGTTTTCTGGCAACCTTTGGGAAAACAATACTAAAGCTGGAATGCTGGCATTGTAGTCATTGATCATTAAGTGTTTGGTTTCAGTTTGGCGAAGCAGCAAGTGTTTTTGGTAAAGTTTTAAGTGCAAAATGAGTAAGAGGCATGTGAACCGACTAATAAAAAAACAAAAAGAAACTTATATTAATTTATTAAGGAGTAATAAAACTTGCAGTGTTACTTGCAATAACGGGAATGCTGTGCCTGTGTCGACCCCAGATCTACCCGCAGAGATTTGGGAAGCCGGAGAAAGTGATGCAAATGTTTCAAAAGATCTATTAAGTGACAAATTAGTGAAATGGTACATCAAGAATAGAATATCTAGGAACGCATTTGAAGAACTTTTAGAAATTTTAAGGGAAGAAAATATCGACCTGCCAAAGAGAGCTGAAACAATAATGCCTAAAATTATTGAGAAACCTGTTGTTAGAAAAGTGTCTCCAGGTCTATATTGTCATTTAGGCATAAGGAAACAGATACAGAAGATTAGTTGCATTATTAGTTCATTAGACAAAATAGTTATAGACGTGAATATAGATGGTTTACCATTATTCAAAAGCTCTAGAGTGCAGCTATGGCCGATATTAATAAGAGTTGTTAACTGTCAAAGTATTTCCGTTATTCCAGTTGGCATTTATGTTGGAGTAAAAAAGCCAGAGTGTATTGCGTCCTATTTAGAGGAATTTGTCGATGAAATGAAAGACATAATGGAGAATGGAGTATTAACTGCAGAACACCATTTAAGTATAGAAATACGTGCAGTTGTTTGTGATGCTCCAGCCAAAGCCTTTATATGTGGTGTGCCAGGTCATGTGTCATTTCATGGTTGCACTAAATGCACTCAAGTGGGCAAAAAAATTGGAAATGTTTTAACGTACAGTACTGAAGCAGGGGAATTATTAACCGATGACGATTTTGAAATCAGAAAATATCTAAATCACCACTCAAACAAATTTAAAGACACTAAAACACCCTTAGAAAACTTAGGAATTAAAATGATAAGTCAAGTGTCAATAGATAGTATGCATTTACTAGACTTAGGAGTCATGAAGAAATTTTTACTAAGAGTATTGCAGGGCAACATGATCATTAAGGTAACTAAAAACAACAAAATTTGCATGTCAAAGAAGTTAGAGTTACTGCGAAAATCAATCCCAAAAGAATTTGTAAGAAAACCAAGAAGTTTTGAAGATATTGCACATTGGAAGGCAACTGAATTTCGGCAGTTTCTTCTATATACGGGAATTGTTGTTTTCAAGGACGAACTGACAGACGATGCATATTATGTTTTTTTACTTTTACACTCTGCTTGTAGATTGTTATTATGTCCCAAAAGCTATCTGAACAATATAGAAACAGCAAAGCAATTGCTAGAACTGTTTGTCCATAATTTTCCATTAATTTTTGGAAATAGTAGCGTATCGTATAACATTCACACCTTACTCCACTTGGCAGATAGCGTTAAAGCAATAGGGATAATGTCTGGTTCCTCGGCATATGACTTCGAAAATTATCTGCAAACAATGAAAAAATATGTAAAAAAACCAACTGATATCCTTCGACAAATTTTTAAGAAGGTTCATTATGAAAATTTTCTTGTCGATGTTCAAAAACAAGAGTTCAAAGTTATAAAAAATAAAGGTTTATGTTTTTATTTCAATAACTGTCTTTATACTCCCAAGGAACCGGATAATATTTGTTGCATTAAGCCTTATATTCCCATTGTAATTGTAAGCTTTATTGAAGAAAATAACAAAAAGTTTGTGCTAGGCAAGAGAATGACTAATATAAATAGTTTTTTTACGGAACCAACAGACTCGATGACGATAGGAATATGTTGCGCTGATGATACTCCCTCAGCTGAAGTAGAAAAGTTTTCAGTAACTGATATTAACTTCAAGTTTATGCTTATTCCTTATGGTTCCAGTGTTGTCCTAGTGCCCATTTTGCACAGTTGCTTTTAATTGAATTAGTGCTATTTACTTTTTTTTATTATTTAACTAGATTTTTTTAAAGATGAATTCAGGAATTAAAAAGATGCCCCTTGCTGATAGCGTAAAGAGTAAGTATATGAAATAATTTAGATCTGTAATATAATTTTGCTTAACCATTTACCTTTTGTCATTTTAGATGAAGAAAACCAAACATGTTGCTGCAAAAAACTTTCCAGGAAAGTGAGTGATTTAAAAGGTACGTAAATAAGAAATAACATAAGAAATACATATGTATGTATGTTTATTTAAGTGTAGGAATCAAATCAATTTGAAATTCAAATTTAAAAATAACAAATCAATTTTAATTTTACAGAGACCGTCAAAAACTTGACTAAAACAGTCGAGAATCAAAACGAGACCGTCAAAAACTTGACTAAAACAGTCGAGAATCAAAACGAGGCAATTATGTCGGCGTTAGCCGAAATAAAAGTTGTTATTACTAAATTAGTTCGACAGGAGACATCAGTTACTGCAGCGACAACTGGTTTCCCTATTGCAACAGCTGAGATGTTTCAAGAAATTGAACAAAATATAAATGACGATAATATTGTTATATACGTGAGTAAAAAAAATAAATTTCATTTTTTAACACATACTTCATTTTAAACTTCTTATTATTAGGCCAATACAATGAATAAACTTTGGCGCAACAATATTTCCAAAAACTTGGAATTAATTTTACACCCCAATATTGTCATGGACTACAATGTTGACGGTACGCACGGAAAGCAACGTTTAAAGGACTTTAAGAAATTGTATGGTGTTTTAATTGGTAACTATAGTTTAAAACTACTAATTGTGTCGTCCTTAACAATACCTTTACAACTTTTTACAGATTCCATTGCATCTTTACCATCTGCATCCAATAAAGATCCAGAGCAGCTATTGCGTCAAGCGATGCAATTAAATAAGAAAAAACATTTTAGGCAACAGGCGATTCAAAAAAAATCAACCGCACCAATGGAATTATAATTTAAGTTTCTAATTTTTATTTTTATTTTTAACTTTGATGAAATAATTTTTTTTTATAATAAATGTAATATATATACATATGTATTAAATAAATACCAACGTTTTACTGGGAACTACTAGTGTGTGTGCCAACTAGTATTAATATGGTATAAAAATGACTAGTATGAAACAATAAACTAGCAAACTAGTATACAAATGGTATAAAATGGACTAGTATGAGGCAAGAAACCAGCAAACTAGTATACAAATGGAATAAAATGGACTAGTATGAAGGAAGAAACTAGCAAACTAGTATACAAATGGTATATAATGGACTAGTATGAAGCAATAAACTAGCAAACTGGTATTCAACTATAAATAAAACAACTAGTTACAAGCCGGGACATCCCCATGTAAAAATCGATAGTTCGTCCTATTAAGAATGGATAGATGTGCAACTAGTATGGTGCTCGGAGCAACTAGTATGTTTCTATTTGCATACTAGTTACTTTGCCTGCAGGGTATGTATGTGTGTGTGTATGAAAGTAAGAACGCACATTCCGAATGCGTTGCATACTCGTACTACCCACTGCCCCCTGATGGTTCAGATATGAAATTCGTTTGGAAGGGAACGATTTCAAAAGTAGAAAATGTTGTAAAATTCAGTGAAGCGGTTTTAACACTTCCAAAATCTTTTTTAGGCTTTCATTTTGTATATACCTATATAAACTATATACATTTTTTAGATCAAATATTGCGTACATAGCTACCAGAAAGTGGTCTTTGTGACTGAAAATAATGCATGCGGATGTACATTAGAGTGCCTCAAACGCCTATCTGAAAATGTTTTCTTTTAATTTATTGTAAGACTTCATGAATATAGAGGGAGTATGACTGAAAAAAATATTTGATCTCACAATAGCTTGATGGATCTAAATTTATAGTTGAGTTAAATTCATTGTTGTTGTCTTGAAATTTAAAATAAGTTCGCCATTTGTTTTGAAGGCTCGGTTGGATAGTTGGTAATTGTAGTCTTTAATTAAATTTTTCTTAAAACACATTAAAACTTCTAAACATACCTTTCCAAAAACCCCTTAACACTATCAGCCTATTTGAACTGTAAGTTGCCGAAAGGAAAAAATGGGTTTTTGTAACTTACACCAATTTCTTCATCAATACATTAATAATACATTACAAACACATTTAAATTTTAATTGTGAAAGTTGAAATTGTTTTACAAAAACCCAAATAGAAAAAGCGAATTATAAAAATAGGGGTAATGTTAAGTGAAAGTCATGTCAAGGTAATGTCAAATTGATAAAAAGATTAAGATTAATGTTCTGATTGTTGATCTGAGTTATTGTGGTATAATTCCGCAAAGGTCCAAGATGAAAAGACTTTTTTTTATTTTTTTTTTTTAATATGTATTATTTTTTATTGCCCGATATTTCCACAAACGAACAAAAATGTTTTAAACAGGACAGTGGAAAGCATTAACTATACCTTGACTAACGAAGTTTGTCGAAATATCTGACAGTAAATAAAATTGCAATCAAAATTTTACTGACTTTTCATCTTGGATCTTAAGAAAAACTCTATCTACTTAACGAAATAACAATATTTATTAAAATAATCAGCAAAAAAAAATAAACAATTCTTAAAAAACTTCCAAAATCAAAATCTACACCAATTTTTTTTCCAAGATGCTTTCGTTATCATTAATGGATAAAAAACGTGACTTTAGATTTCATTTGATGAAGTATTTTCGTACGAAGTAATGTTAGATTGATAGATTTGATTAAGTACTTTCGTACGAAGTAATGTTCCTAAAATGCAAAAGGAAATAACCACTTTTTACTTTTAAAAAGAAGAGGCAATAAACATTAGTGGTGTTTTAGGTAGTCTCGATAAATAAGACTTGATAACATTTATATTCTTCTTTTGAGTCCTCTTCATCACTTATTGCACTCATTGCTTTAGTAATTGATTTGGAGGTCACCAATATTCGTCATCTGTAGGAAAGTTGTATACAAAAAATGTATTATCAACCTCAAAACTCGTATAATCCTAAAGAGTAATATTGAAAGTTATATACAGGGTGATTCATTTACGACTGGACAAATTTCATCGGCGTAATCCTTGGCTTATTTCAAGAGAATATGTCCATCTACGACCATGTCTGAAAATGAAAGGGTACGAAATGGCAGAGGTTTGAAAATGTTCAGGTCGGAGGGTACTAGGGTACAATTGCTGAGTTTTGAACCAGTGGTTGGATTATAGCCCTACCACTTACCTTTCCAAAATTACCTACCAAAGATCTTAACGTTCCAAAGTTATGACTTTGACTTAAATGCATTTCATCATTTCATTTCATCCCCGCCCTTCCCCTTTTTCGGGGTGTTTCTTACACTTTGTTAGATTAAAACCAAAAAAATGGCGTTATGAGGGAGAATAGATACATATTAACATAGTTCTACAAAAAAACTTGCCATACCATTATCTACAATGTTGCTGAACATACCCTACACCTCAGATGTAAAGAAAACATAGTTTTTTATACCGATATGCTGCAAGCAAAGACCAGAGCAGAGATACTTTAACCGCCTCTGAAATGAAATTCCGAAGTGATCTATCAAAACGGCGACACACGTATTTTTTTGTTCTCCTCCTTTAGAATCCTTTGTCAGAACCCTGCAATTTTGGAAAAAGTTTGAAATTGTTGTACACTATAATTAGATGCCCCAACTGGCGATAGATCGACGTATATTTAATACGCTTTGGAAATCCCTTGAAAATATAAGAGAAAATATAATCAGAATTTGAATTTATCGAAACTAATCTGGCGGTATATGTTTTCATACTAAAAAAGATTTTAAAGGAATCCATAAGAGTTCAAGGACAATCTAGGCGACATGTCAGATGCGGAATTTTCGTGCAGATGGCGGCACTTGCTAGAAACTTAGCACTGATTTCATACTTCTGCAAATAGACTTAGGCCGCCAGCCCTGTTGATTGTCTTTGCTGCATGAGTCACCTTAATGTACATTTACACATATGCGTGCACATTTATAACTAATCCTTGCGGCTGCACAGTGTGCCAAAAAATGGAATCATCATTTTTACACAATTTGGCGCCAAGCGTCTTTGTGAATGAATATTTGTGCGTATGTTTGGGTGTACATCAGCACAGGAGTCAGTCAAGCAGCCACCCATCCCACAGATAAATACGAGTATATAAATTATTATTACACATCCGTGCGTACCATATCTACATACATATGTATGTATGTATGTGTTCTTTCAAGTGCATATGTATGCAGTGGGATAGATAATGAGTGGCTTTCTTAGCAAAATAGTTAATTATGACAGACACATAAAACTCTTCAAGAGGAACATTTGAATTTCTTTTACGAAACTCTGCCAAAATTTCCATTCGGTGCCCGCTTGCAAGATATTTTCAGATTTCCGATCGTTTGTAGGCATGTGCATATGTATGTTTGCCACTTTAAACATTGTAGTACGAACAATGGACACATTTTGAATTAATTAAAAAATGGACAAACAGACAAACTATAAATTAAACCGAAAGTTCTATAAATCTGTCGAAAACATTTGATCAAATTGTTATACCGACATACATACACGCATATGTTTGTATGTACATATGTATATACAAACACTTATGTATGTGTCTGTGTAGGAATGTATCATCATATGTTTGTATGTATGTCTGTTTGTTTGATTGGAGGGTGATGTTTAAAAAGTGAAAAGTGGACTGCGACGACCCGTAGTATTGAAGGCCCTCTTTCTAGTATGGACGACAGGAGGGTACGAGTATATTTGCTGTATTTATAAACAATAAATAAGAAAAACCATATGGCTAATTTTATGTTCGGGGGTTTTCTCAAGACGATACGTTTACATACAAACGTATTGCCAATTACCAAATACGTACGAGAGTATGTGCTGTGACTTGCGTAGATATAAATTTACGAATCGGGCGAGTGTGTTTTTGGGTAACCTTTCGAACCAACCGTTGGTGTTGTTTCGTTGAAATTGGAATGGCCACCAATTCGAGTTGATTTGTCTTTTTCCGCTTACTGGCGCTTTATTTGAGACGACAGGAAAGGGAAAAAGGCGTATAGACTGTGAATGCCATCAACGCTGTTCCATTTCAAAACATTGAGTCCACCAGCAAAAGGTCAAAAATCTAAATCAGCGCAGATGTCATGATTTTTTTTACATTTGCCAAAGTAATTATATATATTCAATTTGTATTGCTACACTGAAACGATTTTTTGTATTACATAGTTTTAAAGAAAGATCTCAAAGAAACTGCATAAACTTGCATTTTAGCATTAAAGTTTAGTGTAATATTTTTAACAGTGTAGAGCCTATTATTTGATGATGCCTTTCTGCAACTTTTTGCTGTTGTATGTTCAAATATACATACACTCAGTCATATGTATGTATGGCTGTATGTAGTATATAGATACATATATATGACTATGCCTCCGATATTGTTGGCTCGCTGCCATTGGCATTACGAACGTATTTCGCTTGTTGCTGTTGTTCTTGATATATTGAAAATTGTAGTCTGTTTTATTTCATAAATGAATTGAATTTTCTTTTTTTTGCATTAGTAATTTGTTCCTATTCTTATTGATTTTAGGCTATATTTTTTAATACAAAAATATACACAATTGAATGTCTTCATAGAGAAATGTATTCTAATTTGCATTTGTTGTGCCTGAGAGGTAATGTACTTATAGTGCAAAAATTCCGCCAAATTTTTATTTTTTAATACTCCGATTAAAGCAGTTTCTGTTGGAACTAGTTTCACGCCACTATACTGCCCTCCTAACACAGAAAGCCATACAACACGCTGAAAGTGGTAGCTGTGACTATTTTGCTTAACGTTTTTCAGTCATTTACCGTTGAAAATGGTTCTTTTATGTTTAACACAAAAATTAGAACCTCATTCATGGTTCCGAATCTGCCCTTTACTCAATTTCGGAATTTTGGCGCTTGTGACTTTTTTTCTTAGGACGGCAGTAAACACTAAACACTAAGTGAAACTAGTTTCAGATCTCCCGTTATTTTAGTTCCAACTGCTCTTTTCCACATGCGTTTCTTGACGTTCCCTTCAGATTTTGCAGATGAGTAGTCCATCTTTAGTAAAAAACAAAAAAGTCTAATATTAAAAAAATAACTTTGGTGGGCATTACTAGATTTACTTTAGATTTTATTAGTTTTACATTGATCAGGGATTAACCGGCTCGAGTCCTCTGGCATAGAAGACAAGAAGTCTCGTGCCGCTTAATCCCTGTTTTTTTTTACAAGTTATAAAACAAAAGACCGAAATAAACAAACGAGCTAAACTTTTATTATTTTTTGCATGTTATTTATATCAATTTTCATATAAAAACAGATTTATTCCATGTTTTATTGAGACAAAAATGGCATCGTTACTTAAAGAAAAAAACACTTATGGGCCATTTATGGGTGTCATTCTACAACCTAAACGAACGAAAGCCACTCCTCCACTTTTGTGTAGAATTGGGTTTATTGGGTTCTCACAGATCTGGAGCCTTACCTCGACATTCGTTAACCAGTGCAACATCAAGTCTGTAAAGATTTCGATTCGATCAAAAGTTTGGATTCAGGCATTCGATCGTCGGTTTCGTCGGAAATTACTATTTTTACAACAGTGCAACATACTCGTATAGATGAAACGTAAACTGGAGAAAACAAAAGAATTGAAATCTGTAAATATTTTAAGATATTTGCAACAACAAATTACGAAATCAAGAGCTTCATAATTAATGGATCCTTTATATTTTTTTTACACATCGCGTTCCATGTCGGTAGATGACAAGAACAATTGGTGATACAAAAGCAATCCTCTGTCCTTAGACGATGTGCTGTAAGTTTCTCTTTGCGATAAAATGATTTAAAAATATTATTATAAAATATCTAAAATAGATTTTTTCGGGCATATGTATGTCAACGTCCGTAACACTTAAAAATCAACTTACCGCCACAATCAATCTGTTGCTCCAAAGTAATGGAAAAGAGTGTAAGGGCAAATTTTTTTCGATCACTTTTATATTGCTTCGAGTGCATCTTCGCATAGTTGCAGCTCGATAACGAGGGCCGTGATCCAAATCCTTTAGATATTGAATACGGCGATTAGGCCCCTTTTCGACATCGACTAACGTTTTCGAGCGACTTGTTTTTCGAATGACAGAGGGAGGGTGTTAGGCAAATCAGCTGTTTGTCGTTTAGCAGTCGACAAAAAGCAGTCGGACGACATCTATAAACAAGACGATTATAACATCGGAACTACAGACGAAGCTTAGTGAGCCAACAAAATATTGGATCTATAGTTATTTTTATAGATCGAAACTGAAAAGAGCGACCACTAAAAGGAAATGTCAAACACTAGACGAGACCCGACAAAAATCGTACAATTATTCATGCGACAAACGCTTATAAATTCACGCTAAAACTTTGTTGGCGTTACCTCTTTTATGAATGGGGGGTCAGAATATTTAAAATGTACCTACATTTATTTTTTTACTCTAAAAGTGTATATAGGGTTATCCATCTAGAGGTATTTTTTCAGAACAAAAAAAATATAATAATTGAAGTCAAGTGTGGAATCCTTATTGGTAATTTGAAAGGGCATTTTATGGCATTTATTTTTTAATATAATTTCCTTCAAATGTTGGCCGCAACTACGCCTCAGGGTTTCCATTCTAAGGGTCCAATTTGACTCGTTCGTTGACTCGTTCGAGCATTCCGACCGGTATGGCTTTAATGACACGCGTAATTTTGGCTTCCAAAAACTGAATCGTAGCTGGTTTGTCAGCATAGACTTTGGACTTTACGTAGTCCCAAAGAAAAATGTCTAAAGGTGTGATACCGCTCGATCTAGGCGGCCAACTCACCGGTCCAAAACGTGAAATTAGCTTCGTTTCGAAATGACCTCTCAATAGATCCAATGTTTGAGCAGCTGTATATCAAGTGGCACCGTAATGTTGAAACCAACTGTCGCCAAGATTACGGGCTTCAATTTCAGGTAGCATAAAGATCGATATCATGGCGCAATAGCGAGCACCATTCACGGTTACGTTTCGGCCATCATCATTTTTGAAAAAATATGCACCGATGATTTCACCAGCTTATAAACCGCACCAAACCGTGGTTTTCTCCGGGTATAAAGGCACCTCTTTAACCTCTTCTTGTTGCTCTTCAGCCCAAATGCAACAATCTTCAGCCCAAACAGCGGATCTTCGTTTCTCACCGAACGCTCATTCCCATAATACGGTTGCCAACATTTGAAGGTAATTATTTTCAAAAAATAAATGCCATAAAATGTCCTTTCAAATTACCAATATATTTCGACACTTGATTTGAATTTTTTTTTGTTCTGAAAAAATACCTCAAGATGGATCGCCCTATATAATGCCTCTTAATGAAATGGTTGCTATAATTTTTTTTGTTTTTTTGTTGAGGGGGAATTGAAAGATTTAAAATTGTTAAAAAAATGCCCTTGTGGGCTTCAGTAAAATCTTGCTATGTCGAACCTGATTGGCCGATTTGTACCAATTCATTTTTCATATGAAAGACCATACTACGATATATTGTACACAAATTTATTTTATAATTTTTTTTTTTTAAAAAGTTTGTATTTTTTTTTTAAAATTTGTTTTTCTAAAATTTGTTGTTATCAAAAGCAATCAAATGAACTATCATACTGCGCTCACTATTTGATATTTATGATCAGGATACTCTGGAAAATCATCATGAATAGATTCACTATTGAATTTATTAATATTTACGTGGAAAATCAGTCATAGATTCGCATAACTTATAGACGACTTCGTGACTTTTATGGAGCGCGTAGTCGTCCCAGTGTTTGAAATCATTTAACTTGTTAACATTTGAAATTAAATGAACTATCAGATAAAAAACATGTATTGATTAAAATTTAATGTGTTATTTTTTGCAAATTTAAATTTTTAACTGGCATGAAGAAACACACACAGATGATTGAAATAAACAGCTTATGTATTTCAATGCGTGTGTAAAGAAGATTTGAAATTCAAAGGGGTTTATGTACCCTCCACCGTTGGGCAAATATGTATGTATGTATTGGAGGCAGAATCAAGAGGTTCTTGCACCAGTTAAATTAAGTTATATAACACTCCCGGTAGTAAAAACTTATTTATTCAATCAAATTACATAACACCCCCGATAGTATTAACCCATTTATTCGATAACATGCCATTTTGAAAGGTCAGAATTTGGCCATATATGAATATTCTCAGCAAATAAAATTAAAATTTTAACGGAAATATAAAATCATTTCAATAGTAAAACAAGCTGAATCCGGTGGGGAATTGAAACTTTTTAAAATAGTATTCACACCTTTGGAAATGCTCCAGTTAGAGGTCATAGACTTGTAGTTTGCTTTACCTCACTAAACTGTACAAAATTCCGCACTAATCGAATATTTACGTATGTACATGTACAGGAAATTATTGAACGTCTGTGTACTGCATACCATTGTAGTACATGCTGGATACTCGATACTGGATTCCTCGCTTGTGAAACAACATCCAAAAATAAATCCCAATATAAACAAATCGAAAACTCATGATACCAGAGCACGATACGAGTACTTACTACTCAGGCAAAACTAGACCGCAATAAAGAACAGAAGTAGTCTGGAATTGATTTTTCGCGAAGAGCAAGCCACGGGAAACATAGAACATCATTTCATCAGAATCTATACGTGTATGCCCTGCAAACATTTTTGAAATTTTTTGGCGATGATTTGTTTGGCGATGACTACGCGATGACTACGCGATCCTTCTCAGGGAATAAAAATCGCCAATCATCGCCTACGCCTTACAACTAAGCGATGAATATGCGAGCGTACACAAGCAAGTCAAATTTTTTTCTAAAACACTTAAATGTGAAAACAATTTTGATGACGTTTACGATGTGAATCGCGCGCCATCGCCTACGCCTTGAAACTAAGCGATGAATACGCGAGCGCACACAAGTAGCGGGAAATCTTCCTCACAATAGTTTTTTTTGTTGCATTTTTTATCGTTTTGAGTTGAGTCATCAGTGTTTTTTCATAAGTTTCGATGGAATTTTTGTTTTGTCTTGTTGTTTTGTTAAGGTAACGGGAAAATGAATATTTGGTTTCAAGGGCAATTAGCAAAATTATCATTTAGTAAGTGACAGTGATCTGTGAAGGGTGTGTAAAAAATTAATAAAAATATTGTCAAACAAGGCTTTACGGTTGAAAAGTAAGAGGGAAGCATCCAAATTAATAGCGAAAAATTCAAGCTTAAATGAAATAGAAACAACTAGTGCAGAGGCCGCGACAATTGATATTTTAGAAAATAGTTTTACCCAAACAGTGCATCGTTTGGTGAACGTTGAAAATGTGGTTGAATCAAATGTTTACGTTGTTGAAGAAAATGTGTTGCCGACTGAGGAAAACTCAGAAAGTGGTTTTGATTGCAACGTAAATACAGAAGATGATGAGATTACGGAAAATAATATAAGTCTTTTATGTGATTTAAATAAATTAAGAAAGAGACTTTCAAGTTGGTCCATAAAACATAATATTAGCAACGTTGCTGTTAACGAAATGTTAACAATTTTAAGAGACTGCAACATAAGTGTCCCTAAAGACGTGAGAACTTTAAAAAGAACGCCAAAAGATGTTGTTGCACGACCTATGGGTTCGGGAAAGTATTTTCATTATAGCATCACAGATGCTCTAACCGACTTCTTACGTGCGAATGATTTTACTCTGCAAACAATTGCGCTGGATTTTAATATTGACGGTTTGCCTTTATGTAAAAGTTCAAGCAAACAAGTGTGGCCGATTCTGTGTAGTGTTGTTGATACTACTGATGTCCTCTTAATTGGTGCCTATGAAGGATATACTTGTTAATGTAACTGAAATATTAATTAATGAAATGCATTTAAAATTGTTGTTAAAATGAATGAATACTCTGTCATCCTTATTTTGATCCCATTACAGAAACTCTGCAAACCCTGCCAATGAATCGCGCGCGAATCGTCGTGGAGTTGTGTAGAATCGCGGTAATACGTCGCGTGCCATCATTCAATTATGGTTAGGCGACTCGCGGGCAAATCGCTAAATGCGACTCGCGGGCGATTCGCTAAATGCGACTCGCGGGCGATTCGCTAAATACGACTCGCGGGCGATTCGCTAAATACGACTCGCGGGCGATTCGCTAAATGCGACTCGCGGGCGATTCGCTAAATGCGACTCCCGGGCGAATCGCCACACGCGAATCGCGACAGGCACACAGGCGATCGATATGGCGAATCGCCTAACCATAATTTAATGATCGCACGCGATGTATCGCCGCGATATTACACAACTCTTCGGCGATTCGCGCACGATCAATAGGCGATGGAAAATGTTTGCAGGGTGTATGTATTCTGTAGACGGAATGGAATGAATGGATGATTGCTGCTGGTTATCCGCATTCATTAATAATCCGCCAAACGAAATCGAATCAACCCAAACTGGATTTTTGTTTACAGCAGATCAAGGTCAAAATTGAAATTTCATTTGCATTGCGCATCATGCAAATGAAATTTCAATTTTGACCTATTAAATATCGAGTTGTTTTTTACACTGGGAGAAATTTAAATGTGGCTTTGAGGAACGTCTCGGCAACTTTCTCCGATCCGAGTTCCAGATGTGCGTTCGAATCTCGATAAAGGATGGAACTCATTCAATTGTATCGTTGTCATATGTACATACATACGCGCTTACCTTCAAGTAATATGTGTGGGTGCGTGTGTGTGCGTAAATACTGCTGATATTTGAATACGTATTTCAATGTTGTACGTTAGGCATTGGAGTACATGAACTCAGTCACTGCGATCTCGAAACCAGCCAGACATCTTTTTAAGCAGATCATTAAATTATGGCTGTAAGAAGAAGTATAATAAATTAAGGTTGTCTTTGTTCTGGACCATCAAATTTTTTGTATAAAAATTACACAAAATTTGTTCAAACAATCAATTTTAGCCCGAAATTTATTAAGAACAGTTGTGCGAGTGCTCTGATTGTCATCATGAAATATGTAAGTGCTGCCATAGGGTGATATCTCATGGCGAGCTTTTGATACTACAAGTGGTGTATTAGCTTAAGCCTCGATTGCCAATGAGGCTGGATAAAAAATCGCAATAGTTAAGTCATTTATTAACAAAAAGTTCCAGTTTTCCTGCTATACTTGAATAAAAAAATTATTTGTTGTAACCGTTTGATAGTTACCAGACCAAGTACTAAAATGTCTACAAAAAAGTTTTTTTTTGAAGAGTCGATTTTCTTTTAGACGCAAAAAATTGGATCTTTTTGTTAACAAACGACTTAACTCTAGCGAAATTGCTATCCAGTCTTAGTTATCAGAAATTTACCTAAAACACAACTAATACCTTTGTTGTTTTTACTTTTTTGCTTACATGTTCCTTACCAGTTGTGCCTGATGTTGTTGGTGGTGGGTGCAGTGTATGCGGCTCCTGTAGAAGAGGTCAAAGATACCACAGCACAACATTCTCTTCCTGCGCCCGAAGGGAGTGTTGCCTCTAAAAAGGTGACCACAACAAAGATGCCTCATGTTGTGGAAATTCTCGAATCTGGTTCTGAACATAACATGGACGGCTCGTATAGTTTCCACTTTCGCGGGGCAGATGGCAGTTTTCGTGAGGAGACTGCCGTTGTCAAAGATGCCGGCACCGAGCACGAGCATTTGGAAGTTACTGGCGCCTACTCCTTC
This sequence comes from Hydrotaea diabolus, assembly GCA_963513945.1. Lineage (NCBI taxonomy): Eukaryota > Metazoa > Arthropoda > Insecta > Diptera > Muscidae > Hydrotaea > Hydrotaea diabolus. Next base: position 1,065,376 of record OY740719.1, on the reverse strand, counting down.
TTCGACACGGATGGGAAAGAGGTCATAGTCCATTACAAAGCTGGCGATGGTGGTTTTGTGCCGGTTGGCAACAATATCCCCGAAGAGATATCCCTGGCTGCCAAAGAGAATAGCGAATTGCCATCTATGGACGAATACGACGATGCCATGAATAGATCTCAAAGCAAAAATAAGAAGATGATGAACTGATGTGAGTTTTCAAAAATTCAAATTGCTTTCAGAATAATGTCGAAATTGTTTTTCTTTTTTTTTGTAGAATCTATATAGAGGCAATACTTGTGAAGCTGACGGTGCACCTGCTATTAAGTATATTTAGTCTTTATGTATTAGTACACATAAACCCATTTATATACTTACATAAAAAGCTCTCGATAAGGATGATTGGTAAGCTAAACAAGTGCTTAGGAGCCATAAATGATGATTGCTGCTCTTCGGAACGATAAATATACATACATAGTTCGTACATCCATGTACATACCACCATACAACAAGTACATACATACCATATACATTCCATGATATAAACAATATGTATAATATAAATAAATAAATGAATGATTCTATTATTGGAAGAACACGGAGAAATAATACAAAGATTCTTTACAATTGCGTATAGCTACAGATATGGAAAGAGATACAGATACAGATATACAAGATACAAATACAGATACATACTACATACATAGATCAAAAAAAATCTAAAACTAAATAACTATTTGTTCAACAGAGTCTTGTAGGAAGTGCAGCGAATATCCATGTTACTTGGAACTGTTTGTGGCTGCCGTTGAAGCCGACGGGGAACTTAACTGTTGGCGAAAGTTGCACGTGCCCATAGATTTGCGTTCTTTGACGCGATGCTGCAAAGCCTGCAGCAGTCCCGTGAGAACGTCATGATTAGGAATCTTTTTGGCAAAGAGCAGCCTCTTCACTGAGTCATCGTAGGTTAGCAAGGCAACCATATTCTGCAGCAAGAAGCCCTGGCAAAACTCCAATAGTTTATTGGCATTGTAAACCTAGAGGAAGTAGTTCGTGTACACTTAATATGAAAGAGAAAGGACACATAAATCGAAGCCTCTTACCTTAGCGTGTATATACATGGCCACCACATTGTCAATGTCTATCATTTCGGAACACCGCGATTCGGTGTAGCGCAACAAGCCTTCCAATTGGAAGAAGCTCGCTGCCGCCATTAACTCCAGTACATCAGTCTTGGATACATCGAGATTAGTGCAGCCGCCACTGTACAAATACTGCATGACCAGCTGGAATATGTGATAGCGTATGTCGTTGATTTGAACAGTGGGCGTCGTACTCTCGCTCAGCTTCGAGCTGAGCATGTTTTGGAATCGTGGTGAAGCTGTAACTAACACGATTTTGTGACCATAGAATACTTTGCCTTCGACCCTGGATGCAATGGATAAAACGTAGACGATCCTTAATAAAAAAATTAAGTTAAAAAATGTTCTGACGACTTACCTGAAAGTGACATCACTCAATTCAGAGTTATTCACAAATTTCGGATCGATTCGTGAGCTGTTGATGGGCTGAGAAGCGGGCTCCTTAATTGGCTTGATCTGCTGCCACCCGTAGCAAGTGGCAAAGATATCCGCCAGCAGGAGGGTGGTACCTTCGTTCTTGCTGTAGCGAAATATATTGAAGAGTAAGGGCAGGCACTCGCTAACAAATTGCACGCTGTAGTCATCGGGGCACACTTGGAGAAAATCCTGCAGCAACTGATCAATAACGCCATCCAAACGCAATTCATGCGCCGCCGCCAAGGCATGCATCCAACAATGTAGTGTCCACGGGACGCCCAGTGTCCGCAGCTCGATGGTAATGTCTAAGGGCAAAAAGAAGTCGAATATTATACGATATCTTCGCAGAAGGCGTGTCATAAATACCCAAGTGGTTGTTTTCGGCACTGTGGTACATGGCCTCTTGGAGGCTCTTTATCTGAGTTTTACTCAGTGTGGTGGCTATCTCGCTGTTGGTCAAACGGTCTGTTACGGTTCCCGGCCGTGCACTGGAACAATCTCCCTCGGCCAACATTTCCTCCAAAGATAAGACATCCTTCGATCCTTGCGAAATGGGAGTCGAAAGAAGCTTTCGCAATATCGACCGTTGGCCATGGGCAGCAGCAACGGATATTGCACAATAACAACCTCGTTGGGCAGATCCAGCGAAGCTCATTGAGTCCTTCTGTTGTGTCGATAGGAATGCATTGGCGCCATGAACCAACAATAGGGACACCACCTCAATATTTCCGGATCCGCATGCGACCTGTAGGGGTGTTAGCGTATGTTTGTCCTCACTTTGTCTTGCGCCGCCTTCGACCTTGCCGCCACGTTCCAGCAACACCCTCAGAGCCACGTAATTGCCTCGACTTGCAGCAAACGTAACCGCCGTCCAATGTTGTGTGTCAGGATGTATGGCGGGATAGTTAACATTTCCTATTGCTGGAACTTCAATATTAGGCTCGCAGCCAGCATCAAGCAGCGCCTGTATGACGACCTCATCGTTGCGTATGCACGCAATCATCAACGCCGTCATACCGGCATGATTTAGGGTGTCGTAGCGAGTGGTGGGTGGTAACAAGTTAGAAGCCTGCGAAAGCAGTTCAGCCCGACCTGTCAGCATCAGCTTAAATGCCAATGCAACTGTGGCGCGTTTGCCCAGTTCTGAAGTGTCTTCGCTTATACTGGATGGCATGGCTGTGGTAGTGGTCACATGTGGAAAGTGAGATTTCTTGGTTGGAAGTTCCTCATCATTGCAAACGGGGCGCATAGGACAATCGACGCCGGGTAAAAGCAATCGCGCCGCCTGCATTATATCATCTTTGTCGATCATAATGGCATTTCGATACTCTGCATGGGCCGACGCCACACGCAGCCACTCCACCAAGGGAGGTAACACCACATATGCTCGTTCATAGCACAACTCTTGTATGTTTTGACTACTGTTGGCGGTGTTGCCGTTGTTGTTATTGTTGCCACCATTCGCTACTTGTTGACCACCGAACTCGCTATGCTCCAGTTGTGAGCAACGCATAAAGTAGAAGAGAGCGGATAGAGCAGCGCTTGAAATGGCGCAATGTTGGAACTTCTGTTGGGCTCTCAAAGTCAGCTCTTTCAACTCGGTGACACTGCCGACGCAGGTTGTTAGTAGGCACGGTTCCAACGCCACATTGTTACTGCCTCCCGAGGAAGCGCTTTGATGTGTTCCAGATCCCAGGGATGATTGACTTGCCCATCGAGGCATTGTTAGGGCGCCCGAAGCGATGCGCCCAGCGTTAAGATGCGCAAATGGTTGCAGTAATCCCCACATATCACCCGATAAGGATATGGTGTGTTCAAGAGTGGCTGCCGTCAGCTGTTGACTGGAATCGACCGGAAACGTTTGGATTAATATTTCCTCCAGTAGGTTTTCGACGCCTGCACACAGGTAAACGGCGGCATATTCATGGATAAATTTGCCCAATCTAGAGTCTGTCATCCACCGATGAAATCTTCCAACAGACAACTGTATTCCTGCCCTTGAAGATTTACTTTGTTTAAGGGCACTATCACCCGGAACGGCAAACATTGCCGCCGCCCGAAGACAAGCCTTAATACAGGAATCAGCCAACACGGGGCACAGTACAATCTTGAAGGCGCCAGCCACTTCCTGCTTTGAACACAAGCCCATGTTTGATGAGAGTCGTTGAATCTCCCTTGCGATGCGCACCAGAGCCCTTTGCAACAGATAACCTAAACGTGACAAGGCATCTGGTGAGACTCGATCCGCATACTCTTTACAACGTCCATCACGTAATACTTTGATAATGCAGTGCTGACTCCAGGGAGGGTGTTGAAGCTCCACTAAACGATTGTGCGAGTCCACCCACACAAACTCATCGGCACTGGTCACATTCGTATTGACCGTCTCCAAGGAAGCATACCGACCTAAGCGTCGTGCCGGCTCTGAACTCTCTGAGCCGGCACTTATACTGCTGTAGGTGCTCGTGCTAGTTTGAGATCGCATTGTCAGTTGTTGTATTGCAATCTTAATGTCCTCCAGACCGGTGCCACTCCACGGTGCCTTGGCGGGTGTTCCTCGATGTCTTGTTCTTGAATGGTTGGCATTGGCACGAGACCGAGTACTTCGATTTGTGATACCTGCAGCTAAACGATCTTCCGGCAATGGGCCCAAAACCATGCCACCAGGCGAGGAACTCCCATGGCCGCCGGTATCTGACATACTCGCGTGACCCGACGAACGATTCTCGTCCGACGAACTGTGGCACTCTTGCACGCGCTCTAAAGCCCGAAACTCATGGTGATGTGTGCGAGTGGAATGATTCGCTTTCGAAGATATACTCGGACTTTGCTGAAAACCACCGTCGATCGGTATTCCTATACCAGCCGTGCTGAAATCGCGGCTATTCTTATCGGAACACTTTGCGGCAGAGCTGGTTTTTTGCTGTTGGCACAGGTTACCACTCAGCATGGGCTGCTGTGACCGTACCGGGGTACTAGTTTGAACTGGCAGACGGACTGGCCCAACAATTGCTCGCTGCGGCCCAGCCTTGCTTGCGCTGCCGCCATTATTCGACCCCCTATTTTCCAAATATAAAGAACTGTGTGTTGTCACATTTATAGGCGTAGCACTGGCCACACTATGGCAACCTATAGTCGTCGCTGTTGGTCGTTGTGCCACTTCCTTGGGAATCCTGGGAGCAGGTGTGGCAACAGCCGGACTTTGTATGCGCCCCGAATTTGCAGAACTGTTCTGTAAGCCATTCGAATGCATTTGGGCCGCATTGCCACTCGAGGTTGCTATTGGCGGCAACCCGGATGTATACGAAAATGGAGCATTGGCCTGCTGGGTGCATATGTCGGGGCGTACGTTACCGATTGGCCTGTAAATAAATCAATAACAGTTTTAGTGAACAATTGTTAACCGTTAGAACGACTCGTCCAGCTAATGTATGCATATGCGTATGACCTAGTCTTCGTACGATGTCTAACATAAGCTAACTGTCTAACTGTTCGTCTCACACTACAAGCGGCGATCAAAATGAAATTATGTCACTGCCAGTCGGGTGCGAGGCAGGCTGTGACTGCGGCTGACACACATCTAAAATCTACAACGGTGAATGGGGGTAACCATTCTCTATTCGGGCACTCGAACAAAGGCGTCCGTCCGCATTTGCATATGAAAGAAAAGCTGTTAAATTCATTTAGAGTTTACAGTTTGTCGGAATGATAAGAACGAGAAGAACATGCCCATTCAAATGACGACATGATTAAAAGAGATTTATACTTGTTTGTTTTTAAGCTATGCCTGTTCTCTTCATTGTCTTGGTTGTTGGTGTCTGTGGCACAAAGGGAAACGAGAAGACAATGTTCAAATGCTTCTTGATTAATGTGGGGTGGGCAAAGGAAATGGGTCTGGGAGTGCAGCCAATAATGGGGAATATCTCAAGGTAAGTATGGTATGGAAGTACATAAAGTGAGGGTGCAAGTTGTGCTTTACCGTGCTCTCCACTCTTGTACGAAACTCCAATCGCCAACACCGGTGGTCGTCGCATCGTCACCATCACTGCCAGCATGATCATCCTCGTCGTCGTCGTCATCGTCATTATCATCATCGTCGACGGCGTTGTCCTCGCCATCCTTGGGCTTCCCCACCAGAGCATGCGACGGTTTAGACACTCTGTCGACTAGAGCAGTGGCCCGTTGGTAGTTGCCTTCAATCTTTATATTAATTACGCCGTTCTCCACACTCTCAATGTAAGGTGGTAACTCAGAGCTCATTGATGTTGCGATCTCATTCTGAACGTGCGCATTGAGATCTGCGGTGTTGAGTTGCAGCAGTTGTGCTGGTGACACAGCCTCGTCGAGGCTGCCTTTAGCACGGTAGGCCAGCGAGTCGCCAAAGTAGATGACAACCTTGTGATTGGGTTTGGGCGGTGTTTGAGGTCTGCGGTCTTTGATAACTTTGCCATCACCCGACTGTGGCGACGGGGGCGCTTGTGTCACGGGTGTGGGGGATGGTGTATGGGTTCGGCGTTGGCAGTAATCATAAATATGACCCATATCACGCTGTTGGCACATTTCACTGCACTTGAGCGATTGCGGTTGAAATGTTTTAATTGAACTCGATCCGCGCCGACGCAGAATGAAGTTCTCATTTAGACGGCCGAATATCGACGAGGTAGGCGGACGCGGTGCCTGTTGTTTCTTGCCATTTTTGCCCGGTTTATAGCCTCGCAGTTCGCGGCACAAACTACAATTACAGTCTTTGGTGCAATACATTGTCTCTGGGGCAATGCAAGGTCTCAACATCCGAAGGCTTTAGTCTAACTAGGCATGCATGCACATGCGTACGTACAAATGTAAATGTTCTTTTCTTCTCACATTTCCGACCCGTTTCAATTTAACGCATATCACAACTTCCACAAACTCATAATTGATGTTTGTTTGTTTTTTTTTATTTTTTTTAGTCAAGCTTAGAAATACGACCGCTACTTGTTGCTGTTGTTGTTGGCCAAGACTTGAGTTTTGTTTCGAATTACGACGTTCCATTCATTAATTTCGATCATTACAACATTTCCTGTAGACACACTTCACTAGCGAGCGATCGCTTCACATTCAGACACGGGAGCGGGCAGACGGAGTGCCGTAAAAACATGAAAAATCACAAGAATATTTTTTTCTTTTTGCTTTTGAAAAAGTTTTCCCGATATTCGTGCGAGTGCGAGTCAATTTTCCGTTTGTGTCTGCCGATAAATACCGTGGAGAGACTTGCGCTCGATGGCTGTTTGCTGGTATGGTCTCGCCTCTTTCCACGACATCCGTTCATGACCAGCAGTAAAATGAAACTGAAACTTTGCTGCGGCTTACATGAGCTTGGCTTTGGCTGTGAGTGATAGATGCTACACTACCACCACAACTACTACCAACCATTGGCTACGGCTACAGTCCGTGCTGGGGCATGGTGTAGCAGCTGATGGTGGTGCTGCTGCCGCTGTCGCTGCGTGGTGTACTAGGCGTTTCGAACGGAACTTTGTGTGAGTGTGTGTGTGTGTTCGCTAACAAGCTACGGTTTGGAATCGTCTTCTGTTTTGAACATGGCTCTTTTTTGTTTCGTAAAACTTTGCGCGAAAACAATAGCGAACGTAGAGGCTAGAGGCTGCACATGCAAATTGCTGTGCGGTACAAGTGTGCATATTTCCATTCGATGTTTAAACTGCCTGAGAAGTTCAACGAGGGAAATTTTCGTAACCCCCAACATCAATGAAAACAACAATTTAACCGAAACAATATCAAAAATGCAAAAGTCATATCGAATTATTGACAGCAACTACCCCCAGTACTGGCCACCTTCGCACATTTAAATTCTGATTTATACAAATACGAAGACTAAGAAGGTCGTACACAAAATAAAACGGAGTGGTCTTTCAACTATTGGGGCTCCCATGAAACATGCAATTTGCATTGTGATTCCAATTGGATTGAAATAAAACAAAAACAGAAAAGGAAGCAGTAAGGGGGAGTACTAAACCATTGTTAGTCCGTAGCGACTTAACATTATGACTCTAAGACTATCTCCAGATAGATAAACATACACATTAGAGAGCCTCAATGACATCACAAGAATAAAAGTCGCCTTAAAATAAGAATGGCCATCTCTGAATGTAAACTTAATTTTTTCCCAAGCATGTGGGGTCTTCTTTCGTCGTATCAGAATGAACCTCTTTAGAGAAATATAAAATCATCATTTGTTTGCAAGGCGTCCTACTGTATAGGCATGTACACATTCAGTGCAACTTAATACAGATTTTGGATGCGTTCACATTTTAAACGACAAGACCAGTTAATGGGCCTAAGGCACGCACACCGTCAAATCATGTTCTCGCATAATTTGGTCTGTAATCAAAAATATGTACTCTTGTAACAAAATACATACATACAAACACTTCTGCGCACACAATATCGTATACAAACTTATGGTCTTTAATAAGCATATTCATGACTTGTCATTCTAAGGTCTTTGTGAATTAGTCAACGGGACTGAATATGACGCTGCGAATTTTTTTGAAATAAATAGAACAGACAATACAGAAGTAGTACGAACGAACCTAAAAAGGACGTTTGGCCAGGCCGAATCTTGTATACCTTCCATCGTTGAGCAAACGCAACAAGAAAATACTTTTTTCGAATTAGTTTACGCCCCTTAGAAGAAAATGTTTATTCTCCTGAGCCGATTGCTCCTATTAACAATCACATCATCGTGCAAACATTTCTTGATGGTTTTAGTATTTTACTACAATCAATTTTTAATTTTGTTTGCATTGTTTTTATTTGAATGGAGAACCATTCAAGAATATTGGATTGTATGATTTGAGATAAATAAATTAAAGCAAAACTACCAGATATAACAACCGCGCTTGACACATGACTCAGTACTATTCAAAACTTTAAAGCGTTTTCCACAACTCACGTTTATAAAGTCGTTGCTCATATACTACAGTGGGCTCGGGATAACGTCAACTAATTAAAACCGCCGGTGTTGACATTTACCAGATTGTTGACGTTTATCAATGTACAAATTTAAGACCAAACAAATTATCAATACTGTAGTTTAAAGCGTTTTTATAACTTATAAATCAAATCCAAAGAAAAACAAAACAAAAAAGGTTTTCAACCTAAATAGAGTACATAAAACAACAAAAATATTCTATATGAGATCATGCCACATGTATTAGTAATATCTATTCTTAAACAACAGGTATTAAAAGAAATCTGTTATTTTTTTCTGCTGTTTTTTCCTCTCTAATAACTGAAATACTGCTATTTCCCTTAAACGTCTTAATACATTTAGGTCATCATGAGCAACATTCTCGCATCCGGCCCAATCCAAACCCCGGTTAAAAAATTCGATGTAATAATACAAATAAAAAAGGGTTGACGGTTTGCGATGTTGACGAAATGGGGGGTTGACGTTATCCCGAGCTCACTGTATTAAAATTTCTGCATCAATCTGTTTTTTTAATTTAAGAACAATCGCTAGTTTTTTTTTCAAATTTATTAATATTTTTATTTTGCAAACACAAATTACACGATTTTTTTTCCAAAAAAAAAACGAGTTTTTAAATTAAGTTGTGGAATTTTGAAAAACACTCGCCAGCGTTACCTCTTGAAAGCAACTATCTAACGTTAGTTTTTGGAGTTTTTTTTTCAAAAACCGTGTTTTTTACGTAAAATCCCGGCATTAGCTAGGTTTTAGCCTTATGCCTTAGATTGGAAAATATTATCCCAATAAAAAGTGAAGTGATTGCCCCATTCCAGACTCTAAGAATGCATTTAAATTACATGCTACGAATAGAGGTTTGTTTTGTTACTTATATTTAAAAATAAATTATAAAAAAAATTAAGAAATAAAATATTATGCCCCGTACTTCTGAATATGCAGAAAAGCCAATCGAAAACAGGTTTGTATACCTCCTGAACATGCTCTAAAATAAAACAGATTTTAAAAACGATGTTATAATTAAATTTGTGAGAAAAGATTTTGTTGGACCCTTATGTAAAAATAATTTTATTTTTGCCTTAGTGACAAAATGTCATGGTATATTGGAAGTCGTTTGTTGTCATCTAGACCATTTGTATGGTGACTATATTAAAAAATTACCCTATATGTTCCAAATTGGTCCATGATTGGTTTTTTGTTCGTCGTTATATACATACTATACAAATTTGATCGGATTATCGGACCTTTGTTTTAATGCTACATTCAACATGGACATTTCTTTATCGGAGTTGTGCCAAACTGTGCCAAATTTGACTAATATGTGGCTTCTGGAGCCAAAGAGATTAAATCGGTTGAAAATATGTGTGGGATATATTTAAATTTTGGCCCCATAAACGTACTTCTTCCAAATTTCATTTAGATCGGACAACAATTGATACCTGTAGTCTGACACAAGCTTTACATTCACAGCAGACGGAGGTACGGACAGACAGACATCGTTGGATCGAATCAACTGGTGAATCCGAGTCGATTGGAATACTCGAAGTTAGGTCCAGCTCTTATTTTATATATTTAGATATATATAGATTTGGGATCTAATTATTTCGTACGTGCAAATTACATACAATTTAAAAAAAACCCCGGCAGTAAAGAACCACATGTCAGTTTTAGTTTTTTTTTTTTAAAAATAACCGACTGTCGTTTTTGGATATAATCGGAATGTTGGTTTTTCGGTTTCGGGTTTGGACACTCTAAGCACCAAGTTAGAAGTGATATCACAATTCTACTTTTTTCCAAACGCTTCCGAATACTTGCAAACATTAGCGTATTTTTTACACAACATTCTTTGAATGTTTTACTTTAACGTCCCATGGGTTTAAAAATATTATGTGTATACAAAAAAATCACAAAAATTTCCTATTAAGGCATACGCTTAAAGCTCTATACGTGTGAAACATAACATTAGGTCATGGTGAGTAAATCATCCACAGTTCAGTGATTGGAAATAACTTCCTCATCTAATAGCATGTTTGGTGTTACGTGTCAGCTGTTGGGACTCTAACCTCCTGTTTTTATAACTCGAATCCGTTTTGTTCAAACAACAAACGAAAGTTCTTTATTGTTCATGTGAGCGTATGTAGTAAGAAAAGAATTTCAAAAATTCAAATATAAAATGTTTTGCAGTGGAATTTTGAATGTCTTGAAGTCAGTTTGTTTTGGCTTTAACGAAATCGATTTAATAAAAAAAGACTAAGTCTATGTAAATCAATTTTATTTGGAAAGTAACGAACATCAGCTCAAAGTCATGCTACATCAGTTCAAGGCATAGCGCACAAACATACATTCGTATTCACAGTACCACCAATCTAAGAAAACGACCATTTCGCCGACATTGACAAATAGAAAACGACACTTCATTTTCATTAATCAATACTCAGAACGGGTTCCCTTTGTTTCTTGAGAACAATTTTGAAAATAGTTTTGTGGTGGTGCGCATGCCAAGACAATGGCGTGTAGAACGACGAAACAAAAGACTTAAGACACAAATCCAACGGACACATCATAATCCAAATAAACCGCGCGCGCTTGAACAACTCAACCGACAGACAGGTCGCTCGCTTTCAATAAAAATTGCCAATGAAACCGCCACAAATGGAGCCCATCATCATTTCTCATTTGAACCCGCCCGCCTGCCTCTATCAAATTAAAGTGCCTTCGATTTTCATGAAACTTTTCAAAAAAACAAAAGACGGAAAACTTTAATTTGATGTACACTTTCTTTTCAGCCGCGCCCGCGTCTTTTGTGAGTGTGTCTGCCTATCTGCCTTGGCTTCTTTTTGACGTCGTTTTCTTGGATTTGTTTTAAGCCAATTATGGAAAGAAATGATAATTAATTTATTATACAACCAGATGTAACCAAGTAAGTATATATTGTTGTAGACCCCACCACCAGTGTACGTTTGTATATCAAATATGAATTAAAGCACGATGCCCGAGAGACAGAAGAAACCACAATGTCTACCTACAGGAAAACAAATGTGAGTGCAATTAAATGGAAAAAATACACGGTCTTTTTGTGAGAATACCCGCCGTAATGTTGTGTACTTCGTTCGTTTTTTTCTCTTTTAGAAATTTTAATGTAATTTTTGCGTGAAAAGTCGGAAAGTCTAACAATGAAAAGAAAAGTGATGATAGCAACAATATTTTTGTGGTAAATTAGTTAATATAAGGTGGCAATAACATCGGTGTGACGGTGTAAAAACGCTGGAACATTAACTTGAACGGGAAGTACCAGACGTGAGGCGCGGAGCGGCACTTACGCTGTTGCACAATCAAATTGAAAATGTTGAAGGGGGTTTCGAAGGGCGAAGAAGACGTTGGTAAAAGACAATTTACATAACCTCAAGGGGGAAAATGACGAAAACATAAATTCAAAAAATGATTATGACAACTTGGCTTATTCCAGGAGAACTCCCAAAAATGCTAGACATTCCCCAACGAAAACACAATTGAAAGATCACTTTAACCACTACCAATTGTTGGGCCATGCCAAAGGGAAAAGCTTCAAATAATCACATTAAATATTTACTTAGTAACTACGAGTTAATATAAACAGTGCAATCGGAAAAGTTGCTCACAGACCAACAAGAAGACAAAGCACTGCATAAACTATTAAGTTCAGGTTGAAATTTTACAACCAAAACGACGATTGCAGAATGAACTTGCATTAAAATCTGTACTTACATATGTATGAAAGACACTAGACAATGGAACACCGGTGTGATCTTTGACTGACAACTCCCACACTTTCTCGCCTGCTCCAAAATATGTGTGCATTACAAGAGGTACGACTACATGTACATATGTATGTCTGGAACAACATTTTCGTTTATTCATTCATTCATGCATGTGCATTAGGGTGGCCCTTATAGTGTTGTAGAAGTTTAAAACCATTCAGTATTAGCTTATTTAGAAATTAGCCTTAATCGAGTATTGATAAAGGTAGTAGTTGATGGCCTATAACTTGAGAAAGTCTTAAGATTTATTTTTTTAAATTATCCATCGTTTTTTTCTTTTATTTCGAAAAACGATTTGAAATTGGGCGATTCAATGTCACTACGACTCGAGATCGTGTAATTTCTTTAATATTTGAATGAAGAACAAAGGTGAATAAAAAGGCACAATTAACAGCAAGGACCGCATATACAAAAGGTTTGTGTGGAAGAAATTGTTAAGAAAATCCAATCAAATTTTCAAAATCAAGAATAAAATTATGTACAGATTTATGTAAAAAAAAAGTACAAAATAAAGTTTAAGAAGTTCAACACAAAGCCCCAGTTAGGAATAAGCAGGATCGTATAAAGAATATAGATAACGACGGCTACAGATTTGTACATTTCCTTCATGCTTCTGACAAAGCACAAAGCTTCTGATTCGAGCACAATGTCGGATTACAATGGCTATTCAATCGTACAAACCAAAAATTATATTGGCAACTACTGGAGAGATGACGAGACAAGAGATATGGAAGATCTTTCGGTCGACAGTTGCAACGAAGAGGAATTTGTTTACCTTGGATTTGGCCTAAACCAAAAGAACACTGAAAATAAACGAACTTTATCAAGAAGAATTGTTAAATTTATAGGCAAAATTCCACAGAAATTTCAAATTTTCCGTACAAAAAATTACTTTGAGCTGTCTACATTTTATTGATACTTTATCAGCGTTGAATTTTCATACTCCGATTAAATTTGACTGGCTTACAATCCGATTAAATTTGACTGAGTTATTCAAGATTTTGTAAGAAATGAGAACAACCTTCCCCATTTGCTGGGAAACGTTCGTTCCTAAACACTTATAGATTCTCTGAAGTTCCCCCTAATTTATAGCAATAGTTGCGGCAGTTTCGGTAAAACCATATTTATTTCTAAATGAGTTTTTAATTTTGTTTGTAGGCCATTTTAATTGATGCTTAATTGCCCATGCGATTTTGTATTGAGCGGTAGCCTGGCCATCGTGGTAAAACATTGCTAATGTAACACCAAACCAAAAAAAAATGACGAGAAAACTCTTGACAACTTCCGTCAAATCTGCTCTGCATTCTTAAAGGTCATAAATACTATAGGCTTATCTCCATCTTGTGTACTTATATTATTTGAGGTTCATTAGACAGTGACTTTTTTAAAAGTAAAGTCGATCTATTTATCGAAGTACGGTGGAGGCTCTGGATATTTTAAAGTCTTTTGATAGATTGTGACACGGCGAACTTATATCAAAGCTGATTGATATCGGCGACAGTGAAAACTTCTTTCATTTCGGATTTTCTCAGAGTCTCAGTGGTGTAAGAGATAAAGGCATAGAAGTATGAACCTAGCGACCATTGTCTTACAAAGCGTAATAGGGACGCCCTAATGTACAAACGTATACAAATAGGATGAGTGTTCATAACCACACGGCTACATATACTTATGTATATACTTTTGCATACATATAAATATGTATATATGTATGTATAATTATGTGCATTGTGCATAGATATGAACATGTGTATGTACATACGTACCTTACAGATTTCGTTTAGACATTCCACAACACCACAAATGCCAAGTTGACAATTAAATTCAATTCGCACATCGAGATACGAAGACGATAGTGGTGGCTGTGATGGCGATGATGAATCTGAAGATTGTATATATTTAATTATTCAAAAACAGCTCGTACGTGTCTTTCTTTAAAGTTTTTAAGGGTTTATTGGCCTCGCCATAGTGGCTTGGAAACATTTTACGTTATTTGACCAATTAGTTTTACTTTTGAATGATTTCCCTTTCTTGTGTGTGTTTAAGAGCGATCTGCATATGTACGGGCATTTCAAATGGCAAGTTTTTTCGTTGTTATCCCATTCCATTCCAAAGGTTTACTTTTAATGGATCTATCGGCTTGAGCTGCTTTTAAGAAATTATACCATCGACAGGCTGTGTGCAAGCTTGCAACACACATGCAAGCCTTAAAAGTGCAGGTGTTGTGTGCAACAGTCGTACATTACAGAAATACAAGTATCCGCGCACTCGCATTGAACAATTAATAATGTTCGAATATACGAATAATGTACGGGCATACATACCATGTGTATATGGCGGACCCTAATCAAAAAGCTATAAATCTATAAATACACGGCCGGCTAGCACACGCTGTCGATACATACGAATGTAAGACAAAAGCAAAAATACCACGCTGAGGTATTTTATAACATTGCTCCACATTGTATTTGTTTCCACCGATATTGGAAAACGATTAGACAGACAAGCAACCATTGTGCAGCACATTGCATATTTGCCTTGTTATATAACAACGCACTGGGCGAGTGAGCTAAAATGAAACGACAATAATCAAAGTTGGAAACAGATTCAGTTCACAGAATTCTATTCATGATTATGCGTCCAGTTTGAATAATATTTTCCATTTTTCCCACTGACACGACCTTTGGCAGTTCCGCCTTCTTGCCCCTGTTCTTATTATTGCGATGGCAACGCACTCGTCATAAGTGACATCTTTAGATGCTTGAATACACAACCTCACATACTTACGAGTGATGTACAAGCCGACAATTATGCTGAACATAGTACATAAGTCATCGTTATTATCACAACATAATCATGAATAAAACGCACAGACAGACATACGAGTACATACATACATCAAACGTTTTAAACAGTCGTATTAAGTGGAACAATGCTTTGTGCTAAGCGGGTTCTTTGTTCGTCTTGGCGGGCAACTGCTTGGCTTGGCTGCTGTAGACATATTTTTGTAGCCATAATATAAGTTTCACACATTGACCTTGGCCAAAATGTGTTTTTCATAAATTCTGACGAGAAATCTAAGCGCTGTTGTCTTATTGCAATTCTTTGTATGTTTCGCAAGGCGTAACATAAACTACGGGTATTCGAAAATTAACAACATCCAGTACGTATAGCTTGTCGGAATTTTTTGCAATATGTGGCATTCTGTTCTGCATATAAACACCGTATCTGTGAAACTGGCTGGGGATTCGTAAGAACCTTTCGCATATGACTCCAGTCTGGCGCTGAAGAACGAACTAAACATCTAAAAAACTCCACACAAATTAATTGTTCAAATTATTACAAGTATGAAATAGGAAAACGGATGCTGAGCAGGGCATAAAGACTGTTTTCGAGATATTAAGAATAGGAAACTTAGTTCAAATGAGTGGAAATCGAAACAATTCAAACCTCGCACAGTTTGTTAAAGTCGCCTTAGAATACGCTCTGTTTGATTAAATCCTATCCACAACACAAATTCCAAATGCTGTTGCATACTTTCCGGCTGCACGAAAAATAAAATTTGTCATCTTTTGTACCCTCACACTATTGGGTAGCAGGGTATACATACAATCATATTTATATCATTTTGAACGGCTTAAAAATTAAACGGGCTAAAAACCGTTTAGACCCCACATTTGTTTTGGGCAAGACTTTTCACTAGGCATAAGCAATGTTAGTCTGTACGGCTGGTTCGCACAATAACTTGCGAAAAGAAAATCGGCTTTGGCTTAAAAATAGAAGCTGTCGTCACATATTGCATCCCTAATGGTACCTGCTACACAAACTGGCACTATCCCTCCACAAAATTGTCCTAATGTATGAACTCCTCAACATTTTTAAACGGCTTGGTATGCCCGTACGAAACGGGGGATTGACACGCTACATTTAGACACTTCCTATGCAAACGCTTTAGTTTCAAGAAAATATGATTTTCACATAACCCCTTTGAAACCCAATGAAGGCCGATTTAAGCTAAATTACAATATGCATCAAAATGTAAAATATAACATTTAAAATACTATAATATAAATTAAATAACCAAAAATAATCCCAAATTTCCCTAGAAGAAGAAAAAAGTCAGATGAAAGAATAAATGTAATAATCAGAAACTAAGGAGTAACATAACTCTGCACTTGAACGAAACTGTTTCATTACATTTGAACAAAATTCAATGGAAGACAAATAAGCAGGCTTATCTTACGAGCAAAAATCGATCTAAAGGCGATGTTACTCTTAGAATAATTAATTGTCTGTTACGTTTGGAGTAACTGCTGAAGACAAACGAATGTAATCTTGTAAAAAAAAAAGCCTAGTCTGTAATCGAATGTGTACAAATTCAACAAAGGAACAGCCTAATGTCATTCAAAATTTATAGTGAGCATAAGGATTAACAGAATACGGTATAAAGCTCTGACTTTTATATATTTATATTACTTTGAGAAGTTCCAGTATATAGCTGTAGGCAGCACAAACTATTTGGCATAAATAAGCCCTAAACCAATTTCGATTTTATCCAATGACGTAAAACTAAATTTGTGTTTTGAAACAAATAACAATTTTTCTCCATAATATGCAAACCTGCCAAATCCACTATTTAAGTAAATTGAGATTTTGATGCCGTAATACGCCTCGTTGACCAGCATGTACTTATAGTTTTTCTTCAAGTTTGTAAAAAGGTTTGATAAGAAAAACTGCTTAATCTACTCATAGAGAAATTTTAGTAAGAAAAACTGCTAAATCCAGTACATTATTTAACCATAGTATTTCCTGTAAAATGTGCTGAAAGGGAGTTAGCAGATTTGCTTATTAAGCCGACGATTTGTTATCGAGCACAGAGTAAAGTGTTTGGGATCACTTTACTCTGAACGAACTCCTTAGTCTTAACATTGTATTGCAAACTTAAATTCAAAGAAGAATCGGATTCCATAATCTTTCTTATCCTAAGGTCGTATAAACCTATTCTGGACTTTTGGCTAAAAAAATGGTGAAAAATAAAGTCGACTTTTGATTTCAAAAAAATAGACTTAGTCGACTTTTTGGTAACGACTTTCTTCCTAATTTTACTGCTACAACAACAAATTTCATTTGCCTGTCTATTCCAAAGTTCTAAAGTTGTTCTCCTAAAGACCGAATTTAAAAAGTTTCAAGTTTTGGTTTCACACAAAATTAAAGAGGCAGCAGTCCAAAAAGATGAAGGGGATGACATCATGTTGTTGTTGTAGCGGCAACTGTTAGCCGAAAAATTGCTGCTTCGGGTCAATCCGGTCCATAGAACCGGCTGTCGTGGGATTGACGGGATGACATCATTTTGCTAGCCAATAGAATTACGACTCTAACTTAAGAAAATCCATTCATAAGCAGGGCTATTAAGAATGATTATCCACTAATTTGAAAGGCTGTCAAAAATGTATTAGCCATCGTTGCTACATCAGTTCCATGCGAAAGATTTTTTTCGCATGTAGGTCTCATATCTACTAACCTTTGAATTCAAATTTCGCCAAATAATGTAAATATGCTCGTATTTGTTCGATTAAAAAGAATATGAGGATATAACTTTTAAAAATCATCAAAAGGTACTGAATTTTCCTCCTATGTTTTTGTTAATGTTTTAGATTGTTTTAAACCAAAAATACTGATTTTAACAAAAAAAATCATACCAAATATTACTTTGTCTTGTTTAAAAGTCGTTCCAAAACGACTATCAATTTTGGAAAAGTTGAAAAATCTTTGTTTTTGAAAAACTCGAAAAGTGAGATTTGCTTAAAACTTTCTAACCCCATTCCATACACAATTTATGATCATGAGTATTTCCTTCTATTGAGTCAGTGAGGCCAATAAATAGAACAGAAATTTTTTAACATTCTCCATTCTTGTAACTCCGATACATACGAGATTTCATTAAAATCCACGAATTTTTTTTAATGCTTTTAGTTTTATATCAGTGGAAATGGAAGTTGAAGCTTTTGAAACAAGCCATCTATGTGTGAGGATAAATGTGATTCAGTTTTACCAACTAAAAAAAGCAAAACTAAACAATCTTGTTTAGTTTTTTGTTGATGTTAGTGCTCTATTCTAAATTAAATTTCCATTTTGGGTTTCCCGTTTAAAATAAATTTTACACCTTCATTTGTTGCTGTAGCAACTAAGTTAGAATTCAAATTAATTATTTGTTGATTTTAATTTGCAGAAAGTCGACACAAATAATCCTCATTATTCGATCCCACGACAGCCGGTTCTATGCACCCGATCGACCTGAAGGTCGACAGCGAAACAAATTGCGCAATAATGCAATCAAGTGAACAGTGTTTTGTGGTGTGCAATAAATATCGTTCTGGACAAATCTCCTCTTATGGTAGGGATGATTAATAGTGTCCTCTCAGTCATGTTTAAATTAATAAACTATTTTCTTGACATTTTGATGCCAAGTTATTTAGCTCTTAAAACAAAAAAGAAGTGAGTTTTCTTACACACAATCAAAACTGAGACCACTTCCATTATCTCGGGCACATATTTGTGCTATTTATGAACGTTTACGGTTATTTGTCTATCTATGAATGGTTTGAATAACGAATATTCTACACATTCTAATATTAGTTGAATTATAATAAAGGTTTTCAAGAAAATCGTTTTTTGATTGGACATGACCCTAAGTAAAACCCTACTTTGAAATATCTGATAGATATAATTGTTTTCAAATAATAGTTACCTTCTCGGCTTTGGCCTCACAATCTCATGATTGGAATTAGTGATGCACAAGGGACTCAAAGCGCCGGCCAAATGCTCTACACCCAGACCGGGGTCCCAGCTATGACGTCCAGGCATATCCGCATTTTCGAGACAGGTGTTATTTTGCGGTGTACTGCTGCTCAGCGCTACATGTTGTCGCGAGTTGTTGCTCAGTGCCGCACTAACAGCGGGCATCTTCCCAGTTGAAGTCGCAGTAACTCCAATATTGACAGCGGTGGTTCTTGCGGCGGGCAGTGGCACATGTATGGCGTTCTTGGCGTGATAGCTATTGCCGCTAACCACATTTGTCGATTGTGTGGAAGTCGAGACATGAGCTTTGGCTGTCGAATTGCTATTATTTGCCGTGGCAGGGTTGACATTCACTTTGGATCTCAACTGGCCCTGTTGTGTGGTCGTCGGGCTTATGGCTTGGTTGGACACCATTAAAAATATGGCACTTATTAAGTGAACTGAAAGAGGAAAATGATATGATTTATTAGAAATCTTGAGTAATATCAGTTTAATATAAATATAGTGCATCTACGAAATAATGTCGCTAATGTCGCCACCATTACAACGCGATACCAATTTAGAATTCCTATAAAATACACATAAATAACTACAAGAAGTCCATGATGTTCATGGTAAATGTTCACATTTGACGTTCACAGTCTGTTCTTGCTTCTCAGCACACAGACAATACAACAACAAGAACAATTGCGATATTCACTTAGTAGCCTGGCCATAACTGCTGCCTCAATATGCTTGCGCCTCTTTGCCAAGTTCTTGGAAGAAGCATTCTGCCGGCAATCGCGTTCATCAATGCGTATTTTAAGACCACATCGTTTGTTGTTGGAATTTTTTGTCATTAACAGTCTAAACATTCTTTTTATGCCAAACATGTAACCAACAACATTAGGTATTTTCCGACCGACCGTACAGTGAAAATTCTAAACATTCCCGCTTGTTCAATTCCATTCGGACTTGTGGTGGGCGCCTGTAATTACGTACAACAGCACGCCATATGACGAGAATTTCTTGTTGCGCATACCAACTAAAATCGCTGCATACTCCAGAAAATGACAACGAAGCTAGCAAAGCAGCCGGCAAACTGGAGTTGTCAATACACATAGCTATGACTAAATTTCACTTTCAAGGCGTTTACTCTAGCAATATACACCGAGTTGTGCGGAACGATTTCGTAAATTGTATAGACCACATATGATAAGATGGACGATAGAGGACTAATATTCAAAATGTTTTGATATGTCTATAATACCTTAACATATTATCATGACCTTTATACTGAAATTAAAAAACAAACTGATACCAACCGCTTTGCGTTATTAGATATACTTTGAATTTCCGGCTAAATTCCAAAATAAATTTGAGCGTTAAACAAAGATGATCATCGATTTTTAGATTCAAAGATTTGCTAACAAACAAACTCATGTAGTTTTCTTCACGCAAAATTTATAGTTAAACCTTACCCTAGCTAGCAGGTGGGCGAATAGCATTACCGCTAAAAAGAGTAACGCTTACAAATCCCTTTCGAGTTTTTAGATCAAATTAGTTACATGGCTACTGAAGTCGTTTGATACCTATCCGCCGGTACGGTTGGCTCGGTTGCGTTTGATAGCAATTACCAATTGTGGGGTTGCATGGGATATTATTTTCAACATATTTATATATGCATGTCCAAATATGCATTCGTTCGTAGACGCCTAAATATGGGGCTAATGTACAAAACAAGCAAACAATAGTAAGTATGAACATGTACATATGGATGTATTTAAAATTAAGCAAATTGCACCTATGATCTACGGGAGATCAGATTACTTTCCTTTGGGAGCTATGGAGCCGATCAATTACAAGACGTTCGATATCAAACTCTTATCAATATTAATGGCTTTTTGACATCTTTCGATTCAAATCAAGTTTTCCCAGAGTGATCTCTGTTCGTGTCGTTATAGATGGGGTCTCATCCGATGAGTATGCTGTAAATGCAGGGGAACCTTCCCTTTTTTAATTTTTCTCTATGACCTCCAAAGTCTGACAACAAACCTAATATATTCCTTCGCTAGCGGCAGCAACATCTGTCACTCATATCACAGAGGCGTTGAGTAAAACTATGACTGACACATGGTCTTTTAGTGGAGTTGCTAATAGGCCGAGTTTAAAACTCACAATTTCCAATGCTGCTTGTTATGCCATAAACGATCCACTGGCTCAACATAGTCGGCGCCATGGATGAATGGAATTGTTGTGAGAAGTCCAACACTCTTGATGTTTTGGGCATTTTTTATATGTCACAGGATTCTGGCCGGGAAAAACAACAAATATAAATTAACTTGACGTTGAATCACTTTTTATTAGAAAAACTTTTATTAAAAAAAATGCTTTCGATGTAGAAAGTAAACACTCCTTTTTAAAATAGAAACCTTTATTTCACTGTTCAGTACTATAAACTTCTCCGGAAATTTGAAACATTTTTTATGTCTTAATCACAAATCAGTTTTAGCTTATTTGCAATAAAATGTTAAATAATTGTAGAGTTATCCATGCATTTCATTTCATTTAATTTTTTCATTTATTGATATTCAAAAAGTAACCGAGCCTTTAGGCCTTATATAGTTACAAAATTACTTCAGATTTGTTTAAAATATACAAAAAAAACTTAAAGATGAAACAATTTAATGTAAATAAGTATTAAGTTAAGTATACATTTAAATTAAAAAAAAGATTTTTGATATCCCAAATTACGCAAAAAAGGTATTCATGAAAGACTACTAGGTAAGTTTTGTAGTGTAACAGCAGCATGAAAGTGAAACACACTAAGCCTACTAGCCAATACTATGGTTTCAAATCAAAGACAAAGCAATACCCGCTTTTTTAATTATTTACAAATCATTGTCTCCCATGTTGAAATATTTTGTTCCTATAAGTATGGCAGGAGTAATTAAATGATCTGAGAGAGACAGGCCAACTATTAAAAATGCGAGCAACTCTCACGTGAAATGATCGACCTAACTCAGAATTCAGTCGGGGAATTATAAGCTGTGGATTTCTTCTGGACCTTCCTGAAAAACTGAAAAAAATCAACTACGAAGATTGGTGTCTGAAGTTTATACAACTTATAGAAGTGAAGTAAACTCTTTATTTTTGTAAACTCCATAAAGCTACAATGCAAAAACCTATCAATGTACTCCGAAACGTGCCGCCGAATATTAAGGGAATATAAATACCTCACCACACGATTGAATGCTCGACGAATCTTATCCATGACCAGAGTAAACTTCAATATAATACAGAAATATTGGCATAACGATCGCATGAATTATTCTAAGTTTAATGTGTAGTGGAAGAGTTGTACAACTTTCGCAAAGTAAAGTTAACTCTGAAAACCATGGAAA
Organism: Hydrotaea diabolus; assembly: GCA_963513945.1. Taxonomy (NCBI): domain Eukaryota; kingdom Metazoa; phylum Arthropoda; class Insecta; order Diptera; family Muscidae; genus Hydrotaea; species Hydrotaea diabolus. Next base: position 1,042,884 of record OY740719.1, on the reverse strand, counting down.
CAGCATGGGCCTCAAACTTTAACTTATTATCAAGAGTAATACCAAGACATTGAATATTATCAACGAATTCGATTACACTATTTGATACAGACACTACAACATTGCTCTCCAAAGGACTGCTAAAGAACATTGCTTTCGTTTTATTCACATTGACTGTAAGTTAGCGAAAATAACCAAATCAAGCTTTATAATTAAGTTTGTAGAATTCAAGAAAATCGTTTTTAAACTTTAAAAACCAAATACATCGCAAAAATATTAACTCTTATAAAAGCGTACAATTTTGCCCAGATTGGCGTTTCCTTTCTTTCGGATTATACGAAACTTGGACAAATTTGAATAAAAATGTAGTCCCTGGATCTGTTTCGCCTATTTTAAATATTAAACTGATACCAGTTTTTAAACAGTAAAGACATTTCTGCTAAAGGACATCCCTTTAACTGACGTACCGAGAAATATGATTGTTTCGAATACTTTAAATCGAATCCCATTTTACAGAATATGAGGGTATATTTATTTTACTCAACTCACCCACTTGGGATGCCGCCGTGTCTTATACAAACGTAAATACTGTGAAATATGTTAAGGTAGTTCAAAATCCGAATTTATCCAAATTTTGATCTATTAAAAATCATTTGATTTAATAGTAGCAATTGAATACTTTGTTTCTGTTTTTTTTAATAATGGAAATTTCATTAGCAGCGGTAATCAAGAAAACATTAAATTAAAAAAAAGTTAATTAAATAATATAATCAGTTGACAAAAGCTTGTAAACGAAGACGGAACTCACAATTGAACATTATTCCCTGAATATGATCAACGACGTTGATCGAAATATTGGAAAATAAAATTAACAATATAAAAACGAAAGAAATTTAGTTTTTTCTTGTTTTTAAAGAAAGACCTAACAGCCAGACGAACTCAATACATAATTAGAGGTTTTAGTTGTATTTAATGTCACATCTTGATAAATATTTTGATTATAACATTGTGGAATACTTGAGTAGTTTGGAACTTTAATTGACGTTAAGAAACGATTCAGTTATAATATTTTTGAAAATTGCTCTTTTAAGGGAAACATAGATATTATTTAAAATGATATTTTCCGATTTCCACCAATCAATAAAACCCGATAATTATTCTTTGGTGGCTATTCAAAGTCCAATTCAAACGTGCTACAACATTTAATATAATATTCACTTAATTGTATGTTCCTTGACTATGAGTTTTATAAGTAAAACGGTTTTGAAAGATTTTTAAAAATTCCCGGGAACGAAAATTACTGCAACTTCCGGAAAAAAACCATACTCTTTGCCTAAACGATCTTCACGTAACCGACAAAATGCACAGCACAGTGATCCATCTAGTGGTATTTTTAAAGAACAAAAAAATATAAAAATTTAAATCAAGTGTGGAATCTTAATTGGTAATTTGGAAGGACATTTTATGGCATTTATGTTTTAAATATAACTTTTTTCAAATGTTGGCAACTGTATTATGGAAATGAGCGTTCGGTGAGAAACGGGAAGATCCGCTGTTTTCGACCAAAATTTTGTTCTGGCTCCGTGAGTATTGGTCTTATAACCAAATTTAGAGCCGAACATAGATTAGTTTTTTTTCGGTTTATTTTTATAAAGCTCAAAAAAGTTTGACGCCAACTATACCAATTTTTTTTTTGTTATTTTTTAACATTTATATTAAATTTACAAACATGTCTAAGAACAACACAAGTTTGAAAACTTCTTGACGACATTATGGAGCAAAAAGCAAATATGGAATTTTAAAAGTGAATGTAAAAATTATTACAATGAATACAATTTGGCTCCAAACTGATCCTAAGTATTAAAAGATTGCATTTGAAGAAATCTACACAGATGCTTTTAAAGATGCTTCGTTGGTTTTCTTAAAGCTGAGTGCTTACAAATTGTTCGAGCCTTACGGACGGAAATTCGGCCGAACTTAAATTTCAGAGTGTGTTTTAAACGTACTTAATGAACACCACGATTTCATTTCATTTAAGTTAAAGTGGAAGATATTTTTGGGTTTACTACAATAATTTTTTTAATTTCGCCTCAGTGTACAGCTTTAAAATTTCCAACTTATCTTTAATTCTAATACTACGTGTATGGGTGTGTAGTCGTTTCTTAGTTTCCTCCTGCGGTTAAGATGATGTGTGATGGAGATCAACTGTCTCTAATCTTACCTAATAATTTTGAGATATTATTTTTTGTTTTCTATTCGTCAGCATTACTCCGATGTCAAAGTTCATCGTTTGGAATTTTAAATCAATCCATCACTCACTGCATTAGTTTATGAAACGGGAAACTAATTGTGATTTCCAGCGAAGTTCGCAGTAACGTGTAATTGGGGAAAGTATTGTAAAGTTAATATGGCCTTTCACAGAATGTTCCGATAAACGCAGGCCCCTTTTTTTACTTCAGCCATATGCCATTTTTTATGGTTAAATTCCCCCAAAAAGGTGGATACATATCAAGGTAGGTTGAAGTAAATACATCGATCGCTTTAGAACAAAATCAGATATAACGTTAGGTGATTTACAGATTACTTATATTGCCGGTACTCATGAGTTAGGGTGTCTCATGAAAAGTGCCTTAAGAGACTTACAAATAAAAAGTGATGTGCTAAAACCGAATTGGCCCCGATATGAAACTTAAGACCCCTTACATTAAAAAGCAACTTAAAAAATGTACACTTCGTTCCTAAAAAGAAGTTTCCTTCAATCAGTGTTTTTTTTGCTGTAAAAGCAAAATTGTTGCTTGTGATTTAAAAGAAGCACAAAATACAATTTGCGAATTGCACAACCAATAAAAATAAACATGTTTTTAATCCATGTTCACAACTGATATGTATATACTTTATATATATATATATATATTTAATATCAAATCATTAGAATATGTTGTGGGTAGATATTAAAGTCTTATTTCTGTGTAGAGGGAGCGAAATTTAAAGCCGCTTCTAATTAACTCGTTGATTTTGTTCTTTTCTACCGTCTCCCACACGATCTTTCCAATTGGTCATTACGAAATGTGGACCCATAAATAAGGCCACCTGTGGCGGCTGGCGTGCATTTCCAGTTTCCTCGTGCATTCCGTTGCGGGATAATTTATGCGATTCGTACTCAATGGATGTGGACATTTAAGATAAGTTGCACCATTAAAGTGCAATTAATTGTAGATTCGATTTATTATCGAAACATTCTGACAGTTTGTCACTTACCAGCATTACCAGCAAAGGCAAAGCGAGTAGGGAGTAGAGTCACGACAGATATACTTAATTGTTGCTGCGGAAATGTTTGTTCCATCATGCAATCTTAAAATTTGTTCAAAAATGAGGGCCTCTTAATAGCAGTGCTGCGGAAAATACTCGTGTATACACATGTATGGGTGTGTGTGTGTGTACGTGCATACATACATATGTACGATAACAACGCAAATATGCATGTACTGACATGTAAAAACCCTGCAGGCAAGGTAATAACAAAAGACTTAAGAAACATGCTGCGAGTATGTGTTTTGCAGCTGTTTGGGGGCCAAACAAAAACCTTGCCAATTACCTGGCCAGACATTGTTGTCCACTGCTTCAGTTGCAGGGCAGTAACAAAACATGAGGTCTTAAAATTGTAAGAATTACCGGTTGCCAAAAAATGAAATGACCAAAAATATTTTACGATACTCTTGTACCGCTTTCATACCCCCTGGTCTTAGGCAGACGTTTGTTTAACCTGGGAAAATGTCCTCCAGACGACAGCAACATGTTCCTAAAGAAACAATCATTATGTTGGATGCTCTGCCTACGCCACCAAATGGCAAAATGCAGTGGAGACGATACAAACCGACACAGGCTTTTGAATCAAAGTGAAAATAATTACATGTCTGCATGCTAACATACATACATGCTTGTGTGCATACATGTACCTATACTTGTATGTGAGTGTGTGAGTATGATTATTAAATTTGAGGCTGCAAATGCCATAGAAAGAATTAAAGCTCTGGTCTACACAAAACCCACATTTAGCTACTAATCGATTTAGATTCCACCCATATCACAGTGACACAGTGTTGTCGCCCAAATTCCAGTACCGCCATAAGAACACGATTCTGAAGCATTCTCCGTCAAATATTAAAATTAATGGAGTAGGCCTAATGACAGCAGTTAATAGGAGTAATCGTGTAGCTATAGATATTAATTTGAATTTCAGCTGGCACTCAAGATAAACAAAGCCCGTTTTTAATGATGATTAATTAATTGCTCACCACCGCCACGTATATTTTTGGCATCTTCTTGCTATGCTAATGATATGATTTTTCAAAGCATACCTACAGCACAAATGGGGTTATTGACAGGCATCGTTGTGAAAAAAACGGCGATGAGCCACTGCTAGAGTGTGTGTGTAACTACCACACAGAAAGCCTCAGTTCGTATCCTAGACAAGGCCATCTAAATATAACATTAGGTAACTCCAGGGCTTCCAAAGATTAATGCACGCTTTTAAGAAAATTTTATGTGGTAATTTCAGATCCAAATAGTGGTGATTTAGTTTAATATCCCTTCCTAATTATAAAGAAAATAACTTAGTTCACTACTTTTGTAATGTGAATACATTTGATACTCTCATTTAGATAACAAATCTTATTTTCACCCAAAAAAAAGTGTTCAAAACCACTTTTAATGAATTTTTTGACAACCGCTAGGAGTTACGATTTTTAGACTTGTAAATGTTGGCAGTCTTTGTCTAAGGAGTCACAAAAACAGATTCGTAGTTCGAACATTGAAAGGGAATCAAATGGGCAATTTTTAAATGGTTTTCAATAACTGTAGGAAGTTTCATTCTGCCTCATTTCATTTCATTTTTTCACTTTTCTGCCATAATCGCCATTCTAACCTAAAACACTACATAATTTAACATGCGTCGTTATTGATATCCATTAGGCGTGGTACTAAGATCGTCTTTTCATGTGAAAATGTGTCACAAATAAAATATGCTGTGAAATTTCAGCAAAAATTATTTTTGAACAATATCTAAACACTTCATAAAATTGTATGCGTTTTGTTTCAAAATCTCTGGGAAATAATGTACATGATTATTTTTCCACGTACAAAATTTAGGAAATCCCATTTACGGGTCGTTATTTAGAGGATTTATGAGTTTCACCTGAAGAAACTTATTGCCAGGCTTAATGTTCGACAAACATTTTTAGAGCTGTCACATTCACAGTAAAAACGCAAAATTCAAGAAAACCGTACGCAAGCCAAGAGATTCCAGCTATTGCTGAAACTGAATCTTACGACTTAAACAGCTGGACTTTAACTTCTGCTTAGAGTCTTTGGCATGCAAATGTAAGATCCAATTGACACATGCACTTGAATCCCTAAAGAATCAAACTCCTTTTTGTTTGCCGATAAGTCTCTAGAGCAGCTAAGAACCTATAACATATGTTGGCATATTTTGCATTAACAAGCGAAATAGCCCCACTTCGAGAGAGAAAGTATGGTAGGGTATTTGCAGAATTTGACTTGATTCTCCAAATTCAATGGATTTACTTAACACAAATACAAACAGTATAAGAACTTTATAACATGTCTATATTGGTATCTATATAGCCTTTTCCAGTTTACAATGTCTAGTTAACCCTAATGGTTTTTATATGAGTCTTTACACCGTAGTGAAGATCCTGCATATTTGACAAAACATTAACACTCTCAAGGTATTTATAGCAATACCAGATTGCTAGTCGAGGGTGAGGTCGATTCAAACAAAACATACGATTTAAGCTACATGAAGCAGAATTGTTTACTGCTATTTAAAATAATAGCCTGTTACTAAGAGACTCATTTATTGTAAACATTTAGTTATTCAAGAAATATAGCTTAACAGAATAAAATGATTTATGATTATATTCAAATCTTTTTTCGAATAATCTTGTTAAATAACGCCGTTCCTTATTCCATTTTTAATACGAGTATTCTGTGCAAAATTTTTAATACAAGGTAAGTAATGTGCAATTCCATTACATGGTTATTAAATTTTAATGATGGCCATTATTTTCTCTTCTGTGCTATTATTTTTTTACCATACCCACTAATAACTCTTGTTGAGTTCTGTAGTTTATTTCTAATCATTCGAGAGATATAGCTATAGATATAAGATAACAAAATGCTTTTAGATCCTATTGAAAATAATAGACCTTTTTCGAATAATCTTGTTCAATTACACCGTTTCTTGAGTGATTTTAAATATTCTGTAAAAAATTCTTTATACATGGTAAGTGAAATACATTTTCATTAGAACGTTATTAAATTTGAATGAGGTAAAAACCATAGATTGCATTGCCAGAGTGCTGGGAATATCTGAAAGTTAGTACTGCGCTCAACCTCAGATTTTTGAATAGCGTTATTGACAAAAATAATTCATTATGTCGTCAAAAGCTATCTCTGCAGAAGAAAGTAGTGAAGGAAATTCAAAAGAAAGACGATGCCAAACTGAAATGGCGAAAGGTGCATTTTTTAGTTACCGATAGTTCTTAATATTGAGACGAAATCGATTTTCTTTAAATCACATGTGTGGTCGGTCTTGCTATATTCATTAGATGTATGGACATAAAGAGCTTCTGAACAGTGGATTTATCCTATAAATTCCCTGAACACACTTCATACCTAAAATCGAGAAATAGAACAGAATAAACAAAAAAGAGAAGAAAAACATCATATTTCAGCCAAATTATGGGAAATCCGAAATAAAAGCTGCAAAAACCAATAATTCAAGAAAACATTTTAGGAAGACTATCCGGAGGAAGGGGTAAACACCATGACTTGATAACATACAAACGTGGACTGGCATTCGAGTTGTGGGAAACTGTAGAGCGAGGCCAGTAAAGAGATTGGTTTGCAGAAATTATTAAAAATTTCATTTGCAGAACTTATGATACTTATGGTTCAGGACAATATTTTAAAATACAAACAAATGATATTTAATTGTAATGGTCGCTAAGATATTCAGAGAACCAATATGAAAATACAAGAGAAATAATGAAGTGTTGTTACAGATCACCGCAGTGTCGCAGGAAATGTTCTGTGGCTTGTTACCAAAAACAATAAAGGTCATTCAATTTGCTACTAAATTCCCTAACTACGGATATTTTCTAGATTTTTTTATGAAACAATGTGACTAAAATAAAGTTATTTCATCCAAATGTTTAAAGACCAAATGTAAGGAGCTAAGTGAATGTTTCTAAAAAAGACGAGGACACGGTGGCGGCAACAAAATGCTTAAGGCGTAATTTCTTTATAGCTTAACAATGAAACATTAAATGAAGAAGCTCAGGTATGTATTATGAAAGACCCAGCAGGACAATGACCCGAAGCTTCTGTCTTAGAATGGCCTTTACTCTCAACGCGATTAAAAATTCATATGTGGGTAGAACTGAAAGTAAGTTGGAATTGAAAGATGAACTTTGGGATTAATAATGCTAGACATTAGGGATACCAATACAATTTATTTGCGCTGTACTTTATTCCTTTTTAAAAAAAAAATACTTCCGTAAGATTTTTGAAGTGAGTTTATTATTCTTAATCGCATAAAAATGATTTTTGTTTATTTTAAATCACATAAAAATGTCTTGATAGATGTTAAAATATATATTAAAAAATTTGGCCTAGCCCTATTGACTCTAAATAATTTTTTACATGGAAAAAAACGGAAATTATTTTGACCACAGTAAATACACCGAAAAAAGCCCAATTTTGAAGCATCTAATGTGGTATGTCTAGCCAAAACACATACATGTAAATATTTTATGTGCAGATTTGTCGTTATTTTTATTCAATAAGGAAGAATGTACAAATTAAAATTTGCATTCCACTCAATGTATGTAAATGTGATTTTAAGACGACTAAACTATGCGTAAAATCGTTAAAATTAATTTTCAAACTCAAATCGTCTTTCAAAGTTGGAGCGGAATTAATCACCTGTTAAATTGATAATAAATTTAATATGGCCATATAAGTGACAGCTTAGACAAATAAACAACTAGGATTAAATTACTTAATACGCTTGTTTGTCGGTTTATACGTATCTGTGCATGAGTGTGCGTAAAGATCTGATATCTCTAACATGAGCGAAGCTTTTGTTAGTTAATGTATGTGTAATTAAGACCGATTATAGTTGAAATAAATTGTCACTATAATTCTCGGAAATGTTCGAACAAAAGATCTTAAAAAAAGTATATATGTATATTAAAGTACATACTCGTTTTATTTTTTTTTTGGTAAATTTTCTGTTTTGTTCTTAATATACTACATGTAATACAGTATAGTAGTTGGCCTTGATATGAAAATAAGGTCAATAAAATAACTATAAGTATATAAATAGGACAATAGGAAATCAATCAATACGCCCTAAACACAGTGAACTTCTTTCCTGTCAACATTAGGTTTAGTTGTGTAATTCATTTCGCTTTCATTCCAAATGCATATTATTGAGTGGCGTTTACTTATACTTCAGTTCGAAAATGAGTCCATTGGTTGACTGAGACTGCGGCGTGCATCGCGTTTAGTCTTCCTGCGAGTCTAACACTCCGACATTACGACAGTCTTTCGGGTGGTTTCTACCTCATCTGGACAAACAAGTTTGTTGCTTAACTCTTTTGTTTTGCACAGCCGCACGAAGGCATAGTACACCGTACAGTGTGTGATTGTTTCTGTCAATTGCAAATGCTCTACAGACAGATACTGAATGCCCCCGGTATAAAAAATGTATGGTGGCACATATTATTATGTATGTATGTCCATACATATGGCATGTTAGTTTTTTTAATATCTCGAACAATGTCTCCCGATGAGGCCCGATATCCTCAATCAAAGAACTTTCGACTGTCACTTTTTCTTTGTAAATATGAATGTATTAATATTGTAAACACACACAGACGCACGCTGGCTGTCACTCAAAAATTTGCTGGCATTTGTACGGGGAGAAAAGCCAAACACCCAATGAAATGCCACTAGCAATCAGTGTGCCCTGGTGGCAACTGTGGTGTGCTTTTTTACCTCTCAACTTTCCTGCCTTATTGACCAATTAATGTTTCGTCGTTGTATGCTTTTGTAATTCTTATCATTCGAAAATTTCGTTTCTTTTAATTGCTTTACACATACCTTCGATCAGAGAGATGGAGGGACCATGGACAAGCGCGGACAGAGAAAGTGTTTAGGTACGATGCAAACATACATATATACATATGTATGTATGTATGTATGTATGTGCCTACATGTTTATATGGGTATTTATTGTGTCGTCCGTCCGTGCGTCCAGCCAACGAAAAATTGGGTCAGTGTTGTCATGACATGTGTATATGTATGTGTTTGTGTGGATATGCACATGCATATGCAGGCCTGGCAATGTTTATGTTTTGATCGTTAACGGACGCCCAATGACATTTAACTCATTATTCATGCTTTGTTCACTCTTTTTCGCTCTCTCTCCGGCCATGCATTGGCTAAGCATCGATCGGCATGAAAGGACTTGTGCGGATAAACTTTGTAGCAAAGATTGTGTGGTGAGGGAGCGAAATGTAGCAGCGGCTTACTTGTGTAGGCGCGATTGTATTCTGGCTTTCATAACTGATCTCCATGCGCAAGATTTGAAATCAGTTTGACATTTCTAAAGCTTACGAAATATTTGTGTATGTCGGTATGTCTGTTTATTCCAACACCTGTGTTGTTGAGGAACCAAAGAAAAAGGTCACCAGACCACATACATACACTCGTACATGTGCAAAGTAATGTGGTTGCCTGGCGATGGTGTCATAGGCAAGGCAACAAAGAAGTTATTGTCTTAACACGATTTCATGCTTTGGTTCCGAACAGGTTATAAACATAAAAGAATTTTTCAACATTTTGTTGATTTACATACAGAGTATGTCTGCACGTTCATTTATAGTATAGACGACGACGACGGCGGCGGACGAAAGATCATGGATTCTGTCTGTGTGTAGAAATTTTTGAAAGCTGCGATAACGCAAAATTAAGGCCAAAAAGATAATGAAAAGACAAAAAGGCAACAACACAACAGCAATATTGATTTATGTATTTATTTACATACATATGTACGCAAGTATGTGTGCGCCTGTGTCTGTTTTGTCTGACCCCTGGCTAGTTAGCTTGCCAAAACACGACACCATAGAACTCACTCAATATTTAGCTCATCATACTCATCACTTGCCCCTACACAGTTACAGACAAGGTGGGAGGGGCGGCACAACATCTCCCCAATTAAGAGTTCTGCTTACCTTATCGAGAACAACTGAAACAGCCACAATATTCATCCATCCATACGCCGAGCGAATAATCCACAATAGGTTTGGTATCCGTCCGAATGCCAGCGAATTCCTTCCTGTTGACGCCAACAAACTTGTAACTTTGTTCGTACGAATGAACTCGGCGGCAGTACTGATACGATAGATAGTATCCAGTATCCCTGGCCAAAACTTGTCTAGCAACTATAAGTGCACATGTATATATGTATATATGCAGGTAGTGTACATAGATTTCGATTTGGCCATTTTTGTTGTTGCTTAAGTTTCACAATCTGAATTTCGTTCAAGTTTTTCTTTTATAATTTTTTATGTTTGAAAGTGATCGCGTATTGCGCTCAATAGTAGGCACCCATGCCAAATGGAAATTGGCTTTTTATTGGCTGCTATTTACGAAAAAAGGAAACAAAATCAATTTCAATACAATGCAATACTTTTCGTTACAGCGAGTATTCAAAAACCGTAGCCGCTGTCATAAACCAACCAACAAATTAGTTTAATTTTGGAAAAGATGTTTTGGCACGAGTGTAATTCACAACAATGTTTGCACTTTCGACACCTCTGTTTTGCTCTTTCAATTTTAATCTTTTATTCGTTTTCTTGTGGAGCCTGCCTATGTGTGTGTTTGTGTTATTTTTCTTCTTCTCCCGAGTACCGTTTAAATGGCCACGCGCGCGCTCATATCAGAATGGTTCTGCTCTTCGAGAGTTCAAATCGTTACTGCGGCTGAAACTGCTTGGCCAACAACTGGAAGCAACCAACCAACACCATCAGCCTCGTTCGTTAAAGACCAACGACGTACAAGAGGTACTGGCTCTGGAGCCAGAGTGGAGTGCTGGCTTTGTTTGGTGCTTTTTTCCTTCCATCGTTTTTTTTTTGGCATTTAGTGGTCGTTGCGAGTATTCGATAGTGGCAATAAAGTCTGAGTGCTTTTCGTGGTGCTTATGCCAAACGATTGAGTGGAATGTCGGTGCTACGAGTGGTGTTTATGGCCAAGAAACCTGTTACACAGGCTATTAGAAGTGCTCATTACAAGTTCGTAAGAGTATCTTACACCAATTTTACATTTCATTGAATTTTATTTAGGCGAATAAAAAAACAATTTACGAGTGGTTGTTGGTGGCTGGATGGCTCGGCTGATGTTGTACTTTGTCGACCATAGTCTCGAGGGATTTACACATTTATCCAAAATCTTGTTCCGAAAACGACTCGAACTCAAATTTTGAGAAATTCCTTTTTGTTTTTGGTTTTTAAAACTGAATAAATCTCGTCGTGGTGAGCGGGAAGGGAGCGAACATTGATTCCAGTTTGGCACACGCGAGATGTCACTAAAATATGCCATGGCATTCGTTGTTGTTTTGTTGGTGTGTTTTTTTCGTTTTGCTCATTTTCGGATGTTGGTACGGTTGGAATGGGAGAGTGCTGGATACTTTCCTCCAGTCTACTCTTTCGTATGCACATACGTACAGCCAGTGTTTACGGTCTGGGGACGACGGAGCAGTGACTGTGTGTGCTGTGGACATGTTGGGCCTTGTGTGAGCTACCGAATTTTCGCTATTGCATCCCAAGGAATTTTTATTGTTTTCATACAAAGAACTAGTCAGGCAAACGAATACACCTAAACAGGCATATTCGCGCGCACACATGCATATGTGTGTGTGTGTATGCGCAGACATTCCTTTGTGACGGAAAGGTAAACACTTTGTAAGCGCACATACAGACAAAATAAGTACTGAGTGCACGTACATATGGATGGTGTTAAAAGCTGTTTGAACCACTACTTTTGAAGTCTGGCTGCCCACTTTGCTCAGCTTTGCGTTGAAAAGGAACCCACTCCAACGTGTGTATGTGTTTTTCTTTTATAGTTTCCTTAGTTCAATGGCCTTTACATGAACTAGCTATGGATGTGTGTCTGTACGTACCTTTGCACATATACGTTCGTACGTACAATGTATGTGTAGTACGTCGAATCGACGACAAATAGGAATAGCATTTCAATCCGATCCAATTATATACTAATATCTCACGGAATCCTTAAAGCCCCCACTGGGACGGCTCTATAATCTGGGCATACTAGAGTCATGTGCCTATAAGCTCCTAGTCGATGTGGAACGCCGAGGCGAGTATTTCAAGCTGGAAGTAAAAAGAATATTTGTACAATAAAATACCTAGCAAGGGGAAAATTGAAAATAATTAAGACAAGATTTTATTATGTTTCAACAATGTGCTCGAACCTAACTGATATAATTGGAAAAATTGTACAGGGTCTAGAGACAACGGATCAAAATAAATCTTTTTTTTTATAAGTCACACAGCAATTCGACAGAACATTTATATAACCGCCTTACCGAGATCAAAAACTTGCATTGGGTCTGCCACTTCATGAAACATTTATCCGAGTCTCAATAACGTAAATTTTATTGGATCCTAACTGATTTTTTTTTACAAAGTCTGACAAGAACGGACCAAAATGTATTTGTTTTGAAAACATTACCTATTCAAATTGCTGCTACTCGTATATTTAAATCGAGTTGAATGGTAGCCTCTAGGTAAGCGAAAAAAGCATATTGCAACACGAATTGCAAATCTTAAAACACGAATTGAATACCAAAAAGAAGCTTTTATTGCAATTCCACTCAATCATTTTTTTTAAGATTTAATAAAGTTACATTAATCCCATTAAGGCAAAAACTGGGAACCTCTCTTAATCAGTAAGCTGTGCACGATATAATTCGTATACTCACTTACAGAAATCTACTGTTTTATGCCTGCTCAGATTGTTTAGAGGACCTTTTACATGACTTATAGTTTAGTAACATACTCGTAAAATCGCCGGCATTTTGAGGGATGCCAAAAAAATTCTAGATGTTCTTACAAAGGTTTCATCCTGGGTTTGCTTGAATAAAAGTCGTACACACTACCCATCATACCACAGTGGGCCAAAAGCAAAATTAGGACAAGCAAAATCACTGTAAACTTGAGTTCAAAGTTAATCAAAATATAAAATTAACCAGCAAGAAAAATCCGACAAGACCATCGCCAAGAGCTTAAGACTCCATTCCTGTCAATCAAATTAAAATCTGATGATATGTGCTACTGTTAGACCGAAACTATATTTGGGTCTATTAGAACCGAAATTAGGATGTTTTTATGCATAGGGGCTGTGTCAAGAATTGGACCGGTATGGTTTATTTTCGGTGATGTTGCAATATGTTGCAACGTTGAAATCTGATGATATATACCGCTGTTAAGTTGGGAAAACCCTAAATAGGAAGGTTCGCTTATGTTGGACTAAAACAAGATTTGGACTGATCTAGCCTGTTTTCAGCAATGTTTTTGACCCCAGTTGGGTGGTTGCCCCATCAATATCAGAACTTGAACCCAATTTTTTTTCCAATTTCCAGACCAATCTTTATTTGGCGAAACTTAGACATTTATTATAGAAACAGGTGGGCAGGTGAACAAGTCTAAATTGACTAAGAAAATAATTCTGAGTCGATTGGTTTAAATTTAGATATGTGTACCACACATTTTTCTGGTCGTTACAAACAGTAACCCTATGCACAAATCCATAATAAATTTCTAACGGAGTGTGGTGAAGAAATAGAAATAACGGCAACCTATGAGGTACATCCACTCGGTTGTCTTCAGATGTAATTGCAAAACAAATACCTCAGGTAGGGGGCAGCACAAAAAATTGGAAGGAATCTTTCATCTAAAAAAGAGGTTCTGGGCATAAGAAAAATGTTAGATTTAACAAAACACCAATGGCTTGGCTTTTCCAAGGCACAGAATATGAAAAGCAACCCTCGTATACGAGTATTTGTCCTTAACACCGTGATTTTTAAATCCATTGTGGGGAAAAAGATCAGTATACGAAACAAACAAAAACAAATATCCCATAAATAAAACCGAAAGGACCAAAATATAATAAATAGTAGGGCTGTGGCCTGTGGAATCCAAAAAAGAACAATCGGTATTACGGATTTTTACTGCATGTTTGTGCATTTCGTCAGGAGTCCAAATCCGGTTATGACGACTTTTCGAATTAAGTACAGGTCCCATACTTACTATACTTCGACTGGTCATAAAGACTTTCTACTCTGAGACTTTAGTAGAACTTTCGGATTTAACAACTTTGGAGGGCTCACACATTATCGATCCGAAAAGTAAAGCACATTTTAGCTTGCAAGGATTCGGCCATCCCGAACCTCACGGCGATCAACTTGTTTTTGAAATCAAGAGGTACGTTTATGGTGCAATCTCACAATGGTAGGCAATCGCTTGATCGAAAAGTGGTTTCAAAGGTGCTTATTCGAAAAGATGGACCAATTAAGTAAAATTTGTGATAGAAGGGAAAGTAGCTGGTTTATGTATAAAGAAATTTCAAATACACGAGTCATACCGACTGAATGGTAGTTGTAGTGTTCTTCAGGTCGAGATACAAGCACAACAGATTTGTAGGCTTTGCACTCTGGTAAAATCCAAACTGGTTAAGAGTTGCAAAATGTCATTAAGCACCTTTACGGACTGTTATACTCTCTTGGTACAGTTATGATGAAAGAAACGAGGTGACATATGAACTAGCACGTCTGCGCTCGTCAACAGATACTACAGATGCAAACATTGACTAAGAATGATAAATGTAAAATTGCTAAGGCTCTATAGCCTAAACTAGACAAGAACAGAACCGAAACTCTGTTAGAAAAAAAGTGATGTCAAAGTGCTAAAAATTGTCCTGACCGGACATTGTAATGATGGAGAGATGCTTAGAAAATCGCAGGTGGAAGTGATGGAATACTGTTGCCTGTTTGAGGATGAGGTCGAGCTAGTGGAGCTCCTTTTATGAAGATGCGCGTCCCTCCAGAAAAAAAAGGCTGGGGAAGTACTTTCTTGATAATCTGAAAAGGTCTGCAAGACGTTAGATCTGAATAGTTTTATAAGCGTTTGTCGGTCGAAGCCTATGGGCAGGTTATAGCGTAATGACAATTATAAGTTGAATGGACCTTTTATTGATACCTGCGTGTCAACTTTCCAAGATACAAGTGCTTCTAACTTAACCTGAATTTCCAAGGATTCGACCATGCAGAGCTTCAACTTTCTTGTCCAATCGAGTGGGATTTTATTTTTTGGAATATGCATAATGTCACAAACATTTTTTGAAAGAAGATAACATCAAAGCTTTCTTTTAAGCCATTTAAACCTCATCTTATACCACATATACAGTAGTTATAAAAATTAGAATTTTCTGAATAAAAAACAAATCTTAAAAAAGTTTTTTTGGAATTAAAGAATTATAAGTTAAGGAGACAGCGATCAATAGCAGACCAGTTTGAAACGTTGGGTCGAAAACTATATGTGTGGGCGCCAGTCATATGTAGAATTTAGAGACAGGAAGTCGAAGCCCTGTATAGTTAAACAAGGAGTTCCCCAGGATGGAGTGATATCACCGTCTCTGTTTAACCTCTACTTCTCTAAAATTCCTGCATCACCAGACGGCGATGACATTTTGTTGTACGCTGATGATTGCACAATTCTGGCGTCAGGATCTAAAGTGGATGGCATATGCGAGAAAATAAAGTTTTACCTCACTGACTTAGCACGTTTTTTCACTGCGGGGAATATGAAATTATCCGCCTCCAAATGACGTCAACATCCCGACTAGCAAGTACTCCAAATCGTTGGGGTCACATTGGACAGCACATGCTACAGCTATCTGCGATAAGCTCAAAAGTAGAAACAAGGCTCTCAAGTCACTTGCCGGCAGTACTTGAGGAGCCGACAAAAAACCTTGATGACCTCTTACTTATACAAAGCGATAGGTCGGTCGGTAAACGTACTACGTAGCATATGTATGGTCGACGAACGTGAGTACGGCGCAGTTGAAGAAAATTCAGAATTGCCAGAATGCCGCCCTCAGAACATCAACAGGGTGTCTTCTTATGTCTTCTGAGGGCCATCTACATAAGGAGACGAATGTCCTTACCGTGCGCAGACACAATCTCCTGCCGTATAAGCAATACCTGATAGGGTGTTTTTGCAGCAGTCATCCCAACAGCCATCTCTTGGACAGGATGCCTCCGCACAGGCAGACCAGACACGATCTTCATGATCTAGAGAGTGAGTTCCAGCGGTACAAGAGAGAGCCTTTAGATCATCGAAACTATCAGGCAGGTCTGAACAACATTCACGCCGATGAAGTCTCAGCAGCAGTATTCAGCTACCGCGTGAATGTAGTGCTAGGGGAGCATCCCCCGGAGATTTCACCTGAGGAGAAGTTACTACCTCGGCAGAAGCGCGTGGTTCTGGCTCAGCTGAGATCTGGATGGTGCAGCCGCCTCAATTCTTATTGGGCACGAAATGGTGCTAGCGTTCCAGACATTTGTCCCGCCTGCCATCAGGGACCACATGGCGTGCTGCACCTCTTCAATTGCCCAACAAAGCCCACTCAGCTGACCTCCAGGTCTCTGTGGACGCATCCAGTTCAAATGGCGCGTTTCCTTCACCTGAATATCGAAGCAGATCCCCGATAGACAAACAAGACTTCAAAATATAATATATTGATGTTACAACAACAACAATAGCAGAAGGCTTTAAAGTCCCGAGTCCCTAGATTACAGCTGCCCATATATAAAAGTCCTTAAGCCTGGCCTTCAATTTTACCTAAATTCCGGTGACTATAATCAATAGCAGAAGGCTTGAAAGACCCAAAACCCTAGATTACGCATGTCTATAGCTGAAAGCCTTTAAGACCGCCATCACAGAAGAAAATTCATATTAGAAAATCATTATTAAGGCGTACTGAACCGAGCGCCCCGCAATGAGTCGGCGACAGACTTCAAACCTTAGGTGTCTGTAACTCGGGAAATATGGTCGTCCAAAAAATGTTTGGTTTTATTCCATTGTTTTTTTGTCGTGGACCGAAAAGCAGGTTTATTCTTTATTCCATCTTCAATTCACGCATGGAATCACGAAATTAGAAATTTTTCTTTTGCAATTTTGTGAGACAGGAATGAGCATTTCATTATATAAAATACTTACCATTGAAAATATGTGCGTACTTCAGAAATAACGAGATTTTATCTTCTTGGAAATGTGTAATAACTGAAGCAAACGCCCAAATTAGGGACTATATCTTATTTTTTTCTAGACTTGCATCCAGCTTGCAGCTTTTTTCTATTGATGGCCTTAATTTGGCGGTTTTTCGTAAAAACAGAGCTGCGTTTGGCGTTCTCATCGTTGATGACAATCAGCGATGAGAGTATTTTGTTGTTGTTTTGAGCCAGTACGAACAAAACAAAGCAGCAACTAAATTGAAGCGTTACGTCCGTTCATAGCGATGCAGAACGACATTTCAAAATAAAGACACTAACACAATTTCATATTTAGACGATAAATTGTTCTTGGTGGACGATATGCTTCTTCTTCGCAATAATGTAGAAAAATAGCACTCAATAGCGCGCAAATGTTTGGTTTATATATGTACACAAAAGCTGAAAATGGCAAAATTCAAACACAGAACACATTAAATTCGCCCACTTTAAATGCAAAAAACAGCTCTCCCAATATGAATGTTGTTTTTCTCAAATTCTCAAAGAAGACGTATATCGCCCATCTAGTACATTTTATCGTCTCTAGAGAAAGTAATCAATTGTTAAGTTATCAGTTTTAGAATTTGCTAATCGATTCTCTTAAAAATTGAAATCGATTTGTCAATCTTTATTTGCTCATCGCTAGAGAGAAAACAAAGAGTTTTTTTATTTATTTATCAGCAACTTACTTTATTTGCATTGTGATTCCATTTCTTAAACAGTGTTTTGCGGTTCGTTGCGTTCAACATTTAAAGTTCACTTATTTAATGCATGCAGTCTTGAAGAAACATATCAATATTGCAGTTGCAACTTGAAACATCTTTGGAAAACGAACAAGAAAACATTTGTCACCACTTTCAATTTTTTTGTTGCTGTTTGAAATGAAAAATTACGGCGGTGGAAGTGGTAATTCCACCAACGAAGGCCGTGCACAGAATCGAAATGAACGAAATGGAAATTCTGCGGACGATTCTCATGGTGATAGTGAGGAGGAATATGCAAGTCCCCATAACAATACTAGTGGTACTGCCGGATCACGCTTCTCTTATAAAGAAGCCATGAACACGCCCCTGACCACAACAGCTGCTAGAGAGCCTGGCAGTAGTTTTATGGAAATTCCCGCCTCGTCAACATGCATTGAAGGAGTTTCTCCAATGGCCATCTACAACGAGGAACGTATGAGACGCAAGCTTCAGTTTTTCTTCATGAACCCCATTGAGAAATGGCAAGCAAGGAGAAAGTTCCCATACAAATTTGTTGTTCAGGTATGTATGTTAAATACATTTCCTCAAAAGAATTTAATAAGCGGGTGTGACGTGTAGACCAGATCTGTTCTGATTGCTTCCCATGAAAAAAATGAATACATACATCTCCATTCACACAAGTACAATACAAGTTAATTGTTTGCCATCTTAATTCTTGATTTAGTTCGTCTCCAAACAAACAATATGCGCATACATTGAACATTTAACGAGGGCTGGTGGGTCGGTGCTTACAACATTACCACTCACCCTTATCTTAAGTAAGCGTTTTGTGTCTGTGTATCTGAATACAACATTGGTTTGCAAGCCACATATTTGTGCAAAAAATCGAATATTTTACGTAACGTTTATTATTTTGCTATGGACATAACGGCCACATTGTTAGATGAATGTACTTAAATGTGTTCGTGTTTATTCATACGAACAGAGAACCTCCCCACACTCATAAGTACTAAGGTTCTCAAGCAGGTCAACTACATCTGCCCGTACGTCTGTAACACCCTAAAAATGTATTCAACGAAAATATGCTTATTTAGTATGAAAAACTTGATTGATACCATGATTCCACTATATTCTAATAGATAAATACCAGTTTTAGTAATTCACCATAACGACCGGGTTATAAAATTCAGCTTCTCTGGTAATGTTTGGCAATTTTGCTAATTCGGATGACAAAACTATCCCTATTGAATGAAATCTTTCATTCTAATTGGATAATCTTGGTTGGGAACTTCTACATGACTAGAAATAAAAATATATAAATGTTAAACGATAATAAATACTAATAATGCAAAAGTTTACTTACCGTAGTACAGGCTTCGTTTTACCCTACAAACAATTTGCTGCAACAGTATAAAAATGACCTAGAACTAGAGTTGTTCTCTTTAATTAATCCTTTCACCATTCCGAGAAATTCTAAGCAATTCTTAACCGAAATAGAAAATTCCACTTGTTGTTTTAAATTCTGCGAAAGTATTTTTGCAATTTGTTAACGACCATTTTGTCCTTAATATTCTAATGATGGTCCATTTTGTAAATGAAACAAATTCAATATTTTTATTTTTAATAGTAAAACAATATAAAGGTTTAATCAAATGAACGAGCTTTGTTGTTTAAATGATTGTAACTGCAAAATTGCAACGAAACGTCGAGAAAAAAATTCATTTTATTTACAATATTGATTATCATTTGCCCTTTTAGAACGAAAAAGTAAAGTTACGTTTATTTTAATGCTTATTGAGGAAGCTTTACGCATTTGATTTGTTTTATTGAACAGACAGCGGCTTTAATTTTAAATCAGTATCAAAAAACAAACGTTTTTATACTTAAGCTAGCAAGAGTTCCTTATGTGCAAAATATTCTAACATATTGATTTCGTATTTAAGCTTTTGTATAAACTTTGAAAAATAACCAAAAATAAAATAAATATTGGCCAAATCAAAAGAAAGAAAGCATTCAAAATAGAACATAAAATTGCATTGAATACGTGTCTTCAACTAAGTGACACATATTGCATTTGTAGCGTCGATGTATCCAGCATTTGGAATTATTGTACTTGTCCATTGGGTCAATTACTTACCATCCCATTGGGTTTATTTTTTAACTTTAATCTATCAAGGCTAAAATCTTTTCAATGTTATATTGGCTGTGTTCTATTAACTAGTCGCGTAGAAGGTCGCTAACGTGATTACTTTACACCATTGTACAAAGAATATACAAAAGATTTTGTTTACAGAAACTCTAGATAGTGCGTTTAAATTGGGTAGAAAGTTTTCAAGAATAACCTTAGGCGAGCACGGTTATAACTCTCTTATAGTATTTCTTCTATAACTTTTGTCTACAAATTCAAATTTTCTAAAAATTAAAATTTTTCAAACGGTGACTGATGCATACGTTCATATATACACAAAGAAATTTCAAAAATTGCCCTTAGTTTTGATGTAATCTCTTTGGCGAGCACTTACTCGTTTAATAAGCCAGTGCCAGTAGAAGACGCCTATTGATACAACATCTTTGGCGTACAAACTTAATGATATTATTAAGTAAAAAATCGCAGTTTGTTTTTTTGATCGCCCATTCGAAATTCTTGTATATTTTAAATCTCGCAGTTTGTTTTTTTGATCGTCCATTCGAAATTCTTGTATATTTTTAAATCTCGAGTGGCCCCATCGGAAATATATCATACAAAAGGATTTTCATACGGCCACGAATTTATTATAAAAGTCGTTCTTCCCACAAATCATTGGGCTATGAACTATATGGCACCTACTTTTTAAAGTTGACTTTAAACGGCTAATGCATTTTACAAAGATGAACTTTTTTACTTGGCTTTGAGATTGAATACTCTCCTGCAGCTCAACAAATGTCAATTGTTCCTACCCATGTTACTTGTGTGATAGTCGTGCATACTAGCCATTAATCAGGGCGGCCCTATACTGTAGTTGTTTTATATTAAGAGTTTAAAATGAAAAAGTATTTTATTTCACATTTAACCTCAACCTAATGTAAATAGGTCTTTGTTTGTTAGATACTGATCAATTTTGGTTGTCTGCAGATGTGAACTAATTTTAAATACGGTTTTTAGCTAAAACTTTTTTTAAACTGTCATTTAAACGCAACAATAACACCTACTGGGAAGAAACTACTGTAGTATTTTAAAAGACCAGTCTAGTTTTTAAACTTAAAATGTTTTGCCCGTTCATCTCACTAAATTTGATTTTTTTCTTACCACTCTTAAATCTTTTTATGTCGCAGAAAAACTTTTAAATTCATTGTAGGTGCTTTCGGGTCGTTATCACCGATTATTACCTTATTATTAGTTTAGTTTGGTAATTAGTCAGGCTTTTTCCTTTATGTTTATTTGTATGTGTGCTGCTTTTAACCTGTTATCTAGACACACAAATCAAAACAAAAACGACGTTAGCCAATATTAAGTCTGAATCATCGAAATATTTTACACAAAATTTAATTTAAACACTTACTAAACGTAGCACAGTTGTCTGTACTAGTTTCCTTTGTTAAATTACACAATACATTTGTAAACAAAATCGAGTCGAAATCAAACAATACGCTGTTGTGTGTAATTGTTTCATTTGCCGCTTAAATTTATCAGATGTAGCTATAATTCCTCATGAGAAACACGTCGATTTTAGTACTCCAGGCTTGCCTTAGAATTACTATTTATACAGACGATTCGGAACGCTAGAGCTTCATGAAACCAAGATATTAGTGACATATATTTATTTGATTTGCATATTGTAATTCGTTAAAGAAAGAATATGTTCGCTTTAGAAAAAATGTTTCAAGTTTAAGCGATCTATAATTGGACTTAATAGATACCGATATGGGATGGTTCTGATACGATACGATATGGAATCATGCGAAACTGTCATTAGAGAGCCTGTTTAGGCTTTCGCATGTGTGCGGAAGTAAACACGTTAAGTCCATATGTGTAATATCGTATCCGCCCAATTCGGATTTTACATGACCTCTACCAGGGATTCGATATAATTGTGGTAAAAATAACAATTATCGTATTTATACTCATAGTAGCTACCCTACGGAAAATTGGACCGGTACAGAACCAGTCACGTGATCGGTTCCTCATGGATGGGAACCGGTCCCAACACCGGCCCAACTATATGAAAAGAACCAGTCATTTAAGGGAGGCAATAGACGCTACTCAGATACCATGTGATATGTCATAGGAGTGCTCAAAAAGGACAGGTACCGAACGTGTCATTGTATCCAACATTGATTACCCATCAAAGAACCCATCCTATCCATTCCATCACATCAGTTTAATTTAACGATAAGTCTGATTGTTTTGCTCTGAATGTAAATTTGCATAACAATTTAAATAGATTTCTAAACAAAATCCGTTCAAAGTGGTTTTTGTTTTAAAGATAGCTGAAATTCGCGGTTTTATGAGCGAAGTTATACCGCGAATTTGACGATTATGAAATTTCAAGTTCTGTGGCACGTTCCGTTTTCACCCATCGGCACATTAAGGGTAATTAACTTTGCATTTCCCGTAGGGTATGATCCGTAGGCTCGGAGCCCAGTTTCAGTAAAATCAATAAAATCACTTCTTTTGAATAGAGGGTACTTTTATCGGGCCCACAGTGTTTATGTAGACTTTAAAAAATACATACATTTCGAAAAATAACGAATTTCTATTACAATTGTATGGGCATAGGTTCGTGTTAATCTTCCGTGTTTTGGTTTAAAACCCTTGCTCATTTTGGATGAGTCAAGTATGTCTTCACAAATAAGGTATTTGTCTAAGGTATGTTTCGTTCTCGGCATAGATCGAAATTGTAGAAATCTGATTTAACAAACTAAAGGGCACACGATGTTTATTGTAAAAAAATCAAAATTTTTCAGAAAATTATCTTAATATTTTTTAATATGATAGAAGGATCTATGGCAATTATGTGTGAAGAAAAATATCGGCCAAATGCTCGCCACGGCTTCTTCGGTGGCATAAATCCGATGATCCATATTTTCATTACACGGCTTTTTAATTTCTTGAGCAAAAAAGCCATTGTTTTGTTGACTGTGTGGCAAGTGGCAATATTCTGTTAAAACCACATATAGTCCAGGTCCTTTACCCCAATTTCTGGCTACAAGAAGTCCGTTATCATCTTGCGATAGCGAACACCATTCACGGTAACTGCTTGGCCGACCTCATTTTCGAAGAAGAACGGCCCAATGTCGCCGCCAGCCCATATTCCGCACCAAACAGTCACTTTTTGTGGATGCATCGGCTTTTCAAAAATCACTCATGAATTCTTTTTTGCCCAAAAGCCCAATTCTGACAACTACACTGTGGACACATTTGCTCGATGAGTCTGACCAAAATAAGCACGAAGTGCACGAAATTCATGTCCATTTTCCATTATGGAATTTGTCAAACACTTAAGCAAAGAAATGTCAAATTAAATTGGGCAAATCGCTGGACGTTAAGGTGTGAATTACGATTAACATCGTGCATTATGGTTGGACCACCCTTTTAATTGCTGTTTCATCGAATTTTAGCGCTAACCATTTAAGTAGTCTTTTATAGCCGACTGTATATAAAACGCACAACTGGACAAAACCGAAACACATACCTAGTCGGAATAATATTTAGCTTGTATCTTTCAGATAATTAAAATTGTTTTGGTGACCATGCAGCTGTGCCTGTTTGCGCACTCACGTTACAACCACATCAACTACACGTGGGACAACCGTATAGCGTTCTCACATCTCTTCCTACGCGGATGGGATTCGTCGCGTGAAGTGGAATCGTACCCGCCGTCAGTGGGCCCCTTTGCCCTCTATGAGAAGAACGAGTTTTTTGATACGATCGATTATGCAATCAACGGTTATGCAAATATGAATCGTTCGATAGGACCCTATGACTATCCCACGCAGGATAACAGTATGGCACCCCTGAAGCTATGTTTGTACAACTAC
Organism: Hydrotaea diabolus; assembly: GCA_963513945.1. NCBI lineage: Eukaryota > Metazoa > Arthropoda > Insecta > Diptera > Muscidae > Hydrotaea > Hydrotaea diabolus. The sequence continues at coordinate 1,018,746 of OY740719.1, read as the reverse complement.
CGGGAGGGCACAATTTTCGGATTCAACGAATCGTACATATTTAATCCGGAAATCGAGTTGATATGTGAGTCCCTTCCGCCCAATGTCACAGAAGTCGGAGTCAAGAAGTACCTACTGCAGAGAGGAGTCGATGTCAGCTTCTCGTCACTAGTCAAAGCTTCATTGGTTTTTGCCATTAAGACGATCAATTTTAAGGCCTATGGAGGGCCCCTGTCTGCGCCGGACTGCTTCAAATTTGACGTTACCATTTTTTTCGATAATCGAGATCATGACGGTCAGATGCTGCTGTCGTTGGATGCCGATGCTACACGATTGCACTGCAAGGGTGATGTGGACTTTATTTCGGATGCAGAATTCGACGCAATACTCAGAAGTATATTGAATATATTTGTATTGCTGGTTTGTATGTTGTCCTTTGCTCTATGCGCCAGAGCTTTGTATAGAGCGTATCTTCTGAGATGTCAGACGGTCAACTTTTTCCATGCCCATTTCAACAAGGACCTGAGCTTTGACGGCAGGTTGGAGTTTGTAAATTTCTGGTAAGTTGACATTTACGGAAACTAGTTGTTAATTCTACTTATCAGTTTTATATTCTTAGGTACATCATGATTATTTTCAACGATGTCTTACTGGTTTTGGGCTCAGCTTTGAAGGAGCAAATTGAACGCAAGTTTTTGGTGGCAGACCAATGGGACACCTGTTCGCTGTTCTTGGGCATTGGCAATCTATTGGTGTGGTTCGGCGTTTTACGCTACTTGGGCTTTTTTAAGACGTACAACGTAGTAATATTGACGCTGAAGAAAGCGGCTCCAAAAATCTTTCGTTTCCTGGTTGCGGCTATGCTTATCTATGCCGGCTTCGCTTTCTGTGGTTGGCTAATCCTGGGACCATACCACATGAAATTCCGGTCTTTGGCCACCACCTCTGAATGCCTTTTCTCCTTAATCAATGGTGATGATATGTTTGCCACATTCGCCACACTTTCATCGAAAGCCAGTTGGCTGTGGTGGTTCTGTCAGATCTACCTGTACTCGTTTATATCGCTTTATATTTATGTGGTGCTGTCGTTGTTCATATCGGTCATCATGGATGCCTATGACACTATCAAGCGCTACTATCGTGATGGATTCCCTCTGTCCGACTTGAAAGAATTTGTCGGCACACGAACCGATGAAGATCTTACCTCGGGCGTTTTCATGGACAACATGGACGATTTCGAACAAAGCAGTTTTATAGATACAATGCGCAAGGTATGCTGTAGCGCTTGCTGCCGAAATGCCAACGCCACCACTGCAACAGGTCCCTCTGGCTATACAAGCCTAACAAGTATTATAAAATGAAGACCGCTTCGTTGGACCAGCTCCCTTGAGTTGGTCTCTCTGTTATTGTATCCTATCGTTAACTAGCTCAATGTTTTGTTTGATGTGTAAGTAAGATTTGTTTGTAAGCTTCTATTATGCGGCAGAGTTTCCAAAACAACCATCTGCCGCCTGTATGTAAAGCCTATTTGAGCATTTGTTCATTTTCTGTATAAAACCAAAGTTTAATAACGGAAGGATGTGTGTAAGCAAGCATTTCCATTGGGGGAAGGAAACTCAATGCGACAAGTGTAACAATGTAAACCATAGTTAAATATACTAGTGTATGTATGTATATATAGTACATATGTAATAATAATCCCGTGAATATGTAATTAATATCCTAAGCCTATTTGCATTTCATTTCAAAGGACAGCATTAAATTTAAAACGAAAGTATGGAGTTTGCTTGCAATGGCTTGAAAAGTGCAATGTTAATTCTATCGAACAACTTAGTTATATAAAAATGCCATAATGTCACATATACACGGGTAGGGATGAACACGGTAAAATTGATCACATCACAAAAACAGGACGGCATATGTTTTCCTAGAAGAACAATGTTTAACAGTTGTAACTGTTGTAACATTAATAATGAAAGATAGAGTGACCTAGTATTTAAGGCCTGAAGGTCTCAAATGCATTTAATGAAGATTTTCTCAAAATTATCAATCAATTTTGCTTGATACAATGAATAGTTTCGGAGAACCTTATTGAAACGGTCATTTCTAAGCTCAAGTATTTTCAGTATGCAATAACAAATTTACTATTTGTATTCATTCCACCACAGTTTATGTGAAAAAAATGATTGAAACCCTTTTGAAATATATTAAAATATCCGTGACTGTCACATACGAAAACAACGTTTCGGGACTGTAGAACTGTATAAGAACAACTAAGACAGCATGCAGTCGGACTGGGCAAACTAAAGGGTTTTCCGTTAATGGCATAACAATTCTTTACATAAATAAAACAGAGTATTTCAGATAAGAGTTTAATTTGTTCCAGGTGTGGTGCAATTGTTACATTTTAAGAATGAAATTCGAATTCGGTCATATGACCACCACGAGCCCGAGTACAGCGATCTATTCTTTGGACCAAATTTTCCACCAATCTTGCACACATTTCGACCGGAACGTTGGCAATTTCGCGTTGATTGATTTGGCCTCATAAAAAGAATTCCACTGGCGTTAAATCGCATGAACGAGGTGGCCATTTGAACGAACCATTACTTGAGATAACTCATTCACCGAATTTGCCTTTCCGTAAATCGATTTTAACGCTTGCTGCGTGGCTAGTGGCACCGTCTTGTTGATACCACATAAAAAAATTATTTTCTAACATGTCACGATTGCGCTCTCCATTGACGGTTGCTTCATCGACGATAAAATACGACCCAATCACACCTCCGGCATGAAAACCACACCACACAGTAATTTTTTGCGGATGCAATTGTGTCTCTTGAAGCACATGTGGCTAATTTTGTTTATTGAAAAACCACTCAGGCAGAAAAGAGCTTCATCGCTAAATATGATTATTACGGTCAAATATTGGAGTAAGCGCTCCTAAAGTTGCGACCACCGACTCAGAATTTCGGTAGTAGTTTTTAATGCTGTCCAAACGTTGCTTGTAAGTAACCTTTACCATGACAAAAATTTTGACTAACTTTTGGACACTGAAAGATCATTAAATATGTTTGACGGTGCGTTGGCTTAAAGATACGAAATTGTTGTCCCTATTGGAAACCCCTGTATTTGATACACTAAACCACTGTGATAAAAAAGAACTTATTATAAATACTTCTGAAGCGCTAGAGCAATAAATCTGGAGAAATCTTTTAAAGTAGGCCTATGTCATAATATTGGCTCATTGGAATGGTTACCGGTCGCTCATCACGCATGCGGCTCGTTGAGCGGGCCGATATCGGGCGGAAAATTTGTATGTGGAATGAATGAATAGATTCACGTTTGAACTTTCAAAATCAGTCATCGATTTGAGCAACGTAATGACGACTTTGTGATATTTGTAGCTCACATAATCGTCCATCTGTGGATACATATTTCATGTCGCATACACGAAGGAATGTGCGTACTAAAGAGAATATCGCCACTGCAAACGAAAATGTTATAAAGGGTTGTTAAATGTTAAGGGCCGGTCATCCACTGATGCCATTTCTTGCCACCATTCTGACCATTGACGACGTTTGAAATGGTCAAGAGGCTTTAGTCCTGGAGTCAATTGCACCTTGTAAGCGTGTAAATAAAAGTCTTTATGCATAATGTTCATCAACGACGAGCGTGAGAGGTGCAATTGATGGACACGACTACGAGTTGAGGTGGAAGGCTCTTTAGCCACACTCGCAAACAGCAGCAATATTGCACTGGTGTTTTCACATCTTCTACAGACTCAGTTTGCTCAAATTTTTGAACGATTTTTCCGATTGTACGCACATTTGGACGATTAAATTGACCGAAAAAATCACGAAGTGCATTTTGAATTAAACGCCCCTTTTTAATAATAAGCCTGAATAACTTTAACGCGTTGCTCGCTTGTGTATCTTTCCATGGTTCAAATTGAGTTAGTCTGAAATTGAGAAATATCGAATGAAGTGCAGAAAAAACGACAATTTTACGTGTGGTTCACATTCAACATCGGCCCTTAAAATTTACCCACCCTTTATTTACATGCTTATTGTACTTTTACTTCTTCTTGAGCTGAAACATGGGAGGTTGCAAAAACTGATTAATCGTTGCTGGTAGTACTTGTATTTGGGAGAAAGATCCTTCGCAAAATCCTAGTGCTAAGCTGCGCCAACAGATTGCATCAACCTCGAACCGTGGGATTTATCTTGGGCAAACACTTTTCGTGCTAAAAAACTGACTACTTTTTTATTTAACGTTTACGTGGGACTTCAATAAATGTAGCATTTTCAGAACGTAGGTAAACGCCGATATGTAGTTTTATCGTGTAACAGATTGAATTTTACCTTCGAAAATGGGAAACAAAATGTTCATAAAAAAATATTAGGTGAACAATATTTAGGTGTATCTTGTGTTCACGGCATAAATAGTTATTTCCATGAAGTTTACAGATATAGGGACATTTTCGTAAAAAGTTACATCTAAAAATCTTTAACTGTTCAATCTTTAGGGCTGTTCGCGACATAATGAAAAAACAAATTGTCGGATCTTTTCGCATACTAGCTTATTTTGCGCCAATTGTAGAACAAAAAAGACTTTCAATCGAACCACATTTAGTGGTTGCTCAACGCTCCCAATGATTCTGAGACATAATGGAGGTTCAACGTCGTTAATGTGCCGAATTATCGCATTCTTTAGCCCTTGAATTGTTCTTGGGTTATTGACGTACACTTTTTTCTTTTAAATATCCAAAAAGAAAGAAGTCCAACGGTACGGGTTAATATCCCCACGATATAGCACGACGATTGAATTTCTCGCGCGAAGGAGCCATTGTATCGTTGGAGGTGTGGCACCTTCATGTTAAAACCATATGTGACAGCGCATAGAAAAAGGGACTTAAGGGTAAAAAAATCAGTTTTCATTTTTTGATGTGGACAACATCTGAGCATCATCTCGCGATAGCGAACACCTTGACTACACACGGTTACTGCTTGGCCGACCTCATTTTCGAAGAAGTACGGTCCGATGACCGAACAAACTGAGCAAGCATGCACAGGTGTTTTCACATGTCTTACAGACCCGGGTTGCTACAATTTGTGCACAATTCTCCCGATCATGGTTACATTTGTCCGATTATGCTGACCAAACAAATCACGAAATGCATTTTGATCTGAACGCTCATTCTCGTAAAAGGCTGTAACAATCTAAACTGACTGTTCAATTGTAAAACTATTCACAGTTGAATTTGTCAATCATTATTTCCATGAAAGAACTATCAAATTAAGTTGGACAAAAAAAAAACTTGACTTTACAATTAACATTGTGCATTATGGTTGGACCACCTGTGTATATATCCTTAGAATTTCTATTTTGTCGATTTGTGAATTGGAAATAGAAGAAAATGGTATGTAATAGGTATTCACTTTTCTTGCTGTACCTATTACTCAGTTTCTTTCCTTTACTGAAATAAATGCAAGCAAAGCATTTGAATCATAAGTTAATTCAGGTGGTAGAGGATCACAGGAAAAAAAGAGTTCTCGATGCTGAAAAACTTACACTAACAGCGTATCTAGCGCGATAACAAGATTAGAATACATATTTCAATTCAATAAAACAAAAGCTCTTTGAGCAACCACTAAATATTTTTTTCGATTTGTTTGAATTTTGCACAAAGCTAAATAAGCTATAATGCAATAATCAAATGCAAAAACAATTTTGTGAAAAACCCTTATGCATGTACCTCTACTTTACTTAAAATGTCGACAAACAAATTTATCAGTAGTCTACTTTACAAAATAAAATTAAAAAGAATCAGAATGGGATGCATCGAATTCGGGAATTTTGGTTCAAATTAGGCTAGGGTATCAAACATGTTTTCGCGGCGAATTTCTACCTCTCCAATGCCAGCAACTATCCGAGTAACTGAGACTGAAACTTCAGGAGAGAAGTGCTTGGAAGATATTTCTAATGCAGACCAAGACCCACAACCGGTTATAGTGCTAACTCCAGTATACACAGCTTATAATCTAACTACATAGGTTATTTCGGTCTGAAATCATATGGATTTCAATGCGGTTAGTAAGATAAATTAAAATTAAACCAAATTCCCAGTACGGATTCTAAATATAAACAAAGCCAGCCACATGACGAATCATGTAAAGCAACCGCATTTTTATGTTTGTTTTTTGATTTATCATTTATTTAAACTTGTAAATATTCATACTTTTAATATGGCAATTCATTTAAGAATAATTACAAAAATAACTAGAATCGATTCTATTTTGATTTTGTTTGTTTGTTTTTTGTTCACTCTACAATATAACATACAGACATATACAATACAATATATACTACATATACACACAACAAAAACAAGAAAAATAAACCACAACGATTCAAAAGCCAACATCGACGACGAAAAGCGGTTTGCAAACTTTTTGCAATTCGCGCAATAATTTTGTGAGTGCGTATGGGTTGTCTACAGGATTATTGATGCGAAAGCATTTTGTTAATTATTCATTAATCAATTGTAATGTATAAACACACATACCTTGGTATGTACATACATACATCTAATATAATTAAGTTTCTTGTTTTTTTGACGATTTCTTTTTTCATCCGTTTTGTTGTATTCACGCTTTTATCGAATTATAACATTGACTTACGTATAGAGTAGGGTGTAGGGTGTATATAATTATCATTAAAACTAGAAAACAATAATGTGTACATTACATAGGTTTTGTAAATATTAAACACATACTTACATACAAAGGGATATACTTATATAAACTAAATTACACATGTGCACTCACAGATAACGAATAATTCATACGCACACATACGGCCAAACATCAACATACATTCACACGCACGCGGTCCTATAAGAAAGTTCAGACAAAGAAAGTACACACACACACACGCAGGCACAATGAAATAGAATTATCTAAACAATACAATAGAATTATCTAAAGACTGAAGCTTCGCGCTCATATTTACACGGTTCTTGATTCTTTAGCAGAGTTAGAGTACACAAATACTCAAATTGCCTTCATAAAAAAGACTAATTTCAAAATTCATACGATGCCACCGAACCAAATGCATAGCAAGTTGCAATTTAAACTAAGCCCAGTAAAAAGTTTTCAACTCAATCGAAAAAGAGTCTGTAACACTTTATTTTGGGCGTATATCTCAATACTCGCCTTACACAAGTGATCTCCAGAGCTGATTAATGACATATCTCGGTACCCGTAGGCTCATTGCTAAAAGGATCAAAAGTTTACAACACAAAACATATGTACTTATAATGGGTTGTTAAAACAGAAACGTTAAAGGCTATTATCTTAAGGACATATTCAGTCGAGTGAAAAATTTATAAAATGTTCAAATGGCATTAATTTGGCTAAGAGGATACCAGCGCATTGTTGCGGCCTTTTCACATCCTACAGATTAAGAGCCAGTTTTATAAACCGAACCAAAATGTCGGTAGACAAAAGAAAAATTAATCGAGTTTTTGTAAATCACAAGAATTCGTTGTCAAGACATTGAAAATTACTTTACAAAACATTTAAATTCTAAAAGTTCAATTCGTGTTACAAAAACTCAAATGGACGATTAAGATTTTTTATACGAATGGAACGAGTGAGACTTTTGAGTTAATGAAACGAGGTTCTTGGAAGATGTTTTTAGTCAAAAGTTGCCTTTAAAATTTCTAAGTCAGGCTCTTAAGGTCATTAGTGAAAGCAAATATTTTCATTAAACCCGGCTACAAATAAATGGACCCTTTAAAAAGAATAATTCACATTTCGCACAGCGTGATTTAGATCCACTCAAGCAAAATATGTATCGTTTCTTCTGTTTTTTTTTCAAAACTGGACTCGATGATTTATGTTCCACATTGTCAACCGAACAAACGAAAAATAGATACTGCGAATCGCTATTTTGTTTTGCTGAACTATTAAAACGACTAGTTTATTTATTTTATACCCTTCACCAAAGAGTGGAGGGTATACTAAATTTGACTTTCTGTTTGCAACACCACGAAATATTGAAAGTAGACTTTTTTGAGTATTTGCTTAACAAATCTTAAATTTTTGTGGACGGTGGTTTGATGGGGTACTATTAGTTGGGATGCACTACGTGCTCATGTGGCCCAAAAAACGCCACGGATTGTCAAAACGGGCGATTAATAGTCAATAGGGACATATGGATATTAAAATGAAAGCAAATTTTGCTACCAATCTAATTACAAAGAAATTTTAAAGTTAAGGCTGAGATTAGGAACGGACACATGTGCCCCAAGGGCCCTATAAACGGACCATTTTTTGAGTTTTATTAGCGTAGGGGCGGTGGAGGATATATAAGGTTCGGCCTGGCCGAGCTTAATGTCGTTTTTTAATGCAGTTTTTTTGAAATTTGATTTGGGTTTTTGTTGAACCTTTTCAGTGGAGTGGACTGCCCGCAGTCCAGCGTTACTTTTGTTGTTTCTGAATAAAGATCACTGAAAGTTCAAATTAATAAGACGTAGAAACCCGGTCGATTTTGATTGATTTTCTACAAAAAATTGTCACATAAAAAAACATTGTTTACAACCCAGGCTACAAAAGTCTAGCAAACATGGTTCCTTTTACTTTTAAAGTCTTTTTGTTGATTGCTGCCACTTTTTTGTCACGACGAGAGATTTAGAAGCGTTGTTATTGCAACAGCTTAAAATAAGAGAATTCAATTAATTTTTGTACATATCGAGGTTAAACTGATGTAAACTTTACTAGCCATGCAAAAAGTTATTTACTTTTGCTTAAAATATTGGGAAATAGGCATTAGAAAATGCTATCGCAGTATTTAAGATGATAGATAATGGGCGTGTTTAAGTGGTGCTCGGTCATTAAACGAGTAAGTGGCTACAACTCCAAAACTCTTAGAGAACTTTCTTTGTCTACAAGAACTAATTGACTCTATGGGTCATTTGTTTACAGTTTTCTGTAAACAAAACATTTTTTTCATAACAACCTCTTAAGCGAGTTGCCAATTAAACACGGCCAATATGTCACTAAATCATCTTTTACAAGTATTCACTTTAAGATCCAAATATCACGTTAAATAATTACTACTTTAAATGGAGATGGGTTATTTATTCAGAAGACATTTCTGCGAAGATGGTCCATATCTGAAACAGAAAAAGAACCTGAAACAAAGAGAACATTTCTTTTATTGCCATTAAAGTCCCTTTTGGTTTAAATATTGACATATCGCCATCTCGTACACATGAACCTCAGCAATATAGGGGATAGAAACTCTTTGACAATCTTCACTTTTTGGTTCCATCATTTTTGGTGGGTTGGGTCATAATAACGACAAGGCCTTGCATATTCATACACATCATGTGTTATCGGATCAGGAAAAGGCGAAGCAAGAGACCACTATTTTGATAGTCTAATAACATAAAGCCACTGAGTGAATATCTAATTTTGGGCCTATTTTCAACCATCGCTGAAACTAAATAAACGTCACAATGGGAATAACGTTCACATCCGGACATATGACAGTTTGCATAATCGTCACCCTCAACCCGATTACAGACACACATTTAGCCAAACTGAAGTATGAATTTGTTTCACAAACAAGTGTCCTGCAATGTCTTGGGATGCAGTGCAGAGTTTAATTTTTTCAAACCTAAGATTAGCGGTATCCCACCGCATTTGAAATCGTCATGCAGTTGTTAGTTTTGCTGGCAATAAAAACAATAAAGCCTACGCTCCAATATTGTTCGGAGGGATCAGAAAAGTCCGGGTGAATAAAACTCCACTGGTTAGTGGCTATACGTGGGGGCGCAAATTAAGCATAAGGATGAAATCGTTAGGGTTTCGTGTTCAAAAGCAATACTTTATAGATATAGATACATACATACAAACAAACTTGCATATGTATGTGTGCATATGTACAATACACGTACACACACATGTACTTTGTATAATGACTAAATAACCTAAACTAAATTAAAATGTTTCACCTAATTAAGCATAAAAATGTCTGCTGTGTAATCAATTATGGTCATACGTATGTATGTCGTACGAGTAGATGTAATAATAGTTGTAATAATAATATATAGTAGTCGTAGTTGCAATAGGGTATAATAGTAGAATATGCGATGATACGGAGGTGTAGAGGAAGGAGGACGAGAAAATAAATTTAACATAATGTGTAATAATTACAATAAAACAAATTAAGACAAATACAGTTAGTCTAGAGACTGTGACTAGACACAATTCTACGGACAAGGATGAAGATTTCAAGGAAAAGCACACAGTGTTACACTATGCTCTCGCGGTCTCGCGTTGAGCTGCTTAGATCGCTGAATCCTGGAACTCCTCGGACAGCGCCGGGCAATATGCCTACGCGTCGATGGGAGCCGTCGCTGGCCCGTTTTCCGTTACTGTGAAATATGCTCACTAGGCGGTCTAGGATAGAGGAAGAATTGCCTTCGGCGGCTGGATTGCGGGACTTTTTTGCGGTTGCTTTCGATGAGCTGCTTGCTTGCCGGCCATCAATGTCGGCTGCGTAGCTAACGCTGTTCCCGGCATGATGTTCAATTGCCTCGAGCGAATGCCATCGTTTGGCTTTTTCGATGCTGGAGGGTGTGGTTAGAGAAGCCTGACGCTGCAGCAGGGGAGCTTGAGCATCTTCGTCGATTGCCACGCCGCCATTACAGTTGTTGTTAAGATGTTTGTACGGCAGCATGGAGACACTGGTGCCCGTACTTATTCCGCTGATGGAGAAACCGCCGCCACTGCGTCTCCTATTCAGGACGGATGAACCGACAGGAACAATAGTAGCAGAATTGCGCATGTTGATGTCGCCGTTATCTTGTAGCATGAGCAACCCGACATCGTCGCCAAACTCCTCCGACACAGGTACATTATTTTGTTCGGCTGTAGCTTCGCCATATTCCCCGGAGACAGAGGGGGAGTCGTCCGCCTGAGCCGTCGGCTCTGTATCCCCATTGGGATTGTCACTAATGAGCGATACACCAGCATCCAAGGATCTGGAGTTGTTTTTGCTTAGTTTAGATGGTGGCAGTATCTTTGGCTCGTGACGTTTTCGCAATTGAAAAGGCATGGGGTCGAGAGAACGAGCTTCCCGTAAGTTATGATGAGCAATCACAGAAGTGCCACTTATAAATCCACTACCATAAAAATCCTGAGAATAGTTTGGAGAGTTGACAATTCGATGCGGACGCACCATGGCCAGAGGTTTGTGCGAGGGACTAGCAACAAGGCGTAATGGACAAAATGAAGAACCGATGTCACCATTGACGCCCACACCGTTATTATCACAGTTTGTTTCGGAATGCTCCAGAGCACTATGCGACACACGCGAAGCCTCCGGCAAGACATTAGAGACACCAGCGCCACAGCTACCACTGCCACAAAAGCTCATGTGCTCGGGTATGCTATTGTCCTGGAAATTCCCTACGCCGTTTGCAGAAGGTCGCTCGTACCGTTTTGTTGGCAGACGCGGCGACTCGCGTTGCACTTGATATGTCGAACCCTGTAAACTATAGTTGGATTCCATGTCGGCCCGCGGAACGCTGGAGTGCCGCCTTGATCCTCCGCCAGCGAAATGCATGCCGATAATACTCGGTTGCCTGGAATCTGAGTTCAATTTCGGACTCTTACGCGGACGGCAAAATAGAGGTGGCAAATCGGTCATGTCGACCGGTTTCTTTTGTATGGCCTTTTCGGTGGCATCAACCAGCCAGTATGTGATGACTTCGCCCTTGCCCTTCATATTAACTAGACCGCGTTTCTCCGTTACATAGCCTTCCAACTTATCCAGCGCCTCTTTACACTTGCTAGAGATGTGTATCCTTAGAGCTTCTCCATTCGACTCCATTCGCGAAGCTGTGTTGACAGTATCACCAAAGAGGCAGTAGCGCGGCATTGTAAGGCCCACTACGCCGGCAACCACGGGTCCAGTGTGCATTCCAATGCGCAGCTTGAGCGTTTCGTTCGGTCTGTGGGCAATTTGATGCTTTTTCACGGCTTGCAATAACTCCAAAGACATTGAGGCTATTTCGCCCGCATGACGATCTCCATTCTTAATGGGCAACCCCGATACGACCATATACGCATCTCCAATAGTCTCCACTTTGTACACGTCGTACCCACGAATGATGCGATCAAACACGGTGTACAGATCGTTTAGGAAATTCACCACCTGCAGGGGAGTACTCTCGGCGGACATGGCGGTAAAGCCAACAATGTCACTAAAATATATGGTGACCTAAGCCAAAAGCACACAATAAGTTAGTAAATACACCCGATGACCTGATTGTATGTACGCACCAAGTCATAGGAAACTGGCTCCACTCCCAGTCCCATGGTTAGTTTCTCGGCCACTGACTGCGGCAACATGCGGTGCAGAAGATCTTCCGTTTTGCGCTTTTCTTCACACAATAAACGCGTTCGTTCTGTCACGATATCTTCCAAGTTGTTTGCATACTTCTCCATCATCTCCATCATTTGATCCATGATGTTTTTCGTCTTACCACCTCTCATTTTCTTCAGACGTGTCCTATAAATTCACCCACAGTGTCAAAGACCCAAAAGCCATAATGTACACAGCCCGTTTCTTACCGTATTGTGGGAAAATCCGGCCTAACATCAGGGTCCTCATGCCAACAGTCTGTTATGCAACTAAGCACATAGTCGGGGCACAGTTCACCTTCAATAATGCACTCCAGTTCGGGCCGGAAAGGGACATCGCCTTTGATCGGCTCCTTCTTAACCATGTCGACGATTTCCTTCGGTTCATACAGTGTTTGCCCGAAAGGTCCTTTCCGGCTAAATATTTCGTACATTATTATGGCGAACGCATAGACGTCGCCCTTCTGCGAACCATACAAGTGAGTGTTTCTCAGGAGTTCCGGAGCTTTCCAAAACTGATCTAAAATACGTAAATTCAATCTATTAAAAAAAACTCCAGTACGTTTTACGAATCTCTGTACTTCTGTAGTGTTGATGTTCTCCTATCGACTCGCTTTCAGCGCAATGACGCAGGTCATGTAAACCGAAATCGGTGACCTGCAACATCCACCGCGATGTGACCACACAATTGGACGACTTCAGATTGCCGTGAAATATCAGCGAGGAGTCGTGAAGATAAATCATAGCCTGCAAGAAGAACAAACCATGAATATTTGCCCAAACGCTGTCCAGCCAAACAGTTACCTTAATGAGATCGTGTATAAGCGAAGCGATAAACAGATCGTCCAACTTGATGTCCTCGTTCTCGATGATGTCATACAAACTGCCCTTGGCGCAATAATCGGTGACTAGTAAAATACGCATCGGCTCAACACAGGCCCCAATGAAGCTATTCACATTGTCATGGCGAAGTTCGCGCAAAAGACGCATCTCCTTCATGATTTCCCGCGACATGTCCTTCTTGCGCAAAAACTTCAACTCCTTGATGCGCACCACAGCACCGCGCAACCGAGCCGTCGACGTAAACACTTGATTTGAGCAGCGCGAACCAAATGATTGGGCACTCACCAAACTCAGCTAGAAATGAAGTTTACAGTGGAAAATTAACACGTCCCACGCCACCAGTAAATGCAGACAATGAACGTACCTTACTTGGTGACGACACTATATCGTTGCCGGCATAGCCCTTTATTTCCGATATATCGATTTTCCACAACAGACCTTCGATTTCGAGCTCGATCTTCCATTTGCGGTAAATACTCATGGTGACCACGCCGGCACAGAAGAGCAGTAAACCGAGGATGCCGGCAGCGACCAGGGAAGTGATGTGACGATCATCCTTCTTGCACAGTTCATTGGCAAAGCCGCACATAGGCTCATCGAACGGCCGATCGCCACCCGATGGCCAGTCTACGCGCATAGACCCATTGATTAGTTTGTATTCCTGCAAATAGCAATGGTTTTATTGTACCCCCATGGATCAGGACCAACTCAAGACTGTTTAAGGGACAAATTAACAAAAAGCGACGACTCACTCACTGGAATATCAGTTCCCTGTTGAAAATGAGCCACTGGTACCATATGGAAATTGCACGACAAGTTTTCCCGGTACGAATACTTGAATGGTTTATAGGCCAACACAGAGAAATTGCCCTCGGAGTCGCCATTGTTATCAATTTTGATCGTTGCACCGGTAACACCTGCCAAAGGAACACCAAGGGCAAATTAGAATCCAAATGCATGAGAACTGATCTCACACCATGTCCAAACTTACTTTTATAGGTGCCATTTTTGATGATTGTCTCTATGATTTTTGTGCCATCGCTGGCTATACTGTAGATCTCGTCATCCGTTAAGGGCTGAACGGCAGAGGAATTGCGTAACAATTCATCCAGGGCCCACGCATACAGCTTGGCTGAGTCGTACAGGTAGGCGGCATATATGGATACAAACTACAATGCCCAGAGCGCCAACAAAAAACACCATCATCATCGCCGACATCGTCGTCATCGGCGTCATTAAACATGTAAATAGAAGACAATCGAAAAATGAATTCAGGATTCCCATGTTCATATTCGACACTCGGCGTTGTTAGACGAGCACAGCGAGGACAAACAAGAACTGTCATGAAGATGTACACACCCAGCAAAGAAAGGAGAAGCAGTCATTTGTCGTCGTCGTCGTCCCCATCCCCTGCTACTTCCTGCCGTTCGTCGTTGCGCCCCAGTTATTTACGACTTTAACTACGACAATTATTGAGTTCCTTTACAATGCGAACCATAAATTCTAAGGAAAGTCTTCGCTGTGTTTGTGCCTGTGGCTGTGCGTATGTCTACGGAGAAGGTCCAGGTGGCATTGTCGTCACAAGCCTTCGCCAGTACTTTAGCTTACCTTAATAAAGTTATTGCTGTGAAATATTTGCGGCAGCGTAAAGTTGAACGGCTGCTTCAAGTTGTACTCCCGAACTTTTGCGGTGAAGTTCTCATAGCTGTCGGTGGGCGGAGTGGAGGCCACGACCAGCAAGCTGCGGGCCCGTTGTATGAAATTGTCGCTTTCGCCGCACGTAGTCATGTGTTCGACTTGCTCCGGCTTACGCAAATACTTTTCGGCTTCTCTAATGTAAAGTGATGTTTGTATAAATAGATTACACAAAATAGTTTAATTGTCTAGCAAGAGAGTTCAAGTTCAGTCAGTCCCTTGCAACCAAGGCGACCAGATTGATCTGTTTCTTCTGTTTTTTTTGGGTGGATCTATTTTTTGCAGACATTACAAATGCGTACAATGAAATGGGGCTACTTACTTTGGGGTGTAGGTCATCATATCTACAAAGATCACCATATATTCGCCCTTCGAAAAAAGATTGGCGGTGTCCATGGACGCCATAAACTCCACCAGGGCATTGGCGGTGCCCAGAAACACATAGATGCGCGTCCGGTTCATGGTGTTTTGCACGATCTGAAAAACATCCAAACGCCATAAGAGCCACTGCGGTGGTCGATTTCAAACGTTATAAGTACCTGATACCAAAAACCCGTTCGACAGCATGCCAACATTTCCTCGCAGCACTTGGCCATATTGTCAATGAACGATTCCTTGTGGTTTATGGTCATGTTCTTCTTGATGGCCTCCGCTTTGAGCAGTTCGGCCACCATTGTCCAACCCTCATCGTGCAGTATGGAGAACTTTTTCCAGCCATAGTAGCGCAAAAGCGAAATCACAGATTTGATAACCTGAAATGAGCGAAAGAAGTGAAAGAATTATTTAAAATATCATCATTGTTGTAGTGTCATATATGTTGTAGTTATGCTTACCTGTGTATCTGGAGGTTCAGTGCGGGCAAAAGTGGGTATGGAAGATGCTTTGTTTTCGGGACATTTCTAAACAAAAGAATAAATAATTTCAAAAATATATAGTCATCGTAAAATTTTCAAAGGGTTCAACAACAAATCGTGCATTTCTTTTTGAACTTTGCTTAGTGTTCTTATAAGGTTATGGAAGGCACGAAGTTCGCAGATCCAGTCCATTGGCCATTTCTTGAAAACTATGTTAGAAAAAACTTGACTTATATGTCTAAAACAAAAACATGTGTATTCTGTTCTTAGGATTATGAAACGTTCTAAGATAAAGGGTGTCTCCGAAAGAGTGCACTTTTTAAATATATATTTTTTTTCTTTCAACTGAAATTTGGCAGCTGTCACTTATCTTTAATCCGATTATTAAAAAAGAGGGTTTTGCGAAAGAAACCCGCGTTTTAATTGCTATTAAAATATGGAAAGGTCTATTGAGACCGATTACAAACTTCGAAGAAATTTCGATCGAAAATATGCACCAAATATGTCTTTCACTCGAGTGTGGTCAACAAATTTGATGAGACTGGGTTGGCTATGGACAGCAAGACTCCTGTGCGTCAACGTACCGGTTGTAAACATTGCTGCTGTACGAAGGTTGCTATTCATATTTCGGGTCTTGGCAATACTAGTGATGAAAACGGGAACTTCCTTTGGAAAGTTTGACATTTTTACAATAACATTACACAGATAACATTGTCATTTGTCTCATTCAGTCTCGAAAGCCGTACGCTCCAGAATGAATTTTAAAGATCGTCCAACTTCAGTCGTTTTGCCGGAAATCATCGATGCTGTGCGTGAACTTATAAAGCAAGACCGACATATGACATACGGCGAGCCTGAGATATCCTTGGGCATTAGTATGACAAGCATAAATAAGATATTGTATATTTTTTTGGCCGTCAATAGGATTTGTTTTCGTTAGATCCCACATAATTTGACGAATGCTTAAAAAAGGCTCGTATCGATTGGAGCTATGAAATGTTGAAAAAATGCAAACGCAGTTGTTCAAATGCAGTGTATAACATCGTCACAGGTGGCGAATCGTGGATCTATACATTTGAGCCTGAAGCAAAACAGCAATCTAGCGTAAGACAAGACGAGCCAAATACAACAAAAGTTGTTCGTGGAAGAAGCACATTGAAGCATATAATAGCGTTTTTCGGTATAACCGGTTATGTGGCCATACTTCCTTTAGTGGAAGGTAGGACGGTCTATTCGGAGTGGTACACAACCGACATTTGCCCAAGTGTTTGAAGAAATTAGGAAAAACATGTAGAGAAGAAGGACCATTTTGTATCACGACAATGCGAGCTCTCACACATCTGCTAAAAAATGGGTTATTTGAGCATGTCTAAAATCGATGGCTCATCCGCCTTATTTGGCACCCAATAACTTCGTCTTATTTCCTCACATCAAAAAAAAACTGCGTGGTCAACGTTTTTCGACGACCGAAGTAGCGTTTAAAAACCATGTTTTGGAGATGTCAATATCGAAATGGACAAAGTGCTTCGAAAACTTGTTTGAGCGCTGTTTGAGCGGTGACTGCAGTAACATCTTGCGAAACCCATGCAATATACGAGTACAAATACAAGACAAATTACACTCAAATACAGAAGAGCATACAAATGTTAGCAATAAAGTGTCAGGCTATAGCATTTCTTCAATAATGGACTGGTGGTTACGGAAGGCGATGGTTTCAACACTTACATAGGATATCATTGGAATGTTACGACTTTGAGTGACAATCGCCTCGACATAACAGTGACCTTCGGGTCCAAAAATCATTGCGATGCCATCACAAATCATTTCTGTTATAGCCTTTGTGGCTAAAACTGTATCGCCTTTGGTGTCATTCCAGCGCAGGGCTAGTTGAACATTGGGCAGTAAACTGGTGTCATTGTTGATCTAGCAGGAGTTAGGGGGAGTAGACAAAAAAACATAACCATTAAATACACAAGGAAAAAGGTTTGCGCAGGAAAGAGAGACAGAGAGATAGAGAGTACTTACCTCTTCTAGAGCCATGGTAAGAGCTCCGGAAATGGCCAAGCCTTGTTTATCCTTCAGCTCGCCCGTCAATGCCGTTAAATAGCCGACATTGATTACAGTCCGATCCCGAGTACTGGGCACGCATTTCACACCCGGAATCAGTACCACTGCCACCGAGAGCAATTGTAAGATGATAAAGGGCCACAGCTTCATGGCCCCTTTGGACGGGGCCGATCAGCGCGACACCTATGGGTAGCAATGGTTTTCACTATAAATAAAAATAAAATATAAATCATTTCAAAACAAATTTCAACATTAACGTCGGTGCCATAGTGGCAGGGTGCAGTGGGTAGTTTGTGTTACAAAGTATAAAAATAAACCTTCATTTCAACTGTGATCGCAGGGAAAATCATGGGATTTTTTGATTTTATATTCAAGTTTATTTTAATTTGTTCATTCACACTTGGAAACCTTTATTCAAATCAGCTCAAAGTGTTGAATAAACTCATGAAGATGCAATAAAATTCCTTGAATATGTTGAAATACTCCCAAGAGAACCCGTCGGTTGGTTATTTAAGAAAGAATGGCGCAGGTTCGAGGCCCACAGAGTAAATAGTGGCTTTCATTGATAGAAAGGAGATAAGCACTTACCAACATTGGGAAATAGCTGTAGGAAACAAAGGAAAGCGAAAAAAACGGAGATGTACAAGTGTGAAGGATAGTTGACTATTATATCTGGTCGTGTCATTGATGTGGTAGATACCCACATCCTCATTCATTCAGCTATCCTAGGCATCTAATAAAAAAATTTGCCTCTTGCAGTCTAATCGACGATGGGCGATGTCACCCAATTCCGCAAAATATCTTTAACTAAGCCTAGTGCTGTAGACTTGGACAGAAACAAAGAAGGTGCTCCAGCCACTCTGACTTATTTTCAACCTCTCAGAATTACTTCCTTCAGTGTCCCAAAAAATATGAAAGGTACGGTTTGAACATCTCTACATGTACTGCTGATTCTAGTCTAGGTAGTTCACCGGCTGCCCTTGGCTTCCCTTTAAGATTGAAGTGGTCTGGTATCCAGCACAGGCCTACAATACATCCAATCTTCAAGCTTACTTTCTAGGAGCTAGAGGCTTGACTGTACCCTGCTACTATCTTGTCTCTTCGGTCTCAGTGCTAATATCGTTTGTTATACATGGCGTATACGCAATATTACGTATAAATTTAAAAAAAATATGGACATTGCGAAGAAACTCAATTGCGTGTAAAAAACGAGATGTGCCAAAGCGCGATTCAAATAAAATTCGCAATTCTGACGACGAGATGTGTCTAATGAGCATTTCAGCAGAACCATACAAATGGATTAAAAGATTTTACAAGTCGCCAAATTTTATTTAAAACCTTTTTTAGAATTTACTCAGACAAACTTTGTAGGAGACAGCAAACAAATAATCTAAGCAGAATCAAGCACATACTCTGATAATGCAGTCTTCAACTCTCGAAAATAAAATCGTTTCTGATAAAGGCCAATCACCACTAGATTATAGTGCGTTATACGCTTGGCTGCAGAAGGAATCTCGTCGAGCTATACAGCCATTAGGGACAGGCTTGGTTTATACCTAGATTTATATACGATACCAATACGGACACTAGCCTAGAAAATTCGGGGTCTAGTTATTAAACCCACCGTACATGTTAGAAAAGCCGTGGCTACACACACCAAAATTTGAATTAAATGTTATATTTTTCAATTTTTTGTTGTATTTGTTTTATAGATCAGTTATATAGGAAAGAAGTCTGTAGAAATAGGGGGTCTTGAATTCCAATGCCGAGTTTCGCCTCAAATTTATGTAAGCTTGACTGCATGTTAATCAGTTGATCAGGGGCGGGGAAACGAGATTTGCTGCATCAACTGATGTAGTCAGAAACGATATCTCATACACCGAAGGACGGCTGTTATAAACATCGGCCAGCATGACCACAAACCAATGGATGAGCTCTTCAATGTGATCTATAGAGCACTGGGCCACCACAGCTCCGGCCTGACGCCCATGTTGATGCGAATCGAAAAACCCCACCACATTTCTTGGGAGTTCGAATACAAATACGGTTGTACGACTGTCCGCTATCACAGCGGCAAAGAGATTTCTGGCTCTGTCGCTACTGGCGGATTGTCTTAAAAGCTGCACTCCCAATTTCATGACTTGGTCAATGCGCGACGACACCGACTGCATGTAGGTATCTTTCGAAGGATTGACAGTCAGGTGAGTGTAGAACCATTCCTGCAATTGGAACGCCATGTTTACTTGTCCCACCAAAGCTGCTATAGCTTCGGGTATACTAAGATTTGGAGCTCGTCTCTTTCTAGTGCCACCAGCTTCCGGCGATAGATTGTCCCCGCCATCAAATTTGTGAAAATAAACGCTATTGCCTTCGTTTATGGCTTCGCCAAAGATCTCAATAGCTCTTGGGGCCAAAGATTGCGGCCTCATCCGTAACATGTGTTCTTTGGAAATTTTGTCGGCCAGTATTAGAGCAATTAAGGTGCATGAATTTGTTCCACTTTCAGAGTATTCGCCGAATCGCGATTGACAGAAACTCCTGGGGAACCACCAAATGCGAACATTATTCTGTTGTTCAAACACCGTCATTTCGTGGGCTGCTGCAAAGAGGGCCTATCGAGCGCAGCTATTGTTGCGGGAAGCAATGCAAGTTTTTGGTTTGCCACGGTTTACATGCTAATCGGACAACGTCGTATAATTTCGATGAATAATTCGGTTACATTAATGGTCTTTTTCCGATACAATTTTAGGTTCTATTGCGTTATTGAAATTTTGACTTTATTTTTGTTAAAAGAATATTTTGATAGAAACAGTAGGTAATGAATAAAACATTGAACCGAACAATGTTTTTGAAATAAATTATTCTGATGTTACATCGTCCTATCAAAGGATGTATTTCCAATGAAATTATAAGGCAAATAAGTCCGTACGTACGGATTAGAATGCTCATGCTAAACGTATCCCTGTTCTGTCCATGCAAATTGTTCAAAGTTTATTGGGAAATACGGAAATTTCAGGTGTCGCTCCTAAAATTCAATTAGCGGTCAATACACCATCACTATCAAATGAATACTGTTCGTTAACGTTTCATTGAACGAAGGGGTGGGATGTTGGCGGGCCTTAATCAGGAAGGTAAAAAGCCACATACATAAATCATTTTCAATTAATTCGTCAATTTGCAACTAAGGGATGTACAGGAGAATTGCAACATTTCAAACATCCTTTAAAGCGGATTTAGTTTTAAACTTTAAAATGAATAGAGTTGCACGGAGCAAAAAGTCGCATATAATCAATTGTACGAGTATGTCCCAAAGAGTTAATGTTCTCCCAAGGAACTTGACACTGAAATTCCTCCGAACGATTAAGCCCAAGCTATATCCATCAAATCTTTTGTTGTCACGAGCCATGGCATGTAAGCAAACAAAAAGAAAACCAACATTCTCAGGCAATCGTGTCAATTGACCGCCTCTTTTCGCATGAACTGAGAAAATGCTCTCACATTCACTGCCAGAGTCTACTCTGATGCGACCTAAAGTATCTTTAAACACTCACAAACACAGATATGGCATACACTGGAGGTCAAAACAAATGCAAACAAGATCATTTTCAGACAGAAATTGCACTTATGTCAGTGACAATATTAAGAGATTTTCTTTCAGAAAAATAAACCGCAGAAAAATAGGCGCAAACTTTTTCTTTATTGTAAATCTGTTTACTGTGAAAAATATCGTTAAGTTAGACTTCACATTATTCAGACTACAGTAATAGTTCAGCTAACAGCGAATCTAGGCCGAATAGTTTCTTTAGCGTAAGCCAGATCAGATCGATTGTCGGTCGGGTCATATTCTACATTTTGACGTCAATTTTAATAAGCACGATCGGGAGGCAATTCGCTATTATTATAAAGCGGAAAGAAATAAGTCGGGTTGAACCTTTGTATATAAGTAGATGCAACGGCAATACATAGACTGGTATGGTCCACTGTAATTGGCTTACTTACAAGCTTAAAGTTTCTAGAGTGACAGAAAATCACATAAAGACGAAACGTTTGATAAAAACGTTAGTGTCTACGACTAAATACCATAAATATAAACCCTGGTTCGAACATCTAAAACTTTCAGCGGTTTGTTTTCCACTTCGTTATTTCTGGTGACATTACGAGTAGGAGATTAATCTGTAAGCCTTGTAACAACGTCTCTGTGAAATGCATTTACTCTCTGGAGCCGTCATTTAGTAGTTCATCCAGGTTTGTGAGTATACAATTAATTTAGTGCATGGCTCAATGACTGAAGAGAAGTTCCCCGATGTTATGGGAATTATGTAAGTTTATCCAACCAGTCCATGTTTATCCATGTTTATGTAAAACGTGTAACATTTCTGATTAATAAATTGTTTCGTTTATTAAAATATAAATGTTTACCAAAGAAATGTTTTTTTTTTCAGTTCATCCGAGGGAATGTCGGAAAAACCTTTCTTAATTGTTACTTTTTTTCATAATATATTTTTGTAAGTTGCTTCAGTTCTGCCTACCAGTGTATTTCATTTTACATAAAATGTTATTCTCGGATTCTCATTATAAAGCGTGATAGATAATTCACTTATTGTTATTTTGATAGTGTGGTATGATTCTCTTAAACAACTATCTCTTTCGCTTACACTCGCTCTCGTTGCTCCTCTCTTCGCTTGGTATGTCATTCTTCAAATGTATGATTATCATTACGAATTAAGAACTTTGTACGTGACGAACAATGCTACTCGCAACGAGTAACTACGACTGCTGCAAAACAAAAAAAAAATCTAAAAATAACTGCGGACTGCGATGAAAGCAACAAAAGCAAGAAGTAATAAACAACAAAATACAAATACAATAATTTGCGACGTGATAAAACGTTGAAATAGACTTTTCGATTTTACTGACCGCCGGCCGATCCATGATCACGCGCTCGCTCTCCCGGACGCCATAGTCGTTGCGCTACGCCGAAAATGTAAACATTTAAATTGAGCTTAAGAAAACATAGCAAATATGAATTATGGATGCGATGGGTGGGTGGGTGTCTGGTTGGAGTGAAACGTTTTGCACGGGACAAACAAATGAAGACTCGCGTTCAACGTACAGATAGATTGTTAGAAGAACGAACACCTCAGATTGTTTTGCGCTCACTGTCCGTCCATACGGATACATAGCTTTGTCGAGCTATGTGTTTGTGTGTGTACACCAAGTCTGGCATCTACTACTCGTACGTACAATGTACAACTCGTAGTTTTGAATAAAAGCATGTGTGTGTGTGTGCGTGTGAGTATGGCTACATACATACGCACATACTCGCACTTACGAGTATGTACGTTTGTTTGTCTTGCAATATTTATTGTCATGAGTTGTTTTTGCGTTTTTCTTGTTTTGCTAAAAACAAAAATAATAAAAACCAGATATGAAATAAAAATAAACTAAAAATCTAAAAATAGACTCAAACAAACGGAGAGTGATCGTTGTAAAGTCGTATTACTGCTTCTGCACTGAACAACAACAGCAACAGCGGCAGCAGCAACAACCACAAGTCGAGGTTGTACTCACAATGCCTTAAGGTGGATCTCGCTTAAAAACAAAAGCTGTTGTTTTAAAGAAGTTGCATACATCGGCAATGTTTCCTCAGCCAACGCGATCAGCTATGACAGTCTGGCGTGGATCCCCTGAGCGAATGCAAATATGTATGAGCTAGTGATCATGATGGTGGTCTAAGACTCATAAGTTTTGAGACTTTGATAGGTTTTGTGGTTGAATCAATTAATAATTAATTACCGGAAATTGTTTTAAATTGAAGAGAATCTAACAATTTGTTCATTACTATTTAAAATGTACCTACAACACACTGAAGAACAAGAGAAAACTTCTCTAGAATCAGTAGGCTGTTCACTATATAATTCCTGAACTCACTGATCGGAGATTAAAGATGGTTTTTAGGTATTCTTAAGCCGTGATTCTAGTGCGGTTCAAACATCATAAGAAAAAATGGTTTTTATTGAAACTCATTTTAATAAAAAACCAAAAATGGAAATGAAAATAATATACGTAACTAAAACTAAAAAGTTAGATGCATTTATAAAATAAACGGTGTGAATCGACCAACTTTTTATAATTTTTGCGGTTTGTGCTACGGTGCGACAATTTTTTCTAACAGCGTTTTGGTTTAAGGTTCGGTTCATAGACAAAATAGGGAATTGGTTCCGTTAAAAAGCGGTTTGGTTTCGGTACGGTTTGCTTTCCTGCAGATGAGTGAAAAAAATACACCACAACAGATGCTCGCAGGCTATTTGAGCTAAGGAGATAACCGGAAGCGTCCGAAATTGTATACCATTTTGGAAAAGTTCAAGACTGAAAAATATTTATTTTGCTACATTTGAAGTAACACATAAAATTATTATGAAGACTGCGACGGATCTGTAGAATCAATTCTAAATAAGTTGGACCCTACAATTTAAAATGGTATGGGGTTCTATGCACTATGCTAATGTACTTGTTCTAACGGTAGTTTTTTAATACAATTTTTCCTGTAGCCGATTTAGATAATTAATATACGGATACAGGTTGACCAGATTAGCAAAAATAGTGAAATATAAAATTGATTCCAGCTTCAGTTTGGAGTTACATTTACGCCATTTTTGTTGCAATATCATACAAGTCAAATGGTCGCCTCGGCTTAGCTGACAGTGCTACAAGCGGTAGGTCCAAACTCTATGCAATATGTGCGGCTTTATTTGAATATGTGCAGAGCTAAACGCAGTCAATACCGTGAAACTTTCGTTGAAAAAAATTTTTGACAATCTGATCACCCTTTAAAAATCCACTATGATTTAATACAATGCTCCAAACTAGATTCAAACTTTAGTTGTAAACGATGTTTCTTTCCAGGAAATTCAAGTCTTCCTTGAGTCGTCACTTGCGATTTTTATTTTTGTGAACTTTGAATATTCTGTGCCGAGTTTCTGACCTTTTTGTAGTAATATTGGAATTTTCCAGAGAAAATTAAAACGACCTAAACTATTATGCCCCTTTTTGCGTTTCTAAAACGAAAAAACTGTTGAATTTCGAGATCCATTTATTTCCTTTGTTTGTAAACGAAGTTGGATTAAATCGTCAGATTCTAGTTTAAAACTGATGAATATTTGAGGTTAAAAAAAAACTGTGATATGAAACGGAGCATTCACGGAAAAAATTACATGTTGCATTGATTTTTTCCCCAATAAAATATTTTGTGCAACATTTCATATATCATACTTTACAATTTATGAAAAGTTTCACATATAAGGTGGGCCATTTAAAAATTGCGGTTTTATTTGTGTTTTAATAATGGAAGATTGTTTGCCAGAAGATGAAAAATTTTACCGAAAAATTGTGTTTTCAGTTGAATCTCATTTTCATCTTGGTGGCTATGTCAATAGGCCAGAAATTTGAAAAAAAAAAAATTCAGTATTTTTTTACAGCCGATTTAATAAAAATGGCCCACCCTGTTCTATGTAAGTTTTTTACATAGTATACGAATCAATTTTTTGGGGGGGGGGAAGAAATATTGAACATTTCTCTGTGTATTGCTAAGGTCTTTGAAATGTATGTACTTTTTAAAGCGGATTTGAATAATTTTGAGTTTATTGAGCATCTGTTCAGCAAAAGGGTTTGATCAAAAACATGACATTTTAGTAGAGACAAAAAACTGTTTGCTGCAACACCTTAAGGACTCCTCAACACAGAATTAACCAAGTATTTTTAGAAATTTTATTATTTTAATGGTTTTCTTAATAATTGTCATTTACTTATAAACCAAATTGAAGATTAAACCATGAGTAGGCATACTCCGCCAGTTTCTATCTATGACAGTGTAAATACCTGGATTACCGGATCATCCCCCTGCACGAAGATAACTTCTTTATCACAAAGTATTCAATAAAAGGTGTACCTATGATAAAAAACGGACATTTTATCACTAGCACCCATTCTAAACGTGATGCATTGGCAAATTTGGTTTCACACATCGAAGCAGGTCAATTTTAGCATTCGGCTAATAAGGCGATACCGGCACAGCGGTTTAGAAATTGTTATTTCCTGCTTGTCCACCAAATTTAGCTGGTTGGTCTTTAAATTGTAACTCACCAAAAATAATGAAATAAAAACAAAAGTGAAGGTCTCACATTCAATGGCCACGATGCGTATGTACAAAGACTAGTGTCGCTGTCACTGGCTGCATGCACCGTACACAAGTGACCATAAACGGAACTTGAAACTCTTCACAAGCTGCTGTCTGATGTCGTATGCGACGTCTGACCATATTCTGGTCATAACACATTTCCACTTTTGAAACAGCTAAACGTGCAATGGATGTCTGGTAATTTCACTTTCATTTCAACGACATTTTCTTGCAGCATCATCATCATCGTCGTCGTCATCCGGCTACTGGTGGAGAAAAACAAAGTTATCCAGTTTTACCATATACGGCAAGGCGATGGCTACGTGCTCTGGGTTGTTACAGGGTGCCAAAGGATGACGCTGCGCTGTGTACGGGAGACAAGTACGCAGGAATGGATAATCTCCGTAATAATTTATAAAGTACATACATACATACATATGTACGTGTACTCATGATATGAAACAACAAGCAGTGATCAGGTTCCCACCACCAGCGAACCTTCCAAGGAAATGTCAGCAAATGATTGCACTCAACACGGCAAGAGCTGTACAGCACAGAAGCGCACACATACGAGTACGACGAGTACAAATTATGCTTGAAATGCCATTTGAACGTAATATTTTTCTTTTACATACACATATTTGATTGGAGGATTAATTTTACTGGTGTCCTTGAGCGACATGTTTAAATATTTTTAGGCATTTTTTTATCCTTAATGTCACCACAAGTGACATTTTTATTTGTTGCAATTTTATGTGCATTTATATGTTCAAATGTAGTGAATAATATCCATACAAACCATGAAAACTTTCCAAATTTGTTGATGTCCATTTCTAGTGAATATTTGCGAATATTATATTAAAGGAAACTTCTATGAAATCAGTGCGTTATACTCGAAACAAGGGTGATCGGGACCCACTATATAAAGTTGGCTACAATCTGCTTATGCTTTAACTAGAATTTTTTTTTTATTTTGATTAGGAAACGGAAAATAAGCGTCGAAGTTCCGGTTTTTAAAATACTGTCGCAGAATTAACGGGGTTTTATATCGAAAACTCAGATTCTTAAAATATCCTCCAAGTGCATCATTCAGAGTATGGCGTTATTCAATTTAATGTTATATCATCCACTTTTAAGCGGAGGGCATTAACACTTACGTAGGCAGACCCACAAACCCCCGAATCTTACATGTAGAAAAAACTTATTTGATCATAGTCGTGTATCAGTTTTAACACTCCAGCCTCTACAGCCCAGCCAAATTTTTCAAGAAGCAAATATATTTTCTGTGTTATTGTTTGAAATATCGACCTGTAGACAAATTCGAAACCACGGTTATCGATTTTATTTCTTATATACACAAAGAAAAAAGTATGTTTGGTGTAACAATATTCGAAGAGCATCATATTATTGTCGGTTATATGGTTGTGGCACAACCATATTATTGATCGTTTACAACATCCGTTTCTGGTCGCGTTCGCGATCTCATATTTATCTTCAGTATTTAGAGAACGTTTAAAGCCATCAACTAACGTTGACATCATTCAATAGAAAATATATATAATTATTCTATAATTATTAATCCGAAGTTCCGTTACAATTTTCCCAACTTTTCGAGGGACGAGAATTAGTGAATAGTGAAAACACATACAGACTTAAAAGAAGTGGACACATTTCGCTTCAATAGAAAATGTACTTATCAAATAATTCCTTGATTTAAAAATAGTATTTTTACGCTGTGATTAGATTTTGAATTAACTACGAGTAAAGTTCGGACTATCACGGATCTTTTGACCCGCCTTATTATGTCCACCAGCGTGCAAATCTGCAGGAACACAACATCAGTGGGTAGCAAAAACGTCGATCGACCCGTGAATGGGAGTCCTTATGGAGCTTGGAGGTTTCGATGGGGTATGCGAGCGAGTGTTGCACATGTGCATGACTTTAAAAGTGTGGCGCACATGTTTGGTTTGCTGCTCTCAAGTATTTCCCCACGGTCTATTTTTAGATAAATCCAGTTTTTGGCAACCTTTGCAAACATACAAACACAAGCACTCACTCACAAACACATACACCTAACAAAAACAAAGAAAACAACATTCCAACACGTTCCCTCCTCACATATGTTTATGTCTTCATGCAGCAGCAGACAAGAAAGAACCGCCAGCGCACTCGTGCAACAGACTAAACAAACATCCATCCACCAGCCACACACTCGATCCAACAAACAACAGCAACAACTTGAGCAAACACAAACTAATACAAGTCATACACGTTTGCAAATTAAATGCAAAACCGAAAAATACGTCAAAACGAAGAGACCAAGACAAGAAACAACCAACACCTGCATAAACCAGACCGACAACTCGGCTCAGACGTCGATGTCCTGTCCGACCCAAGGCGGCGGCGGCCACCCTCTGGATAGACTGGTTCACACAGAAATCATCAGAACCATGACGAGAGGAGAAGATTTATTTACACCCCTATGGAATGCACCGTTCAAGACCCTGACTTTAAAAACAACCTCACTTTAAATCTCCTGTAAAGGGCGATCAGGATGAATATTTTTTATTCGCTGTCAGTGATTGTCACATCCCGACTCATGGTTGGAAAACGAAGTCTACTAGGCTCACTAAATTTCATTTTGAATTAAAAACGACTTTTCGTCTTCATACAGTAAAGTTGAGGACACCCTTTAACTGTGGTTTAAATCCAATAATAATACTGATGTACTTTCGTAAAAGTATATTTCATGAATGACTGGGCCCATGGCACGAAATGCGGGTAGTGTTGACAATCAGCTGATTTTTTACTTTTTGTAGGCGATGCTGTCAAATTTTCATTTCATTTGGATTTCTTATACTCACTGACCGGGACATTCTTTTTCACGCCCGCTTAGAACGCTTAAGTCATTTAATAGAGAAGTGACGATTGTACATGGACTTTTTTTTATTTGAACTAAATCTCTTACTCGTAAAGTTGCCGGCATTTCGAAGTGGAAACTCGCCACTGAAAAATTGATACATGTTCGTACCCAGAGTTAAAACTGGATTTTCTGGCATGATAGCCCTGCACACTACGGAGGCCCGCGATATAGCAGACATAAAAATTGATCTATAAAACGTTTTTTGTTTGTTGTATTGGAGTTAATAATCATAAAAACTTTAAACCATCTACTATAATGTCTTTATCCTACATTACGATGTGGACCAGAACATTTAACTTATTGCCCATTTTAAACTACTCAAAATTACGTTCTGAAGCAGGGAGGAGTCTTCTCCCTATCTGACCGTGTATTTGTTGTAATCCAGATATGAATGAATATCGGTTAAACTTTATGCTTTTTCAGAGTTGAATCTAAGAATCCGATTTTGGTAACCGAAAAGACGAATTGCCCTTATTTTTAAGACGGAAAAAATGATAATTTTTTTTTAGAAAAACTTGCTAAGTGAGATTACAAACAGTAGTTCTTATTCTTTATTTAAAAAGTTCAGGCTTTCTTTCAACAAATGAAGCCAAATAGCTGTCTATGAAGTTTGTCACGGACAAAAAACATGAAAACGCATGCATGTCACATTGCCATTTTGTAAAAAAAAACTTGAATTCTATTAAGATATAGATACAAGAGGTCTCGAGGCGGTAATATAACCTGTTCAATTTATTTGCAATACTTTTATATTTGAAATTTTTATGTGTTATGTTTTATGTGTGTTTTTTAAATAGACTTTCAAGTTAATTACCGCTTTTGAATATTTAACGCCTGCTTTAATTTTTAGCTTAAATTTTTCACTGATGTGAAGAAAAAGTTTCACACTTTCTTTAATTGAAGTAGCCCCAAATGAAATGAAGCTGCCACCAAATAATTACTTATAAGAAAGGGCTCGTTTCGACTTTTGTCGTTAATTCTGTTGGTTCAGTTATGAGATGTTGCCAATTTAGCATATTGATGTGTAATCTGTAGTTGACTGAGCCTTTAAATTGTTAGCAATATTTTCCTATTATCTTTTGAAATAATCGATGGTCAACAATTGTTTAGCTAGTTGTATTCCCGCAATTTTTACGAGTGTTATAACATTTTAATAATCAATGTACCCAAATTAAAAAAAAAAAACCGTTAATAATTTATTGTTCGAGTTATCAAAATATTTTCGTAGAAAATAAAACAAAGTTATGAAAAAGAAATATTCCACCGTGAAGAACAAACAAATACTCACGAATATGTTCTCTTTTAAAAGCTGAAAAAATCCTTTCATCGACCTTATGCATCAGCAGCGAAAAAACTTTTGTTGATTGTTGCGGGAAAAAGAAAAACTAATAACAGTGAACCTTTTTTCAAGGCAAAGTATGCTTCGAAAACCAAGTTGAACGTTTAAAATAAAAGTAGCTGCGTTTTTGAAAATCGAATCAAATCTATTTTAAAGACGTAAAAGTAAATGTCAAGAAACTCTAGACTGAACACAATAGAAGTCGCAAGCCCTTAAAATCTGGCGACTTTATCTAAGTTTTGTGTCAGAATAGATGATGGAGGAATATTGCTTATTGTAATATCTGTTTCATGGCTATGGACTTAAATGGATTCATTGCTATGGGCTGTAGTGGAATATTTCTATGGGTGTTACAAAATACTTTTGTGGATAGCCACATAAAATATAGCTAGGATAAATTGTTATAAAATAAAAGAGAAGGATTTTTGCTATGTAGGTTGAAAAGGCCAAGCTGCCCTTTTGAATGTACACAGTGTGTGTGGCCATCAAGTAAATTATATATAATTGCATGATTTTGTACATATGTACTTGTATGTATGGACTTACTCATGAATACATACACTAGGGTGGTTTCCCTATAGTTTCCTTTCTATTGTATATTAACTGACCGTTTTTTGAATGATTTGAATTGAAGCACTGGGAAGTGGCCTACAGCTATTATGCGCTAATAATATTTGACAGTCATTCTATTCAAGATTGACTATGGGGGGAGTATGTTTTATTGTAAAAAAAAGTTGCTAAGATGTTTTTGGTAATGGGGATAATTTGCTTCTCTTTAGTTTGAGGAGCAGGTTAACAAATATTACATTTCGACCTTAAAAAATGTCACAACATATATGTATAAGTATGTATGGGACACCCCAATGTACGCGCATGCATATGTAACCAGTTCTCTAAATTACGCTAACGACCACTTCATAGTTGGTGGCAACATGATTTTGACTCAGACAGACACCGAGGCGCAACAAAACTCCGGTGCGAATGTTACTGAAACTGGTTCGATACTAAAAATCCAGTCACAAAAAATACAATGAAATTCAACTAAACGCATATAAAACACAAATGCAGTTAGTGCACATACATACGAGTACATATGATTATGTACATATGTATGTGTTTGTGTATACCGGTGGGAACATGTACCCATCCCAACAAGTGTCCATCAGCACAACGTCCGTGCAGCAGCCACTTTGTCACCCTGTCAAGCTGCTAGAGCATCCAACACATGTGATGGTTCCGAAAGGACTTAAACCTTCAGAAGTCTAAAAACGATCTTCATGCTTCTATCATGGATCGCGCTCACTATCCACAGATACTTGTTGAACACACACATACATACACATAAATTCATACGACATGTACATTAGGGTGGAGTGAAATTCAAAAAAAAAAAGTTAACCTCGGAAAGAGATGTAGTCTGGGGTCCTAATGAGGGGAAAAATAAAGAAAAAAATTTAAAAAAATTTTTAGGGGTCGCGCCACTCCCTAGAAATTTGGAAATTATCGCTATTTTGGCGTTGATTTTAGAAAAATCCTAAAAAGTTGTATGTCAATAAATGTTTGCAATAGCGTAAACAATGAAATAAGGGCATGAAAAAATTTAAAAAAAATTTTCTCATTGTTCAAAAATTTCAAAAAGTAAAATAAGTCAAATAGTCCCTTCTTCAGAAAATTGACTGAACAATGAAATCGCCACCAAAGCTACAAATATTAGTCGATTATCCTCATATTTGCCTCAAATACTTTTGTTTAGGCACTGAACAAGCTCAAACTTTTAAATTTCGAATAAGTTAAGTCGTTAATTTTTAGGATTTTTCTAAAATCAACGCCAAAATAGCGATAATTTCCAAATTTCTAGGGAGTGGCGCGACCCCTAAAATTTTTTTTAAATTTTTTTCTTTATTTTTCCCCTCTTTAGGACCCCAGACTACATCTCTTTCCGAGGTTAACTTTTTCAAATTATAAAAAAAGCATGTTTTCACTCCACCCTAATGTACATGCATGGTTGTGGGCACTTGGGATGGCGCTTAGTATTTCTTTGCTAGCAGACGGACAGACAGTCATTTAGACACGACTGTTTGTTTGTTGTTGTTTCTTTTTAAACTCGCGCTCACTCGCACACAATTCAAGGCCATTTAAAAATAAGCTCTGCTAAAAATAACTCGTCTTTTTCTGTCGTGACACTGTGGCATGGAGCAAACAATCTGAAAAAGCTTTTTAGTGTGGTTGGCTCGCACCCACCGACCCGGCAGTCTCGTCTCCAGAGATTGCAGTTTATCTACCCGCGTCGTATGCAAACAGCACTCGTAAACACCTCGCTTACACGAAGTTACTACACATGCATACGTACACATTATATGTATGTATTGGTGTCTATATAACATATACCATCAGCGGCGATATCTTTTAAAATCAATCGTAATATTCTACTTCATACAAACACGTACTCGTATTTGTCTAGTTGTATTAGGAATGTCGATCGATGAGTTTAAAACACCGCCGGAGTTCAAGAATTTTTGAATATTCTCTATATCCTTGTAGGTACGCTTGTCAGAAGTTTCCCCAAATCAATCCACACATTATGGGGAGTGTGAAAAAAAGGTGTACTTCACGTTGGATAAACGTTTGTCAATGTGAGGCCTTTGACGACTATCACTAAACAACGTCAGGTTCAAATCCGGGTAAGAACATTTGTAATTTTGCGGCGGTAGTTTTTATCTTATAAATGCCGACGATCCTAATGTTTGAACTATGAATCTACTAATTAAACCCTAAGCAGTTTAGAGAACGTATAAAACAGAGTGCTCCAATCGCTGATTGTAAAAATTGTGATAAAAGAGATTCCCTGTTTTTAAAATGATCTCATTATATACCTATGATCATTGAATTTTAAACCGCCGACTTATTTTCTGCGAGGGTATGAGAAATTGTTAGCCACCGCACAACAAACTTTTTAAAACATGCGGCCAAAACACTTAAAAAAATATATTGGTAACATATGATAATAATCACTATGAAATGAGTGGTAAATTCATGGTAGTTCGAAGAATTTTACACTTGTTACTTATATAATAATAATCACTATGAAATATTGATCAGTAAATTCTTGGCAGTTCGACAAAGTTTACACTTGTTATATGTATCATACAACTACCCGCAGAAAAAAAGTATGGTTGTGGTGACAATATTCGAAGAGGATAATACTATTGTTGGGTATATTGTTGTGGTACAACAATATTATTATCCTCACAACAATAGTAGATTCAAATACAACCATACTATGATCCTAACAACAATAGTATGATTCACAAATAACCATACTATGATCCCCACAACCATAGTATGACTCACACTCAACCATACTCTGATCTCCACAACCATAGTATGATCCTCACAACCATAGTATGTTTCACATACAACCATGTTATGATCCCTACAACCATAGTATGATCACACACAATGATACTATGATCTCCAATATAATTTATTACAATTTGTTTAAGTTGTCGACAATAGATTTGAATTAGAAAATTATTCAAAAAAAACATTAAATTCAAAATAATAGGAGTGATTTATTTCACAGTAGAAAAAATAAGTTTAAATAAACGTAAGCGTTTTTATTAAAAAAAAATTGCTGTTAAACAGAGCCAAAGCAGCTTGTTTAAAAAATTTTAATTTTGATAAAAAGTACTATTATTGCATTAGATCCGTACCAAAAACATTTGTTCTTAAAAGCATATTTAAATGAAGAAAAATTACAATCATACAGTATGATTGCCATAATCATATTATTCACGCAGAAAAAAAGTATGGTTGGGGTGACAATATTCGAAGAGGATCATACTATTGTTGGGTATATGGTTGTGACACAACAATATTATGACCATAGAATGATTCACACATAACCATACTATGAACCCCACAACCATAGTATGATTCACACTCAACCATACTATTATCTCCACAACCATATTATGATCCTCACAACCATAGTATGTTTCTCGTACAACCATAGTATGGTCCTCACAACCATAGTATGATTCACACACAACCATACTATGATCCCCACAACCATAGTATGATTCACACTCAACCATACTATGATCCACAAAATTATTTATTAGGATTGGCTATTGTTGTTATTCAAAAATAGAGATTTTTATAAGGTATGTTATTTTAAAATGCATTACTATTAGTTCACAGCCAGATTCGAGGCCATGTTTTTATTAAACATTTCATTCAAGAAACAAAAATATATATTCCAACGGTTAAAAATACTTTTAGTTGTCAGCAGGGGTGAACTCTACTTCACCATCCGTAGACAACAAGTAACGAATGTGATTAAACCATGATCAATGGCTATATACTTAAGTGCAGGCAGATTATAAATAAACGAGAACCAGTCGGTATTAGAGTATTTCACCGAACAAAGTTAACACAATAAAAATCCCTCGAACTACCTTCCGAGTGTGTTGTTTTTTTAATGGACAGCAACCATTCACTGTATTGTGTGTATGTTTTTTTTTTTGTATATCAAAAAAACATACGCACACACATTCATGAATGCTCTATAAAACCTGTTTTGTTATGTCCATAGTCGCAACCATACTGTATGATTGCCGTAATCAAATTTATTGTTAACGTAAATTTTAAATAACAATACTTTTGTTGCACCAACCATGTTTATATGGTTGCTACAACCATATTTTTATTTCTAAATTTGGCAATAATACTATTGTTACATTTCAACAATAGCGATATTGTCGCAATCATACTATTGTCAAAATTAAATTAAAAAAACAGTACTATGGTTGCGGCGAACATGCTTTTATTGTAGAGAACATATTATTGTTGCGGTGACCATGGTGTAACCATATCTTTTCTCTGCGTGTTGTTAACATACAACGCAAAACACAATACTTTTGTTGCGCTAACCATATTTATATTGTAGCTATAATCATATTTTAATTTTTAAATTTGGCAATAATAATATTGTTACATTTCTACAATATTAATGTTGCAGCAATTATACTATTGTCAAAACTAAATGCAGTTAACAATGCTATGGTTGCGACGAACATACTTTTATTGCGGAGAACATACTTTTATATCCGTGACCATGTACATAGTAACCATGTTTTTCCTCTGCGTATAGATACTTCAACAAAAACCACTGTATCTTACGATAAACATACTATTCGTCAGTGGTTTTAGAGGTCTTAGAGTATTTCATTTGTTCGACAAACCACACGTAAATGGACAGCCGTCTTTCATGGTCGTGGTATATTGACTTCAAAGTGAGTCAGAAAGCTAAAGACAATCGTACTCCAATAGCTAAACGGTCGGCTTTAGACCTTCAATACAAAATTCTCCTTTATATGAATGTGATTAAACCCATACGGACATCCAGCTTTTGAGTTCTGCCTCAAAACTACATCGAATGTAATTTTATTATAAAGGCGATAATCCAATTTTCTACGACATATTACCAGTATATTTGGTACAATTGGGACCCTAACACCTACAATGATTTTAAAATTTGTACTGCCAACGATGAAATTGGGGAGAATTTGTATGACATAACGTATACTTATACATGGGACGAAAAGAAAGCAGCCATTGTTATTTGTATTTCTACTGAAAGACTCAATAAAAATGCAATTTGAAGAAAAGACGTTATTGGTGTTATTAGGTATTATTTGACATTTCATAATAGCTCCTTACTTCCAGTTTCAGGGCTGGCAACTGGCTACCTTGATCGTGTGATATCACATCTCTGGTTTTTTTTGGATTATGCGAAGTAAAAAGCCTACGTCAGTAAGCCAGCAACGATTCAAGAATGGAATGCCAATTTTATTTGCGTGATTCGCAAGATACCGGTGCTAATATGGAATGAATGATTAAAAGTACCGGTAATAACATGTCTCGGTGCTAAACTCTGGAATATTATCTTCTATAGAATGTATATCAAACAATCAGACGCTGTGAAAAGCCCAAAAACATGATACAAATAATCAGGGAATTCTGAGTCGACATCTCTACGACGAATGTATGTATGTATGCACTCTTGTATGTAAGCATGTTCAAATGTATTTGTCTACGAGCATTTCGGTAATAAAAAGTACGAATTTAAGATAAACTAAACAATAAAACAGTACGTTTGTGTTGTGTGCGAGTTTCGTCGAATGGAGGCAGCGCAGCATAACTCACTATTCACTGTGGATAACAACGATCTTGTCTTGCTTTCATTTCAGTTTTCTGCTGAACACTGTGAAGCGCAGAGAGAACGAGCCAAAGCAACAATTAACTGATAGTAAATGAGCGGACATACAATGCAAGTGCAAAGAGACAGACAGGGAGAGCGAGAGACATACGACATCATACCCGTCGCAATCACATGTTCGCTCGGCCAAGTTGGCGGGTGGGTGGGTGTGCAAACCGGAAACTTCGATTGTAAATACGAGTAGAGAAGAATAACCCAGCACCACCACCTTAAGTCGACTCGAGGTGTGCACTCGTGACCAAAGGATAAATTATGATATAAGAATGCACTGCACTTGACAGAACGGCATACATAAGTACAAATGTTTGTGCGCACTCGTACACATGTACACACCTACGCGCGCACACACTCCCACGCACTGCACCTAAGCCAAGTGAATGAAGCCAACGATCGCTGGTGCGAATGAACCTAAGCTTATCAAACAATCGATGCAGTGGAAGTCGTCTATGCCTATAAGTGTAAAGATACAATGTGTAAGTCCACATGTATGTACATACATCTAACCATATGAAAATAATACATTATCTTGGGAAGTTTGAACCATCATAATCCATTCGCTGATGAAATAATTAAGTAGTTCACAGTTGCTAGCGGTATTTTATCCGTTAATGGGTAAGCATATTGAACCGAGTGTAGCCGCAGATCGAGTTTTCTAGGTCACTGGGTACAAACAATTCTTCCCGAACCGTGGACTCGATCAACCGTTGTTCCATTATACCACATGTCAGGGTGGAAGTCCTGGTTTAATAATTGCCGCTTAGGCAATGAACAGTATCCAGCTGCATCATCCAGATCTCTGGCGCAGCTGAGATCTGGATGGTGCAGCGCCTCAATTCTTACTGGGCACGAATTGATGCTAACGTTCCAAACATCTGTCCCACCTGCCATCAGGGACCACATGATGTGCTGCATCTCTTCATTTGTCCGGCCAAGCCCACTTAGCTGACCCCCAGGTCTCTGTGGACGCATCCAGTTTAAATGGCGAGTTTCCTCCACCTGGATATCGAAGCAGATCCCCCATAAACGAACAAGACTTCAAAACAAATATATTGTTGTTACAAAAACAACAACAGTGATCGTAAGTGTTTGCTTCTTCTTATAAACAATTAAAAATAGTTATAATTAACTACCATTGTTTTGCAGACATTTCTTATATACGGTTTTCTTTTATAAGAGATGTTCTTATATCAGTAACTTATTTAGTAGCTTTTACGAGTGCAAGTTGTCATTCAACAGCTGACGTTGCAGAGGCGCTAACAAATATCCACAGTAACAGCGAAGCAAGGAAATATCGTCCATCTAAGTAAGCGACATTAAAGCAATCGTTAACTGTTGCGTTTGTTTTCGCCAGTACTTTCCGAATTTCGGCAAATGTATTTCCCACCAATTACGACGTACCGAAGTTTAAGAAGTCTCAATAAACATTACTACATCTTTCCCCCTTCCGATCCCATATTTCTACAAGCCAACGCAATACACTGCATGTAAAGGGTCATCCCCAGACACATGATCATAAAAGTTGGTCGCCTTGAGCTCTGTACCCGGATAGTTGAAAGAAGTTACTTTTATATACTTAGTAGGGACATATATACACACGTTTTATGCTGTAAAATAAAAAGTACTGAATGTTTTTGACCAAATATTTTTTTCATATATTTATTGATGTATGTATATTGTATCCAAAAAGAATCTACTTATTCGAAATGTCCGCCTTTTGCCCTTACACACGCCTTAAGTCGCACTGGCCAATCGCCAATAGCTGCACGAACCACCTCGCCCATTGGAATTGGCCACAGCTTGAACCAAAGCAGTCTTAAGACTTCCAAAACGGTTTCTTGGTAAACTTTGGCCGATGTTTTGACTCCTTGTTCGCAGAAATGCAGGTCAGTGACCCCATCGTAATAGACACCCCACCAAACCATGACTGAAGCTGGGTGATGACCCTTTTCCACCCTTGGGATCAGTTCAGATGCTTGCTTAGATGACCGCGCATACACAATCATTTTGCTTGTTAAATTTTTCCAGAGCGGTAAAAATTTTTTCATCGGTGAACAAAATTTTTCTGCGCAAGTTATCAGCGTGCTTCACCAAAAGACGTTTGCATTTTTCCATCCTAATTTTTTTTTAAAGCTGCAGTCAATAAATGTCCGATACGTCGTTTGAAAGCCCCAAGTCCCAAGTCTTTTTTAATGATTCGACTCATGGACTTTTGCGTGATATTCATCTCATGGGCCCTGAATTTCTGTTTTCGGAGCGGATTTCTGTGAATTCTTAATTTAACGGCTTTGATGACATGCGATGTTCGAACAGAGCGGGGGCGGCCCGACCGGTGGCGGTCTTTGTATGTATCGGTAGACGAACATGCGGCTAATCCCTAGTGGCCGGAGCGTTTTGAAAATATCGCTATTGAGGTTAGCTTTCAAAACCCATATGACATTAACGGGGTATGTTCAGTTCTACTATTGAAATGAGTGTGGTCAATTTTGCAAAAGTATTTATGTCCCTACTAAGTATATAATCATTTGCGATAAGTCCGTCAGAACATAAACTTCTACAAACGAAACTCATGCAAATGATATACATACGTTAAATAGTTTAAAATAATTTTGATGGTATCACAAAATAGATCTTCTCCATTTGCTACTATTCGTATAATTACTAACAAGCTAAAAAAAATTAAAAAAAAAATCAGGAAATTCCAGCGATCCTTTAGGAAATGATGGTGATGTTTGGACCAGAAATACCATTCGGCTAAGTTATTTTTTTCAAATCTTCTCCATGCCATCGCCAGATGTGTGCGTCTGAATGTATGGAGTACTCAATTAATCAGTATTTGCATATTCGACACTTTTAATCACACCTAATTCAGAAGCTAAAAAAACAATTTCATTAATTGGCTAAAACAGCTACAGTGCGGGCAACAAATTCTCTGTGTGCGAGTGTGTGTTGGCTGGCGTCGTTCATCGATCGCACATTAGTTTGGATCCACAATTTATGCTAATAAAGACATCAGTGAGGAAACCAAACGTTCCGAGTACAATTTATGCATGGCATATTTGTTGAATTCGGAATTCTATCGCATGCGAAAT
This sequence comes from Hydrotaea diabolus, assembly GCA_963513945.1. Taxonomy (NCBI): domain Eukaryota; kingdom Metazoa; phylum Arthropoda; class Insecta; order Diptera; family Muscidae; genus Hydrotaea; species Hydrotaea diabolus. Next base: position 979,058 of record OY740719.1, on the reverse strand, counting down.
ATGTCGGATGTATTCGCTTCGCTATAAATAGCGACGCCGACAAAATGAATTCAAATCGATTGAATCACTAACCAGGGCAACCCTAGCGGCTGGACGATTGGAGCTTGTGTCCACTGCCGACGGCTGATTGGTGGCGGATGGGTTATTATTAACAGGTATGTATGTGTGTTTGTCGGTAGCTTCCCTGTAGGAAATGTCTGTAGCGAAACAGTACTGATTCACTATTGACTTTGTCACCAGTACTACTGACCGTTCATATCCCAGACAATGCTCTATACTGTTGACATTCACCATGTGCTTGTCATTGAGAATCCACTAGTGACATTAGAACTATTGACTAGGTGGTTCTAATGGTACCACATGGAGGCATTAGAACCAGTGATTCAGTAGTACATTGTAGTAATTTTGTCTACATTTTTGGAGAACCAGTGATTCAGTAGTACATTGTAGTAATTTTGTCTACACTTTCGGAAATACTATTGGGTGGAGTATAATTAAAATCAGATGAGTTTGTTTTATAAAATTATATGATTTATTAAATTAATCCATAGTACAAAAGGTACATTAATCCATAGTAAAAAAGGTACAGGTTTTACTTTCCAGTCTTTTTGTGTCTTAAATTTAAAGATTATTTATATTATTTTCACAAAATTGTTTATATTATTTTCACAACCTTGTAATAACTTTAAAGTTTTAAATGTTTTACATATTTCTTGGGATAAAATTAAAGCTCATTTTTTCAAGGCTGGCTAAACCTTTCAGTTTTTTTTCAGTGTTATGTTTTGCATATTTCTTTGAATTAAATTCTTAAAGCTCATTTTTTCAAGGCTGGCTATACCTTTTCGTAGAGTAAATAATAAATTATTGTTCTTGTTCAGAAGTGTCGCCTTCATGCTGTTCCTTATTTTTTCCCTTGCTGCGACTGGTTTGCTTAAAATATTTTTTCTTCTGTCGTTGGAATGCAGCTCTTAAGGGTTTATCAGACGATTCACTGAATGTTGATATAGCATCTGTGTATAGAAGAAAATTTTTCAAGTATTGAATAGTTTGAAAACTTCGGTTGACACAATTTTACCTATCATAGCAGCAAACACATTGACGTAATCCCGCAATCGCTTTTTTCCAAATGTTCCATCAATATTGAAATTCATTATTATGTCATGTCCAAATATCTGATGTAGGTCGATAAGGTGCATACTGTCTAAAGGAATTTGAGTTACCATATTGAAACCAATTTCTTCGAGGGGAGTTTTTTCAACTTTGAATTTTTGAATGTGGTGTTTTTCGTATTTTCTTAAAGAAAAGTCTGTGTCCGAAATTAAAGTGCCACTAGAAGTACTATATGTTAACACATGTCCAATTTTTTTAGATACTTGTGTGCACTTAGTGCAACCATGCGAGGCAGTATGACCAGGAACGCCACAAACGAAGGCTTTTGCAGGCGTATCACATGATAAACAACGGAACTCGATATTAATTTTCTTATCATTGAAAATGAACCCATCTTTAAGCGAAAGTACTTCCTCGACAAAATCTTTGAAAAACTCTTTAACACAAGATGGCTTGGTATGCCCTACATATATTCCTACAGGGAAAGGTTTCACTTTCTCTTTTACATTAACTATCTTCAAAAGAATTGGCCACAACTGAATTCGAGAACTTTTAAATAATGGTATTCCGTCAATGTTTATATCAAGTTCAATTTTGTCATAGATTTTTAAGATGTCTCCAAATTGAGTTCCAATTCCTATGTGGCAATAACTTCCAGGGAAAACTTTTTTAATTGCGACTTCATGTTTTTTGCCCAACAATGCTGCTGCTGAAAGTGGAACATCCAAGCCTTCCTCCTGTAGTATAGCCAGCAGTTTCTCCAAACATTTTCTGGAAGGTGCTGTTTCAATATACCACTGCTTTAATTTGTCGCACAAATTATGTTTTGGAGTAGCCAAATCTTTAAGAGACTGCCCGCCATCTTCAACAGGCTCCGCAATATATTGAATTGGCTCCAAAAAATCACTTTCACTGTTTACTTCGTTTTCTTTATATCTATTTTTATACAAAATTGACTGTTTTTTTACTAGTCTTTTATAATTTCGTTTACTCATTTTATACACTTTTCTGTACCTTTTAATTTAACACTTTTAATTTTTCGTGCATGCACGTGTTATTTCTGCAAAACAAAACTAAAGAATAAAACAATCAAGAAGATGATCAGCGTTGCAGCTGTCAAAAATTTCTCTACCCATCAAAGACAAAAAAAAACAAATGTAGACGCTTCGTTGACAATGTCACCAAAAAGTCAACCAAAATAGTCGACAAAAGTGGTGACATGGAGACACATGACGCCTAATTTCCTTCAGGGTTAATACTGATAGCACATACACACAGACGTACCAAGGCATAAAGTGTTTACTCACATGGTGTTAGTGTTAGTGCGATGATTGGAGCTGCTTCGGTGATTTGATGTCTATAGCGGATGGAGGGGCTGCTTCTGATTTCATTTATCCATAACTGAAATGGAAAGAGAAAGATTAATGATGAATTATCAGAGATAGGCAAAAAGAAAACGTAAGAGTGAAATAACATTGGTCACATTTAAACACGTATGCATAATGACATTTGTTGCATGTATAGTAAGTGAATGAAATGATGTGTGAATATCTCAGTGGCGGAAATTTGGAGGCCATCACTCAATAGGGCTTGTGACGAATTTACTAAACATTAAGCAACGCCTTCTTTGTAGACAATAGCAAGAGACCAGCTATGAACGAGCAGTCCAAAAGACTTAAAACACATTTTTACTTTCTTCCCGAATGATTGCGAAAGACAGGGAAAGATCGGATAGACACCAACAAAGAGGACGGGAAATTGTGCTGGTATTTAACGAAGGCAGTGTATAAAATTTAAAAAATGCGAATTGTTTCCACATACATCTATGTAACACATAGTGACATCTAGATTTTGCAGACGTACTAATGCAACAAAAACAGAATTAGATTGTCTGCCTTAAGAAAAGGCTTGAGTAGGTCTCAAAGATTGGGACTTGAAGGGAAGGCCTACTAAACGGGAATTTATGCAACGTCTTTGGGGAAATATTTCCACCACATATGCTGAAAAATTAAGGACGAACCAGTTGACAAGCATGTCAAGTGTATACGAGGGTTGTTATTTATATTTAGGGTCCTGGCTATACTATTGCTGCCAGATGCAAGCTGGAACTTTCATTGTAATGTTAGACATTTTAAGCATAACTTCACTCAAAACGTTTTATCATTTGAGCACGAATTGTTTTGTTTACATCTCGGTCAACAAATGTAATTAACCCGTGAAAAGTTGTGTGCGATGATTATATAGGATTATCGGCGTGGATTATCGATTCAATCAACTTGTTTCCTTTTGGTGATGTAGCACCATTAAAAATCACTGCAAATCGCTGGTAACAATCAATGCTATGCGTGTACTTATAAAGCAAGACCGACACATGACATATGACAAACATTAGTATGACAAACATTAAAAAAATATTGCATGTTTTTTTGGCCGCCAAAAGATTTGTTCTCGTTGGATCCCACATAATTTGCGGGTGCGCAAAAGTTTAGTACCGCGATCCAATACCGCTCGTGTCGATTGGAGCAAAGAAATGTTGGAAAACACCACAGCAGTAACTCAATTGCAGTGGTCACAGGTGACGAATCATAAATCTATACCTATGAGCCTGGAACGAAACAGCAATCAACCGAGCAAAATCCAACAAAAGTTGTTCGTGAAAGAAGCACATCAAAGCAAATGGTCGCGTTTTTTCAAAGACCAGCCAAATGTAACAGAAGTTGCGCGTGGAAGAAACATTAAAACAAATGATCGCGTTTTGTCTGCATAACCGGCCATAGAGCCTTTAGTATGAGTGGTACACAACCATCTGTTTGAAGAGTAGACGAATCATTTTGCATCACGACAATGCGAGCTCTCACACCTCAGATAAAAAATGGGTTATTTGAGCACTCAAGATGTCGAATTGGTGGGTCAACTGCCATACAACCCTAATTTGGACAATATGACTTCTTCGTATTCCCTCACATCAATAAAAAAACTAGGTGGTCAACGTTTTTTGTTGCCCGAAGTAGCTGTTGAAGCGTTTCAAAACCATGTTTTGGAGGTATCTCATTCGGAGTGGATAAGGTGCTTGCAAAAGTGTATTGATCTTCTCGAAGAATATTCTGAAAAACAATACAACCATTTCTTGGACCCAAAATATAAATAGCAACCCTCGTACTCTTGCAAAAAGGACACTGCAGCTATTGTATGCTTATTACTCATGTATGCAGAATTCATTCATGCTAAATAAATACACAATTTTACACGCAGGCAATGTCGCTCTTTTGTTAGAACAATAGCTTAACTCAATATGTGTAATTTTTACTTCAGTACAGACTACAAAATAGTGTAGAGTGCGTTCATTCAAATTTACTGTTTTTAAGTAAAAGGGACTTCTTGTAAGAGAGCCAAAGGATTTTGTTTAACCATAAAAATACCTGATTTAATGTCGAAAGCTTTGACATTTTTCCGACGTTTCTATAAAATATGCAAGTTGACCTTTTGGTTTTTATTCTCTATAAAATCGTGGGCAATAAATGCAAGAATTTCCACAATTCACCCAAGTGTACGTAGAGAAAAGATATGGTTACTACATATATGGTCACATCAACAATATTATATTCGTATCAGCCATGGTATTGTATTGAATTTCATTTTGACATAATAATGATTGTGGCAATATTAATATTGTTGAAATGTAGCAATAGTGTACATGGTTGAGTGTAAATCATACTATGGTTGTGTTGATCATAAAATGCTTGTATGAGAATCATACTATAGTTGTGGGGATCATACTATTGTAATATTTCAATCATACTATGGTTGTGGGGACCATAGTATGTTGTAGGGATCAAAGTATGGTTGTGTATGAATCATACTGTTGTTGTGAGGATCATAATGTTGTTGTACCCAACAATAGTATGATGCTTTTAGAATAATGTCACCCCAACCATACTTTTTCATTACGTGTGTCCTACAACTATACTGTGGAATAAATTCAGGCTAGCAAAAGTTAGGTCGATTCTGAGAGTGAGGGGTAAAAATATAGGCTAAATTAGAAGACCCGTATCGCGTTTGTTTATGTTACTTCGATTTTTTTTTAATCGACCTTCAAATGACGACTTTCAGCATATTGTTTAAATGGTTTTTTGGGCTATAACTCGTCGATTAATTGATATTTGTTTAATCTGTAAAAGCCAAATTATTGCTAGACCTGTCCAAAAATTAAATTTTTTTAAAAAAATTGATTTAAAAAATTTTTGTGGTGCTTATGAAGCAAAATGTTGGAAAAAATATTTTTTTCATGCTTTTTAAAAATATTTTCCACAAAACTAAGTCTTTTTTGCTTTCTGTTTGATCTACAATATGCTTCTCAGTTTCATTAATAAATTTCATTTGAAAAGAAAACAATCATTATACAAAATTTGCGTTTTCCAGCTTAATATTAATTTACTTCTCATTTTTATGTATCAATTTTGTTCAGTGTTGGTTTTGAAGAAACATTGAAAAAGAAATTATAAAAATATATACAAATATAATCCGCTTAAGCGATTAAATGGTAAATCTTATATTATTTCTAAGAACAGGAAGAAGCTTTGCACAACCACTCTTGGATCGTCTGAAGCTATATATATTCCTTAATCATCTTAAACAAGTAAAAAAATCTGGTTTTCGGAAGATTTAACGTCTCTGGCTGGACCATTGTATGAGGACGAACGCCAATGCACCAAGTACCTTCGACAAAGGTTGATATTTGCGATCTGTACTTTAGTAACAATAGATGGACCGATAACGGATGGACAGATAACGCGCGGAAATTGCTCAACGGTATCAGATAGTGATTATGAATCGATTGGTATAATAAACATTGGGTTTATCTCTATTCCTTAAAGGTGTTACAAACATCTGCACTAATTTATAAGTATAATACCATGTATCACAGAATGGACCATATTTTGTATGTGAGGTTTAGACTTTTAAACTATGTGCGTATCAAGAGATCTACTCGTTTTTTAAGTAAACGAGCTTGCTATAGGTTATTTTTGAAACCTTTTCTTCTAAACACTTAAAATGTTCAATATTGTTAATAGTTTTCCGTGAATACAAAACCATTTTTCATAAAAAAAAATCTTAACAATTGCAGTGCAAATTGTTTATGGTCAATATCCGGCACACTTCACACAATTGTAGAAACATTTTTGATTTTCCTGGATAATAATGTACATACATGTATATTATAACACTTTAAAAAGTTGGAAAAATCGCATTTATGGATCGTTATTCAGGCGATTTATGTTTTTCATTTAAACGAACTTAGTACCAGGCTTAGAAATTTTCTCATCTATTGAGTTTTTGCTATACAGTGTAAGTTATCGAGGGTTCGCAAATAGTTTTAATAGGGCCGACCCCAGTATATCTAGACGTCGTTTACTTAAAGCGTGGAAGAGCAATGCAGGTGCTTAACGCTCTCCACTTCTTTATCATCTCTGCAGCTCCTGCAGAAGTCATTCAACTTGATAAATAACCTCCATGGGTGTTCACCAGTCAGACACTTATGAGGACAGTTTTTTTCTCTCTAGAGCAAGGAAATATTTTGACAGTTTAGTTTGTATATTGGGCGATTCCGTGTATCCACAATACGGAACTGAAAATATCCCGAAGTTTTTTACATCCTAACAACCTTAACTGAAATACACAACGTAGAAACTTCTACATCATATTTAAATTGGAAAAAGTCCCAGAATATACGTACGTTATTATAAGGGATCAGACCAATACTGCAAGAGATTCAAACGGAGTATTGAAAGTCTAATATCCAAGGTAAATCATTTTTGATAAATTCTTTTCTTAACGACCCACCCTATTGTAAACACATATGTACGTACGTGTGATGTATCATTATTATTTAGGTGTTAATAGAATGTTCGTGAATATATTCAACGTCAAAAGGTTATAAACTAATTCACGTAGTATCACTAATAAAGCTTTTCGTTCTAAAAATAGCAATCGTTCATTATTTCATATGGTCATATCTACTGGGAGCAAACTTCATGAGTCTTTCTCTCTCTCCCTCACTTCCCAACGTCCCCTTGCCTATCGACCGGGGCAGATAGGTTGACATTGCACTGCTTGCGATCATTTATCAGTTGCGACAATGGATCGTATCGCCCTCTTGCTCTCTACTTCTCTCTCGCCCGCTCTTTTACACGTACATTGTGGTGAAAATGCAAATGTCTTTTTGTACTTGTCACAGGACTTAGCCAGCCTGCTCGAGATACCTCCCGACACGTACCGAGTAGGTGGGTGTTACAGCACGGGAATACAGTAAAGTACATGCTACGTGCATGCTTTACGACACTGTTGTTGTTTAATTGGCAAACAACAAATGAAACAATACGCAAAAAATACCATATTTTAATAATACCCGTGCCAATTATAGAATAAAATTGAATTGGGAAAATTATTAAGCAAATAGTTGTAAAAGAAAATGGAAAATGAAATAAGAGAACAGGGCAGAGCCGAGGACAGCTCAAAGAAATCCCACCGAGCTATGGCAACCGCACAAAGGCAACAACGACGAATTGCCAGCGAAAGAGAAAGAACACAGCAAACGAAAGGACAGCAAGTAGCCACGCAATTACGAATGCCAAATAATGAGTGTCCTTAATGGCACTTAGCCACTTAAGGGACTTTTGTAACGGTCAGCAGTTTTATTTATTTGCCAAACAGTAGTAAACAAACGAGACAAGCCCAAATTTGCACGCCGATCTGTGCCGCAAGGAACCAGCGGGTATACTTATTATATAGCCCACACGCTTACAAACACATGGTCATCATCGCTTAAAGCAACTCCAGGCCAACACTGAAAGCCCACTAAGGACGGAACACCTTCGCCGTAAACCGGAATACACACACGCACACAGACTGCATTCCGTATGACTCCCTACGCACAACAACGCACCGAAGTGTGAGTAGTTGTGGACACAAACGTCTACTTCCGCTTGCGGTTTCGTCTAACTCGTGCACGTTGCACCGCGCTTATGTACCCGTAAAGAGATTCGATGAACTCGAGATCAGCCTTGAATATGATTTCAGGTGGTTTGCAAGCAAGTTGCTTCAGTTATCAAGGAGGCCGCTAAGGTCACCCAGTCAGTCAGTGAAGATGCACTTGTCTCAGTTTCACTAAATGCGTCTGTGCGGATATCGCATGTACAGTGCACATGACTTCCTTATGAATATGCACGAAGGAGTAGATGGGGGACAAACGCAGCAGTGCTTTTGACAATGATTTAGCACTTTTCGAATATTCGTTTCTTTTTTTTTTGTTTTTGCTGAATACAGGGTGGTTTCTTCTGAAAAATTAAACTAAACAAAATTACAATAAATATTTTCAAATCGAGTAAAAATCAAACGGAATGAGGTGAAAAAACACTTAATAAAACGAGTAATTTTTTTTCTTCTTACTTTTATTACTTTTAAAATGCAGACACAACAGGAAAAGGGGTAAAAAAAAAGCCCTCTACTCGTATAAGGAAATATGTTTGTTGGCTATTTTCGATTCCAACTAGTAGTTCAAGAAAACTTAGCTATTCAATATTCATGTATCGAGCTTTGCCATAAAAACATCTCCTACGATTTTGATGTGCATCGCAGTAACATTCGCTAAAATATCCAGCACAATTGCACAATTATTGTTTATTTAACGGGTTTAGTGAAGAGTTCCCATTTAAGCAATTGTTTTTGAGCTTTTGCCTTCTTTTATTACGTCATAAGCGATTTTAAATGTTACTTCCCTTTACAATATAAAATCTCTTATGGTATCTAGGTAAAAGTTTTTATTAAAAAGAATAGATACATGATTCATGAAAATATAAATAAATAAAAAGTATCGATACATGAAATTATCGATGCTTTCCTAGTCAAATGTCACAGAGTGCGTATGTCAGATAGGCCGCGGAGGCAAATTTTTCGATTAGCTATTCTATAGATGAACGTATTCTTTGATACAGTACAAAAAACAGGTGTTTTCTTTAATTTAATCTTGGCTACATTTCGGAAAACCCACTTTTTGCAATTGCCTAACGCAAAAGAAATATTTTACTTTTTGTGCATGTTCGTCGTACTTCTTGACGTAACCCCTTTAAATAACTTAAAAAGCAAAAGGTCATTTAACTTACTACAAATAATTATTATGACTATTTGATTTTATTAAATTTTTCAACTTTGTGTGTGAACATACGTATGTGTGTGAACTCTCCTGTTTCCAAGCGTTGGCGCATAATCGCTTGATTGTTTCGAGCGTAATTGTGTTATGTATTTGATAAATGAATACCTATTTACAAGATTAAACTGATAAAGCACATGAGAGCGACTGATAACAAACTGGATATGGATTGTTATGTGGTCTAAAAATACCTGTACACACATACAAAGGCTGTGGCCGATTAACAGGTAGTTGGAAATTTCCCCAATTCCGTTGGCTAGAGTGTACATATATTTGCTCATTGGCTTTCATATCTGCATTGTTGGCCACAGGAGAACAATGCAAACTGCTCTCTCTACAATAGCTGTTCAGTTGTTTCAAAGGACTTTTGTCCGCTGCAGTTGGGCACATCCATACAGGCAGCAGACAATTGAATTTGTGGAATGATTCTTTTGTCTTTTTTACTCTACCGTAATGACAAAGGCAAAAGTTTCAATTATAAAACTTCATCAGATTTGCGTGGAAGCATTTACACAATGGCATTCACGTGAATTTATAAGTGTCCAGCAGCTTTAAAAAGGTTACAAGTAATGCCAAGTAAGTAGGTTACTTACTTAAAATGCCCAACACAAGTGATATGACTACAGAATTCTAGTAAAAAAATTAAAACTAAAAGTTGTGTTATGGAAGTTCTTCTATGACAGATTGGAACCAATGCTTCAAACATAGGCTGGCATAGAAGGAATAAACTTCTAATCTACAATATGGAAATCTCTACCATATTAATGGCTCATTTATATTTTTGGCAAATATCTTGCAGATGGGAATCTTATCTAAAAAACTATAAAAATGTTTTTCCCAGGGAACTGTGGAACCGAAAACTCTAGATAACAAAACTCTCACTTAACGATTGGTGACTGAAGTCTTACAGAGTAAAAACGAACACAAATTGTTAAATACATTTTTATTTAAATTATTCCGGTAAAAACAAAGATTTCTTACTTGTTGGTGCGGATGGAGGCAATAGGCGAGAAAAATACTTAATATTATTTGCACCTATGCACAATATCATTTATATATTTACTAGCCGAAACCAAATGTTTAAACTCTGCTCCGAAGGGCTAATGCATTTTGTAGGATCTTTTACAAGAAAAAGAGATTTATTTCTTAGTCGTTAAGACACCGGTATAATAATGATGGAAGTCATTAAAAACTCCATGTACAATATCAGGGAGTTCGAAATATACGCATATAGCTGGAAAATTAATTTTATTAACTTTCCCCCATGCAGACCTACAAATTCAATCAATGTTAAATTTTAGATAACATGACAATAGGAGCATTGAATTGACTGAATTTTTCCTTGCCGTTCGGTTTACTTATTTGCACTCGTACAAACAGTGATTTTTGTAGACGTAACGGCAGTTCGAGAATTTCTTTGGGTCGCTTAAATACCAAAATGTTGTAAACTGACGTATGCGTTGTGTCACAAATGTTCCTCGTCCCTTAAGAAAAGGTGGCCTAAATACAGTGGATCTCTATATAGCCTTACCACCATCTAAGGAATTTTATTTCAAACTAGGGAGCTGCGCACGATATTATTTACTTAATTTCCACAACATCCCATTAGGGGAAACTTCTCCCAAATCAGTACGCTGTGTACGATATAATTCTTACTGTTTAACAACGGCTCCGAACGACTAATGAATTGTATAAAGAAGAATTAACATGGCTCAGAGATAAATCTCTTAATCGTTAAGTCGCCGGCAGTTACGAGGTGAAAGCCCGCCGTTGAAAAATTGTTAGATTTTCTTACCCGTAGTTGAAACAGGGTTTACTTGTATAATAGTCTTGCATACCACCATGGCCGCCAACATGATTTTCTTAATCAATCACTTTTAGACGCTGCTGCTTTGTAAGTCTTTCCATGACGAATTGTCAAAAAAAAGGTTAAATAAAAATAGGACGTCCTGAATTGTGCTATATAAAAAGGAGAAAAGCCTTCTTGTGAACCCTATTTTACTACATCCACCAAAATGTACACACTAAGCAGGAAATTATACAGCGCCTTTCTACAAGATACCTTCTGGAATGCCTTCTTCTCAGATGCAATAAACATTCTATAATGCTTTCCACTGAAATCATTTAGACCGGAAGACCGTCCTTGCTCATAAAAAAACTATCCCGCGTACATTCCCACGAAGTTTTCTTAGGAGGCCTGCTACTGAGACTAAAGCGTTCACCAAAAAGGTAACGAAGACGTTTCATTGTGGCTTTTGCTGTATGTGCAGTAGCTCCATCTTGCTGAAATTATATTGTATGATTTTTACAACTTGAGGATGCAAGAAATTTCCAATCATAATTCAATACAGAGCCCCGAAATGTTTTTCGGTTGACCCTCCTCATTTTCAAAAAAATTATGGAGTGATATCAACGATAAAAACCCACCAAACAGTGCATCTGGGGGGGGGGGGTGTAACTGACGCTGATGTAATACCGTAAGATTCTGACACTGATCCCTGTTCCTAATAACGTTGTTATTTGGCTGCTGTTCTTACATTAGAACGAAATTACCGTCGTGAAAATAGACTTTCAAGAAGAATAATAAAATTCGACAATTTTGACGCGTTGAACTTATACGAGTATAGATAACCTGCAAAAGGAGGGAAAATATAAACAAAAAAAGTTATGAATATTTTTAACCCTTCAGTCTTATTGCAGCCATCCAGCATAAGGTTTTGAAATTAATCCCATACTCATTCCTTAGTGCCTGATATAGTCTTCTTTTGAAGAAAAAGTAGAATGCATTAAGCATCAATCCATCCATCCAACCCCCCCCCCCCCCCACTACAATGTTTTGCAAGTCTGGGCTTGTACAAATCATTTTAGTTTTTATTTCTAATCAGAATTGTTTTCCGCCTCATCATTACTGGGAAAATGGAATCCTGTTTCAAAACACTAAAGTTGTTTTAAGGGTTCGCCGCAAAAAATTCAGTCTGCCCGTCCATAGCTCAGATCTCTGATGTGTAAAATTGTGAAGTGAATCTTTGTTTGCTTTTATTTTTCACAAGTGTGTGTGTGTATCGGGGCGTTTGTATTTGTGTTTATTCGCAAATGCGTGCGTGCTCAGTACGCGAATCAATTGCGAGTGAGAGTGAGCGAAATCATAGCAAGTTTTTGCTTTTATTTCTTTTCTCGGTGCTGTGGAAAATTTTTACAAATGATGTTTGCTTAAAAAATTCAAATAACACAGCACCGTCAACAAACTGAACCGATTTGAATCAGTTTCAATCGATTGTGAGATCTTAGCCCAAAAGTACCCACATTTTGTAGACTTATATCGTTATCACCATAGTGTGGACTTATCCAGTTTGAGCTACGCACGAACAGAATAGATTGGCTGGCTGGATGGCTGACTGACTACTGGTCATTTGGTTTGCTAAACTAATAAAAATGCCGAGCGGGCAAAAGCAGTTACCCATCGCAACATCTGGTGTTGAGTAAAAAAGCCGGAGTCAACGTTCGTCTTTTCAAGTAGAAAAACGCCATCGAGAAATTTTGATTGTTCCTTCTCCGATAACGGCCTTGGTATAGAGTGTGATTGATGCGCAATTACCTATAAAAACACGGCGGTCCATATACATGTTGTTAACAGTGCGGAGCCTAGCAAGATTTTCTTTACAAGTAGACAGAGAGAAAATATCAGTTGGCAATCTGTCCGAACTACAAAAATTCGGTTGGATAAACATACTTTCTGTTGCAATCACCAATTTTGGAATTGATTGTAACATAGTTTGGCACACTATTAAATGGTAGCTACGATAATATTACGGTAATCACAACTAATAAATGTGTTATATGAACCGACTTCAAGGCACTATAGGTAGCCACAACTGGCGTTTATGACAACCAACCTATTATGGAATACTTGTTACTTTGGTGCACAAAATAAGTCGGAAATAGTTTGGAACTACAAGTATTAAAATTCCGTTGCAAACAAATAAGTTTCGATTACAACCGCCAAATGTTTATAATCGTAATGGATATTCGGTTCGCCATACCACATACCTAATCAAAAATATGATCATCGTATTAAAGACGCAATTAATTGATCGGCCAACCAATAAAATGTGGTTAGTTGCCAAAACTGGAGTTTATGGCAAACCAACAGTTTAGCCAATAATTTATTGTTATTACCGAATATTTGTGGTTATATCTAAACTTTTACCATAACCAAAAGCAAAAATAGTCCTTTTATTACTGCATTAAGCAAATCGTTTAATTGAATTTATTTAGCAAAAACCTTCTATCATCTTCTCCTCAAGCAACGGGTGGGCCATTTATAATTTTAAATTTGAATCGGCTGTAAAAAAAGTACTGATAAGTTTTTCAAATTTCTTTATTTATTGGAAAATTTGAAGTTTTTCAATTAATAATGGAATACAATATCATTTATATGACTACCACAACTGGCTCCGATTAAACTAAATTTTCGGTACATCAGGTCGAATCTCTTCAATGGCAACTTCGATTTCATGTTTCAGCGCTCTGGATCTGGATGCTTTGGATCTGGAATTATCACTAATGGCTCCCACAGAAAATAGTCGAAAGAGCTCAAAGCACAGCTCCGAGGGGGCCAATTGACATTACAATTTCAGCTGGTTATTCAATTTTTAAAAAATGTGCGTAAAATATTGTAAAATTGCTATGGCTGTGACAAGTGTGTCTTGTTGAAACCTAATGTCGTCCATGTCTTTCTCTTGAACTGTTGGAAACAAAAATTCGTTGAGCATGGCACGTTTCGGCTCACCGTTGACGGTAACGGCGGCTCCTTGTTTGTTTTTGAAGAAAAATGTCCCAATGATGCCGCCGGCCCAAAACCCACACCAAACATTGACATTGTGGATGGTTCCTCAAAAGTCACATGTGGGTTCTCTAAACGCTATATTGGGCAATTTTGCTTATTGACATAGCCACTGAGATGAAAATGATCTTCGTCTGAAAACACCATTTTTCGGCAAAATTATTCATCTCCTGCCAAACAATCTCAGCCCATTAAGCGAAGCAAAAAGGCATCGGATGGTGTTCCATTATTAAATAACAAAGTTCGACCTTTCCAATAAAACCACAAATTTATAAAAATGATCAGTACTTTTTTACTGCCGATTCTAATTTAAAAATTTTAATCGCCCACCCTTTACTTACTTGCACAGATTCAGTTCCAATAATAATCATCGTTAGTTGGGCTAACCGATAATTTGTTTCATCAACCTATAGTTTGTGTTCCCTCTAATGAAAAATTCGGTTGTGGCAATAAATCTGTTCACTGTGTGTACTTTTTGGCATACTGAATGAGTTGCGACGACTTACTTTTGACACACCGCTATTCCAATGCAAGCGGAGATTAGTCTTAATGACTTAAATTCCTTTTAAAGTTTTATACGCCGAGCAAGATTGCATCTTTAACATTTCATTTTGAATATTTTTGTGTGTTTCGGGCCCACCTAATGTTCGTATATGTATATGTCATGATAATATGACAAATTCAGTAGTTATTTTTCCCCTTGCAACGTTTTTGGCCTTTTTGTTGTCGTAAATTTTACATTTCCGTGCACACAAAATATGAATATTGAAAACAAAAATAAATTGCAACGCCTACACTGTTTCACATTAGATGCAGAATCTTATCGGCCGTAGGTGAGTGGAGGTCGAGGTCGAGCTTGCATACATGCACATAAGAAGGGTACATGAGATTACGGAACGCCGTCTTTACTTGAGTTTCTTATAATCAGAGATTAACCCCATGCCTCCAATACGCAACAATACTCACAAACACACACACAGACATTTAGAAAATGCAATTAACAGCTTGCAAAGTGCTAAACGATCACACGATTTCCAACAATTAACATTTATTTGTTTAACAAACACCAGTGGCCGCATAGCTTGTGGTAACACGCGCTCTGAACCCATCAATTCAAAAAGGGATTTTTGAAGCTCCTCTTCCCCGTCCAAGCACAAAAGGGAAGTGGAAGGGAAGAAGCATTAGACAATTTCGATTGTGGGAAGAGTTTATTCCTTTTTTGTTTAGGAAGACATATGTAAGCATAAACGTCACGTAGGCATGTACATTGAGATGGGTTTATGTTTAAATGGCATCGCTCCAAATTTTAAATCAAACTGCCTCTTCAGAGCACTTTGCATATGCCTATTGTTCTGATCGAAGGACATTACATGTTTCGCTCCTCCCTAATGTACACATATTCTCGTATTTATCTGTGTAAATCGGTGAGTGTGTGTTTGTTATCGTGGTTTTGGTGGGCTTCTGTATAAACAATACAAAATGATAATTATTTAGCAAGAAAAATTTGTTCTAGCAAAGCAAGTGCGCGAACTAAATTACACCGAAAACAATTTACTATTGGCAATAATAACACGCCGACTACTCACTGCACCAAAAAAGAAACAGCTCCGTCGATCGAAAACAAGGCATATTTTTTGTTCTTAACAAGCTCAAGAATCAAATGATGACGATGGGTTGAAATGAAAACGAAGCGATCACATGGACTGAATGCTGATGATGCTGTTTCATTTCATTTAATTTATTTCCCCTTTCATTTTCTTTCTTAAAACGCAAATAAAACAAAACGTAAACTGTTTCTTGTTTTCAACTAAATTGACGGAAATGAAAAATATATACCGGGCCTAACGGTCGGCCAAAGCGAGAATATATCGTCACCTAGAATGCAAAACAACATATTTATGATGTGAAGCAAACAAAGTTTATTTACCAGAAGAGCAAAACAAAAAACATTTTGGCATGAACTTAGAAATCCGTCTACAAAATTATTATTTTTGTACAAATACTTCGAACCGCTATTAGAATGAGAAAATATTGAGAAAAAAAGCAAACAGAACATTACAATTAAGGCTAATGACATCATAATTAATTTTTAAAATGAATCAACGAACTTTTATAAAAATACAAGTACTAATATGTTAAAAATTTTGATAATTAGTACAAAATTATCTTCATTTTAATTGCCGTAGCCATATGTTGTCTAGGAAAAATTTAAAAAACTATGCGTTGCATCAACCATGATTTATG
The DNA here is from genome assembly GCA_963513945.1 of Hydrotaea diabolus. Classification (NCBI taxonomy): domain Eukaryota; kingdom Metazoa; phylum Arthropoda; class Insecta; order Diptera; family Muscidae; genus Hydrotaea; species Hydrotaea diabolus. The sequence goes on along the minus strand of OY740719.1, from coordinate 962,655 downwards.
CCCCTAACAACGATATTTTTACTTGTCAGGACTGGTATGGTCTGAATATCAACAACGCCATCGGCAAAAGTATGCGATGCATTACTCTCAATAGCAGCAGGTTCAAAATAGGCAGTTCCGACATGGCTAATGTAACCGACTTTTTGTTACCTTGGGAGCATCATTACGAAGACTGGTGGTTCTTGCGATGATGTAATGTTTACAAAGAACAATATTTACTTTAGCATGTTTCAATCGTCTTTTTTTTAGACAAATGTGAAAATAAAAAATACATCATTCCAAAAAAAATGGTGTAGCATTCGAATATCAAAGGCCAGTCAATCTTTCGGTCTGTTAAACCGAATATAAAAGTCAGCTGCAATTTTAAAAACCTCAAAAATTAAATCTCTTCGATTCCCCGAATGGTCTACCTTGAGATGCACACACTATGCAGGTGTTTGTACACCGCTGTCTGCGGAAAATTTGAAGAATATTCATGCCAATAACTTCACAACCTATCAGAGCCAACCAAACCCTATTGAGAAAGCTATGATAAATTGTAAATGGAGCTGGAATAGTCACATTGTAAATGGAGCTGGAATAGTCCCAGGTGACATAGCTTTAATCGCCATTGAATGAAGGTCACAGGGCAGGCCTTGAAGGATGAGGCGAAAAAAGCTTCTTCTTGCTAGAAAATAGTCTATTAGAGTTGCTTTATGCAATAGATCCAGAACAGGTACTCGTAGTATAGGAACAATATCGTAATACTGGCCGATATATACATATATAAGGGACGGTATATTGACTGAAGTAAGTAATAAAATTAACGGGTGTTATCCAAAGCTACTTTAAAAACCAGTCACCGTTTCGCGCAACTTAAGGGCGAAATAGAAATGGTCCGACCCCGGCGTAATTTCCCAAACAGGTTCCACAGACCTGATTCTAACAGAAGAAATAGATTAAAAGTTTTTGAAATTCAAATAAGTAGGAGTTATTTGCAGAGGATTTATGTTTTTGTAATGATATTTGGTGTGAAGTTTCTTTGATTTTTCTTTAATTCGGTGTAATATAAAACGTTTAATGTCAAATTTTTCTTAGGTAGTTTTGGTGATTAACTGAATTTATTATAACAAGTTAAGAAGATATTCTGTTCAAAAAAAAATTGATTCTACATTAAATTGCGTTTTTTAATGAATTTTCGTACAACCGGAATGCTACTTAACACTAGTTTATCCATTCAATAGTCGAAATCAATCAAAAACCGTATTGCCAATCTTTGCTGTTGTTCTCTTTTGTATTTTACGTGGTGTTCTATATAGTACACACGCCTGTGTCTGTCTGTGTCCAAATGTCTTGAATTATATTGTATGTACATACTAAATTCCATTTGATTTTGTTAATTAAATTACATCATTTTAAAAGGATCGTTTACGTAGTACATATGGGTACTTCTTAAAAGCGCAATTCTTCTAATGTAAATAAACGATGGGTGCTCCGACGTCATTAATATCACGGACATAGCACTTTTGCATCACCTCTTATCTTCGAACTTGGGAAATATAAATTGCCGATGCGTTACTTACATGTTGCACAATATTTGAGAAGGTATCACAATTCGGATTCCTTCCTTGTGAAGCACAGCCCATTGACAAGTTAGCACACTTGTAATCTCCACATTTTCTTTCGCATAAACAGAGAACAAACGGTACGGTGCGACACGATTAGGGAGAGCACGACGCAGCAGATCTGGCACCTACACTCACACACGATTTGTTGGATGGGGGGAGGGAGCACTTTGAGTAGAATTCTAAATATTTACATTTGTACGATTTGCAAGATCACATCTTAAAATGGTTACAAAATTTGTTTGTTTATTTCGATAATGACAGCCAGTGTTGTGGGCCCTATCTTCTTTCTCTCTCTCTTCATTTCTTCATCTCTTCGTTTTAGCACGTCAGGAACCACAAAGAAACAAAACAGTTTACCGCCACCGCCCGCCGTTGGCCATGGCACTCACAACAAAACGAAACTAATGTAAGAAATTCGAAAGTTTAATTCTCATTTTCCTCCGTCTTTATCAATGATCGCCCAAAGAACGCGGAGCACAAAAAAATTACGAATTGACGAAATGCAATGATTTAATACTCGTAGGTTTGTATGCAAAGTATGTGGCTGCGACTGCAACTACTTCTTGTCCGTTTAATTAAACTTCTCAATTACAGCACGCGACCGACCGACGGAGGTCTTTCTTTTTAGTCGAAACGAACGCAACTATTACCGCAGACATATAGAATAATACTGACATTTGGCTCGCAAAGCACAAGTGTGGCGCTTCATTTTACGAAAACACAGCACGAATTCACGGAGAGAGTTAAAGAGAGTGTGCGAACACGGTTGCTATCGTCTGCTGAGAGGAGGAGACCGACCGTTGGTTATGGAAAATGTGTGAGCTGTTGGTGTAACTCACGAGAATTCAAGATATTGGACGTACACACGGAAAAGTCAGACTGACGGACAGGCCCGTTTGGTGCCGCGTAAGTTTGAGCATACACACACACATTGTTTATATAATCGAAAATATCCATCGACGAATTTACAAACCGCTTTGTCACGATACACCCTCAAAGTTTCGAACGAAACACGTGTTTTTAAAGAGAACGAGCCGTTTACACCTTAACATCTAACATCTCTTGTAATATGTATGTTATTTGCCATTGCCCTAGCATTTCTTTGAGTGTATACGCGGTGACGGCCAAACTGCACTACGCTACTCTTTATACAAGATCGATCACTGCTCTCATCTCACCGAGGTCCAACAACATACTCGCTACATAACAATAAAAGCGGAGGTCCGGTCGAATCGTATATACCCTTCATGGTAAACAGAAGGCATCCAAAAGCGGTCCTTATAGTCAAAAGAAATGACCTCAAGTAATCATTGGCATATGCGGCTCCTATTAAAACAATTCAAATGTGGGCTTATTTCGCATATTTAAATAAGATTGTGCCCCTTTTTTCGAAAGTTTTATTAATTTAATTTTAAAATTTTATTATAAGCTAGCTTACTGCCATGGTACAATGAAGAAGGTAATGTTACACAATCAGCTGATTTACTGTTTTTTCTCGTAGTAATTAAAAATTTCAAATTTAAAATTTTTACAAAGACAAGAAGTTTGTATATTAAACATTCACAGTAATCAATAAACATTAAAAAAAAAAATTTGGCACTCTATTTGACTTTGGCAATCCAGCCAGTGTTGCGGGCTATTTTTTAGTTTTTGGGCTAAAACTTGCTTACTACGTAAGATATGATACATGTCAGACTGTAGACAAAGACTGTAGATAAAGAGTAGCACTTTCACTATGCTTTCTTTCCAATAAAATTTGCTTTCGCATGGATCCACGGACTCGCTGTATTTAGATTAAGTTTTCTATTAATTTATTGTTTGGCTCATATTTTCATACCCTTTACTCGGTATCACGATTTTAGTTTCATTATGGAACAAATTTGAAAGATTTTTTTTTATTTTATTTCCTTTACTGGTTTTGCTTTGCAGCCACATTTTTCAATTGCATTTTGGTATAACCTCCAGACTTTGATAAATTAAATTATTCTTCCGTGTGTCGATAAAAAACACGACAGCAGTCAAACAAATTAACCCAAAATCCTGAAATTGTACATGAAGCCGTCTGCGATTGTAAATAAACGAAATCGGTCGAGATGGAAAATGTTTATTTTTAAGGGACTACAGATACCACGGAAAAGGTACACTTTTTCAGCATTTGCTCAACAAGCCAAAATATTTTGTGAACGAACCATGGTTTAAACGGTGACTGTTAGTTGAGGCAGACTAACGTTTCGGTTAAAAAAACGGGCTGTTTGGGTAAAATCAAGCGATCAATAGTCAATATGGACATATATGTAGGTACTCCAATTAAAGCAAATTTTACTACGAATCCAAATATAAAATTATTTTGAAGTTGACTCACGAACCCAAAAACGGCCGGAGCTTACAATCAACAAATATTTGTGCACTTGTTTTTCATTGTATGGAAATTAATTGTACAGTTAATATTGTACTTATAGTTATATAAATTTATTCACATACTTATATATTAACAAATAAAGAATATTCTCGGATTTACAAATCCAATTTGTACAGAAATTGCCAGCCGAAATCTAAAAATACTGAAATCTGGCGATATTCACCAGATTCATATTTGCGTATGAGACATACTTTTATTTCCAGGATTTCCAATAACACCGAATTTGTTCTTTGACATTTTCTTTTAGTTACTCGTATTAAAAACTAATTTTATTTCGGACCTTAGTTTTTTTCGACTCTGTACGTACAATTGAAATCCTTATTTTTTAGAATTCGAGTTGAAATCAATTCCAGTTATTAGCCGAAATCCGATAAAAAAAAATCCAATCCTGCTATTGCTGCATTAAACAACATTGCTGCATTACAAATACAGTCTTCTCATATTTAATTCTCAAACCCTGGGCTTTTTAATCCAATTCACTGACCTAACCTACATCCCTAAAACATATGCACCCCTACATATATAGTGTCAGCAATTGTACACACCCTCAACACTATCTCAAAACGCCCAGTGCTTGATGTAATGGAATTTAGCTCCACAAAAAGAAGAAACAAACAACTAAACCCAATTTACTGGACGTATTCTCGACAACAACGAGAGACGGAGTCTGTCTGAGCGCCTAGCGGCAAATCTACGCATGCTGGTCTCTGTAAAAAAACAAAACAAAACGCAAAACTGTGATCAATTCGCAGCGCATTTCTATTTTTAAGCACTTGCTGACACTCTTCACAGTTTTATCAGCTGCTCTGTAAATAGAGTGTATTTAGACATGTACAGCTACGACAAAGTAAATAGCACGACGTGACATATTAGCATTGTTTTAATGTAAAAATCAAAATATTGGCTAACATAGCATTCGGTAGGGCCCAGAACTTTACATTTAATTGTAGACAGTTTATGGGACTGCAACGACTCAATATTGCATGGCGGACTACAATTTCAACTATTTATCTACTTAAGTTTGAAAACACAAGATGCTACAAATTTATAATACAGTCGAAAATTGTGCATATGCCTGCGCTATCCAACAGTTTTACAAACAAAATGTTTGCAAAAATGTTTTACGAAAAAATGTTAAAGTACACTTGAGTAGTATTAGTAAGTATAATAACCTAGTAACAACCCTGCGTCTTAAATAGCCATTAATAACAACAGCACTAAAGTTCGGTGTGAACTCTTTCGGAGAGGAGTTTGGTGAAAATTAGTTTGCGCGGAACCACACAAAAGATTTTATAAAATCAACTTCGAAAAGTGACGTAATTCGAATTTATTTAAATTCATAATAAAATGTTCGATTAATATTACGCACAATTATTTGCTTTAATTAGCAAATTACCCTTACTTTACCTAGTCGACTACACGATATTGCCCTGTCATTGCTTTTGTGAAGCGACAATAAATAACTTTGGTTATGAATACGAGCACACAACTAGGTATCGCCCATAGAGTGTTAATTTTTATTGTACACAGTAAAATGTAAACGACGAAATATTCAAAAAATAACACGTTCCCAATGTAGCAGCACACCTAAAAGAAATTATTAACACTGACTCTGTTTAGTGCAAAATACCCCGGTCTTCAAGCATGATTTTCGGTCTTCTTATGTTTTTAACGCTAAGAAATAACTGAGATCATTCCAGCATCTTTAATCTTAGTATAAAAAGCAGTGTTCGGTGTACGAGTGCCTAAAACTCGAGAACGTTTTGACCGATTAACACCAAACTTGGAAAATATGTTTCCTAATCCAGTCGAAAGGTTTCTCTTAAGTTTGAAAGGATATGACAAATAAAATTTTGTGAATGTTTGATGATTATTGGGAATGTTTTATAAAGAAATTTAGCTTTACAAACTTCAAGAATTTGTTTTTTTTTCAAATTTAAAGTTTAAATTTCTATGAAAAAAGTGGCCAAAGTGGAATTTTATGCTAGAAAGACAAAATTTGTTGTATTTATAGTACTGTTAACGGAATAGATTAATAGGAAATTAGGATTTTGATTTTTCGAAGGAAGCGTTGCAAACTGGGGTTTTAATACTTAGGGATAGATCAATTTGAAGCAGGATTTTTGATTTTCCAAATGTGTACAAGCTGAGAATTGTAAAAAGTTGTTATTAGACAGGTAAGACAAAAAAAAAACTTTATATGCATGTTTATCATCACTTTTTATTATTGTAATATCATATTATTTTTATTCTTGAAATCATAACTAAAAAAAAAACTTGTACTTTCAATCTTTAAAGCCTGGTCTATAAGGCGATAACTTCGAAACTATAGGACATTCTTAAAATATCTTTGAAAACAAGCTCTGATTGACGTTATGCATAATAATTGATTTCAAAATTGGAAATTTGTTGAAAATATTTAATTTAAGAAATAAACAGTCATTTTTATATTCTTGTACAATGGTCCGAAGTTATTGAGTTAGAGACCTCCTAGGCGAGTTGTCAAATGAACACGGCCAATATTCTACGTATACGATGCAAGCTTCTTATTTTCGGGTATGAGTGTTGTTATGAATTTAAATTAGAATGTAGAGGAGAGGTGTAGTTATGAGCTTCGCGGTCGAGTTAAATAGTATTTGTGTCAAGACATATGTAGGTTTATGGAAAAAAAACAATGCAACGCTTAATAAAAATCGATCGATTTGGTCTTTATTGCATTTGCGGTGCTTACAAGTTATGAAAAGAAATTTAGGGCAACCAACTGAAAGAAAAAAATAATAAATCGGAGTGGAATACTAGACCTAGAGAAGGAGTTGTTGATATCCATAGAGGAGTTGTGCTTTATGCTGTTGATGTTAGCGCCTAATCGACCCAAATTATACATTCAATCGTGAATATAAAAGAGCGAGATGAGATTGATGAAATTAATGTGACGTTCACAATGATAAATAAATTCTGGCTGATATACCTTCGGGGAATGTCGCTACATAAGAGGATGACAACCGCTAGCCGAGAAATTAATTTTAAATTTGCTACATAAGAAGATGGCAGACTCAAACAGCTCGAAACTTCTGCAAAGTTGATAATCGACCGGTAAACCGAGACATTATTATTAAATTTAAAGGTATTAATTTCAAGACATTATCGCTAATGTGAAAATACGTGGACGTTCTTATTTTAGTCAACTTTCCATTCCAATTAATGCTGGTACAGTCACGGGTTCAAAAGGCACTCACAATGACTATTAATCATACCTAAAATGAATGCGTGACATTAGTTTTTAGGACCAGCAACGCGGGCCAGGTTAAGCTAATATCTTGTAATTTATAAAAACTGTATTGACATACTCATTTTAAAACATTTTATCGAGGATTTGTTAAAGTGATATTGAAGCATGTCTCATTCAGTGAGTTCTACTTGTATTTAATGCGAATTTTTAAGACTGTTTGATGCGAATTCAAGCAACGTCTTGTAAATATTTGCGGACCGCAGTACTGAGATGATAGACAGGTTGTCACACAAGTTGTCGTCTCAAAGGCATTTTTAAATGAAGGTTTTTAATCTAGTTTAAGCTGGCGACAGATCCTGGTCAGTAAGCAAAAGAACTGAATCGTACATAGCCCACTGGTTTTGAAAATGCTCCTCAGTTGTTGCTTAATCGAAAAGTAAAGGAATACGCGAAGCGTACTTGCGTAGTATATCGAGCCTCTCTTTGTGCCTTAAAACCCTTCTTTAATGTGAATAAAAAGGTGTAGCCGCCTGTTTGACGAGACGTTACCTGCACCAAATGGCGGTGTGTAAAAACTCTGCAAATATATTACAATTTTTACCGTAAAATAATGTTTGGTATGTACGTATGTTTGCATTTCAAATGAGTATTTTATTAAGCATTAAAACTCTATAAAAACGTTCCCGACTTGTTTCCAAGATCCCAGCAATTTTCTATTAATAAAAAAAACTTTTTATTGCCGTTTTCCGATTGGTTTCTTTCTTTAAATCTCTTAAAATCCCGTTAAGGCAAAAGCGGTAACTTTTCTCAAATCAGTGCTGTGCAGGATTTAATTCTACTACTCACTGACCGGGACCTACTGTTTAACGCCGACACCGTACGGCTAATTCATTCAGCAGCCTTAAAGCAACTGCAGTTGACTATTAAACCTTCTGCCGCAAATTAAGTGTTGACCAGTGTTTTTTACACTACAGGGTTCCCATTGGCCCAGTCCCAATATGCATGTTGCTGCTTTTTGTTTTACTTCGGAGCTGCTTATCCATACATAGCATTATTCAGCTATAAATTATTTATACCTCGCTTTAGTACACACTTCTCTATTGACGGAATAATCCAAAAATTGAGAAAACCTAGATTATTCCTCAAGAGCTTACAATTTCGATCGATATTTCAAATATCTCATTTTGCATCCCTGCAACACAAGAGAGATCTGTTGCAGGTTGTCACTTTTCATGTTTTCCCTCTCACTCCTCCAACTCAATCTTTTTCATTCGCTGCTTCTCGGCAAAAGAGGAAAACAAAAAAGCTTTCCGTAATCTGTGACAACAAAAAGCACAATGTGTTCCACCGTACACCACCGCAGACCATAGTCAGAGCCATAGATCTCACAGAAAATAAACAAATAATACAATTAACACATTTTTTACTGTTGTTGGGTTATTCGTCCGTCGCGTCTATTACCCGTGGCTGTTTTTCTCGCTGCTTTTCTTTCTCTTGATAACAGGCACCACACCAACACAACACGACGACACCACCGACAGTACCAGAAGTCTAAACGAAGCAATTTAAATCTTTTAATATGTTGTAGCGAGAAATGTACGTCAATCTTCCTAGTTTTTTTTTTTGGTATTTGTTTCAACAGATCTTCGTACTTACAGCAAATTAAATTTAATTTCTAATGAACAAATAGGTGGGTGGGTTTTTGAGAAAAGCACCACTGTTTTGACTTTTGTAAATTATCACTTATTTTGCAGAGTTTTCACGACGATTAACACGATAAACAGTAGGTAAAATACACAATTGTAATAATTTCACGATCACTCGATGTACTGCGCGTGCTTTGTCAGATTATCCACTCAAGAATTACTTTACACTCATTCTCACTCGCACTCGGTGTACTCGCACCATACAATTGGTTTCATCGTAATTTATCCAAACCAAACAACAAACACAGCAGAACATTCTTCTTTCTCCGTAGTGGTTATCTTGTTTGTACATAAGAATTCATGTACTTTTCAATAAATTATTAAAAATAACCACGCATAATTTGTTTCTTTTTTCGTATCAACATATTGTACTCGGACTCTCGTTCTGTTCTATGTGCGTATGTGTGTACGTACGTTTCAACAAAAAATTATTGAAAATAACCACGCATAATTTGTTTTCTTTGTATGAACATAATTTTTTTCGTGCGTCAATTTTATTAAGCGACACAATCCTCTCGCAAGGCACAGCACAACTGAACTCAAAAGTGAGTGAGTAGATCGACAAATGCAACAAGCGAGCAGTGTTGCCAAGTCCGAGGCGAGGAAACCCACGGAGATATTTAGTAAAATCTCTTTTATATGGATCGCGCGACAAACTCTTAACTGAAATGAGTTTTCCAATTGGATTTCCTTTGTCACCTTTCACAAAAATTGTAATAGATTTTTCAAACGAAGTCCGGATAGACAAATTCTTAACGATTTTCTTGATATCGTATTTGGATTGCTGGAGAACTTTTCCAATGTCTGCTTTTTATCAGTTTTTTTCTGGCAATTTTCATTCATATTGTAGTGCATTCGGTTAATGGGGATTTCATTAATTAATGCGGTTTGGGGCTTAACGCTTTTTATAGCGAAATCCAACGCATATTAAACGTCATTTGGTTGTGAATAACCTACAAATTTGAATTTATTACGACTCGAAATTCACTAAAGTCGCAGCTTGTAATTGACATAACCTGTGGCTTAGAATATACACACTCAACTCCAGTCTTAGAAGTTCGGCTCGGAATTATGATATGATATATCGCAGTTGATAACAGGTTTTTTTTAAATCCTTTCAGGGATTGTCATCACGGCGAACTGACAACATAGGCGATAGTGTGGATTCTAAACAAGAGCGCATGCCTTTGAGTGGAAACATCGATAAGTATATGAGTAATTGTTATTAAAGTTGTACCAGTGATGACAACGTGTAGCTGCTGGTACTCCATTTGGTACAGGAAAAAACACGTAAAAACATCTAATGTTACTTGTTGATTGTTTTTTATTTAATATTTTAAGTTCAGATATGCCAGGAAAGTTATTTTCTCCTGATTTTCTTAACAAATCTATTACGATTAATACGACATTGACAGCTGAAATCCGGACAGTGATTTTGGTATGTAAGAAAATGTAGGTCATTTCGTATATAAAACTTCGAAACCCACTTCGAATATCCTCAATAGATATTGGCAATCATTCGGACCTTAAGTGAATTAAGATTTCTTTGTACGGAATTCGCCGTGTCCTTATTTATTTGACAAGTCGATTTTTATCCACTTAGAATTCTGATAAATGGGTAATTTGAAACCGAAATCAAAAAACCTTAAATTGTTTTATTACAATAAATGTGTTCAATTTAACAAAAAATGTAAAAAACGAGACGAAAATAAATTATTAAGACATTTTAAATTGGAAATAAAAAAAGTTCTACACAAGTATTCCCTATGCAAGTTCGTTAAATTCCGTAGAATCCCGCCTAACGCATATAACAATAGGTTTTTTTTCTATAAATAAATATTTTCTCAAAACAAAAGGTTTTTCACGGGTATATACAACATGTTTTTCATTATGGAAAAGTTATAATTTATTAAATACGATTCTAAAATATAGATTAAGCTAGTTTATAAGCTGATTTTTTCGCTTACCAAACAAAACTCTATGCAAATATATGTTTGTATAAAAAAAAAGTATAACAATTTTATGCATATTGATAATCGTTTACGAATGCTTTAGTAGCTCTTGTTTGTATGTTCAACTTAAATCTACATTAATTGGTTTTTAATATACGACAATTTGTATAACATTTGTATTTACTAAAATCTACCAAAAGTTTGTTGTCAGTAGCATATTAGTTTATACATTGTTTATTATTAATTTAACCCGAAAACATATATTTTTGGAGCTTACTAACTCTATTGCGTATACTTATAGAATTGAAATCCGCATTCATTGTATTTCGCGCGTACAACAATAAAATCATTCATTTGTATGTTGAAAATCCTATAAAATCCTATTAAAATTAAATCCAGTGGATTTCGTTCGTATATGAGAAAAAATTCGAAGGATTTCGTTCGTATATGCAAATGGAACATACAAATTTTATCCACATTTACCGAACTATGTTTTGTAATCTGTTAGAATTTAAATCAATTTTGATTTATTCCCGTGCAAAATATACTAAATACACGAAAACATTACTACGGTCAATTTCCGAGTATATTATAATAGAACTTTACTGGATTTTGCTCATACTATTTGCAACATCCCCATAATTAGTACGTTTGAGTGCGCCATCTAGTTTGATTCAAGACACACTCAAATCAAAACAATTTTTTGTTATTTCTTCGTATATCCACAATTTGCTCTTGTTTATCTTTTTGAATTCAAATAATTTGATAGAAGAACAACGTCGAATTGCATCGACAACCTACAAAATGAAAATAACCCAGGTAAGACCCAAGCCCATTAACTTGGAGAAACATTTCACTATACTGACTTACCCATATTTAAGCTGGAAGTACACAATATTGCCGGGTGTAAGTACGTCAATCTGAAGTTCAACAATGCGTCTCCTGTTTTCATCATACGTAGCTTAAATCCGCCTAAATGCGACGTCGTACCGTTGGCCATTCAGCTGATTTGCAGTAGCAAATATAATCAATTGGAAAAACTCCATTATATTCGTGAGTTGGTAAAATTTGGCATAGTCACCATGATCTTCACGCTTCCTTGCACAAATAAGGAAGCCCCCGCTTCAGATGATGCAACTGATGAGCCTTGTACTTCACGACAGGCTCATGAAAGAGCCCAGAAAAGACTGGACGATGAGAGAAAGAGGCGCATGTCACCCATAGTCATCAAAGCATGTCGTAATTTTACGGTGGATCCTCAATCGATTGAATATTCCATAAACAATGGCCCTCAGGTGTCGTGTGCCATCGATGTATTCCATGTACGCTTTTTTACATGTACCGATATTATCTTGCCAGGTTTGTCCGATTTGACGAACGGGAAAAACTGCAACGGTCGATGGTTGGATCTCCTCAGAACGGATTTTATTTACAAAAGAATGGGGGAGTGAGTAACAAACAAAAATATCATTAATTTGTATGTTGACGTAGACATTAGTAGTGTTTTCTGAATATGGCTGATGTTCACTTTATGACGAACACCCACCCCATTAACAAAATATGCCATCTCGTTCAGAATGATGCATGGAGCACAAATATCATTATGAAGAGTGGAACTGTCGCTTATAGGGGGCGTGACATCGAAAAAGACCACACCCACTCGACTATATGGGACTTAAATCAAATGTTATAGCCTTATGAGACCAAATATGAGTTTATTTCCCAGATTAAATAGGTTTGGGGCCCGGTAGACTTATTTTAGTGAAAAGAATTTTAAAAAGATCAAGCAATTTTGTATAAAAATCTTTTCTAGTGATAATTTTTCGAAAGCCTTTAAGCTCGCCCGAAGCCCGGTCACACAGGACAAAGATGTAATTGAGAAAAAAAGAGCCACAATAATGGGTCTAGGGGGTGTCTAACATGTCGGACTCATAAGTAAGAATAGAAATGTATACGTGAGGTTACTTCCAATGCCGAGGTGAGTGACGGCTTCGTTGTTTGATAACCACGACCATGGGCAGGCTGGAAGTCCCATAAAGGTCAAAGAGTTTAGACTGTCTCCATCGGTATATTAATGGGATGTTTACGGCGACAAAAAATTATTTGTAATCTTATCAGAATACAGACATAAATAGGCTAAAACAACCCAGCAAACCAAACCTTCAGAATTTGTAATATAAAAAAATACCTCAGAGAAGCAGTTAAGAATTCGTTCAGAATTAGTTCCGACATGTCTGTACACAAGAACAACAACTGTAAAATATGAAGCAAATAAAAAAAATTTTAAACGAATAGACTACCTTAGATAAATAGTTCAGAATTCGTTGCGAGTTCGAAAAGAGAAGTCTGAACAAAAAATTAATAAAAATCCTACAGACAAGTCTAACAGAATTCGGGCCGAATTCGATCAGATATTTTGAACACAATAAATAAAAAATCCTCAGACAAATAGAACAGAATTTGTAACGATTTCGGTAAGAATTCTCGATAGAGTTCAGATATTGTTCAGAATTGTCTGATATCAGACATTTTCGGCAAATTTGGTTTACTAGGAAATGACAACATACACTACTCAGATTTAAAATTTGATTTGAGGATTAAAAGGGCGAAAGAGGCTTAAATCGGGAGCTGCGTTACCGTTTTGTTTGACTTCAACCAAATTCTATCGGATTTTTGTTAACGGTAACAACATATCAATTTCTTTTTTAAAAACATGATGTTAGGTCAATTTGTTCGATTTTAGTCGAAATAAAATAGAATATATTTACTTGGAAGTTCTATGATAACGTGAGCATACAAGGTGCGATTTCACAGGGACTGGCAAGCGGCAGGGATTCTTATTTGGAGGGATATTTGTATGGGGTCAATGTGAAATTATGGACCGATATCATACATGTGAACCCTGGGTCAAACCCAGGTTAGAACACACCACATTTTTTAGCGGTGGATTTTCCACCTCGAAAAAACTGGCAACTTTTCTTATACGAGATTATTTCTAACCCATGCAAAAGCTTTTAATATCAAATGCATTCTAAACACATAATGCTGCCTTTTGTTAGCACGTCCGAACATGACGCATCTTAAGTGCACCGATCGACACAGAATCACCAGCTGAAAGATTTTACGATGTATGTCAATCCTTTTGCTGTCTTTAGCTTGTAGTTAAACTTCCGAAGGCAATTGTGAGATTTGGCCGAGGTTATAGAAGAGAAGTTGCTTAGATTTTAATAAAGTTTGCGATTTTAGATCCTGCCGCTCCAGAAACCACATATTGATTCCATTCATTATTAAAGTAGGCATAAAATATAATAATCGATCGGCTTTGATATAGCCCACATACAAAGTTCCATCGCGAAATTAGTAAAACCTCTCTAGAAGGCCCATTTTAATACAGATTTCAATCAATTTTGGCACATTATGTAAAAAAGGACCAATATCTAACTCAAATACGATTGGACCAAATCGACCCATGTCTTATTAAGTCATATTTAAGGGGCGCAGAAATCAAAAACAAGCTTACTATAATCATTAACAAATTTGGGCCAAACAACGATGAAACTTTTTCACGAACCCTAGAAACCACCCTAGACCTATTTAAACATAAATATATGTGTATTTAAAAATAACTAAAAAAATTTTTTTTGGTAAATTTTAGAAACCCTTCCGTCTTCCATATTTATACCGCAGATTTGTCGATAGTCTTAAATTCTTTATTTTTTTAGGATGTTTGCTGCTTTTAATTTTTTTAATTGTCAACGTATATAAACCAATTTTGCTAAAAGTATCGTTTGTTGTTTCTTTGATTTTTATTGTACCTCTTATATTGAAGAAATTGCTACAAGTTGGAAACGCAGGGCCTTTTTCATAACAATTTACGAAAGGTTCAAAATTAAAAAATTGTTTCTTTAAACCTGTTGTAAGTTTTTATAAATATATGGGTTAGTTTGAAAATAACTTTTTCTTTAAACCATAATTAAAATTTATTCAATTAATTTATCGAAATAGCGGATCAAACGGCTCACAATCAATAAAATTTCGATTGTGTTTAATTGATAACGATAAATGGACCCTACCCTTAATTAATAAGGTCCCCAAAATAAGAATAAGTTTCCAATTCTATTTGAACAATTTATGTCAGACTCAAAGTGTTATATTTAAGCATATAGTAGGTTAAAGGCTGATATTTATTAAGCTTGCTTTTGTATTGGGAATCATTGGAGTTGGAGATAGAAAATGAGTCCATGCCAACCGGACACAAAAAATGACATGTCTCCAATTTTTCTGAAAATTTCAGAGTATATTCGTATTTAAAATGATTTTATTAAAGCTTTAGGAAAAACAATCAACGTCTACTATTGCAGAATAAAAAAGTAAAGCGACATTTATACATTAGGGAAAAGAGTCGGTTATGTCGGTTCAATCTTTTTCTCATTGGCACTCCTTCTCTCTCCTTATTTTTTCATGTAGAATGGTTGTAAATAAATTTTAGTTATATACAACATTAAAATTACTTTGAATTATCAATTAGATCATCATATTTACAGCGGTGTCTAATCGCGGCTTTTGTAATTTATATACTTATACATATGTCTGTAGAAAGAAGCACTAGCGGAAGACAATTTTATTTGTTTATGTTTTGAATAAGGGTTGGAAATGGTCTCTCACCACCATTGTAGGTACCATTAGCAGTATTAATTATCATGCTTTTAAAACCAACTTAATATTGGCTAACAAAATGTAGACTTTAGGGAACCGAATTGATTAATACTGAATTGTAATTGTATATGAAGAATGCTGTAGCATATTGTCGACTATGTTACATCTTGACATTTCGAAATTCCTTTTTATGTAGGTAACTAATGTAATGTAATAGTAGAGATATTGATAGCCGATATATGACAATTGTACTTAAATCCATTCCATTTTTTTTTCTGTAGAAATCATTTGATTAGCAAGTTTTGTGAGTTGTATTCACGACGGAAGGTTAACCTGAAACACCAGTTGAGTCATTTGACGACCACAACTCTCATTGGACGCAATTATTTGAATCAAGGCCGGATATCAAAGTTGATATATATCTTCCAAGATATACGCTGTGTGTTCGAGTACATCACCTGTTTGGAGTATACCGTGTGGTTCCTGCTCCCCACAACGTTTGGTAATCTTCAAGATATTACCGAAATAACCACAACTAATGTTAACTTTGATTTAATGAAAACGAAACTACAACTGAAGACAAGCACGTCATCAGCGGGTAATACATCAACATCGTCGGCGAAATTTCTTTGGACGGAAGCTCACGGTTATGTTCAGGAATTATTTCTGGTGGCTGTGCAAATAGTTTTCGGTTATCACTGTGGGCAGAATATAATTTTTTTGCGTAGTTTGGAAAAGGTTTGAGAGCAAAAAAGGAGAATTAGTCAAGTTACTATAGATATTCTTTATTACAGTTAAATGAACATCAAAGTTTTGAACATATCAGGACCGCTTTTGCACGGCGTGCAGGATCTCAGGGACAGGTAAGTAAATACTGTTAGCACCAATGCAAAGATTACAAGTAAAATCTAGTTTTTAATTATGGTGTATATCTAACTAATTAAATCATTCGCGCATTAAATTGTTTTAATTGCCGTTTTTAATATTTACAGTGGGTTGAAAAGAATTATTTGCAGCGGATTGTAAATATTTGTGTAAAGTTCGACTTAGCATGTGTTTTGGAATATCAAGGAGGTATACCATTTGAGCCCAAAAACGCCTTCATTATAACATGTGAAAAGGAGTACCGATCTAAACACTGGAAGATTTCGCTAAAAAACTTAGTGGAAGGCGTGGAAATAAACATCAATGATGCGAATATTCTGCTGCAAGCAGCAAAAAGGAGATTTGAAGAACGACACGTCAAGTTTCATCCTAGAACGAAGTATTAATAGTTTCCCAACGTTTTGAGCAATGAAAAAACAAAAACACTGACACTTAAGTAAGTCTAAAGTTGAATCTTTTTGGTCTATCCAAAGATTGGAACTAGTTGTAGAAAATAATAAAAAAAGCATAATTAAATACTTGTCTGTTAGTTTTTCAAACAGACTTATGGCCATTTTACTGTCTTTCGTAATACATAAAAAAAGTTTGTCATTTCAATATCGAAAACATAATAAAATCCCTGTTGTTACTGTACGATTTTTCTTGAAATTACCTTTGTGGATGTACTTTGAGAACACCTTAACGATATACTTTTAAATAATCATACTCGTATGTATGTGGGTGGACCATGTTAAATTTGAATCGGCTGTAAAAAATAAGTACTGATAATTTTTTCAAATTTCTGGTTTTATTGGAAAGGTCGAACTTTGTCTTTTAATAATGGAACACAATACCATCCATATGACTACCACAACTAGCCCGGCAGTACCTCATCCGATTAACCCATTGCATTCTCGATTGTTTTGGCTTGGTTTCAAGCTTAGGAAATCCCATTAAGAAACAATTTACTCCTCCGCCCGATACGTGGGGCATTGTTCCGATAACATCTCGACAGATGACTATAAGCTTACCAAAGTGTTTGGCTTGTTAGACTAATTTAACGTATCCTCAGCCAAAATAAAAGAGATGTGTCAATAACATGATTGTGGTGCTAATTTATGAACGCTCGTCATTAGATGACCCAGTCGCCAAATTTTTTGTTGGTTGCGTCATTTGTGTCGCATCTAGCGATGCTTTGCTAAAACACCGCTCGGATATATCGATGTTGTCGAGCTCTGTCCTATATATGCTGTACAAATTGTAATACATTTCAACCCGTTTGCCATTATGTTTTAAGAATGATTTTGGGAAAGTGGCCGTCGCGGCTGCCTCGAATAATTTCCAGCTGAGAGGCCCAATTTTCCACCAGTTTTGAGCATTTGGGGCCGTATGTCCGCAATAACGTGCCAAATATTCTCTTTCAATGTATCAATCGTGTTGGTCTTATTTGCCTAGACAAGCGACTTCACATAACTCCACAAAGAATAGTCCAGCGGCGTTAAACCTTGGAGGTTACGCCACAGGCCCACGACGCGAGATACTGCGCTCACCAAAAGTTTCCTTCAATAAATTGATTGTTTCGTTGGCTGTGTGGCATGTAGCGCCGTCTTGTTGGAACCAAATGTCGTCAAAATAACGGGCTTTAATTTCAGCACCTTCACGGTAACGGTTCAGCCATCATCATTTTTGAAAAAATATGGACCGATGATTCCACCAGCCATAAACCGCACCAAACCGTGGTTTTCACTGGGTATAATGGCACCTCTTGCTCTTTAGTCCAATCGCGGCAATTTTGTAAATTGATGTTGCCGTTGCGTCAAAAATGGGCCTAATCACTGAACAAAATTTTGGTCGAAAACAGCGGAATTTCCCGTTTCTCACCGGTCGCTCATTTCCATAATACTATTGTCAATATTTGAAGAAAATTTAATAAAAAAAAATACATGACATAAAGTGTCCTTTTGAAAGATTCCACGTTTGATTTAAATTTTTGTATTTTATTTTATTTTTTTCTATACTGATCATCCGATATAAGCGAAAAATAGAAACCTACCATTCGAACTTAATGTGAGCACCCTTACTATTTTTCGTTTGTTTACATATGAGAGCGTGACTGTCACCTAAATAACGACGCAGGCTTATGTTTTATACAATTTTGACAGACTGCCACCTTTAGGTAGCTTTTTGACAGCTAATACCTTTCTAAATCGTTTTCAGGTCTTTGTTTTCTTTGAGGTTTAGGTTTGCTTGCAAGTGGAAAAAGTTAAGAGAACTAAAATTTCTTAATATTGAATAGTTTAATAAGGTTGAAAAAATGGGCAAAGGCTTCAATAATTACATGTGCAAGAAATTCTTTCATCCTGCATCGAGGGACAATCTGAAGCGGGTAAAGCGAATGACCACATAAATTATTGTTTTTTTTTTAATGGACGCCTGATTAATGCTTTTCTCTTCTCTAGGTATGGATGGCCGAACAACAAGCTGAGGCATATAAAAAGAAACAGGAAGAACTTCGGAACCAGTATGAGAAGGAACAGAATCTGCACGAAAATAAGGCCATGCTTAGCAAGGAGAGTAAGGACAAGTTGAGCGTAAACTTCATGTATGAGCCGCCTCCAGGAGTTCGCAAGGAGCGTGAAAAGGACGACAATGAGCCGGAATACAAGTTTGAATGGCAGCGCAAATATAATGCTCCTCGCGAGTCATACTGCAAAGGGGATACGGAGATTCGGGACCAGCCATTTGGTATTCAAGTTCGAAATGTACGCTGTATCAAGTGCCACAAATGGGGCCACATTAATACGGATAAAGAGTGCACGATGTACAGCATATCTATGAGCGAAGCGCGTAAGCTGCACTCGGAGGCAGAAGCCGCAGACATAATGACAAAATCCGTCCTGGAAGAACAAATGAAAAGCGATGGCTTAATGATGAAGAGGTCGGCCATGGAATTGCAAAATACTAACAGCCAACGACACGCACTGGTGCCCAGTGATCCGGAAGATGATGGAAAAGTGAATGGGGATCCAGAAAAGGCATTTTTAAAATCTTTAAGCAAAGAGCAAAAGTTAAAATTGCTAAAGAAGTTGGAAAAAATAGAGAAACTGAAACAGAGCAAATCGGAAAAACGTAAAAAGAGAAAAAAATCAAAGAAACGAAGTGATTCGAGCTCCCGCAGTGACGAGGAGCGGAAAACAAAGAAGAAGAAATCAAAGACCAAGAAGAAGCCTCAATCTGAAAGCTCGTCGTCATCCGACTCCGATGACGCCAGATCTGCTGCCAGAAATTCTCGTCGTGCTGCTAGAGAAGAACGATCTTTTTCAAGGGATCGTGATACTCGAATACGTCACCGTTCTAGGGAAACACACAAACATCAGAATGACGAACGTCGAGAACGCCGACGCAGTAGATCTCCTCGCTTCAAATATTAGAATACATTTTAGTTTTGCTTCGATAATTTATAATAAAGAAAACATCAAACACGACTGATTTTTTTAAAACAAAAACTCGAAATTATTTTTTAATGTAAATTATATTCATCATCGAATTCCAAGCAAGCGCAAAAACAAAAGACTCAAAGTGAAGATGTATTAAGACATAAATGAAATTAAATTCTAGCTGTAGTCGGGGTACTTGAACCAGCAGCCACACATAAATCGGTGACATGATTTCCCGAGTCGCGTGGAATACTCTGAAAGAAAGTGCATTACAAAACCATCGAAGTTGTCGATTTAACAGATGACGAACCTTTACATGTATGTTGCTCTTCAGCAGAGCAGCTCTTAATACTAGCATACGCGTACGTCTTTGATATTCCTTTCCCATGCTGATGGCTCGCTCGAATGTGCTGCTGCGTTGATCGGTCTCCTTGGCGTACAGAATTTTGTTGTGCGAATCAATGCGAGCCTGGATTTGTCCCTCTAGAATTAGTTGCATTACTTCATTCTCCAAAGCCTCGACCGTGCGATTGAAGGCCGTAGCCATCTTACGCATATCGGCCGACAGATATGGACTGAAGTACTGAATCAATGCACGATTTCGAATTTTGGTGTACAAAGTATTAACGTGGGGGGCAATGTACATGTCCAATAATAAATTGTCCCTGATTTCGTCGAGTAGTGTTAGACAAGACGCATATTTTGATTCGTAAAACCTAAATACAATATCCCTCAATTGCGGCTCCAATTCCAGAAACAGCTTAAACGAGCTAGATGAAATTACATTTTTCTGCAATTCTTGGCGATCAAAGGTAGCCAAAGCACAAAGTCCGCCATACATGGCCACATTGTTTGGTGATATCATTTCGGGAAAGTCGCAATGATCGAAATTGGCCAATAGGAATTGCTTGGCGGCCGACTTGTACTTTTTGGTTTGCAACTCAGCCAAACCGGCCGCACACTTTAGACGAGTCAACACAGTCTGAAAAGGGTACTAAATAAGATACAAACTAAAGCATATAGCGAACATAACTCACCTGATTTGAATCCTTGGAGCATTCGTTGAAATCCGGAGTACTTTCAGCTTTGGAAACATAGCTTAAGACGTGTGACCAGTTTTGTAAATAAAGAGACACCTTTATAACATTCAAACACATGTTGACCACATCTTTACCGCTGGTGCAATAGTCACGAGCTCTTGAGTAGCACTTGAGCGCATTGGATAAATCGCCACAGCTCAGATAATGATCTCCAAGATCATCGTGTCCTCTACGTATGCTCTCTTTAATGGAGCTTGATTTAAAGTTCTTAAGATCCGAATCCAGCTTTTCCAACTTTAGAGCAGCCTTCTTACTCTTTGTTTCTACCCAGGTCTGATCGAATACTGGCAAGTCCTGTGACTGGGCGGACAAGACAGGTTGAGCCGCTATATCCGGCAGTGGACCAGCCGCTCCTCCCGAAACATTGCCGCCACCGGCACCTCCACCATTGCTGCTAACGTACACGTCGTTCAACTTTTTATGCAAAACCTGGTACATGGTCACATTATAGGTGGTCATTACGTAGTTGATGGCCATCTTCAATGCTTCCAATCGCAATGATGGACACACATCGGCCACAAAGATCATCCTATATAGTCGGGCCAGCCCCACATACGAGTTGGCATAAACTTCCAAATCCATTGTGGGATTCTCAACAATCAACTGGTGTTCCTCGTTATTGTCGTTGTCCTCCATTGGAGCATCGACTTGCATAGGCTCGATTGCATTCTAAGTGGGTGCACAAAATTTGGAACCATTAAGCAGTGTTTTGGCTTCCGTAAAAATCTTTGCTTACCTGTACCAAAGGAGGCAGTGGCATTTGAGGCATGATTTTGTCGTTAGATATAACCAGCTTCGCACCAAAAACGTTAATTATTTTTTTTTGCAAAACTGAAGAGGGAACAGTGCAATTAATTTCTATATTGGCGACGATAAGATTTTGCAAAAACACAGCCGGTTTTGACAATCGCATGCAGCAGTGTTGCCACACCTTCTTAATTATTGGACATACAGTCAAAAAAGAAACGGCGAAGCAATTTTAAAAATTCTAGGTAGCTCTGAAAAAAATTCGATACACTGTAGAAAAATATTTGTTGAAAATAAGAACTGTTTATAAAACTTTCCGGTGCAGTAGTATCAAAAGATATTCCATCAACTTCGAAAGTTGTTTTTTCGGTTTTGCGAGGTCGGTCTTACATTAAAAGTTGACCATCATTTAGATTTTATTATATATATATATATATATATATATATATATATATATATATATATATATATATATATATATATATATATATATATATATATATATATATATATATATATATATATATATATATATATATATATATATATATATATATATATATATATATATATATATATATATATATATATATATATATATATATATATATATAACAACTACTTATCTAAAATAGCATTTTTTAAATATTAGTTTTTAACGTTTCCTTACAAATATGATTTCCCACCAAAAACTGTTAGTTGTTTAACGTATCCAATAAATGTTATGCTTGTCATTTTGAATAACGCTACATCATCCAGAATACCAATCGTTGATAGTCCATGATAATTTCTTATATCCATCCTACACAGTCGAGAAAACTAAAAAGTTCGTTCCTGTCTATTGTATATGTACGTGATAAGCCCTTCCGACATCAAGATCCCGGGCTATCGTGACGTCAAAGCGTGACATTAACAGTGGAGGTTTTTTACCAATAAAAATTAAACTTCTAATAAAATTTAAATATCCATGCTCTTTGACTGATACGGCATTGACATATCTAAACGAAAATTCTATTTTCCTTATTTTGTTTAAAAATCTTTTACAATTCAAATGGGAATTGACATACAAAATAATTTAACTTCGAATTTACAAAATATTGATGACAGACTGTATTAAGCCTGATACTAATATAACATTTTCATCTAAACATGTGTCAAACTTAAATAAAAAAATGATAAATTGCAGTAAAACATTTTTTGGTCAATATCAAGCCAACTGCTAGTAATTGAAGAAACTTTTTTTTTTATTTTTTTATTGCATGTCAATTATTTTGTCAGTAATATTTTAGGCGATAATGTTTTTCACATGAACAAACTTAGTACCAGGCTTAAGGTGTAATATACAAATGTCATTGTTTAATATTGACTTTAATTGTATATACGAATAACAGGCTTCTGAGCTTCTTTTAAAAAATGTTCTATCCGTTCGGAGCCCTCAAAGCCGGCTCCCACTTAATTTCTTGGTAAATTGGAGAATTCGGCGGCTGCTTAAACATCGGCTCACGGTGATGTACACAAAATATAGTTTTTCATAATCACGAGGTTGAATTACTTTCAGGTTTAATATTTGACAAATCAGCAACACATGCTTTGATTAATCAGTAACAAGTGTTTTTAATTTAAAACATTAAACCGCAATAGTGTATTTTTTTACAGCATCTCAGCCGACATTGACCTGTTTTACACGATGGCTTTTCCCCAGGTTTTTTTTTACATTTATTTTTTTAAAATCCCCTTCGTAAAGTCATTAGCATACAAACATGCTGGACTGTGTTATACTTTTTGTTGACAAGTTTTCTTTTTCTGTGTATTCGTAACAAAGACAAACTTAATAGTATCAAACAAATTTGGTAGCATTGGTATTTGTGTTAAATATATATAAATTTGTATTTTTTTAATATTTAAAAGATATTAATTGGACCCGTAAATAATCACTTTAACACAAAAATTAAGGCCCAATTAGTCTTGACGATGGACGGTTGACGGTAGGCAATCAGCTATTTCAGTTGGTGGTTGCATTTTGCATGTGTTAGAGGGAGATAACTACAGTTGGACGGTTGACGACGGTAGACTTCTGCAGGTTGCAGAATCAACCGTCCACCGTCAACCGTCAAGACTAATTGGACCTTTAATCACAAAAATTCTCCCGCACTTCAACTTTGTGACTTTCTTACTGCCCCTTCTCCACCCCCTTGCAGACAATACCACCCACGAACGTCACGACCACTCACCCTGGATGGATAATCATCGTGTAAAGAAGGTTATTAACTGCAGCTTCGTGCAGCCGTTTTAAGTTGACGGCGGCCACACGGCATCAATCTCTAAATGAATATCGCTACAAACACACGGATAACGATAAATTGTTTTAATTGAAACCGATTACAGAATTAGGATATTTCCTAAAATCTAAATCAATTTTCCAATCACTAACGACAACGATTTGCCGCAATCAAATCGCAAAGCACGAGTTTTTCCCACCAAGAATTATTTTTTTCTCCAGTCAAATCAGCGAAAATGGAGCCGGAAAATACAAATCAATCTGTGGAGGCGACAGATGATTATGAATATTTGCGAAGAAACGAATTCACTTCAGAAATTTACAAGATTGAAGTACGAAATTTAGGTTACTTCGGCATTGGCGAATTTAAAAAACTTTTAAAGAGCAAACTTCAGCTGGACATGAGTAAAATAAAGTCACCGTCACGAAAGGACTTTGCGTTTGTCTGTTTTCGCAGCCAGCAGGACCAAGAGAAGGCTATATCGCTATTAAATGGATACAAATGGAAGGGAAAAGTTCTGCAAGCCCAGGTAGGTTAATTGTCAAATTGAATCTGGCCGAAGTTTGTACAATGGGAGACACTAAAAACAACCGGTTGAAGTGATCATTATACGTGATCTCCCTTTAAAATCACATGAAAAAAGAATTGCCCAGAAACAAAAATACTGGACATACAACGTATGAACTCAAACGATAGGAAGTCCGATGCATCTAATATGCAACAATTTTCCTAATCTTAGGCTTACTCCTACCAAAAGACAAACCTATTTTATTTAAAAAAGCCTTGCGGGGTTTCCTTTCGTTTCAGTAACATAAGTTGATGTGCTCCCTTAATCATTCTAAAGATAATGGCATTTTTTTCGGTCCCCATAAAAAAATTGTTGCCCTTATGTACGTACAAGCGTTGTAATTTTATACTCACTATTGTTTAGGCGGCGAAAGCTTCAGCGGATCCATTGCACAGCAGAAAACGTAAAGAGGGCGATAATGGGAAAGACGAGTCGAAACGACCACGCAAAATGACTGTAACGGAGGCAACATGTCCATTATCCGCAGTATCATATGAGGAGCAGCTTAAACAAAAAGACGCATCTATGCAAGAGCTGAGAAATAAATTTGTCAAGGAACTGAAAAAGACTAACAAAGAGTTCACCAAAAATTTGGAAGACTTCAAGTATGAGGGTGTGCTTCCGTCACCTCAAGTCGACGGGTATCGAAACAAAAATGAATTCACCGTTGGCAAAAATGCAGAGGGTGAAGTTGTGGTTGGATTCCGTTTGGGCAGTTATGTAGATGGGTCTGTAGAAGTGGCCGAAGTGGAGTCGTTACCTCACATACCAAAATCGGCAAAGTGGGGAGCGAGATCTTTTCAAAATTTTGTCAAGAAATCCAGATTCGAACCGTTCAACCCGGAGGCAAATGCTGGTCATTTCCGGCAAGTGATGGTGCGTACATCTTCTCAAACCAACGAGATCATGTTGGTCGCTGGCATATATTCCTCAAACCTAAATTCGGATGATTTGGAAGAACTTAAACGAGACCTAAAACAATACTATGAGGACTTGGAGGAAACAGAGTTCAAATGTACTTCGCTCTATTACCAAGACGTGAAACATCGTGAAGCTGGCCAAATGGTTTCTCCAGTGGAGCATCTGGCTGGCACAACCCACATAACAGACAGCATTCTAGGTTTAAGCTTTAGAATAAGTCCGTTGGCATTTTTCCAGATCAACACAGCCGGTGCTAATGTTTTGTATCAAAAAGCCATTGACTTGGCAGCCCCACAAGTGCATTCAACAGTACTAGATATATGTTGCGGTACCGGAACAATTGCCCTATCTTTTGCGAAACATTGTAAGCAGGTTTTAGGGGTCGAAATAATACCAGACGCTATAAAGGATGCAGAATTCAATGCAGATAATAACAAAATTACTAATTGTAAATTTTTCGCCGGCAACGCAGACGATTATATTCAATCAATGGTACGTGAGGTAACGTATGGAACAGCTCCAGGAGAATCTTTAGATCTCATTGCCATTGTTGATCCGCCAAGAGCCGGATTACGTAAGTATATTGCGTTTTTATGTTAAGATTTAGGTGCTGATGTAAACTTTTATTTTGACGTCTTTTAGATAACCGTTCAATTGCGGCGATACGGGCTGCCCCCGCTATCAAACGTTTGGTATACATATCCTGCAATCCCCAAAGAGCTCAACGCAATTGGATAGAATTGGGACGGCCGGAATCGAAACAATACAAAGGAGAACCATTTTTTCCAAAAACGGCAGTGGCAGTTGACATGTTTCCACATACCGCTCACACCGAAATGATCATTCTCTTTGAGAGGAAAACTAGTGACAAAAACCAATGCAATAAAGACGACAAAGTCGATGTCGAAGTACCCTCCGAGCTTCCTGAAGCGACCGAAGTGGTCGCAAATGAAGATAATCCTGTTTAAAAATAGTGATAAGCAAACATTTTAAGAAAGTAGTTACAAATGTTTTGTAACGACACGCCCACACGGACCGTGGCCTATTTTTAAGAACATTTTGTATTCCTGATAACACAAATTCGTGCAGTCAGGTACGCTTAAATTAGGTATAAGAAATTATATTAAATTTTCCAAAATTTCTTCTAGTTTGTATAGTTGTTATGTATTTATGAGATTCCGTAGTTACCACGACTGATTTTGCTGCAATGTTAACGAAGCAACGTGATTTGGGACCTTAAACTAGGTATGAACCTGAAGTGAGGCAAGATGATGGATAATTTTTTATTGGAGGACAGGTAAAACGGACAACACGGGACTAGGCTCAAATAAATCTATGCTGAATTGCAATTTTAAAGATAACCCCCTCCCCATTGCTTTATGTAGACACTCAAGTAATTCCATATTAAATATATTCAAAGAAAGATTATACTTAGTGTTGGTTACCGGTAGGAAGCGGCCCCTGGCGAGTTGCAACCTAATGTTTTCGAAAAAACTTGAACAAGATTAAAAAAGTTGAAACACGCAACTAAGAAAAAAATTATCCTCATCTTGAATTCTATTTAGAGTTAAAGTAGGTTCAAATGTCTTGAGTTAAAAGGAAAAATCTGATGCATGGTATAATAAACAAGGTATAGTCATTAGCCCAATAACAACAAATATAGTTCGCTAGATTGTCAAAGTCACTTGAAAGAGAATGCAAAAAAAAACACTTGTTAATGTTTGATGGTAATTGTAAATGTTGGATAACGAATTTTTCCTCTGAAACTACAACGCCATTGTCAAATTTCAAGATGGACAATTTCTATTACTACGAGAAAAAAATTAAAATCTGCTGTTAGCAAAACTATACCTTCTTTATTGTACCATGATCTGGTTATTGATTTAGTTAAAGAATGCTTATGTTGGGCAGACATATTTCTTTTAATTCTGTTGATGAATTTTAGAACTTTACTTTTTGTCATCCTCAGGGAATTTAATGAAGGTTAAGTACTTTCACTTCTGAGCAAGTAATCCACACTTTACAGGTGTCATGAAGCCAATAATTACATAAATAATATGTATTTTACACCCTCATCTAATTTTCTGACTATTTGAGTAACCATACGTATTTTTTTTTTTTAACTTTGTGGAACCTATTTTTGATCACCCTATTGCTGCGTGATTTTAACTTCGTAACGACGGCCAGAGAGTATACGAATTATGTAGTGGACAGCTCCCTGATTTGAAAGAATTTCTGTTTGTTTCTTTATGGGATGTTGAATGTAATTCGTACGACCGTGTGGTCTTTTCTCCCTACAATAAAGCGATTTGAGTAAATTAAGTAGAATTTCCAGGTGGTGGCTTTATTGCATGTATGAGCCCTGGTAACTGCAATTTTGAAGAGATGGTAAATAAATGTGTTATTCCCTCCGCAGCACCACGGAATATAAATTCTATGACTATCTAGCCATGCCTGTCCATGTGTCCGTCCGATGGCAGTCAAACCTCAACCTCAGGTCAATCAACCTAGGATCCTGAGATTTTGCTTGGTGATGGCTTATAGTCAGAAGCTGTTTGGGATTGTAAATGGGCGAAGTTGGCCCAGGGGGGAAAAAGGGACATTTAGAGGACCTCGATAAAAAGTACAATTTCTTGAGTATTTACTCCACAAATCATACTTTTTTGTGGATGGTTAAAATGGTACTGTTAGTTGGAACGCACTAAATACCTTAAAAAAGGACATAAATGAACTTTTTGGCTTACGTGGCTCAAAAAACGTGCCGCATGGTCAAAACGGGCGATTAATAGTCAATATTGATCTATGGGTACTGACAATTTAGCAAATATTGTAACGAATAGAAGATAAGGGATTGACGCATAGTCCGAAAGACCAAAGACGGAATTTTTTTTGCGCTTTATTAGTGTATGGAAGGTGTGGTGTATAAAAGGTTCAAGATCTTAGCATCAGGTTTAAGAAAGACATATACATACTCGAGTATATAAAAAATTAGCAACAACAGAGAAGGTCGTCGTGGTTAGGTTTGCACTTTTTTTTTGCAGAAAAACCATTATCCATTAAAAAACATATTGTCCACATTATATACTGATCACCAACCATTGCATTTTATTTTTTTTCTTCTTTTTAGTCCAAACGTACCGTCGTTTCATTGTAAAAAGTACTTAAATTGTAATAATCGCAAGCCAGTTGGAACAACCTTCTCTCCGGAATGATGCGTTTGGAATGTTTCAATTTGAACACAAAAGTGCTCGTTATCACCTTTGAGTGAATTACGAAATTTCAAGAGCAGCGGCAATTAAACTCAATTGACATGCCCGACATCTTCCAATACAATTTTAATTGAAAATGAACTGCTGTCCAGAGCGTGGCGCTGTTTTATCTTCTTCTGACATTTTTAGTCGATTACAATCGGTGAACCATCAGCAGCATAAAACTCAGTATCGTACGAACCTATGTATGTATGGAATAAACTAGCAGGCATAATCTGGATATATTTTCATGCTCATTTTGTGACATGGAAGTTCTGAACTCAACACCAAAAACATAGTCGGAAGTTGAAAAATCATGCCAATAATAAGAGACATCAATCACAATATACTAATAAGTAAGAAGGAGATAAGCGCATCGCTTGTAAGCAATGCTCCTACAAATCAAATGATTACACGTGACTGCGATGATAGCACACTGCCGCCGGCGCTAAACACGACCACGGTAAGTCCAACAATCGACCTATTTAATATTATGCATACATATCATCTGAGAGAACGACCTCATTCGTTTGGACTTTTGAACTCATCCAAACGCTGAATACATTTTTGTTTTGTTTAATTAATAATTTATTGTTGGGCTGTCCGAGAAATCATTTTGATTAGACATTTGTTCTCTTTTTTTTGTATATTCAAAACAATAGTAGTGTAGTTGTGCTTACTGTGGGAGCATTTTGTTTTTAAAAGTTCAAAATCGAAGCAAAAAAAGCTTTTTGAACTACATACAGCAATATAGCCCAAAACCCGAAATTCCGAAAACACTATCCAACAATAAAAACACACATTCGCATATGCCGAGAGACCTTGAGAAAAGCTTTACCACCTGATGCCCGATGTCGGACCGCGAACACAGACACACCCCCAGCATTTGTTTACAAACTACATGTGTTCCATAGTCTCGCATGGAGGGAGAGTGGCCGAGCCAAGTCGCCATGTGTTTCCGAGAAGACGAAAACAAAACGTAAAGCTTTTGAAAACGTAAACATGTTTACGGATATTAATTTAATCGTATTTCGTACGACTTTTAACAGTAAAGCACGTTCACGTGCTGCTGCAATGATGCCTGGCCGTTGTTTGGGTCTTCATAAAACTAAAATTCGTTTGCTGTATGCACATGTATGTATGCATGTATTCGTTGACAGTCCCAGCGGCCGAATTGTCCAGGCCTGCATAGTTTCTGCAAGACTTTGGCAGTTTAAAATTGTGCAATAAGAGTCTTGAAAAACCCGCCAAGATAATTTCGAGTAGAGTGTGTTTCTCCAAAAAAGTCTATGAAAATTTAAAAACGTATTTTCCCTCGTTTTTATGCAAGAATTTTTTTAGATTAACATTGTGATTATTATTTTAAGCTATAATATCCCTAGTAGGCAGTGTGAAGCCACAAAAATCAATGTCACTTTGCCATTTTGTAAAAAACTTGTCAGCTAAAAAAAAATGCAGATGCAAGAGGTCTCGAGCCGGTTAATCCGGTTAAAGCAAAGGCTGAAATAAACAAACGATTTAAACATTTCTCAAACTATTGAACACATTCGTTGGCATGGATTGGTATGGGTCTTTTCTTTCATGGTTATGAAGAAGTTGGATAGAAAAAATAAAACTGCACGATTTCGTTGGAAAACTTTGGTAGCTTATTGCATTTTTGGGATGTTTTTGTAAATGTAGAATCGTTTGGGAAATAACCTTTTCAATGCATCGTTACACCTATTTAGTATGTGCCTGTCCTCCGCAAATGGTGGCGTAGTAACTTGGAAAAGTACTTTCTTAAAAATCTGAAAGAGATATCCTCCTGCACGATCCTAAAACTAGTGATTTTTATAAATGTTTTAATGAGAGCTGCTTCCTACAGAAGTTACATATAGCTTAATTTTTATCATAGACAAATGACAATCACAACTGCCCCTTTTTTGTTTATCGAGTAAACGTAACGCGTTCCAGGTTAGACACCGGTACAAGTCTTTTGCCATAAACTAACCTTTTAAGATTATTCATCTTTAACGGAGGTAACGTTTTTTAATTCTTGCATTTATGTTTAAGTAACCATACACCACTCAGTGTTTTTCAAAACTAAAAAATTGTTTTCCACAACTCACGTTTTCAAAGTCGACGCCCCTCATAACATTAAAACTAACGCACAGATCCTTTTTAAATTTTTAACAATTTTTCTTTTTAATTTTTCATTTTAATTTGGAAAACCAGCGTTACCTGGGAGTGGCGATTATCTAACGAAATAAGTTTGAATAGTTTATTTCGGTGGATCCAGCACCGAGTTATGAGAGGCACCGCAACTCTACTTTTTCGAGCGCTTCCGAATATTTGCTGTCATTGCCATATTTTTCAATATTGCTTTATAATTTACTCAAATTCTTCGATTGTTTTACTTTAATGATTCATCGCAGTGTCTTAATATTACAAAAATGTGTCTTTTTTTCAAACGAATTAACGTTATGAACAAACGAAGAACTTCTCCAGAATCAGTGAGGTGTGCTCAATATAAAACTTATACTCGCTGAAGGGGACCTACTGTTTATGGCCGACTCCAAACGGCAAATGCCGTTTAAAAAAAGAAGTTTAGCATGGTATAGCTGTTAATCTCTTAATGAGAAAGTCGCAGGCATTTATGAAGAAAAAACAACGCTGAAATTACTTCTGAAAGAGGAATTACTAATAAGTTGTTGTTGTTTGTCATAGAGGAAAGTTTGTCATAGAGGAAAGGAAAAGTAAGTCAGCGAAGTAAAGCAAACACATCACCGTATGGTAGACGCGGCGTTTCGTCGTTGTGGCATTTCGTCGTTGTTTTAAGTATTCTCACTCGGACTTAATCCTGTGTCATTTGTGGACCCTTACATCAAGACGGACCACAATATATATTTAATATTGATATTTATTGGGATACTGTAGAGATTTGATCTTATACGTGTCGTATGTACGAATACACACAATAATTCTCATTTGATTCTTAGAGTTATAAATTACATTGTTTCTCAATGGAAGATGTTGGCTACAGTTTATCTCTCAGCATGTAGAAAAATCATAAATTTGCAATTTATTTCGACCAGGAAACAGTATCGACGACAGACGACACGTTCCAATGCTAATGAAAAAATTATTGAATTTGTTTTTGTATTTTGCTAACGTAAGCACGTCTGCGTGTTTCTACATATCTTTCTGCCACTTCATACTTTAAAATATACGCTTGATATGCTCGATGTTTAAAACATTATTTAAGCATGCAAATTTGTTTTTCTTTCTTGAGACCGTCAGTTCAAATCCTCGAGTCATAAAGCGCCAAACATAACGAATGCTTTAGAAATCTTATATTTTTAGTATTTCCTTTAGCATGTCCGCGGCTTGTCTCTGGTAGGCCCACCTACTCAAGCAAAAGGCCTTTTAGAAGGTTTCTTGGCCCTTTCCCCCTGAGTGCCCATAAACTACTGCAAGAGAGAAGTTTATATTCAATCAGTGGTAGTGGATGCTTCTTTGGCGTGATGCACAATACCGCGTTACGCTCTCTATGAGATAGAGATACTACTTCGATAGCTTGAGATGTGTAGAGCAGATATGTACATGTGTTTGACCGCAAATAGTTTCTTTGTTTTGATAAATTCTATTATAAAAATGCTTCTGCACATACATAATGAATAAACGCGGACAGACAGACGAGAAAAAAAGCTCAAAGAAAGCTGCTGTTCGCTTTGTTGTTGTACCTCCACCAGGCAGGCGAACGTATGTGGTATAGTCGTCGACTGGGTATAAAAACCAAACGTCTCCGTTATTCAATTGAATACGCTTAAGAAAATCGTGGTGACAATTCATAAAATTAGCAACAAGGAAAAGGAACGTGCAATCGTTCCCTCTAACATTGTGACACAACAAAAAAAACAATAAAACAACCAAGCAGCTCTACTCGGCCACCCTCCCCCTCAGGTGTGGCGTGTTTTCGTGCAATCGTTTAAAAACAAACCAAATTAGCTTTGTCAAGGGGACTAGCGACTGTACCTACTTTTAAATGGGACAAATAAAACAAATACAACCGTTAAACAAATGCAATAATAAAGGCAGCTAGCTAGCTGGCTAATATAATGCCAAAGGTGTTGAAATAGAAAACAGCAGTTCGAGAAAACAATACATCAAAACGACAAAGAAAAAAAAAAACAAAAAAAGCCGCATCAAAATGATTGTTTGCTAATGACAGGCGGCCGAAAATACAAGAAGTAAAAGCTCAGCCAGAAAAATATTACAGGAAAACAACACTAAACGTCGGAGTGGATAGCAATCAATACCACACATACTATATAATCCAGCCATCCAGCTGTACTGAGGACGAAATTGGAAATTTTGACGCTTGTTCGATACTTGGCGGCACGGTCTCTGTGTTGTTGTGAGGATGTCGGTGCCATCCGTGATGAATGTTGTAGACGCCACTCCCCGGACGCTGGATGATCACATTCAAAGCGTAAATATCCTTAGATTTGTCATACACCACCATGCAAATGGTGAATTCATCCGACTTCATACCGACGAAGGTCATTGACGTCATCCGGTGTTAGTCACAGGTTTGTGGTTTGTGTCGCTTTTTGTTTTGATGAAATCTCCTTCTTGCCCACCCATGGTTAGTTAGAGACGTTAAGCTACCTACCCTTAGTCGGTTAGTTGGAGACGATGAGCTTTTAACCTAATCATTGACTGAAATAGAAAGGGCTTAGGTAACCCAACAAGATGTGCAAGTCAATTATGGATTTTTATTGAGAAAAGGCGAAAGGTCATCTGAGGAAAATGCCAAGAGAAGGGCACACGAACGATAGTTTTCAGAAGATTTTGACATTTCGAAAGACAACGGGCCGACCAAGGCACACTTACGAAAGCATTCTTAATAAAAGTGTGAGCAAAAAACTTACTTTTGCCAAATTTCACAAAGATTGGACAACAATTGCGACCAGAAGTTTGATTGCAAGGTTTATCGATTCAGCTGACAATTTTGAGTTGATCGGTACACCTAAGGGTTGGTCTAGCACAAACATTTTTACAGTTTTTACTCTGTTGCACAGAGTGTTGCAGGGTATTAAAAAGCCATTCCGTAATTTAAAAATTATGATTTTTTTTGCTTTTTCATAGAACAACAAAGAAACTGAAAAACACGAAAGCAAAGAACAGGGTTAACCGGCGTGTCGGTTTTATCTATTTTTAAGAAAATGAGTGTCAGGTTTGGACATAATAAACCGTATGTCGGTTTTCGGTTTTGGACACTCTAAGCAATAAGCGTTATAAAAATGTTAGTCAAGCTTCGTTAAGAAGGCCCCTTGTTACATGCAAACTTTTTAGTAAGGAAAATTATGGTTTAAATGGGAGATATGCTTAAGGTTTCACTTTTGAGCTAGTCTCACTATTAGGATTCGATTCACTGTGTAGTAACACATAGTTCTCAAGGGCCAAAGGAAGATAAGCTGTAAAGTGAAAATAATGGGAAAAAGTGGTAGTATTGCTTACACATGCTGGCAATTAGAAAGGATATCCATTTTAGTCCGACCTAATAAAACTCAACATGATCTAAGCTAATCAATTTTGCACACATCTTTAAAGACGATAAAATTTAGATGATAGAACATCCACTTCTTTGTCCCGGTGTTGTTTTTTCAGTTTCTTGTTTAATTAACTGTGTACAAGATAGGACACAATGGCTATGACACGAATTGGTAAATTTCGTAAAAAACTAAAGTCTATTAGAGTGGTTGCTTTTCGTTGTAAATCTCAACATTTTTACTGTTGTGTGTGCTCATCAGAATTATGTGTTTATAAACGTACTTGCTGGACCGATCCGCTTTGCTGGTTTTTCTTGACAAAATGTTGTGTTGTTATTATACAATATTCCCATTATCTGACGTGACACATAATACAGGTAGTGGCATCAGCTACAGCAAGTACAACAATGCAAGATCAACATGCATTTTGTTATTTAGTTTACAACGAAGTCGTCAAATTTGCTGGTTAAAATATTTAGAGAAATTTTAAACTCTTATATCACTTTTAATTTGTAAAAGGTGACTTGAAAACTTTGCTTACAAACTCAATGAAAAAAGCATAAAATCAGCTGATTATCGACATTGTGCCATGCAATCTGGCATGTCATATGGGCACCTCATAAAATAGTACATCATCAGTATTAAGCGCTTTTAAAATATTTCAATTATATGGGCTTATCAACTTTACTTCAGTAACAAATCAAATTTTTAAATACCACCACACACAGACTTTAGCGAATTTTCAACTCAACTTTGTAAAGTTTTGTTACACAACAAATATTGCCCTTTTTAAATTTCGAATAATACGCTTTTTTAGACAGAAAGCCTTAGTTACTAGAGCTTGTTTCAATTGGTTTTATTACAATTTTAATTGTAAAAAAAATAAATAAATAGAGAAATATGCTGTTTATTTAAAAATGCTCAGAAATGCAAGTGCATTTTTAGCGCCGCTTTTTAAATTTGTTTAACCTTCTTGAAAAGTTCTTTTGATGTTCAGTTCATTGAAAAGTCGCAAAGAAAATGTAGCATTTTGTTGCAAATTTTCCGCACAATTTTTAAAGTTGTCTTTCCCTGCTGCGACTAGCATGTATAAAATTCCAAAAGTTAGCTTATGATCTTAAGTTTATTAACAACTCCAAAAAAAACTGTTTTGTGGATTATTTTTCTCGTTGATTTTTTTTATCATAGGAAACAGTTGTTTTTGAGTTTTCGCATTTATCCGACAATAATTTTATTTTACCTTGACCTAAAAACTACGAGAACAACAAAAAAGAAATGAGCCAAATCGGTCCAGCCGTTCTTACGTGATGAAGTTAAATACTCGCACATGCGTCAATTCATTTTAATTTAATTAAGAACTTTTTTATTAAAAAAATAAACTTAAATTAGACTTGAATGTGGAAACCTTTAAAATGACCCGAAAGAACAATTTCTGCAAATTACTTTCTCAAGATAAGTTCATTTATAAGTATATGTTAGCAATAAATGAAGTGGCTGTTAATAGTCGTGTTCTTTTTAGGTAACTAGCCTAGTTACCTAGTTAGTTAGCAATATGCTTTTCTGGCAAAATTCAACAACATTTTGAGTCAGATGGCAGCATAAGCTCAACAAAAGTTTGTTAACAAACAAAAAAAAAAGGAAAAGCAAATTGTGGAAAAGATTTTGTTATTTCGTATATTATCTTGTTTTGTTAACATTTTATTGACAAATTTAATTTTGTTGGTAGGCATTTATTTTTCACCAGGGACATTCAAATTTATCCTTTACGGCTTTGTAGCAAGCTAACAGCAACAAAGTCTCGTCCCTGGTCGACAATTTTTGTTTAGTCACTCTTAAAATAATATAGTTACATCGAAGTTTCTCTAAAACTTAACAATAAACATTTTTACTTACTGTTTTTGCATCATTGTAATCTGCCGATGAGCAAAATTGTTCTATCGCGCTTTTTCTATTTTCTTTCATTCTTTTCATTTTCTTTCTGTATCAATAACAAAAAACATATTTTTTTGGTTTTGTTATAGAAGCCGGGTGTGTCATATTTTTTAACTCGTTTCGTTACCGAGTAACAGCCAACTTGCTTGCTTGCCGAGTAACTTCTTGTTTAGTAGCCTGAAAAGAACACGGCTAATAGCGCGAGTATCACTCGGAATTGAGGGTTATAATTTGTACGTCTTAATTTAAAAAAAATACGAACCAATGCATATAAACCAAACAGCGAATTTTTTAAATGTTATGGTAGGTCGAGATTCTCTTCGATTGGACCATTAGTCCGAATGCGGCAATTTTGTTTATCCACTGAGCCAAATATGTACTTCGTCACAGAAAAAAATTGGCGCGAAAACAGCGGTTCTTCCATGAGCTTTTGCAGAGCCCAATGGTGGTTAATATTCACGCATGATATGTAAAAAGAGTAAATGAAGAAATCTAAACGGGTCACACTGTATATGTTGCTCCTTTATAACGCTTATTTGGGAGGGTATTGTAATTTTACAAAATACTCTCCTCAGGGGAGGACTTACCAAATTAAAAAAAAACGAACGTAACTCAGCTCCCATGAATTTTGCTATTGGGAGCGTTTTTGATTTGAATATCAGCACTGCACGCTGTGCAAAATATAAACGATTAGGCTCTTTTCGCAGCGGTATGTAGGCATGTATGTATTAACGTTGCCTTCCCACATTATCCGTGATGGGGATCGAACGAAAACGTGTGCCAACAATTAAAAATTTGGTATCAATGTGTCTATAGACTCATAGACATACATGTATACATATGCATGTATGTATGTTTTAATTGTTAACGTTAGATGCATAAACATGTGCGTAAACATGTTCAAAATCGAAATACCGCATACGTCACTACTGCACTTCCACCACACGTGACACATAAAAAACACATCATCAACGTTTCTGGTGTTGGGGTTGTTCACACATATCGCTCTTCTTTGACAAAAGCGTTATAACTCAAAATTTCCTATTTTTAGCTTTTTACCGACTGATGAACATATTCATTGTTTTCTCTAATGCCATGGCCTTTTTATGTTTTAGTTTACTTAGTCTAAGCGTCTACCGAAAATTGATATTTTTCAGTTAATACCCTTTTGCTAAACAAGTGCGATATGATGTAGGAATCTGCGCAGATTTTTCTGTTGTCGTGTACTTAACCCATATTTGGTTTTGCACTACAATTTCACTTTAGTTTGGACGTAGGCCAGATGGAACACCTCATTTTACTGGTCATTTGGTGATTGTTGAAATCCATCAACAGACCAAAACTACCAAATATTTGAATTTTTCTATTTCAAACAGTACGGTGTGGTCTTCTCGATCAGCCACTTCGAATAGCTGTAGTGATCATACATTCGTTCGCACCTACATATGTGCACTCTCAACACTTTTGTTATACCGTCACTATTGCAGATCCTTCACAAACCACAAATTTATGGAAATGTTTTAGGATTTCCAAGGGTAGTCCAGTATTTCACTACATTTTCAAGGTGCACTACGTCACCAACTATCTGGGTCAGCTCGACTGCGAAAAGTTCTCGTCGCTCCGGCCATTTCACCAATGCCAAGGTAGTAGCAATTTGTCATAATCGATACACTGTGCCTGTTTGTTATTGTTCACCCTGCCTCTAGGCACTAGCCTAAGAAGCTCGCTCGAGATTGCCTTATCTCTGATTGTGTTTTACTCTTGATTTGTTGTTCGTAAAATCGTACAAATGTTCTGATAATCGGTGTATGCTGAATCTGTTTTCCTGGGTTAACAGAGGCCTCAATTTAACGCTAATCCCATTTAAAATCTTCTATACGAGTATAAACGTACAATGTGTCTTGAAGACAATGTCCCCCTCTACCAGTTTACGTCGTGTTTGCCGATATGAATTGAATTTTAAAAACAACCGCAAAAACAAATTAAGTTGTATAAACGTTTAATTGCTGTTATAAAATGTTATGACTCTCATTCCATCTCACCGCCATGCCTGTCTCCCAGCTCGCCAGACTATAGCCATACGACGACGACGACAACGACGACGACTTATCACCCCAGTTGTAGAGCTTCGCGCGAGTGTAGAAATTATTTAAAAAGACACATTGTAGGATGAAAGGTCCCTTAAAACAGCACACTTGGACTTAGTGTGGAATCGGTGTTCGTTCTAAATTAATAGCATTTAGTTTCATTAGACGGTAGAATAATACATACACTCATATTGCTCGGACGCGTAGTCAGTCATTGCATTCAGATCGAACAAAACAACTCGAATCGAAATGAGAAAAGAAACTTTTATAATATTGTCTTTGATTATCTATCAACAGTGCGACTCGTTTGGAGATGCTGCTGCTGTTAGTTACGCTGCTGGAGCAGCTGATCCGCTGGTCGATAGTTCCGCTGGAAAAAATGATTTGGCCACGTGCACGCCATCGTTGCGGGCATTTAGTGTGCACGTAAAGCATGAACTGGGGTCCAACGAACGAGTAGGTCTAACGGGTAACGCAAAAGCCTTGGGTGAATGGCAATTGGATCGCTGTGTTAGTCTGGACCAGAAGATCGGTAGCAACGAGTGGTCAGCCAATGTAATGCTGCCGGACTGCAACATCAAGTATCGCTATTTCACTTACGTTGAAGATCGGCAAGGCCGTAAACAAATCCGACGCTGGGAGAGTCATTTGAAGCCCCGCTTTATGGGTGTTTGTGCTACGAATTGTAGACAGGCAGACGTTTTTGGCCAAGGTTTAAGCGGCGAGACGCATTTACACCGAGGCTGGATCACTAACGAGTTGATCTATCAATTCAAATTCGAACGCGAGCTCATGTTTCAAGTGCACGATATTAACAAGTTTGACCCAGATAATGTGCTCATCAAGCTAGTGCCGTTGGAAGAAGATCTCGAAACTGTGCTGGATACGCGAAAATCGGCAGTAAATGTGGAAGTTGTCAAAATGAACAACGGCGAGAGCGAGTTGCAACACCAAAACTCGCTGGGTGTAGTACACAAACGTGACGATGTCGTCATATTTCATGTTACAATGCCAAAGACGCTAAATACAGCTTTTGCTTTGGTTTTTCATTCTGCCGATGAGCAACCAATGGGCAGAGTAGTTATTAGGCCAATGCAGTTGCAAGGCAGTGAGGGCGAACTGTTACTCAACATTACAGAGCCCTCGAAGTTTGCCGATTCTGTGATAGCTCGGTTAACATTGCCCTATCTGGTGGTAAAGCCGTTCAGTGATATCGACATGTTAGATTTCCGCACAGCGTCGGCTTATTATTGGCCCAAGAGTTGGCCGAATTTGGATGTAGGCCATAGAGGCAATGGAAAAAGTTACATTGCCAATCCTCCAGAAGAACGAGAGAACACAGTGGCTTCGTTTTTGAAAGCCTATGAAAAGTTTGCTGATATGATTGAACTGGATGTTCATTTGACTGCAGATGGGGTGCCTGTAATATATCATGATTTTGGTCTACGTACCGCCCCGCAAGGTAAAGAAGTAACCAACGCCTCTCAGTTGGAATATGTCCTCATAAAAGATGTTAACTATGATACTTTACGTAAATTGCGAGTATTTGCTGTTATTAACAATGAAGTTAAGGAATATCCAGCTCATGATTCCGAGCCGCGTGTGGAGCATCGGATTTTTCCTCAATTGGTTGAGGTGCTGGAAGCCTTGCCCAAGACTTTGGGCATTGATGTGGAAATCAAATGGCCGCAGAGAAGGAAATGCGGCGGTGTCGAAGCTGAGCAAACAATCGACAAAAATTTCTTCGTAGATCGTGTATTGCAGATTATAATTCAGAAGGGCTGCGGTCGACCTCTAATCTTCTCCAGTTTCGATGCTGATATTTGTACTATGTTGCGCTTCAAGCAGAACATTTTCCCCGTAATGTTTCTGACTATGGGCGAAACCAAAAAGTGGGAACCCTTCCTCGATCTCCGGACTAGAACCTTCCAGCAGGCCATTAACAACGCCCAAGCATTCGAATTAGCTGGCACAGCTCCACATGCCGAAGACTTTGTGGGAGAACATGGCAAGAAAATGATGCAAAAGGCCCGTGATCTGGGCCAGATTGCCGTTGTCTGGGGCGATGATTGCAATTCCAAGGAAGCCGTTAAGTATTTCCAAGATATAGGCGCTACAGCTACCTGCTACGATCGATCCGACTTATATATGCCCGAAAGTAAGCTGCGATCTTTCTTCAATTCCACCGTAATGATGGAAGAATTCCAAGGCCAATGTCGCTAATAATGCCGTTTCTTAATAACTGCTTTATATCCCTGCTATCTAAATAATACCCCATATAATGGCATACATGCATATATAAGTATGTATGTATAAGCACATGTTATTTTATATACTCCTTTTATACCAAAAACAAAAAACAAAACAAGTATTGTTATGTACACCTCTCCCTCGATAT
The DNA here is from genome assembly GCA_963513945.1 of Hydrotaea diabolus. Classification (NCBI taxonomy): domain Eukaryota; kingdom Metazoa; phylum Arthropoda; class Insecta; order Diptera; family Muscidae; genus Hydrotaea; species Hydrotaea diabolus. Next base: position 921,971 of record OY740719.1, on the reverse strand, counting down.
CCCTAACAACCGCCTCGGTTATTGTACGAGAATATTGATGAGGTGTTATATTGTAAAGTAAATAATTTGGGAAGATCGCTTCCCGTATGTCTGTACGGATTTTTGGTGCTGATAAAGGCAAGTTCGCTGGCGAACATTTGTTAAACGATTTTGATGTCATATGTCAAATGCATGTCCAAAGCAATAGCATGTAGTATATACAAAAATGTTTTTACACATACAATGTCTATATATATATTGTGAACTTTATACACTGTTACCTATATTTGTAAACACCTTTTATTGACTCTTGCAATGTTTTAAATTCTATCGAAAGCAATTGTTTTAATCCCCAGATGTACACACTTACTTGAGTACACAGCTTACGGCTTACATTCAACAGAACACCTTAGTTCGTGGAATCCAATGTCTGATTCGTTCCAAGTGAATCACGTAATGGTACACATAAGTTCAATTCAATAAATAAATTACTACGTGTTTTTTATTTTGTCTCACACGTAAAAAAAATTTGCATTTTTTTTGTTTTAAATATGTACTCATCTGAACAAAGTACATGCCTCAGGTGAATGGTACGAGTATTTTGCGAAGTGCATCGTAAGGAAATTTCTTTGATTGTTTATAAAAAACTTCAGCCTTCTGATTTTGTTAGAAAAATACAAAGATCCAATTTAATTTGGAAAATCTATAAATAGGCATATTTGTCTAGTTTTGTCTAGTCCACCGTTTTGTTTTTTTTTTTATTATAAATGAAAAATGTTGTTACTCTTTTAGTGAGATGGTCCAAATGGATATGGTATAAATCTTGGATACATTCACACATATTTTATTTCGTACAACATCATCGTTTAAATTGGCACTCTTCCATTTTTTGTAGAACCCTTATTGTTGGTTGATTATCAGGAATTGGGTTTTTAGTGTGCGATTTTCACGTACGTGTTATTTCCAATCACGAATGTCTGTTCTTCACATGCAGATAAAGCAAGCCACATTCTTTAAAGGTATGCTGACAACACAAAAAGTCAACATTACAATAAAATAAATTTAATTTACTTGTGTGGAATTTGAATATTGGCTTGAAACCGGAATCCCCTGATTTTACTTCGGTGATACACCGTCAACATTTTAATTAGACCGCTTCGGGGAAGCACAATATCCGTAAACTCATGGCAGACCGTCATAACTTGAATCATGACGTTTCGATCAAACCGTCTTTAAGTGTATATTTTTTATAATTTTTAAAGCAAGACTCAAAATAAAAAATGTTGCAAACTCGAATATCATGAGAAATGTCTTATGTGCATAATATCGTTTGAAAGTTCTTAAAGCAGGTAAATTTTGAGTTATAACAATCTTGCACAAAATGAGCAATTAGAAATATTAAACATGTTTACTGTTTTTACAAGCATGCCCTCTACAAATGTGCTTCGCTAGTAAGGTACTAGTCAATTATTGACATTAACAAATAAACAAATCGATTAAGTTTATTGACGACGTAAGTACTTTGGAAATTGACAAGAAAAACACGTTATCAATAAGTGTTGAATAAAAACATCTTCTAAATATAGCCTCGACAACCTTGTCAGTATAGCTGTTAGCACAGTCTGAAATTATTCAATGGACGTCTAAACGGTGTTTGTTTATCTCTATTTTTTCGCATACCCTTTAAGTTAACTAATTTTCAAAAAGACTAAAAGACCATGCGTTTACTTTCTTCAAAAGTGTGGCGCTAAATATGGCTTATATTAAAAACGAATTATCTTTGGATCTACAATTTCTAATAAAATCGTAATAAGGAGTTGGGAACAGACAGACTTAGTCGTATACATTTTTCTAAGCAAGGGTAATAAAGGGTGGGCCATTTAAAATTTAAATCGGCTGTAAAAAAGTACTGATAATTTTTTAAAATTTCTAATTTTCTTGTAAAGTTTGAACTTTGTCATTTAAAAATGGAAGAGATGAAGAATTTTACCGAAAAATCGTGTTTCAGATAAAGCTTATTTTTATCTCGGTGGCTATGTCAATAACCAAATTGCCGCATGCCGGGTTCAGAGAACCCACACGTGACTATTGAGAAGCCTATGTATCCACATCGAGTGACTGTTTGGTCTGGATTTTGGGCTGGCGACATAATTGGGCCATTTTTGTTCGAAAATGAGCAAGAAGCTGTCGTTATCGTCAACGGTGAGCGTTAGCGCCAAATTTAACAAAAATTCAAGAGAATAACATGGACGACATTTGGTTTCAACAAGACGGTGCCACATTTCACACAGCCAACGCAAGCATCTATATTTTACGCACTGTTTTGGAAAATCGAGTAATCAGCCGAAATTGTGATGTAAATTGGCCGCCTCAGCGCTGTGGTTTGAGCCCTTTGGATTATTTACTGTGGAAAGCTATTTAGGTTAAGTGTTACGCAAAGCATTCAGAGACAATTGAAGCGTTGAAGCATGAAATCGAAGTTGCCATTGAAGAGATTTTACCCGAAACAATCGAAAATGTATAGGGTTGATCCATCTAGAGGTATTTTTTCAGAACAAAAAAAATATAAAAATTCAAATCAAATGTGGAATCTTTATTGGTAATTTGAAAGGACATTTTATGGCATTTAATTTTTGAAAATAATTACCTTCAAATGTTGGCAACTGTATTATGGAAATGAGCGTTCAATGTGAAACAGAAAGATCCGCTGTTTTCGACCAAAATTTGGTTCAGTGATGAGGCCCATTTCTGGCTCAACGGCAAAGTCAATAAACAAAATTGCCGCATTTGGGCTGAAGGTCAACAGGAAGAGGTTCAAGAGGTGCCATTATATCCAGAGAAAACTACGGCCTGGTGCGGTTTATGGGCAGATGGAATAATCGGTCCATATTTTTCAAAAGTGATGTTGGTCGGAACGTAACCGTGAATGAAGCTCGCTGTCGCGCCTTGAGATCGGTCTTTTTCCTTTCTGAAATTGAAGTCCGTAATCTTTTTATTTTTGTTCTGAAAAAATACCTGTAGATTGATCAACCTATGCTTAAAAAATTTGTTTGATCTGATGAGGTGCTGCCGAGCCAGTAGTGGTAGTCATATTAGCGATATTGTGTTCCATTATTAAATGGCAAAGTTCAACCTTTTCAATAAAACCAGAAATTTAAAAAAAAATTATCAGTCCTGTTTTACTGCCGATTCAAATTTGAAATTTGAAATGGCTCACCCTGTATTTCCTGTTGACCAAAGGCTACTGCAAAGTATGACAATTTAAATCAGATTTTCCATTTTCAACAACAGAACAACTCAAATGCTGCTAACTGTCATTATTTGGATTTTACATTTCAACAGCGAAGGCATTGATTTTACAACGCGCTAAAAGTTTTAATTTTAAGTTTTTGCAATGCAAATATGTAGCAATTATATGATTTAATATATTTTATTGGATACTACATACATATTCTATTTTTTTTGGCTTTTTTAAGCTTTTGAAACGCATACGTTTGGATTCGCCTTAAGCAGTTATCCACCAATGAAACCACTTGTTTCTTACTTTTTTGATTACTTTTTTGTTGTTTGTCAAATAAGGGAAGTCAGCGAATGCCACACCACTGATGACGAACGACGCTTCAAGACCATTCTTGTGTGCTGGCGACCTGTCTTTTGAATAAACAAGTATAGTTATTGTTTTTTGTTTTGTTATGAGAACTATACAGTAGAGTGCTTCGACTTGTAGCGAGCTCAAAAACAAATTTGAAAATTATTTTAATGTAGAGTGCTAGTTCTGGCACATTTCCATTGTACAGGGTGGCGCACCAATTGTGCTTCTATAAGAAATTCAAATAACTTCTTTTTTAATCAATGTATGCCATTTATTTTTTTTATTGTAGAGAAAATTCAATTTAATTTTATACGACTTTTGTGTTTGAAGATGATAGACCGTAAATGACCTCCAAGCCAATCCACGCAAATGAGAAAATAATTCATTGTAGCCTGTTGGGTAAAATTTGGGATTGCTTCAATTCAGTAAAATTCCAAGGTTTCGTTTTTTACATCTCTTGCTTGACATAAACCCATAAAAAATGTACGGTGCAGTCAGGTCCGATGACCATGGGTGCCAGAGGAATTTTTGGATATTACTTTGTTTGGGAGTTTTCGTTGGAGCTTTGCTGGATCTAAATGCTTTTGAATCGGATACGTCTTCGGTGCAGTTCTGGGTAAAAAAACTCCTTAAACATATTTAAATAATTGACACTGTTATACAGTTTTCTTCAAAGAAGTATGGCCCAATGCAGCTTACTCCATTCACGGCAATTTTGCTTGTTTACAATGCTGTTTAGATCAAATGGGCTTTATCAGACATAAATCGGCAATATATCAAGCTGTTGTCTTCTTCGGCCATTTCAATAATTTGTTGGCAAAATTCCATTCGAATAGGTTGAACTTGCTAATCTAATTAGGACTTTGTACGGAAAAAGTTTAAGTCATCATGAATTATCCGTTTCAATGACCGTTTGCTAATTGCAATTTACGCGGATAAGTTTCGAGCCGAAACGTTGGATTTGCCTAAATTGACGATATCATGAACCCGAACATAGGGATCTTGATGGCACGGTCTTCGTGCGATGCTTGGGGCATCTACTCGGGGGAGTTCAGCCAAACTGCCGCCTAAACTTCATTTAGACCGAAATGCACGACTGCTATTCAAACCAACCATTCATTTTAATAAATCTTAATACTAACATTCCAAATAAAATAAGGAATAAGCCGTTTGCTCACACAGGAAAAAAGTTATTGCGTTCTTTTAGCACGATTATTTGACAGAAAATATAAAGCCGTAAGGCTTACGAAAGCAGCCAGCTAAAGAAGAAATATTTTGGGAATCGCTTTAAAAGTAGGGGTGATTTATTTCGAGTTTCCCTAATTTTTTAAAGAAAAAAACACAGAAAATTCAAATTGAATGGGAAATGTTTATTATCATTTGAAAGAACATTCTATGGTATTTATGTTTTGAAGATTATGTCAAATGTTGGCCACGGCTACGTCTCAGGTGGTCCATCCGTTGAGTCCTATTATCGATGACTCGTTCGAGCATTTCGACTGGTAACTGGCGAATGACACGCGTGATCTTTTGCTCGAAGCGGGTTTGTCCGCATAAACTTAAGACTTTACATATCCCCACAGGTAAAAGTCTAACGGTGTGATATCACACGATCTTGGTGGCCAATCGACCGGCCCAAAACGTTAAATTATCTGCTCACCAAAATTTTCTCTCAATAAATCCATTGAATGATGCGATGTGTGGGAAGTGGCGCCGTCTTGTTGAAACCAAATGTCGCCGAGATCACGAGCTTCAATTTCAGGCATCAAATAGTCGGTAGTATCATGGCACGATAACGGTCGTCATTGATGGTTATGTACTCACCGGCATTATTTTTGAAGAAATATGGACCGATGATTTCACCGGCCCACAAACCACACCAAACTGTTGTTTTTTTCTGGATGAAGTGGCAGCTCTTGAACCTCTTCTGGTTGCTCTTCGTCCCAAATGCGGCAATTTTGATTGTTTACATACCCATTGAGTCAGAAATGTTGGCCGAAGTGCACGGAACACATTCCTCACAGAACGTGAATTTTCGTAATTAAGTTGAACGATTTATAAACGTTGTTCAGGTGTAAGACTTTCCATGATGAAATACCAAACAATACTGACAAAAATAACATGACAGCATGACACGACTCACACGTGATCTGTCAAAAAAGGCTATTGAAAAGAGTATCTCTACTTGGATCACTCTATATATAAATCTTCATTTCTATGGCAGAGTAGATTTGTAATTTTTTTTGCAGATACGAGTATTTTTCATAAGATTTGTTGTCTTTTGCGAATACCTTATTTTAAGTTGTTTTTTTCGGAAGGGTATAAACTTGTCAAGAAGTATTTACTGTTCTAATACTTACGCCCGACAGTGTATGCGTAAAGACATAACATTTGATGACGATATGCGATGGTTTTGTTGTAGTTTTTGGCGAAATATTTAAATCGATGCCAAAATTATAACTTGTTTCTTTCGTTTCATCGTGCACGCTAAATGAAGTCCGAAAGCACCGCTGGCATCAGTTTCAGCTTTTCTATCAACATCGACGTTTGTGCGTGGCGATCAATGAATGAAGAATAAAGAAACCCGCAATGGCACAGAAAGATCTAGCCATAGATGAAATATAGCAGAACAAGAAACGCATTGTTGTAACAACAAACAACGGTCTGCGGCGATTGTGAATAATTATTGGCATGGGTAGCCAGTCGGCAGCCAGACGATCGATCGATCGAAAGACCAAAAGTCGATGTTTTTCGTAAATAGATCTGGAAGTCTAAAGCAGCATTTGAGTTAAGGTGTTCTGTTGTGTCTGACGTATTGGTATTCTGTGTGTCGCTCAATTTTTAAAGCAGTAAAGAAGTGAAATCGTAACAAAAAATAATAAAAATAAATAAAAGGCCATTCCAGGTAACACGTAAAATGATACTTGTTAGTAACTAACGCACATATTATATTCACTGAGAACAAACAGTGGTGCCTTGAAATGAAGTCGAAATAAAGTTTTTATTTAATGCAATTCCATACAAAGTGAATTTTGCCATTTTGATGAAAAACACACAAAATAACTTTAACGAGAAGAAATGCCAACGAAAGTTTAAAATCAATACTTTTAAGTATAACAACAAAATGATTCACCAGAGAGCCTATAATGCCCCATTCGCATATGTAACTGAAATCCAAGTTTAACGGACTTCGTCTCAAAATTTATTACAATTTGTGTGGAAAATGACAGTTGAAATCCGAAGAAAATGAAATCCGGTGGATTTCGGTCGTATATAAATAGGTTTAGAAACCAAAAAGGTGTTTGCGTTCAGATTTCCAATTAACAAGCAGCTTGCTTTTGTGTGATTGGTACTGGGCCCAACTCACCTTTAGCAACCCTGAATCTGATCTGAAAATTTTCAGTGGCGGTTTTCCTCCTCGCAAATGCCGGCGTCTTTAAGAATAAGAGTTTATTCACTAGTCATGTAAACACTTTTGTGAAAATATACTTGTACATGAGCTGCCCGAAGACAACTATAAGAAGACGCTCCCGGTAAGTGGGAATAAAAATTCTATCATATACTTACATGCTCATAGATTTGTGTTCGCTCTTTAATGGGAGTTTGAAGAAAGAAAGTAAGTACATAAAATATAAGTGGTAGTACATAAAACGTCAAAACTATTTTCAAAAATACTTTATATTCCTAGGTAGTTTTCAATTGTTTTAATACCCCTTTGCTTATGTGAATTATCACCGACTTTACAAACTAATTTGTTTCCTAAACACCTAAACGAGGAACTTCTCTCTAATCAGAAAACTGTGCATGATGTACTTCCTTTATTCTCCTGTTTTATTTGTATTAGCTTCAGAAAGGCTAATACTGATTATTGGAAAACTTCTTACACCGCTAAGATATTTATCTCTTACTTCTTCAGTCGGCGACCTTTACAAGGCGAAAATCCCGCTGATAGTCGTGCACACTAACCAAAACGGTGACAATTTCACCGCGTACTTGCAAACGTTTTCAAATTCGTCCCATTTAAATTCCCAAATGCTTGTAATTAAAATTTTTGAGCCCTTGTGGTCCTTGGGCCCGTGAACCAGTTGAAGCATAAAGGCGTTTATGGAGTTCACCCAATATTTTTATTTTGAATTTAACACAATTTAATGTATAAATTTTCTTATGGCAAAATATTTTTACATTGAACGCGGTACTAGATTTAATTAAATACGGTCTTGCAACCGTTGACCGATTGTCATAATTAGCCTGTTGGTCATATAATCCGCGTATTCGATTTACTCTTATTTACATTCGATTCTTTACATTTATTTACAGCCTCTTGGGAACTATTCCTGTTTGCAACTTTGGCCGCGCTGATGTATGCATGCAGGTATATTGGAAACGGCAAAGATGCGTTAAAATGCCAATTTGAACATCGGGAAGCACCAATTGTGAGCAACAGAGAGCAGCAGCGACATCCTTGTGATGATGGCCAACGAAAGACACGCATACACTGGGTTGTTGCTTTTAGTCTTAATATGGGTTTCGAATTCAGCGGAGGCACAAACCAGTCAGGAGCTTTTGGCCACAAATAAAACAAAGCGGTGAGTAGCTTTCCAGAAAATAAACACGATTACTTGCCAAACATTGACAACAGATTATCCATATGATTATTCCTCAATGGAGGGCAGTTAGGCGTATGCGTAATAAATGAAAGCTTTCTTTACCATTACAGGAGTATAAAATGCATTCCAATGATTAAGCACTTTGAAGTCGAGCTTGAGGAGCGTTTGAAACCTGGCGAAGGCGTCGGTCTAACCGGAGACCACCTCAAATTAGGCCACTGGAAGGTAGACCAAAGTCTCGAGATGACACCTCGTCGCCGAAATCCCCTAAAATGGTTTCTGAAGATACCAATGTGTTCTGCGTTGAGGATTTACTACCGTTTCTTCATATACTACAAGGACTCCTTAGGGTCGAAGCGAATTCGCCGATGGGAAGGACAACAACATGCACGAGTCCTCGAAGCCTACGAGATCTATCGCAATCGGGGTTCGTCGAAATTCGGCGATGCACATTCAATGTCAATTGGAGGTGGAGTTCAGAAGGAGAGGGGATGGCTGCGAGGAGAACATGTAATACAGATGAAATTCATTTGGCCTCAGCACATACGCTTCACGTCGTTCTCCCATTTCATCAGAAACCTAAAATACAATATTAAAGTGGAGTCCTTTGCGACCGGTGAAAATGGTGGGCGTTCAACTTCCGTTCATGACCCGGATATAGAAGTGGAAGTTTCTCGTTTTATACGCCAACGATCGTCTTTGAGGCCGCAATCCGAAATGGGCGAGTTTTATAAGCCTGGGCAGATTTTAATCTTCCAAATAACAGCTCCTTTCGGCTCTAAACGTTTGCACATACTAACAATAAAATCTAAAGAAGGCGAGCCGCTTGGAGAAGTCTCAATACCAGCGTCTCTACTTCAGCCCAGTGAGGGCATATTAGAGTTGCCCATCTATGACCCACGTGAAAACTATAGAGTGGGCTGGCTGACTTTGCCATATGTAAAGGTGGATCCTATGCCAAATGCAGTCGAATTGAGTCTCCGATCGAGTTTTCATCATTATTGGCCCTACAACTGGCCCACACTTGACATTGGTCACCGGGGAATGGGCAAAAGTTTCCACTACCACTCAGCTCGAGCCCTAGAAAATACAATACAGAGCTTTCTTAAGGCTCATGAACAAAACAGTGACATGGTGGAATTGGATATCCAGCTAACGAAAGACTACGTGCCAATTGTGTGGAATGATTGCGGATTTTACTCTGTACCCCAGGCTAGTAAAAAGTCCTCGTATGATTTGCAATTCGTCTTCATCAATGATCTCACCTACAGCGAATTGTTGCTAAGCAGAGTCTTTGTATATTTGAATGGTGCCATGGTGGAACTGTCGCATCTGAATTCCGTTTATGTCGATGAAACCGAGATGATCTTTCCGCGTTTAGTTGATGTGTTCAAACATCTGCCATTGTCGTTGGGCATGATAATAGAAGTTAAATGGCCGCAACTTCTAAGCAGTGGATCTCTGGAATATCTTCAACCTTTGGATAAGAATCGATATGTCGATGTTATACTTTTGAACAGCATGCGACACAGCTGTGGACGCCCGTTGATTTTTAGCAGTTTTGATGCAGACATCTGTAGCATGATTCGTTTCAAACAACCCGTTTTCCCCGTACTGCTACTGACGGTGGGTCAGAAGAGCCCATGGGAGTCATATGCCGATCTTCGTACACGGTCTTTGACAAACGCTATCAACTTTGCCCAATCCTCAGAGATTTTGGGAACTGCTGTATATGCTGGCGAATTAGAACATTCTCAATCTGTTCAACTTATCGAGGTGTCCTTTCAACTTCAACAAGTACTATTTGTATGGGGTGACCAGCTGAACAATTCAAAAACACTAGACATGTTTCGTCAATTTGAAGTCGCTGGCTTGATTTATGATCGAGTTGATGCTCATTTGGAACAGAGAAGAAAACGTTTTGCCTTCTTTGAGTCACCCGAGCTAGATGCCATATTTGTGCGACAGTGTATAACTGCCGGTAATGTAAGCTTAGCAGAAGGGGCACCCGACACTCATTCCCCCTTTTGGCCTCGTGTGCGCAGTTTGGATGAGCTCTAGGTCGATTGAGCCAAATGGAAACACATTCAATAAACTCTTAATACGAATGGAACTGATATCATTGTTTAATTTTAATCTAGAATACTATCATGTTCAGATAATATGTACATACAAAGTAACTCTTTTGCCCCGTACATGCCTATTATACCTGAGCCATCCATCCATCCATCTGTCCGTCCTTCCACAGCCTAGTGTAGTGTTGTGAGAAAAATCACGCAAATTGCTTTTGTTGCCTCATTAAAAACTTACGCCTCAGGACATTTCACTTGCATGTATACCACCAACTACACACTCCTACTACCCGCAGCAGTCAGCCAGTCAGTCGTGTACAAACATCAAATGGAGGCACTGGAGTAGATTGCAACAGAGTAAGGATTCATTGTTACTTTTGCACGAATGGGTACAGGTTCCTCATACAATGTTTAAGTATACACACACATATCGTAGCTCAGATGAACAACGGTCGTAACTGACAAATTTTCGAAATTAAGTTAGACCTACCAGTAGGTACCCCACACCACCAACCTCTCCACCATTATTGCCGTATCTGAAGTCGAGCTAAACAATCAAGTGTTAGCAAGTACCCACTTATTGTGAGATTTACTTTTAAACGATGGGATTTTTGTAAGTCTCTAGATAATTTAAAAACTCCTCGTTACAAAATCACATCTCCAGAATATTTTGTGGTACTCAGGTAAATACAAACCTATGTATTTGCAGTTGTGACAATCTTGCACAAAATGATCAATTCCTGCAATTCCTTCGTTTTGCGTACCTCTATTAATTCTTAATATTTTGCAGGTGGTGCAGGCTGTTCGAGATCTACAAGTTTTGGTTTTTATTGAAAGCGGTGTTTTCGACAATACAGCACAGAATAGTTTATATGTAAACAACTAAATATAAGTATATATAGTAATTGTATATAGCTCAAAGAGCGCTAATGAATGAAGAGCTGGAGCATCATCGCACGCTGTTAAAGTTCTGTATTTACAAGCATTCCACGTTAAAGACGTCGATGTAGTCACCCGAAACACAAGCGTTGCCTATGGAACCCATCGATTGACAAATGCCTGGAATTTTGCTGGATATCTCAATGGAACAACGCCTTAGGGGGGAGGAGGTTGACTGTGAGCCGGACGTATGCACTTGTCGATTGGAGTGGTGGTGTTTATTGAGCTTGGGCTGCTTCGGCTGTGCGGGGCTATGATGGTTCATGTGATCCGGATGATGTTGATGCTGGTGGCCTTGATGCACTTCCATCCACTTCGGTATGCCGCCTTTAGCGGCAAATTCCTCCTCTGGGTCATCGTATTCATTACTGGCACCGCCACCTTTAGTGACAAAGTCAATGTCATCGTCCACATTGGGTGGCATTTCAACCTCCACTTCTGATATGGCATGTGACGGGAATGCAATGCGACGTGCATAGTCTACGGATTTCGGAACATTAACGCCATCGTGCATTAGTTCCAGCGGCATTTCAATGGCGCTCAGCCGACTAAATGAGGTGAGTAAATGAATCAACAAAGCTCCGAGTAAATAGGTTTGCGAGGTGTTTGTATAACGCGACAACATTATGCTGACCGCACGGTCCAATCGAATTTCAATCTAAGTTGGCGCGTGTATGAACTTGCTGCCAACTGGGTAGCTGGCGCGTAATGTGCTATGTATCCGGGTGGTATGCACACAGACGGAATCGCTCAATCCAATCAACTGTGTGTTAAAAATCACTTGGCTGCAACTGTCGACTTCCGCTTCCGTTTGAATGTTTCGCCTCGTCGTGCCTTGCTGTAGATTGGTGCGTGTGCAATGGTTGCCTACAAATAAATGATATTCCAATGATTATCCCTAATGGCTTTTATAGCCATGCGAGCTAAAATTGTTTCGGGGTCTATATTGAAATAAATCAAGCAAACAACCAACTCAATCGGAAATATTCAATAAGCAAAGGACACTTGACATGGAAGATAGCTTCTGACGTCATTGCTCTCGTCGGAAAACTACTGCAAGACCAACGAGAAACCTCTTACAAGGACTCCCACAATACAATGTCGGCCACACCATATGCACTACTGTCCGCACAGAAATTAAAAAGAATCCGTACAACTCCAGCTAAAGTCGCATGTACATCCGCACGCATATTATAACATAGATCAATTTTTAGATATATGTACATTAGGGTGTCACGCGATAATTTAGCTGCTGTCATCGCGTCAAAATTTGCTGTTTTTTTATTTATGATTTTTTCAAGCACTTATTTTGTATTGTAAAAACCTTTTCTTCCCCACCTCTTAAATTTCGGCAACTTAACGGATAAATCCCTAAGCCATGTATAAAGTTTCTCTATAAAATACATTAGCCAGTCGGATTTATACAGAATTATGTCGTGCACAGCCCAACGATTTGAGAAAGTTTCATGCATGTCCCTTGATGGGATGAGTCATGCAAGAAAATAAATACTTAATTTTTGAGGCCATTTCTCAAGACTGAAATAAATGAATATCAATATTGCGAATGAAAATATTTTCGCGATATTTTGGAAAACAAAAACAATTTTGATTTCTTTTTTTTTGTAATCATTTATTTTAACACATCAGTTATTAGATAACCTTTTGGTCAAATTTCCCCCGTCATGACCAACCCGTCATCTTCGGCACTAGATGAAACCAAAATATGAGTATTTAGCAGCATTCGTCTTAGATACGCCACATCCTCCTAAGAAAACATTATTTAGGGAACCGGATGTCAAAGTTTAGAAGGACACTTAAACACATTTTTGATGACTACCTACAACTTAATAGCAAAGGTGAAACCATTTTGGAATCAAATTTACATATGCCATACTTAGAGATGCATCTATAAAATATAATATCCTAAAACTTTGAATTTTAAACCATATCCCTTGTACAGGGAAGGTCATCTGTCAATAAACATTGTACTTTTAATATATTTTTTTTCATTTTTGATTCCTCTTTTTATTTTTCAGAATTAGAAAGATCGGTTGGGAGATCCAGTAGCCATATATACGATTGAGGACGGCGCGAAAAGATATAATTGTTAACAATATATCAAAAATTATCGCAAAGAGATATAATTTTAAAATTATCACAACAAGATATTATTAAAATTATCACAACAAGATATTATTAAAATTATATACAAAATAAAATGTTAGTGACTTAGTGCCAACACTGTACATAGAATCCGATAGCCTTAGCTTCTACTTTATATAGTGCACTCTCGTAGCGCTCTCTAAATATTTTAAATATTTAGTTTCGTAAGATTTAAACAGTTTAATAAATAAATAATGTTATAATAAAGATAATCGAATTTGACTCTGATCGTTTGAAAAACGCATACATATTTAAACTATTTAACAGGATTTAAATTAAGTAGATCAGTAGTCAGCATTTTATAAGACTCAGGGTTGTGAGAATATCCAGTCTTTGGAAATTTTATTGGGATCGTTGATGGGGTTTCCAAGTAACAGAGAATTAACTTCCAATTTCGATACATGTGTTGCCAGATAGAAAACAACAATATATTGCATTGAATATTACTTAGCCATTCTTATGAAAGAGTTAATTGTTTCAAAGCAACCCACAGCTCAAAACGTTTGTTCACCGCACGTTATTTGGTCTCACATGATCATGTAAATCGTTCCATAAAAACACGTGAGACGGCAGGATTGACGCGCACCGCCTGTGGTGAAAACCCCTGTGGTATTTTTAGACTTCTTTAACGCGTTTTGCTGTGTGTATAAAAATACACAGCGCTGAAAAGTTGTCGCGCGCCCATAACTTAACATGTTTTTTTAAGTGATGTAACACGATCGAAATTGTTTTCTTCTCCAATAGTACCAAACGTAACCGGTAAATAAAAATTGTGTCTTAAACATGCTTAGGGATATTACCATTAGATGGAAATGCCATCAACATTTTGTCTTTGCCTGAACATTCTAAGAATTATATCGTAATGTCGCATTGTTTTTTGAAATTTCGCATCAGTTTATGATTATTTAATGTTGAACGGAGTGTAGTGGCATGGGTACGCTGTGGTAACTGGCATCTGCCGTGTTCATTTCACATTTTATCGGCTTAACTCGTCTTGAGTGCGATACTGGTACCAACAAATGGCCCATTCAAATAGGCAAGAAAAACCAACGCTCATATCATTGTATGCTTATCATATATGTTTGTTGTATACCTTTAATGTACTTATAACAAATATATATGTAAATTAGAGTGGGTCGTGCTCAATGTAACATAAACTCGTTTCATTTTATACTGATTTTTTTACATACGAGTATTTAGGGCATTCGTTTAGTTTTAGCAATTTCATTACTCAGGTATTCTTTAAATATTATTAATTTATTTGTTGTGCTACCAACGAACAGGTTTATTTCGTAATGTAGCCAGCCACATGCAGAAAAGTAATTTGTATTAAATGGTTCATTTGACTTAATTTCTTTTTCTTAAATAAAGATGTTAACTAGGATATATAAAATTTTCACAGTCAAAGTATAAATTTTATATTGCACTTCTTCAACAAAACGGTATTAACTCAAAATTAGTGATTTTTACTCTCGAGATATTAAGAGTTAAGTGATCTGATTAGATTTTCATTATATTTTAAATAATTTTATTTTCGATTTAAGGGCACTGTTTAAACAAATTTTTTGAATTTGTGTTATATGATTTATTAAAATTGGGTCCAGATTTCTATTCTTAAAGGTTTAACAAGATACAGAATAGAGTTAGAATACAACTTTTCCAGGAAACCCTCAAATTTTAAATGAAAACAAAAAATATCATATTGTACTTGTTCAACAAAACGGTATTAACTCAAAATTACTGTTTTTTTCGCGAGATATTAAGAGATTCGATTTTTATTATATTTTCAATATTTTTCATTTCACTGTTAAAAAAGTTTGTGTTGTTGAGATTGGGTCCATATTTCTATTCTTAATGGTTTAACAAGATACAAAATAGCGTTGGATTAAAACTTTCCAACGCAACCCTCAAATTGTAAATAAAGACAAAAATACGCAATTGTTTTGAATTTCATGACAATAATTTAAAGAAAATCAAAAAAATTGCGAAAAACTTTTAATATCTTTAACGAAGATTAATTTTCAAAATTTAGAGTTTAGAGAATTTAGAGTATAGCATTTTTTTTTTTGATTTAAAGTATTGTACCAAAAGTGTTATTAAAGGAAATTATGGAGAAGAATGACGTTAACTGCATTTATATTCGTTCCCCCGACAGCCGATTCTCTGCACCAGATCGACTCAAAGGATGAATTCTTCGGCCAAGGACTGTCACCCCGGCACTATGTGACTACAACACCAATTACTTCTGGATTTATATTCGTGAAACGATTCAGATCAAAAATGCTCATAATATTAAGTAAGTTGAAATAGTTTAATTACTATTTGATAAATTCATTCCAATAGAAAGCAACATTAATTCCTTAACTTTTTAATTTTCAGAGCAATCGCTATTCAACCTTTTTGGTGACTTTAAAAAAAACTTACAGATTCTCTCAATATGCCACAAGATTGTTTAGAAGAAACTATCGCAACATAGAATCCTACTATCCACAGAATACTTTTTTCAGTAGTAAAACTGATCCTCAGTTTAATATAGAGAACATTTTTTAGTGGTCCAATGAGTTTAGATGTGGTCATACCAACACTTTTGATATTGAAAGTCAAATGAAAAATTCACAATGTTGATGCCACAGATGAACATCTGGAACACCCCAATTGAGCGAGTGCAAAAGATTATAACAATAACAACATCATTGGAATATAAAAAGATGCGGCACTCATACGAGTATCAATACTGAATACGCACATGGTATAATTTAAACGTTTCGTTTGAAGAATCACAAGCGGTTCTATGGACCGGATTGACCCAAAGAGCAATTCGTTAACCAAAGGCTATCACCCTGGCACACAGTTGCCGCTTCAAAAGCAAAATCAACCTATAATTTTTTTCTTGCAATCGAAACTTGTGGTATTGATATGCAATTAGCAACCTATAAACTGCCGCCACAATAGATGTCTTAAGATACTGCCCGGCCCACGAGGAAACACAAACGCTCTTAAAAGAGGCCAGTAAATCATAGAGAACACTTTTTTCTTCATCTACTGAAAACACTTTGCTGAGCGTAAAGCTATTGCTGGAAATTATTACTTTAGATTGTAGAAAAGTACTAGAGCCAGGATCCACAGGTAAGCCATTTCCAATATAAAAAATATAGGGTGATCCAACTAGAGGTATTTTTTCAGAACAAAAAACAATATAAATATTCAAATCATGTGTGGAATCTTTATTGGAAATTTGAAAGGACATTTTAAGGTATTTATTTTATAAATATAATTTCCTTCAAATGTTGGCCGCAACTACGCCTCAGGGTTTTCATTCTGAGGGTCCAATTTTGGATGACTCGTTCGAGCATTTCGACCGGTATGGCATTAATGACACGCGTAATGTTGGCTTCCAAAACCTGAATCGTAGCTGGTTTGTCAGCATAGACATTGGATTTTACGTAACCCCAAAGAAAAATGTCTAAAGGTGTGATATTACTCGATCTATGTGGCCAACTCACCTGTCCAAAACGTGAAATTAGCTGCTTTTCGAAATGACCTCTCAATAGATCCATTCTTTGAGCAGCTGTATGACAAGTGGCACCGTCCTATTGAATCCAAGTGTCATCAAGGTTACGGGCACCATTCACGGTTTCGTTCCGGCCATCATCATTTTTGAAAAAATATGCACCGATGATTCCACCAGCTTATAAACCGCACCAAACCGTGGCCAACTCACCTGTCCAAAACGAGAAATTACCTGCTTTTCGAAATGACCTCTCAATAGATCCATTGTTTGAGCAGCTGTATGACAAGTGGCACCGTCCTATTGAAACCAAGTGTCGTCAAGATTACGGGCACCATTCACGGTTTCGTTCCGGCCATCATCATTTTTGAAAAAATATGCACCGATGATTCCACCAGCTTATCAACCGCACCAAGCCGTAGTTTTCTCTGGTTATAACGGTACCTCTTGAACCTCTCCATGTTGCCCTTTAGCCCAAATGCGGCAATTTTGTTTATTGGCTTTGCCGTTGAGCCAGAAATGGGCCTCATTACTGAACAAAATTTTGGTCGAAAACAGCGGATATTTCCGTTTCTCATCGAACGCTCATATCCATAACACAGTTGCCAAAATTTGAAGGTAATTATTTTAAAAAAATAAAATGTCCTTTCAAATTACCCATAAAGATTCCACACTTGATTTGAATTTTTATATTTTTTTTGTTCTGAAAAAATACTTGTAGATGGATCACCCTATATATTTAACTACAAATTATTTACTCCGCTATCTTACTTTACAGATGCAGCTACACTTTTCGTTGATAATAAGTCTGGAGTGCTACTCGTATGCTAAAAGTCCCCATATACTTAGGGTCACCTCACAATAGACAAGGTGAGTGTATTCAGCTATATGACAAACATTTGAATACAATTTGTACAAAGTAACTTCTACTGAAGGTTAATTAAGTTAATTAATAAACAAACAAATTTCATTGGTTTAAGGCCTTGAGCCAGACTATCCAGATCATAATATACTCGTATGTTCAACAACGGGCAACTTTACATTAATAACAACAATTTTGGGGAAATATAAAATCGCCGTTTTTATAGGGTGACCGACATCAGTCTTAATTTTTACTCTTGTTCATATTGAGGTGAGGCTGATCTTGTATTACATGGCACATTTTTAAGATGTAAATGTGGTAACATTTTTGACGACCCACTCCAATGTGTGCACTGTTTTGTGCACATCAAACGAAATCCTAAATAAAAGAGACTTCATTAGTGTTTATAAATATTGATGATATTGTAAATGAGTGACTCGCTGGCACAACGAGAATAAAGTAAAAATTTGTATGAAATATCGGAGTCATATTTTCGAATAATCCTATTGCTAATGTTTTTTTTGTGTTGCAAAGTTGATTGAAACGAAAAGGGGTGATATTCAATTATACGATTTTAGGGCCAGACAGGCTTAAAGTCGCACTTCTAAGATTGATTCAGTTCGTCGAGTTTTGACTTCAAACTTACATATGGTCCAATCGATTGGAGCTAATTTGCGCCATTGAAATGATTTATTCCGTGGTTGGTTTTATACCCTACAACACGCTGTGGTACAGGGTATGTTGTTTGTATCGCCTGTTGTATCTGATTTAGTCCATGGCTATTTCAAACAATCAAAAAGAACGTCTGACTATGAGGACAAATGTTATGTTAAGAAACTAATCTGGCAAACAAATTGGTTTTATTCCTTAGGTAGATTTCTTATTCGCTGTCGTCGTAGTTCACTAATTTTGTCCAGCACTGTGCATCCGTTCCAAGACTGAATTGGACACTGTGGGAGTCACTCGATAGGGATAGGAGACTTGATGTATCGCATCTTAAATTTAATAATAGTCGAATTGATTAAAAAAATGTAGGATTAGTCAGAGGTTGACATGGATGACAGAAATAACGTCGTTGTAAAAAGTTTAAAATTGCCAATCTCCTTTTATTGTTTTTTTTAATGAAAGTTATACTCGGGTACAATATAACAACAATTATCCTAAGACGCATGCATGTAGGGCGGCATTTGTCTCTGGTGTGCTTCTCGCGTCGCACAGTGTGAGATTTTTTGAATTTTCAGCACAATTTAAACACAAGTTCTTATGTGATGTTCTTAAAGATAAACTATTGACAAATAAATCGAGTAAAGCTTTCAGTAGCTCGTAGATTTTTTTTATACGCTAAGGGGAAAAACGGTCTCTCTAACATACGATGTTTGTAGCAATGTTCACAAACAATTATATTCTTGTGTTCAAACAAATGGTAATGCTCCCAAACGTTATTATGTTTAAAGCGTGTTCCAAACATATAAATGTTTGCATGCAAATATGTTTTAACATATGTCTTTCTCCGTGTTGTAAATGTAGCTCAGTATTGTGTGACATTTCTTTGCGCGGAAAACACTCTTCGCTTTTGCAGGGCACAGAAGTAGTGTAACAGACGGCAAACTTTTCTGCACTTACAAATCCCTAAGCCCTAATGCAGATCACTTACGATCTCCTTACTGGTACGTGTATCTCACGGCGAAATAAACGCGATAAATTGGTTATTTATTGCATGGCTTTCATTCAAAATGGACTTTTAGGGACTACTAGAATTTTTTTTGACTCCTACAGAACCATTAAATCTCACACGGTGCGTCGTTTTGAACCAACACTAAAGTGTCCTTCCTTGTACCATTTTGTAGTACGAACACAAACAAAAACACGGCCAAAAGTAAAGATTCTGTGCGTGTGTTTTACATGTACACACACACTATGAATACATGCAAGAACATATACGACAGGTTAAATTAGGCTGAGAAGTGTTAAACAAACACGTTTGTCATTTACAACCTCGACTAATAGTAAATAAGCAAACCGACTGACTCACACGCAACTGAAAACATAGGCAAGCGGGAGTTTGACTAGGCCTTGACAAAAAACCAGCAGACCTTACCTTAATTATTTTTTTTACGAACCCATCAAGGATTTTTTTCAAGTACACCTTAGATCTTAAAAAATCAAATGTATTAGTTAAAAGATCTTTGGAATATTTCCACTTTTATTCTACGCATAGAAACCCGCATAGGAGGAACATTAAAAGGTGATACACAATCCAGCTTTATTTCCTAGAGAAGACCTTAATTTGGAATAGAAGTTGGAAAGCGTGCCGAATGTTTAATAGTTATATAAATCCTACAACATCCAAATAGGAGAAACAGGAAACTTTCCTCAAATCAGTAACCGGTACCCACTGTTAAATGCCAGTTCCGAACGGCGTATGCATTTTAATGAAATGCTTTTACTTGGCTTAGAGATTCAATTCTCACTTGTAAAATAGACGCGGAATTTACTAGGAAACCTCGCCTCCGAAAAATGTAAGAAGATCTTATCCGACTTTTTAGCTGGTTTTTTTGCGTCGTAGTCATGCATATTTACCATTACGTTAAGGCAGCCCATATCGGCCTACATTACATAAAGGCGGCCCACATCGAATCATTAATAATTACAGGTTTCTAAGTCTAAATCACATTTTATTTCAATTAGTTCTAATTCTTTAACTTTTCATTGATAGAAAACCTCTATGGAACAGAGCTTAATCGATAAACGCAAATAACGCCATACTACACATCTAATCAACTCAATCTTCATTATACTGCTCAACAATGATAGATGTGTACAAGAATTTAGCATTCGCAAACTTTGCAGATTTGCTGCTTTGACAGAGAATATAGAAGTGCAACAAATCGTGAACTGTGTAAGTTGCATCCTGGCATGAATGTCGGCTGAATGAGTCAAACGCTCCAATTAAAAAGGATTTATACGATCACTGCAACGGGATGTGAAGACAGGAAAGACTAATACTCCGGAGGAACTTGCGATAAACGTGGATAAGAGCAACAACTTGAAGTTGAGCAAATCATGGTTAGTAATTCACCATTTTTAATTTTTTGACTTACTCGTAGTTCTTTTGTATGATAGCATTATTAAATAACAATGCTATCATGTGAATTGTCAAAAAATAAGAGTATCTACTTATTTATTGAGTTCTAGTACTCGTATTAACTATGGTTTTATTGTACAATATTTATCGCTTCCATCTATTTTTCATACCTCAATTTAACCGATTCTCGGGCTTTAAATCGACTTCAATTTTTTTTAATTTCATTGAACGGACTCATATATTTATTTAAGCAAGGCTATTTTCGCGTCGCAATAATTGCGACGCCTTCTCCTTTACGCACACAAAGAAGGTGTCATATTTCATCTAATATTATTTAAGATAATATCGGAAGTTAAACGCTCTAAGCCAAATCCTTATTGTTTATACAGAAGACAGACATTTTAATCTACTGATGTTCTATGTAAAGCCAGACGTACGAATATATCTTCGAACCGAATTCGGTGGGTAGTTTTCTTGATCTTCTTTGGTTTATTAAACAAAGGGTGTCGGTATCCAATTAATTCCGTACTCACTAAAATATATCGAAACTAAATGTTTTTTGACGATGTCATGGTACTGCAAATCAAAGACGATAAATTGTAGAAGATGGGTGAAATGAGCTTTACGAGAATGCGAAAAACAGAGATGAGTAAAAATCATTTTGGAAATATTATTTTATAGCGTTTTAGTGATTATGTACAAAAAAAGGTGGAAAAATAAACCCCGAGCGTTTGTGCGTTACTAACGTGCTGTTTTTCTACATTATTGCAAAGAAGAAGCATTTTTTTCCATCTTCTACAGTTTATCGTCTTTACCATTTTATTTCAACAAGTCCTAATTGTTTCACTTTCTCATTGATAGCAAACCTCTATGGAACAGAGCTTTCTCGACAAACGCAAATATAAGTAACGCCATACCACACAATTATTCAACTCGTGCTTCATTGTAATGCTCAATAATGATAGCTGTGTACAAGAATAGATCATTCCCAAACTGCAAACAAGAAGCACATCGCCCATCTTGTACAATTAATCGTCTTTGCTGCAAATTAAAGGTAAAACTGTAGAAGATGGAAGAAATGCTTCATCTTTGCAATATCGTAGAAAAAAAGCACTTCAGTAACGCACAAATTCTCGGTTTATTTATCCACTTTCGTTTGTAAACAGTCACAAGAAAGCTAAAAAGTAGAAATTGAAACATAAGAAAGAATACAGAAAACACTAAATTTTCACACTTTAAATACAAAAAACCACTTTCTCAAAATGATTAATACTCAACTTGTGGTTTTCCACTTCTCGTAAAAAGCCTTTTGTCGTGCCTTCTAACGATTTCGATCAGACGCATTGAAGGATCCACTGATGGACATGGCGTTTGGAACTAAAATAACGCGAGGAGTTAATATTACTTATTTAAGTCAGTATTTTCTTTGATAGCTTTCTTACAACTCTTTAGTGGGGTTTACTAACATTAGTGGGGTTTCTTTTCGTTTTCACTATCGTTAGTTTTCAAACATTACAGAACGTTAGCAAAAAAAAGTGGGTACCAACAAATATTAAATTATTGATATGATACCCCTACTGAAAAGTAGAAATAGTAGAAATAGAAAAATTTCGAGTAAAACTGTATTAGTTGCAATAGGAAAGTATCGATACATTAAAGTACCTAAACTTTTTCCAAGTCCCTAACTGAATCATGATAAAATGTCTATTGTATTTAAGTCCAAATCTTCATTTATGGACATTGAAAGGCATTTCTTGAAACTTAAGATGCATTGCAGAGGGAAAGACTTCTGGCGTTTTTCGAAAGCTTCGCGGAGAAAAAATATTTTTCCCTGCAAACATTCATATGTTTGGAGTATGTCAAAAACATATGAATGTTTGTACTCAAACAAATATATATTTGCACATAAGCATATACTTGTTTGTGAGCATTGCTGCAAACATATTTCTGTTTCCTGCATAAAGAGGACGTTTTTCCCTCCGTGTTCCTGTAGGGCCTTTTAGTGGTTTCTTTCCGCAGCCGTTCTTCTGTTTGGCGTGTGTATGTCGAGGAGAATTTGACACTTTCGCTGTGTAGTTTACACATACATACACATTACACATACCACCAACATTGTGAGCAGGGCAAGAGCCACGCCGTGAGTGGAGTGAATGTGTTTTAATTGAATTCGTTGATGCTGTCTCGTACATGTAATGTTTTGTATCCTACCGCCGCTCGATGGTGGAAAGTTTAGTTTTCGATACGATAATGTACAATGACGGAAACGGGAAAGGATGCAAGTTTTTCGATCATTAAACACGGCGGGATTGTAAAGTTGAAAAGTTGGTTCCCGCTTTAAATACACTCACACACATACAAAAAGCCGAAATTGCCTCGAATGTTGAAAATAGTGTCTGTATGTAAATGTGTTCTTATAATTGTGTTTACGACACACACACACATGTCCCTATTCCCCGGCTTCAGCAGACACCGCAAAAACGCACGTACAGGTACCCAAATGCCAGTAATTTAAACGCTATTCAATCTGAGCGCAGCAGAAGAAGATACACTTTCAGTTTATCTTAATTGAACTTTAAAACCTACGTGCCTTATCACTAAGTACCCGCTGAAATTGTGAAGGCTTTCGCTTGCAAGTAATCTCACAACTACAGATACATGTATCTTCAAAGTACCCCTGTTAGAATGTATACAGATACACCCACTCTCATATGAATGGCTTTGAGTGGTTGGTTGCACACAGAAAAGAACTGAAATTGATTTCAATTAAAAAATCAGTGCGCCGATATGATCACATTTGATAAAGACTCGGTTTCAATTACAGACATGCTACTATTAATTAAAATATTTGTAGTAAATTAAAGCCAGTTAAAAAACAACTGTGGATTTTATTAAGGGGGATGGCTTTAATCCAGTTTGCGCTGAGCCATTTAGTGGCATCCACTAGGGGTTTTCTGTGAACAAACATTGATTAAGCAAATGTGTCGGGAGTAATTTCATTTGGCTTACATTGGTTTCGATCCATTTAATGGCTTAAGTCAAACGGTTTAAACTATAAATATAACTGAAACTTATTTTCATGTTAAATAAGTTTATGTGCATAGTTAACGAGTATTTCGATAGTTGGGCGATTTCCCAAACCGTAAACCAATGTTGTGGACAGAACTTTTTAGATAAGGAGTAAAGAAGTAAAACAAACAATCCAAATTTAGTAAAAAGGACTTTTTTATAAGTTTTATAAGCGACCAATCAAAAATCAAATCTTCCCTATATTTAAATTCGTGTTCGGCTTATCGTCCGTTATTTCTCGATATATTAATTTTTCTTAAAAAAAATGGCCATTTATTATTGTTAGGGAGCAAACAGAGAACTTCTTTTGAATTAATGAGCTGTGGACTTTATATTAGGCGTATCTCATTTGACAAGCTGATAAATCCGCTTAATTTTTTTATTTTGGCGCTTAGAGCCGTGCGGTGTTGTAAAGTGTAACGTTTTTATAGACAGCGTTGTCAAATCAATTTTTATATAGGTTTTTAATCTTTTCTGGCCAGTCTGAGATTATTGTGTTGCTATCATTCATTTTAAATTTTACTAAACGAAAAAGCACATTTCAACGGAACGGATTTTAATAGGGATCGTCCCTGGCTCAGAACTGTTTTGACGACACCTATTAATATGTGCGACCTGCCCTTTGATTAGAAAACTATCATCAGCACTAAGTTTTACCCAGTTTAACAGTAGGGTTCCGAAAAGAAAAAATTGCCAGAAGTTTTCTGTTTCCTTAGACCGATATGTTGCATTCAAATTGTTGAGGCGATTCATGTCGGTGATGTAAATTTCCAAAAATTGTTATATTCCGACTGACAAGCAGACCTGTTCAAGATAAATGTTTTAACCGAATATTTTACTTAGGTTTTGTTTTTAGCGGTCGTTTAGTTATTACAATATTTTAGTTCAATAAAAAAGTTGCATTATCCGCCGTATGCTTTTTTAGACAACTTTTTCGTTAAAAATATAAGCTTTTATTGTTATCCCGAGTAAACATGCCTTCTATTTGCCATTTACAAAGAAACAAAGCTGATAGATCTTATCACCCTCTAGAACCTTTCTCTATAACAGGCAGGACCGGCTATCGTACATATTTCCCTCTACATTTTATTAAGGGACTAATGGGAAGCTGCTTTTAAATAATTATTTTAAATCTTACTGAGCGGTCTGTTACTTAAAGCCTTAACCGGGCGTTTCTGCTAATTACAGAGAAGGTTTAACACGACTTTAGATATTAATCTAACGTCCTCAGCTTTTAGAAGGTGAAGTCGTCGCAGAAAAATGTCAATTGTTCGCACACGATTTTGGAATTGGGGCTCTTGTGTGCTA
The DNA here is from genome assembly GCA_963513945.1 of Hydrotaea diabolus. Taxonomy (NCBI): domain Eukaryota; kingdom Metazoa; phylum Arthropoda; class Insecta; order Diptera; family Muscidae; genus Hydrotaea; species Hydrotaea diabolus. The sequence goes on along the minus strand of OY740719.1, from coordinate 896,790 downwards.
GTCCTTCTTAAAGAATAGATGTTGTATGTTGCTGAAAGTTTATTTATATTAGACCTTGGAGAATGAAGGATATAATGTGTATCGAGATCTTTTAAAGTTTTATGACATAGCTTACTAGGACGTTTTTTTTTGCTTACCTTGCCAACAGGGCCGCTGTAAAGGTATGTGTCACCAAAATTGTCATTAAGTGCTTACGAGGACAGTCCCAAAACTATCCAAAATTTCACAATTAAATAAAATGCTTAGATATATATTTTGCGATAGTTTTTAGGCTGAAGCATATGAAATTTTCCCAATTGGTCGCATCCTCTTTCCTATGTCGGTTAGTTCAGAACCATCCTCGTATACCCCTACTTTTCATTACCTTTAGTGTTTGTAGAATATTTTGTTCGAAAGAAATGCAGATAGCTTGTTTGCATGTCACGTAGACACGTCATAAAATCCAAAATGACATAATCTGAAAAGTGATTTCCACCAACTTTAGTTTCGTGTACATATCCGTTAGTACTCCGCGGTAAAACCAAGGCCTTTCCAAGCTTTTCTAGAAGGCCCTAAAAGGAAAAGTCTGAACTGGAGAGCAAAACCTTGAACACTTCCTTTTATTGATAGACCTTTTTGAGTTTGTGCCAAATGACATTGAGAGCACCAGAAAATGTTGTCTTTATGGACTACCAAAAGATGTCGAAGTTTTGTTCAGTAGAAACTAAAATTAGAAGCAGACAGAATTCGAGTTTCGACAAAGATGACTGCCGCCCAAGTAACCCAGCTACAAAGCCCCTATGAATATAAAACCTAATGGAAAATACGTACTTCGATAAATATTTGATACAGTAACTTCCGAAAGAAAATTTGAGAATAACGACTACAGGTAGTGCAATGGATTTATCCGGCGGTGGGCAGAAGGATTTTCAGACTCCATAAGGTATCCTTGCTTAAGCCGATACAAACGGCCATACGAATTTGCTACTTCAATTCTGCTATCAGGCTCTACTTATATAGGAACAGAAGGTTATTTATTACAAATGATAGAAAATGCCAATACTGGAGATCCGTCTCAGGGACTTGTGGACAGAAATGGATAGCCAAAGGGTCCGCGCACCGAGGGTTTTAAAATGTGACAGCCACCAGAGCGAGTGATAACATTAAAGCGGCGGCTATATGGAGATCTTTTAAATTAAGGGCTGAGCGCACCATTTCAAACAGAATTTCTAGCAATGTTGCGTGCTATGTTATGGTAATGTCATGTATGTGTCATGTAAGGCTCTTAAGACGACTTGAGATAGGTTTGAAGGCCGCATCAAGCTCTCAGGTGTCGTTCATGAAAGAAAAAAAGGTGCAGGCAAATTTAAGGTCACTAACTAGGAAGTTAATTGTTGGGTTGTAATGGGTGGCTCTGAGACGTTGAAAGGAATGTTGAAGTCGATGAACTAGGTAATCTAGGAGCAGCAATGAATATAGAGAAGGCAGACAGCTTGGTCAAAACGTCTTAAAGATGTTTTTCAAGACACAGAAAACTGATATTTAAAACTAATCCCAGAACTGGAATGCTAAAATAGGGTGCACCGCAAGAAAATGTGACTGATGAGGCTAGTAATAGGGTTGAAAACGGGTCTCTGTTCAGTTTGGGCTAGGATCCCAAGATGGGATGATAGATCTCCCGACTTCTGCGGGATGTGTGACGGTGAGGGTAGTCAAATCACAGACAGAGTAGATACGAAAAAAGATGACCGGTTGAATGGGGTTGTGATCTAAAAACAAGGCATTCTATGTGAAGGCCTTAGGAAATTCCCCGTTGGGTATGTCTGTCTGTACATATACGAGTACACGAAACTCGTACTTGTATCCAGACTGTTATTATTTTTTGTTAAAATATTATTTTATTTTCATTTGCAACATTGTGTGTGTGTGCGTTTAAAATTTGTTGCTCTTTTTGGGTGGGAACGTACAAAGTTTTGCATATCCTCAATTGCTGTTGTTGCTGCTGTGCATTTGTAACAGTTTGTCCAAAGCAGTGAATGCCATCCGTTTCCAAGCAATATTTCATGGTCGTTGGCTGTTGTCTGCTGATCCAACTGCTCTTGATTTCTATCATTCAAGTGTAGTGGGATGTATCGGCCAGGTTTCTTTATCTGATGTTATTCTTCTCACTAAGCCCCATTAGCAGGTATTATTCGTGACTGAAATTTTTATTTTTGCTTTGCGATTGTCAACATTTTTTAATAAATGCTACTAGATTTCCGGATGCCATGATAAAAACTGCAATTTCTTTGCCACCGTCTAACTCTAGATTTTTGATTTCGTGCCTTCCAAATTGTGAGAGACCGAGCTTTTTGTTATCGTTACATCCTAACGTTTACGTTCCTTTCTCCAAATGGATGATGAGGAATCGTGAAATGAACACTTGTTTGTATGATTATAAACGACCACGCGCAAACGTACATACTTACGAGCTACCATAAATTCCAACATTTCCACTGTACATTATCCGTCCATTGTTCCATCGTATATCCTTTTTTCATGATACTTTCATTGTGCACACTTACGAGCGACAGTCGCGATAAGCGAAAACTTTTTTTTTTTAGAAAATTTTTCATAAAATCTTTCTTATATACTTGGACGTTTTTTTTTTATTGTTTTCGCCTGTTTCTTTCGGTTTTTTTGGCGAGTTTCGTGGAGTGCTCTTTATTTTGTTTATTGTTTCATCTTTTATTCAGTTGGTGTGAAGAGACGCACATGGTTAGCAGAGGTTCCATATGGATGACCCTACAAGGAGTACGGGGACATACCAAAACAATAAGAATCCGTTGAGATTCGTTGGAAGTTAGGAAGTGATGATTATCTATGTCTCTTCATCTATGCATGAGAAAGGTTTTTCTAGGAAGTCGAGAAGTTCTGAACTTGTGACAGCCTTGAACATTTTCTTTAAAAATAATTTTAGAAATTCGAAGCAAGCGTTTACCCGAAACTTAAAGTGGTTTCAAAGGAACAATTGTCTATTTATTTAAACGGTTAGAAAACCAACAGCCTTTGTGGAAGCTTGACATTCAGGTATACCAATTGTAGCCAAGGAAATTAAAGTGTATTTATTATGGTGTTGTAGATATTCTTCAAGTTAATTAACTTACGAAAACTTTGCAGCGGTCTGTGAAATAGTGTTGGAGAACGCAAGGCAGTTTATTTCCAAGTTGAACACAAGAGCTCGCACACATACACAGAAAAAATAATTTCCTTATCGGTCCAAACTACTATTGTAATTCTGGCAGACATTTAGTTTGAATCATCACATGATGAAATCGATGATTAGGGTACATGTTACGAGTACTAACTATTCGGTTATATTAGAAGAAGTTTTAAAATTTGGTATCTCAATCGCCTGTTGTGGCCACCAGCAGTTGTGTGTGCAATTGGTTGCTGTAACCAACAATTAGACAGCATATTATTTCATTCTAATATAGCATACTCTAGCATGAATGCTAAAAATTAATAAAATATTTTCGAAGATGCAGATGAAAAATATTATTTAGCGTGTATGACATAAAAATATTTTTTTTTATGAATTTGCATTTTTTAATGTTTATCGAAGTCAAAGCATATTAAAAATTCTAGTGAACGAACACACTAATGTTCGGTAGTAGTGATGAAACACGCATAGAAGACAATCATTCGGTTAGCTAAAAATTCGGTTGGACAACGAATCTGTACTTATTGAATTTTACTTTGCGACTCGGCATAACCTGGTGCTGTAGAAAAATGATCAAATACAGCAAAGTGTGTTTGAAGACTCGATTCTGGAAAAGTTAGAAGAGGCCACAGATTTCTTTAAAGAAAAAATTACCTTGAATAACGAGCACCATATTTTAATAACGAGTTCCTTTGGTCCCAAATTGAATAATATGGATGTAAACGAGATGTGGTTCCAACAGATCGATAAATGAGCATTGGCAGGTCAGCTGCTTACAATAAAGGCATTGATATGTTTTCCCCTCTCATCGACGAAATGTGCGTCTACCAGACTGTTTCGAAAATGAGGATGGATGGCCCTAGGTTTCACACGGTTGCTGTCACAATGATTGTTCTGCACAAGCTATTTGGCCACTGATTAAAATTTTTATTTGAATTTTATCACTGTATTGATATTATTTTGTACGGGGGTTGCTATATATATTACTGGCCTAGGCAGCACTAAGTGTTGCCTTGCGCCATCTGACATTGGAAAGTTTGACATTTTTTAGCATAAACGTACTCAGAACGTTTTGACGTAAGACCATTATTTGTGTTGTTGACAGTGACTTGAAAAAATCAATTTGGCAAAAAAATGGAATTAACTCGTGAACATTTTCGTGCGATCATTTCTCACAACTTTCGACGTGGATTATCACGACAAGAGTGCATCGATGAACTTAAATCTTTGCATGGCGATGAAGCACCATCCTATAGCACTGTGAAAAACTGGTTTAATGAAATCAATCGTGGGCGACGCTCGCTCAAACCCCAAGGTCGTTCAAAAACTGCCGTTGTGCCAGAGAACATTGATGCCGTGCGTGAACTGATAATGCTTGGTCGCCAAGTGACATACCGTGAGATAGAGACATCCTTCTGCATTTCTTCCACCAGAATACATTCCATATTGCATGAACACCTGGCCGTTGGATCCCGCACAATTTGACAACCGCTCAAAAAAAGGCTCGTGTCGATTGGTGCAAAGAAATTTTGAAAAATTACGATCGCGGTGCTTCAAAACATATTTATAAGATCGTCACAGGTGACGAATCATGGATCTATGCGTATGAGCCCGAAACAAAGTAGCAATCGACCGTGTGGGTTTTCGAAGACGAGCCAAATCCAACGAAAGTTGTTCGAGGAAGAAGCACTTCGAAGCAAATAGTCGCCTGTTTCTTCGGCGAAACTGGTCATGTGGCGACTGTTCCGCTTGAGCAACGTAAGAGGTCAATTCTGAGTGGTACACCACAATTTGTATTTCTGAAGTCTTCGGAGAAATTCATAGAGGACGAATCATTGTGTACCATGACAATGCGAACTCTCACACATCGGCTCAAATTGATAGGCCATCCGCCGTACAGCCCTGACTTGGCACCCAATCACTTCTTTTTTTCCCTGCACATCAAGAAAAAATGCGTGGTCAACGATTTTTGTCGCCAGAAAATGCTGTTGAAGCGTTCAAAACCCATGTTTTGGAGGTGTCTCAATCGGAGTGAAAAAGTGCTTCGACAATTGGTTTGAGCGCATGCAAAAGTGTATAAATCATGCTTGAGAATACTTTGAAAAACAATAAAACTATTTTTGATGGTAAATATTCGCATTTTTATTATTAGGTCAGAAATATATATAGCAGCCCTCGTACATAGTATCTAGAAAGCCTTCAACTAGTTTATAACTAATGAAACATTTTTATATGATGCATGTTGAACCTGTGTCTTGACCAGCTTAAATTAGAACGTAAACGTCGGTTGGAGTCAAAACATCCACGCCATTAAACAATATCGTTAATATCCATTATATTGCGCAAACCTTTCATCGCAAGATCGAGTACCGTCTACTATGTTTTCTGTCTCCATCATGACAATACCGAAATAGTTTGTCGGTCCATAGGATCTTTGCCAATTAAATGGAAGCTATAAACCCATCTTCAGTAAATGAAACGCCTAAACCCACGCCTCTCCGCTCACTTCGTATATTTTAATGTTCTGTTATTAAAACTTTATCCTTACATTCTGAAAATCAGAAATTCAGCTTCAAATTGAGCTATCCCGAAACGGTTCATGTCCACGTTTTCTCCGCTATAGTTCACAAATCTGAATTTCAGTTAGTCTATTGCGTGATCAGTATTATATATACACCTATTTTTTTTTCTAACTCGAAAGACCGCTTTAGCAACGCTTCTACATCTCAAAATACCCACAAAACATACAGTTTCGTATATTCTGCTGTGTACTAAATTTTGGTTTAGCTGGTTAGGCGTGATTGATGTTAGGATATGTAGTTTTGTTGTTGTTAATTTTTCAAGTCCGCTGCCAGTGAGAGAATCGAATTTTGTATTGTTTGAAATGTTTGATTTATCATATAAAAATTAATAAAATCTTTTTTCAACTGCTAACTGTGATTCAACATTTTTTTACTCAAAGTGTTGGCTTGTCTTTGCTGCATGTTTTAAATACTAGTGCTAATATGTCTTTAATTAGAATATAAAAACCCTTAGGCTGCCATAGTTTGGAGCGGACTCCTATTTGTGTTTTCCATTGGAAACTTCCGTTCTCTCCGGTGGCGTTCCTGTTGTTGCCTTCATATAATGAACGCATCATTTCGTTTCAGCGAAATAATTTCCGTAGCCATAGCAACCATAAAAACATCCGCTTAAAAATTTTGCTCCAGTCGTCAGCCATGTTGACACAACCAACGACTCTTTTATGACCAACTGTTTGCAGAACGAGTATTCCACAAACTGTACACTTCTGCAACTTTCATTTGTACATAAATATTTATTTATGTACAGGCTTACATTCAGACATGCTTACATGCAACTTTAAGGCGGGTCGTCAAGAATCAAATACAAAATTTCAGCTGCTTGCATTTGAAATTATTTTTTGTTTAGTTTTGTGTTTTTTTATTTCTACTAATTATGGTCAAATACTTGTGATGCAAATAAAATACAATTTATTTTAACTTTCCACCTTGAAATTTCGTCGGGTTTTTCGACATCTTCAGGTGACATTTTTAAGTTTTATGAATATTTCCAAACGTTACCGCTAGAGTCTAGACATGAATTCTATAAATCGTAGTTTTCTTAAAATGTTGAAACAGCTTCGATAGCGATTTCACATTCAACATTTATTACCAAATTGAATCTAAGCTTAGTAAATACAATTCGTCTGATCAACATACAATTCGTTCGTTAAAGAAACTAGCTGATTTTCATTTCATCTGAGCTTTCTGGTATATTTTTATAACAGACTTGTAGTGGAATTCTTGCTGCAAGTGTCGCACAGTAGAAGTTTTGGAGTCTGAGTTTTAAGAATTTGCCCAGAGTCGGAACAGCAAAAATGTGCTCGACTCCGTCTTCTGATAAAGGTACATTTTTATCAACCAAAAACTCTTACAGGATTTAGTATAGATTTAGGTTAAATTGACAACCTCTGCGACTCACTTAGTCTCCGAAGTCCGTTCTGATTCCACGAAAACTAGCAAAACTTATGAAATTAGCTCACTTCAAAGTATTTTCTCATAGCATATAAACACATTAATAAAGAGCACATACGAGAAGAATCAAAAAATCAGGTCGAAACTATTCAAGTAGTAACTTAAATTAAAATTTTAAAAACAAAATATTTTTTCCTCCAAAAACCCCAAACCAATATTTAAAGCGGAAATATACTGGCGTTGTTCATAAAACACAACAAGATTCGATTTTAGTAGCGGTCAACTTTCGGTTGTGTTGCAGCAACCCGCCTTAATGTACGTGTAATACAAACAAACAATGTGATCAACAATTGAAAGTGTTTCGAAGCTATAGTTTGTACACTTTGTGTGTAATCCTCTTTGGCATACTACAAAAACCAAATTTTAATCTGCTTTCTGTGAAAACGTTTTTTGTTTGTTTGTCGAGTTTAATGATGTTGAAGCCAGCCAGCATTGAATTGTCCATACCGCGTAGCAGACCGACTGAAACGTGTACTTATAAATATAAAGGATGCCACAAAACTTTCAATAAGTCGAAGTTGTGATGTAGATGTGGATGGGCAACAATGGCAACGGATCCTGTTGCCCGAACGCCCGCTGTCATCCGATGACGGAGTCTGTGCTTGTCAAACATTCATTAGCGTGACATGGCATTCGAAAATAGTACAATACAATGTCACCCGTGGCGGTGTAGTGTATACTTTATGTCGGCTTTAATTGCATACTGAGCAGAAGGCATGACTTTAATGCGGCAATTTGAGCAAACAGAAAAATGTTAGTACGCACACGTATTCAAATTGAAATGCATTGCACCGCATCGTATTTCGAATTCCATGTTTGAATTGTTTTTTTCTTTTTTTCATATTTTTTGTTGTTTGTTGCGCAAATAAATCTAAAATGCTTAAAAAACAGCAAATCAAATTAAAGTCACAAGTGATGGCGGGAAACCGGGAAAAGCGGAAGTAAAATTTAATTTACCGTCAGCATAACAAATATCCTGTCAACAAAAAATGGCTGAAGCGTCCCTTATTGTGTCGAAAACAAAACAAAAACAAAGCCCAATAAAATGGAACACGAACAACTGTGAAATCAAATGTGTATCTGTATGCATATGTCTGTATGTATATAGTAAAAAAACACATACATATATACTACATATATATATGTATATTTATGTATATGAGTACGTATTAATGTATGTATGTGCATGTAAAATAACCAATTTGCCATCGGGGGGAACGAACAAACCAAGGAACGCACGGCCTGCCTGACGAACGCGGCTCTATGGAAATGTGCGAGCATTGATGCCTCTGCCAAGGCCGATCAAATGGATGGATGAATGAACTGAACTGAATGGCTAGAATAGATGGCAGAATGGGTAATGGAGGGCTGGCTTCTGAATGGGTTCGACTGGTCTAAGCGAAATGAAAACGCGTAAATGAAACTCGTTCAAGAGAAATGTTAATTTTATTATTTTTCACCGTTGTTGGTTTTTCGTCTTCCTTTCCCCTTCCCCTTCCTCTTCGCATTTCCATTTAGTTGTTGGCTTTCGTTATTGTTGCCGTTGTAGAGAATTCAATTTAAATAAGAACTACTGCTGCTGTTACTTGTTTTGCTTGCCACCAATTTCGAGCGTTTTGTTACATTTCGTCGGCAAGGTCGTCGTCAAGCAATGAACGAAAACGAGATTGGAGAAAACCAAAGCCAACTCAAAGACTGTACACACACACACACACACACATAAAATTACATATTTATTGCATAAGAGGCAGGGGGAATTGTTTTCCATGTACATTTTCATTTCTTTTGTCGTATTGTCACTTATTGCACACACACACACACACACACTCTAACATATATTCCCATGTTGATCCCAGCTCTGGTATGGAAAGCTCCACTCACTTCCCAGCATAAAATTTTCTCAAACTTACAATTTTCGGCGATTTTCCCATGTGGATTTGTAGTTAATTGAAATTTCACAATCTCCTATTCAATGTCTCATTTAAGGAGGTCCATGACAGAGTGGGATATCCTATGCTAATGATCCTAAGTTGTTTTTCGTGTACCTTCCATCATATTCGATAAAATCAATATCAACAAGTATTAAAATTTATTTAAACCCTTAAATACTTAAAAGTCCTATAAATACATTCCCAAATGTAGGATACTTTCCCTGTATGTTAATTGCATTTAAATACTCTCGTATTAACCCAACTCCTTCTTATTTATATTGTGTTTAAGATGGTCATTTTACCAAACTTAATGATATGGCTACTTATATTTGTTTTTAATTCGCTGTTTCAACTCATAAGTTCAACTTAAGCCAAAGACGATGAATTATACAAGACGGGCGATATGCTTCATTTTGGAAAAGCCTTTTTTATGCATTTAAAGTATGCGAATTAAGTGTGTTCTGTGGTTTTGTCTTTCAATTTTGCCTTTTTGGAGTTCTTGGGATTGTGATTAAACGAAAGTGGATAAATAAATCGAAAATTTGTGCGTTAATGAGTGATGTTTTTCCACATTTTTGTAAAGAAGAAGTATAATGCCCATCTTGTACAATTTATCGTCTTTGTCTTAAGCAACATCAACAAAAAGAGTCTCAGGTAATCGATATATTGTCATTGTGAGCAATCATGCAATTAAAGCAACGGCATCATGAAACGATTAAGGAAGGTCTCAAGTCGGGCAAGACTGACTACTTGATGCCCTCACCAAACTTTTTTTCGAATGCGACACATCAAACTTTTACTGGAATCTGATCAAATTTTCCGATCTTAGGTCGATAGGAACATTTATATTAAGGCTATATCCAAACATTTGTATGGATGCTATAAAGAAACCTGTACCGATTTTCAATTATGTTTTTCCTGTGGGCAAAACAACGCCTCAAACCAAATTTCGTTGAAATCTGATGAAGATTTTTACTGTTTCGGTTCATATTTGGGACATTGATAATAACAATAGATATGCAGACGGACATATCAAAATCGACTAAGAAAATAATTCTGAGTAAATAGGTATAATCTACTCAGAATTATCGCACTTTTTACTGTATGTTACAAACATCAGCACAAACTCATAATATACAGAGTGTTGGGGGTATAATTACAACAACAACGATTTTCAATGGATCTATCTGACGAAAATATATCTTCGGTTGAAGTGGTCCATAGATTAATTGTCAGAACCGATTTTTTTGTAGTAGCATGTCCAACTATTCCATTAATACAACAGTATATAAATGAGGGAACTAAAATGTTCAAAAGAGCGCCAATACCCACTAAGATACTACGAACACCGAGAAAAATACTGCAAATCGATTTTCGACTAATGACTTTTCGCTAAAAAATTGACGAATTTGTCGTAAATCCAAACCATTTATGATATGGTATGGTAAGTTGGTCAAAAAGTATTAGACACCGTTGCAACATCAGTTCCATGCAAAAGATTTTTATCGCTTATATATTGCAATAGAAAGTAATCTCATAGAACGGATTTCTGCTTAGTCCGAACCGATTGCAAACCGATTTTCTCTGTGTGAAGTGGATTGATGTTTCATTTGCCCACTGGCAAAGTGCTTTAGGCTCTGTGTGTCCACCATTTCCCAAGAAGCAAAGCAGAGTACAACCTGGCGCTTTGCTTGGTTTAGATTTTAGAAATCGACGTGGGAATTTGGTTTGAAAAGTACTGAGAAAGCATTAGTTGATGTACCTTTGGCCACAATGGCTTTGCAAGAGCTCCCTTTTAGAGGCGACCGCAATTTGTCATTGGTTATAAGAAGGAAAAAATGATATTTTTTGTCACCACCAATAATTGGCATAAATCCAAGTAACATCCAAGGTTGCCGCTTACCCTAAAAGCATTTTGTTGTTATCACCGATTTATTGGTTATGTGTAAGCATTGAATGTCGCATCATTTCAAAAATGCTAGCCATATCAAATATATAACATTTGTTGAGTGCAACAAAAAGTGTTTCGTGTTTCCGAATTTTTTGAATTATCGACCGATTTACCCTCTGTGCAACAATTATTTTCTTTTCGAGAATTTAGCAAAAAAAATTGGTTAGAGTGAAGCAATCTAGGAACTAATTTTCACAAATTTGCTTGATTACATTTCCTTTTGCTGGGTTGTGACAAGTCGCACCGATATCGATACTGAGTGGGGTTAATGGCTGTGGGCTTCCTGCCTCGCAGCGAACAGATCACACCTTTGTCAATCAGTCACGATGGCCTTTGAACTATGTATTTACACGCATAAATATGCAAATACATACAAATGTACGAACATCCATACACCTTCAGCTGCCAAAAACAAACGACCAACTCGATGGGTGTCAGTCGAAGGCAGGTCGGGTCTTCAATGATCCTGTAGGTTGTTTCAGCAGTGTCTCTCAACTATAGTGGTGTCGAAACGGGAAAACCAAAATATAAAATGTGTTGGTAAGATGCTCATCACGTCCCATACATGTTGTTTGTACGCGTAACGACGTGCACGAGCATGTCTGTCGTACCCATTTGCAATTACAATCACACTTTTGTTCGGATGGCAAACTACAGCCATTTGCGATTAACTGTTTTACATCTTGTACGACATTCATTTGTGCTAGTTGGACCAACCTGGGACGGGGGGGAGCAGGTGCTCCGCCGTGGATTCTACAGCCTTAATTTGGATGAAATTTGTAACCCTACCCCCGACACTCGGAGTTTTAGAATTTGGCATTATTATTGTTATTTATTTGCTGGCTGTTCGAAATAAGACAACGAAAATGAATGGACATAATCAATTAAAATCTCTGAAAACTTTGCCTATCTCGAATAAGAGAATGAAATGGGATATACCTCCCACCCTACTTCGCGGATTCTGCCAATGAAAAGAGTGTTAATCAGAAGCAAAATACAAAAATAACAACAAAATTTAAATAAAGGACGCAGGTGAGCACGTCAAGGAATTCTAAATTGGAAAAGTTTTTCCTTTTTTATTGCTAACAAAAAAAGGAAAAAAAGTTTTAAAGTTTCAGTTTCTTTTTTAATTAACATTGTGCAAAGGTATGTATCGGAAAGGTATGTACCACTTGCTACACATATATATATACTTATAGATACACGTATGTAAAGTATATACAAGTGAAGATACTACACCTATGATCGGAATATTAAATTATGAAAAGTTCAATTCAAGGCGATTTTAATTTGCAACCTTGACATGATAACTGCAAATGGCTTACAACGTTTTTATCCCCGTAATCAGTTCTATAGCTCTGAAGAGGCATCAAATGGTACAGTAGATGACGGATATAAGAAAGTCGAGAAATATCCCAAGTTTGTATTTTTTTCTTATAAGGATTAAAAACAGTTAAAATTAATTACACGGTGTTATGTCAAAATTTCTTATATGCGTTTTTATTATAAAAGATGTTCTTATATCCGTTACTTACTGTATTTAGTTATATTAAGAGCTTCGCCGTGCCGTGACGGTGGGTTCAATTTCAATAAAATTTGTAACCAAACACCCCGACACTTGGCGTTCTGATAACTTGGTATTATTAAGTATCGTTAAACTACCCTTGAAAGTCTGTTTAAGTTTTCTTCTAGGTATCATGAAAGAGGGGAAAATTTGGCACTTTTAAGCTCTACCGCTTATCCATTTTTACCTTTTTTTAAGTTTAGACAAAAGACTCAAATCACGGTAGTTAAGTAATACACGTAAGCTCGAACTACACTTTTAACTGAAACACTTTTTAATCCAAATGAAAGGTTCCTTATTAAAACGATGCTCTCGTTGTGCTTGTCTGTAGCAGTAGTCCTTTTTAGTTGATTTTTTAACGTTTGGTGCACAAATCTAAAGGATTGGTCAAGTGAACAAACAAGCAAGGAAGGCAACTCAAACATTCGCAGACAGTGGCACATTTTGTTTCGGGACTCGATCTTGCAGCCGTACGAAATGTACAGGACTTTTGCAGGTATAGTCTACGCGCCGTGTGCTTGCTGGTTGGATTCAGGAACAGCAAAAAACATCTTTAGTGACGAGGACAATTTTGGTATGAACAGATACACGGACATATTAAATTATCGAATTTGACAAGATGTTTGTCTATGCGAGGCCCGCCAAGTGGAAACGTATTTGCAGAAAGTCACTGTTAGGATTGTAGGTAGACAGTATTATCGGCGCAAACTTTTAGAATTTACACTGCTATCACCGTCTACGAAGTACGCTATGGCAACCAATTTCTTTTGACCAAAATTGGTTGTTATAAATGTGAACGACTTAAGGTTTCGCGGCGTTACGTGCTGCACAGCTGTTGCCTTAAGGGGTAGCAAATGATGGCCCCTCTAGATTGAATTATTTAACTCCATGATATATTTTCTTGTGGGATTTCCTTATGGCGTAGTTTTGTGGCAGATGTTTCCTTACTCAGTCACAAAATAAAGCTCTAAGCTTTAAATCCCATAAGCCATGCCGCCGCTCATACTCAGTTTATTCAATTTGCGCCACCTGAGGAAGCCACGGCGGCCTACAGAATTACCCCTGTATATCAATCCCACAATGACCGGAACTATGGAACAGACTGACCCGAAGCAGCAATTCTTCTGCCAAAGGCTGTCACTTCGGCACACAGTTGCCGCTACAACAACAGCCCCTGTAGATGTTTATAAGATTACGCTAATAAAATTTACAATTTTGTCAATTCCGCCTACTAAGTAGTACCTATTTTGTCCCCGACGACACTGTTGTGAGACTCCTACCCCATAGCCTAGAATGAAGAGCCATCCTGGCCAATTTTTTCTTACTTTATTTAAAGTATGTATGCACGTACACGCATGTTTATACGTAAGTAAATAATCGTATAATGTACACTGTAAATATGTAATTAAAAAATCCATATAAGAAGGCCATTAAATCGGAATAGTAATAAAAACTATCGTTCAACTATAGAAAACCGTATTCCACATACGCTCCCTTGGCCGAGCACGTGAGTGGCCATTAAAGGTTACGGGGCCGGGTATTTCTTTTATGTCTAGTATGTACCTACATACCTACACACATGTGTATGTCTGCAGTCACATACTATGTACATTCATATGCAATTTCTGTATGTGGATGGATTTTATAACGGTAGATTTAATTAAATATTTAAACTTCAGCAACAATGACGCCGAACAAATAGATTGGCGGCCAACCGTAGTTAAAAGGCCCTTATAAAAATATGAAACATTTTTTTAACATGCACAACAACAGTTGAGTATATACTGTATGTATGTATGTGTTTATGTATCTCACATGTTTAGCAAAAAGGTATTAACTTAGAAATTTTAAATTATCCGTAGAGGAAAAAATATTCTTGGTTTAAAAACACAGAAGTACTTCGAACTACAGGGAATGTTTCGTCCTTTATCGATGAAAGTGTTTAAAAATAGAGCCAGACTTTTACACTGGGTAGATAAGGAACAGATATTTCAGAAATTTTGAGTTAATACCCTTGTGTTGGACATATATGATACGTATATGTAAATATGCACCAGAGTCGTTCATCATAAAATACAAATAAGCCGATTGAAATGCACTCACATCATGGACAAGCTTACCAAACGTTCATACTCGTACTCGTACTTGCAAGCTCCCTGCAAACTATTTGACGATTGTTGGGTAATGGATCGTCCGCGCGAGTACTTCGCGAATCAACTATGCAAACTTAAGAGGATTGGCGATAGACACATTTTCGGAATATTTTTAAAGAAATATTTTCGCCGATTCCATCGTCATTATTTTTTCTAGCTTTCGATTCGCCGCATTAATTGATTTACGAATCTCTTAAAAAATATCGTAATCGTTAGGGACTCGTTTTGAAGAATTGCCAACGAATCTTCTTGGCGATTCGCTTTAGATTCTGTACCATGCAACGCACACGATTCTTCCTTGCGAACTACTTTTACCAGGGAATACTCAGGCAATACTCGCCGCGATTGTACTCATCATTCAGGCGAATCGCCTGCGATTCTTCCGCAATCAACAATGTTTGAGCTAGCAGGCGTATGCATGCATGTACACGTGCATATGCACCTATATGTATGTATGTGTGAGTGGTATTACTGTAAAGCAGGCGAATGTCATGCAAACATGTACATCCATACTTACATATGTGTATGGCTTCGCAGCCTAATTAAATGGTGTTTGCCAAGCATTTCTCTTTCCCTGTCCTGTTTGGAACCTTGACTTCAAAAACTTCCCCCTCCTGTTCCGTTGCAGCTTCTGCACCCATGTGAAATATTGTTACACAAAGCAAACATGGTCCTCGTGATTAATTTCTCGCCATTTTTTAGGAAGCTCATGTGTGTGTGTGTGTGCGAGCTTACGTGTGTCCGTATTAAACTGTCACTTGTGGTTACAACTCGTGTGGTAATATTGTAAATACTCACACATGCATGTACAATGTATCTGCATATACTCTTGTAGGTGGCTATGTTTGCTTGTGTGTGTGTATGGCTGTGGTTTGTTCCATGTTTTGTTTTCGCCTCTGCATTAAGCAGGTGCAAATACGAGCTGGCATCGCCTTCCAGAGGCAAAAAGACGGACAGACCCGATGGACTTACATACGTACATACGTTTGTAGTTGTGTGTGTATGTGTGTTTTGTGAAAATGCCACCCGTTATGGCTTCATTGTTGATTTATGAGTGTGTAGGTGTACATATGTACGAGTATGTATGGGTTTCATACACATATTGTAAATATGAATACTCCGTAAACAGTTGATGCTATGCATTCATTCGCTCATTCATTCATTTATTAATTTTATTTGCCTTTTGTTTCCTGCTGGCGGTGGATAAAAATATTGTGTGAAAGAACATTATGGTGTCTCACGAAAAACTGAAGCTGCGGTCGTCTCTTTGGCATCTTTTATATCCACAACCAAAGCGAACAAGGGCACATACAACCTCTGACAGTTTTGTTGATTAAGCCCATTGTTTTTTTTTTTTTGCAGATTTGTATAGATCTAACCACTAAAACGCAATCCGTAGAACAAACATAGAATTAGCCGATCCAAATTATTTTAGAGTCGTTGCAAAGAAGCTTAGAATCTATTTCGTATGCTAAAACGTTTGCACCATTTGATACTTGCACACACAGAGAACAGATCTGTTGCCGCAACCGAACAACCGAATTTTTTGCCAACCGAATGTTGGTGGTTGTATTGTATTGTTGGTATTGTATTCCCATGTATTCCATCGCTGCAACCTAATGTTGTTTGGGTACACTGCAATTTTTAGTACAAGGAACTGGCACTTTCGGCTGAAGAAAAAAGTATCGGTAACCCTAACTAATTAGAATGATTATTAGAACTTAATTTTTACATGTATTCGTTATAGTTTTAAATTGTTGGTTATAAGTACTTTTTGAATTCGGTTGAAACTTATACTGTCTGTCCATTTCTTGTAATTTTTTATACATTTTTTGGGCTACGTTTTCGTCGTAAACAAAGATTTTGTAGTGACTAGAAACGATAAAATATTAAACAGTTTATATGTTCATGTTGGAATAACCAATTGTATGTTACAACAGCCAACTTAACAAGGTTTGGTCACTACGAGGAACTTATCTGTTGTCACCACCACCTATTGGTACCAAAGTAATATGTACATCGCAATTGGTTGGTTTTCATAACCGCCAGTTGTCTCAACCATTAGTTGAACTGTATTAGTTTGGTATAACTGTGTTATTTGCTGTGAATACCGTGATACGATTGTAGCAATCATCATATGATATATCAAACCATGTTACCATGTCAACAATATGCAATGTTGGTGATATCAACAGAAAGTTGGCTGGAATAACCAATTGTATGCTACAACAGCCAACTTAACAAGATTTGGTCACTACGAAGAACTTATCTGTTGTCACCACCACCTATTGGTACCAAAGTAATATGTACATCGCAATTGGTTGGTTTTCATAACCGCCAGTTGTCTCAACCATTAGTTGAACTGTATTAGTTTGGTATAACTGTGTTATTTGCTGTGAATACCGTGATACGATTGTAGCAATCATCATATGATATATCAAACCATGTTACCGTCAACAATATGCAATGTTGGTGATAGCAACAGAAAGTTGGTTTACCCAACCGAATATTTGTAGTTTGGACCGAATTCTTTTTTTCCAACTGCTTTTTTTCTCTGTGTGTAGTAACAAGTGAAAATGTCGTCCGACCAGACCTATTCGTATATACTTTCCGCGGTGGATTCGCCATTCAAATAACAATTATCGTACGATACTTGTTGTCCGTTCTGATCTGAATTTCCGTATTTTTTTCGTCCTCAGGTCCTTGTGAACGAGCCATAATTTTAGACAGATTTTAAGGAAAACCCCACATTTGGCTTCCTTAGGAAACTTTCTTAATATTCTCCTAAAGTAGCCGGCATAAACCTATGGTCCCTATTTATGCCATTGTTCGTCTACAACAAAAATGATATGAAATACTCCAAAAGTCTTCTTATTCCGAGTAAATTAAACTTTTTACCCCTGGTCCGATTTTGCACATTTATTTAACCCAACAACATTTTTTTCAACAAGCCTTATTGAAGAAGAACAAGATACTTATGAAATTACCAAATTTCAGGGTAGGGTAAAGAGACATAAAAATGGTATTGATAAGTCGTCTTCGTATTGATCGCCCCCTTTGACCATATAGGCCAACATAGCAACATGAGCTGAAACATAAAAAGCTATGCCCATTGTTGAGGTATTTGGTGAGTCCACAAATAATTATGATTTGTCCAGGAAATACTTAAAAAATGGTACGTTTTCTTGAGGTAATTTTAGTCTGTTGCTTTCGCCCATTTGTAATTCCAAACAGTCATCATCATACAAAATTTAAAGACCCTAGGTTTATTCGCTTGATCGCTATCGTGCTGAGCCATTCCAATGTGCATATGTCTGCTATGTGTTGGGTATATCATAATTTGTAAAGGCCCCTAAAGCTGCCAGAGTGGCTGACATCATTTCGCATGATGTGAAATGAAATTGGATTATCGGATTTTCAGAGACAAGCCAAGGTGGAATTATAACTTATGCTTCCTACTTAGCGCACGCATAGACAAGCGTATACACCTACATACACTTTTGTGCGAGTGTGTGTGTGTATCTAATATAAACATTTACATTGCGTCCTTGGTAACGACACCCAGCCAGCCATCTCTCATTTAGACCGACGACATCCACTTAGGAAGTCAATTCAATTGAATTCATTCGGCAATATTGTTATGCTTATTGAAATTTCGAGAATAATTTTAATCTGCGAAATAATTCAGTGTGAAAGCGATCATTGCGAGCGTATGGGGCCGGGGTGTCGGGGCTTTTAATAAAATTATTCATGATGGGTCCCCGTCGTCTCATTATGGATGTTCGAATGCTTAATTCGATGTTGAACTCTATTAATTTGGAATTCCGCCCCCCAAACGGCTGGTACTGCCATGGCTGTCGAATGTGAACGATTGAGGAATCGAAGACGTCTGCGTAATTACACGAGTTATTTGTATGTATACGTCCGTCCGTCCGCCCGGCCGTCCTTCTCCTGTCTGTGCGTACTCATCACTTTGTCGTACGATAGCTGTAAGTATGTGAGGATGCGTGTTTGTAGGCAGGAGCAGACAGCTTAGATGAGTTCGCTGGCACTCGCACAGCGAAGCGCAGCGCATCGCATTGTATTTTATCGTATCGTATCGACATGGAATCCATTTTTGCAATTTAGATCGTTATTATGTTATTGTTATTGCTCTTATTGGCGATGGTGGCGGTGGAAACGTTGGTGTTTCCAGTTTGTATTTCGTTTTTCTTGCAGCGTAAGCGATTCCCGTCTTACGCTTGAGTGTTTAACCTTTCGGATAGAAAATCAATGATACATAAAAGTCTCCATAAAGCATTTTGTTTGTGTTGCTACTGTTGATGTTTCTTCCTATTCCTTTTCCGTTTCGCTGTTAGGAGTCGGTGTATTCTCCTCTGCAACGCTTAAATGTATTCTGTGCGTGTGTGTGTGTGTGAGTGGATTGCTCATACATAAATGTCGATTTGCTTCATTATACATGCATCTTGTTAAGTGAAAAAGGATCCTTTCCTAGTTGATTTCTGATTTCCATCTCTGATAGCTGCGATGAGGGTTCAGTCGTTCTTTCCTTCAGCCTTCCGCCCGTCCGTCCGTTCGATTGTAGCGTTTCTTGGACGCAGTATCACTGGCATAGTCAATTGTTTGTTAAATAAGCAAATGGCATAACGAAATGCTGCTCTGTCGTACGAGTTAACCATCCAGCAAGTGGGCCATTTATGTTTCAAGGACAATAACCTTTCATTTGGAAATGGGTTTATTTTCCTACGCTCCCTCTAGTGCGTTCGTTTCCTTCGTTCCCTGTGGAATCGTCGGCAGCGGTCTAGGGGGCGTTTTGGTTTTAGCAAATTATCGTCTATCGTTTACTACGGACGGTTTGTTTTAAATTTTTACGGCCATTCCTTAAATAGTGCACAGCTCCCATCATCCACTTGAATTACACACAAACATGTTTGTTCCATTGTTGTACGTATCGTATTGTATACGTACGTACATACACATGTACGAGTATGTACGAGTATGTACGATATGTACAGATAGATAGACGGAATGAAGGAAAAAATGGAATAATAGAAACGAAGAAGAAAGCATGTCGGCTGCTTTGTGTACGTGTGAGGGTTTTGTTACAAGTCTCCCTCACCTCGGAGATAAAGGATTTCAGCAGATTTATTTATGTGTTTATGTACACATGTGAGTGTGTGTGTGTGATTGTATGGACATACAGACACATACTCTTTGGTAGAAACATGAATGTCTCTTTGTCAAAAATGTAGACATGGTCTTATCTTGGATTTTGACAAAAGGATTCAATTATTTGCGCATAAAGGGAAAATATACTTTCTTTAGCTTTTCACACATCTTATAATGCCAAGGGCCCACTCACTCGAACTAGAACTCCTCAAGATAACCATCTCACCTGGGAAGTAAAGCCACCCTCGCACAGGAGTTGAAAAAAGCCTGCTCCGCCATAGACACGTATACCACGAATACTCACCCAAACATGCACAGGGACATTTTTCAAGCAGTCGTATACCATCCATCATTTCTAAGGTGACCACATATTGTCAAGCATAGTTCCTTACACGCAAGTGTAAATTTCAATTAAATTGACTCAATATATAGAACAGCCTTCATGATTCAGCGTAAAACATTAGTGGTGTTCGTGGAAACATGTATGCATATTAAATTCCTGATAACCGTTTCGTCTATCCACGTGCCGAGTAATTTCCTTGGAAATATTTTAGCTTTGCGAGAAATGGAAACAATTTTGCTGAGTCTCTAGCGACGTTTTTGAAGTTTTCTGTGTAAAAATGAGTTTCATGTTTGAAATTCTCTATGCTACTCAAGGTTGACTTATGAAATGAAATACAATTTATTAATGATATATTAAGATAAGATAAGACCAAAAAACATCTTCCAATGTTGTAGCAAAGGACTGCCATTTTATTGTCGCGCGAACGTTTTAAATTTTGTTGTTGGAATTATTCGCAAAAATCACTTTTTTCACTTCTGGGTGCTTCTAAAATTTTAAATTGATGTTTGTTTGAACTCCTGTGGATTGTGTTCGCTCCGACAAGGGCAATTTGGGCTTATAACATAGCTCAAAATGACTTAATGTAGAAGACGATTTTGCGAAGTTACTTCTGGGTGCTTCTAAATTTTTAAAAAGCCCTACCAGCGTTACTTGTGTTAAGCGAATATATTACGATACATTATATATTCGCATTTTTTGATTTGGGATAATCCAGGACCGAGTTATGAGAGGCACCGCAATATACCGCCGCTTTGTTTCGGCAATACCATCTTTGTTTCGGCAATACCAACGTTGGCCTTGAGCTCATCTACAGTGATTGGCTTGTTAGCGTAGATTATGGAAGTGATATAGAAATCAACATACATCTGTCAAATCAAGGCGCCTCAAAAATGATTTTTTTGTTATGTCGTAGTGGAACTTTTTTTTCTTATGCTAAACGTTACCGAAAAACCGATGGCACAATACCGACAATTTTTTGTCGTTACAAATCGACCCACCGTAATGGAGATACAAGTATATAAAGTGATGCCTGTTTGAACTCCTGTGGATTGTGTTCGCTCCGACAAGGGCAATTTGGGCTTATAACATAGCTCAAAATGACTTAAGGTAGAAGACGATTTTGCGACCAAAATATAAATCGACAGCCAAAATTTTCAGCGCTCAGTAAGCGACTTGCCGCATTTTTTTCATCGCCCGGCTTCCATGCTGCCGTCAGCACATTCTTATGCGGTTTAACCAGTCGCAAAATAAACCATGTTCGGCGCTTAATCGAGATAGCTGTGACTTTTCTAAGCTAACCGTTACGGCGTCTGTTTTCATGTCTTCAAACCTACATCAGTCTGATTGCTGTCTTAAGGTCCAAAGATTATACGTACTTTGCGTACTGAAGCCACAATGACGACCATCAACACAACGAAACTATCCTTTCTCATTTAAAACTGATCCCAGCTTTGATCAACAGCGTAATGGCATTGGTAACTTTGAAAGCTTCTTAAATAAAACAATTGGAAAAAGTATCCTTAGTCATTTTTATTATTATACCCTACATCATTTAATAGAAAGTATATTCTTGTTGTCATTCCGTTTGCAACACCTCGAAATGCGGGTTGGAGACCCCTTCAAGTTTATATCGTATGTGTATTGTGAAACGTCGTCTGTTCAAGTTGTTCACTCTTCCGACAGTGGAAAGTAGACTACAGGTCGCATTATTTAAACTAGGCTGGGTGACATTTTACGGTAATATTTGTTGATGGATGGATGAATACAACTGCTAGTATTGATAAGGTCACACAAGGACAAAGTTAACCTCTGGAGAATCACTTTATTTTTATTATTTTTGCTGATGTAACGCGTGATCCATTTCGAGGTACCCTACTTTTTTAAAGAAAAAAACACAGAAAATTCAAATTGCATTCATTGACTTCTATGTTTTGAAGATTATGTCTATCAAATGTTGGCCGCGGCTACGTCACAGATGGTCCATCCGTTGAGTCCAATTTTCGATGACTCGTTCAAGCATTTCGACTGGAAACTGGCGAATGACACGCGTTTTGTTTTGCTCCAAGGCCTGAATCGAAGCGAGTTTGTCCGCATAAACTTTAGACTTTACATATCCCTACAGGAAAGAGTCTAACGGTGTGATATCACACGATCTTGGTGGCCAATCGACCGTCCCAAAACGTGAAATTATCTCAATAATTCTCTCAATAAATCCATTGATTGATGCGATATGTAGGAAGTGGCGCTGTCTTGTTGAAACCAAAAGTCGCCGAGATCACGAGTTTCAATTTCAGGCATCAAATAGTCGGTTATTATGGCACGGTCGCCATTGACGGTTACGTTCTCACCGTTATTTTGAAGAAATATGGACCGATGATTTCACCGGCCCACAAACCACACCAAACCGTGGCAGCTCTTGAACCTCTTCTGGTTGCTCTTCGTCCCAAATGCGGCAATTTTGATTTGCTGAACAAAATTTGGCTCGAAAACGTCGGATCTTCTTGGAACTTTTTAAAAGCCTATAGAGCAAAGCGATGTCGCTTGGGAACGTCGGGCGGCTTCAGTTCTTGCACAAGCTGTATTTTGTACGCTTTCAATTTAAGATCTCGACGTAAAATGCGCCAAGTCGTTCCATACGTCAGTCCGAGTTGCTGCGAACGGCGCCTAATCGACTCTCCACGGTCTTGGTGTACACTCTCAGCTGCGGCCGCTACAGTTTCTTCACTGCGTGCTGGACGTGGTCTATTCGGTCGAACATTATCCAATAATGAATGCTGGGTCTCAAGATGGGTGATAGTGTTGCAAATAGTACGCTCAGTAGGCCGACTATGTTGAGCATAAGTTGGACGAAGTGCACAAAACACATTCCTCACAGAACGTGAATTTTCGTAATAAAGTTGAACGATTTGTAAACGTTGTTCAGGCGTCTTTAAGTCTTTCCATGATGAAATGCCAAACAATACTAAACAAAAATAACATGACAGAATGACACGACTCACACACGACTCAGCCAAAAAAGGCTATTGAAAAAAGTATCTCTACTTGGATCACCCTTTATAACCTCTGTCAATGTTCACACTATGTGTAACGGTGGGTTAGGCAATTTTGTATGCTTAATTTGATGTAATTGACCTATGAGGCGTGGCACTGCCGACCCAACCCTGAACGTAGAAAGAAACACACCCTGAAGTATAAGGGGGCGATGCCGCGTTCCTCAAATAAAATGAAGTATTGGACTGGTGTCCATGATGGATAATATATAAACCTCGGCCGGGTCTAACTTAATTTAACCACTTGTCTTTCTGATCAGATGCTGATTCCCCTTTTTTAAACTATAGCAAGTTTTTAAATATGGTATCGTTTACTAGATACAATCTAATTTATTTGCATAACCATTGGTTTCATAATTAACAATAAATGACTTGCGGAGGGGTAAATTATTTGCTTTCATTCATTTGTTCCTCTTATGAAGTATTTCGTGACTAGTTGCCTAAAGCGACACTCAGCATATCACTCTAATTCAATTTGGTAGAGTTGGTCACCTCATTAATATCTTCATGTGTTCTTAATTGATTTCCCTCCAAGAAATCCATCCATCCGTTATATATCCTTATTCGTCCTTAAAATTACTTATGATTTGTTTCTCAAAATCTTCTAATGATGTCGCACATCTTCAGCTTCGACTGCAGTGGAGTGGAGCCAGTGGTGTCTAATGGGCTTTCTCCAGTTTCCCGCTAGAGTGGCTTGTGGCAAGTGTGAGTGTTAGTGCTACATAAAATTCGGTTTTTATTTAATTTGCTCAACCCTTTTCATTAAACGAACGAACGCAACGAAAGTACTTAACGGACCTTTAAAAATGTCATTAATCATTTAATCTGGGGGGGTTTTGGTTTTTTATAGCGCCGTGCGTTTTGTTGTTGCTGTCGAACATTAACTAAATGAAATGGCTGGGCTGTGATGGTGCGGGAAGCTGTGCTCTGCTGAGCTCAGCCGTGCTGTCTCCCGCCATAGCATGGCACGCGCTGAACTTGGGCACCGGCACAATTAGTTTCCTTTTTATGTTGTTTTCTTTTCTTTTTGTTTGCTGCTGCTGCTGCTGCCGCTGTTGCTTGTTCGGCTTCATGGCAGATTCATGGTTGTTGTGTTGGCTGCTTCTTGCTTCCTCCGATTCGTGCCGTAGTGGATAATGTTTTCAAATCTGTTGCGTCGTTAAAGATGAACATCTAAACAAATCATCAATTACAACAAATTATACAAACTCAGGCTGACTCTTTAGCCAACTTCCAGCACCTCGCCCCACCCACTCCCACCACACCCCTGGCTGTGAGCAAGTGCCAATTCACGTTTACCTTAAAGCCCTAATTGTTCTACTTGAGCACAAGCTGCTTTCTACAGTTTTTCCTCCATTGCCTTTTATTTTTTGCGAAGCATATTCTCCTCCATACTTGATTTGTTGAAGTGTGAGTGTGTGTGAGTGGACATAAGTTCAACCGTGTCCAAACTGAAGTACGTTCGTACGTGTTTCCCTTAACATCCCATTGAGGAATAGACGGCAGAAGTTTTCTTAAATCAATGAATTAGGGGTGCTTGATATCCTTGTTGTAGTAACTGGCAGATAAAAGCAGTTTAAAGTCGAAGCCGCGCCTCTTAAGCATTTATGGAAAAGTGTTTAAAGGTTTTTAGCTCTTAAAATGTCAACCGAATTTCAAGTCGTATTTCCGTTGAAAAACTACCGTCCGCCGGTTTTGCTGCAGGGCTTCTTGTATGATAATCGCTCTACAACTTTGGGGACAAGGAAAATCAAGGTTACGGGCCAAGAACCAAACGGAAAAAGACCAAATCGAAAAAGACAAAAAATGTGTATTTTAAATTGCAAGGAGCACCCACAAGATCGAAGGGTTTCGAAATAATTCCATAGGTTGTAGTGACAGTAAAAGTCATGGAGAAGCGCACACTACCCTTCACTCTTCAGCGTTTCTCCTGGTACAAGGTCATGTTGTCCGCCATAATACGTATACGATAAAACAAGGCAAATTTTGATTCTTTTAAATACACCCTGTATTTAATACAGGGAAGCGATAGAAATGGAAATTTGAAGCAAACACAACGGCGTGAGATATAAAATTGATTCAGGCTTATTTTGCAGCTTTGCTAATGTCAATATGTATGGAAAATAACATCATTCAAATGACCGCCTTGGCTTAAGTACGTGTCGATGGTCTAAATCCAAGTTCACGTTCAAAAATTCCAAAAAAAAGATTATCAAAACCTGGTTTTTTGTAGCTAACTATTGCTTTATTGGAAAGAGCAAATATTCCTCTACACATATCATTTGCGTGGCTGTCTCGGTTGGCTTCGCCGCAGCGAATCCGGTTAACCCAATTTTCCAGGATATACTGATGGACTCTGGCACAATTTTATGAATGGCTTGTTCGATATAAATCCTTTAAATCGCAGCTCCGAAGTGCCAATTGACAACACCGAAACAGCTAAAAAACCGATTGTCGCCGTTGGCGCTAAAATGATCGATTGTGGCGTGAAATGTGTGGCATGGCGTGCCATCTTACTAAAACTCAAAATCTTTCATGTACATGTCTTCAATCTACGACTACAAAAATGTTCTCCTGGAGCTCTCACATTTAACCGAAATGGCGCTTTCAGCCGCCGATGATGTCACAGCTTAAAAATGAGCATGAAACTGTTATTTTCAAAATCGTTGTCCATTTCAAGCTGATCAGAGACCACAATTGGTAGTGTGGCTTTAAGTGGATAATGCGAGGACTTCTGCATAAACCGCATTGGACAGGTTCCAGGGCTTAGTCGCACATGCTCGGCTCCGGCAGATATATTCTTGTGCACCCTACGACAACGAGGACAGTTAGTGATTTCCAGTTGCAGGCGCCGATTATGCCTCATATCGACAAAAACTTCTTTTCAACAAACGCACTATTCGCAAGACACGGCATTGACTTTGGAAATCACTTTGAATTATTTCCTTACGGTGTTCAAGAATATAGCGATTCTTTTCGGTCCAAGAAAATAACGGGTGAGGTATTTTTTTCAATAGCCTTTTTTCACAGATTTCGCTTGAGTTGTGTTCAACTTTATTTTTTTTCTTTTCATTATTGTTTGCCATTTCATTATGGAAAGACTTACACCGAAACAACGTCTCAAACTTGTGCAACTGTATAATAGAAACGAGCGTTCGGTGAGAAACTGTTTTCGACCACAATATTGTTCAGTGATGAGGCACATTTCTGGCTCAACGACAACGTCAATAAGCATAATTTCCGCATTTTGGCTGAAGAGCAACCATAAGAGGTTCAAGAGGTGCCATTATATCCAGAGAAAACCACGGTCTGGTGCGGTTTATGGGCAGGTGGAATAATCGGTCCATATTTTTCCAAAAATGATGAAGGTCGCAACGTATCCGTAAATGAAGCCCGCTGTCGCGCCTTGACATCGGACTTTTTGCTTCCTGAAATTGAAGCCCGTAATCTTGACGACATTTGGATTTAAGAGGACGGTGCCTCTTGTCATACAGCTGCTCAAACAATGGATCTATTGAGAGGTCATTTCCAAAAGCAGCTAATTTCACGTTTTAGACAGGTGAGTTGGCCGCCTAGATCGAGCAATATCACACTTTTAGACATTTTTCTTTAGGGTTAAGTGAAGTCAAAATTCTATGCTGACAAACCAACTACGATTTGGATTTGGAAGCCAACATTACGCGTGTCATTAGAGCCATACCGGTCGAAATGCTCGAACAAGTCATCCGAAGCGTAGCGTAGTTGCGGCCAACATTTAAAGGAAATTATATTCAAAAATAAATGGCATAAAATGTCCTTTCGAAAGAACCACAAATATTTCACAGTTTATTTGATTTTTTGAATTTATTTTATTTGAAAGAATACCTTTAGATTGATCAACCGATATAATACGAGTATTGACTATCTATAAAAATTTCTCTCGGGAAAGAGCTGGGAAACCACTTTTTTGCTCACTCGGTATATGATTAAACATGGGTTCAAAAATCGTGTATGCACCATCTTCGACCATGTTTTTTACTCAACGCTGACACTGGGTAATTTTTGTAAATGTAAGTACAGATTCTAGTGTATTAAAATAGTTTTTTATGTGCAATGTGTCTCTTGCTGAGATCCACGCTAGCCGTAATGACATTGCTAAACACAAATACTAACTGGGTTTTTATCATTAACAGCTCCCCATACGCTTATGTGCCATCAAAAATAAACAGAGAAGTCTTTGTTACCCAGCATAAACTTTCCCTGTTACTTATACATAGCGAGAAAGTTGAAATCCAAAATCTTCACTACTTTTTATTCAGATCTGTTTCAAGTAAGTTCTTATTTGCAAGCATTATCAAGCTCAAGAACATGTAGTCTGCATTTGGTAAGGGGATGGGAGAGTAAATTTTAAGAAATTATTGAAAAATCATACAAAAACTTCTGCTGGAAATTGAGCATGGAAAAATTCGGTGCGTAGGGGCAGACACGAGCCCCTGAGCCACAGCCTGACATACCAGATGACTGTAACTTCTTGCTTTTATCGGTACAGCCCCCATAAGAATAATTTTAAATTTACGATAAATCGGCGTGCAAGTAAGTAAAAGATCAGTGCAAGATAGACTGAACAATGAAATTGCGTTTGATGATTGCTCTTTTGATGGAACTACCGCCACGCATCATACTGATAAGCACTTATTTCAACTTTTATCAGCAAGTACTTACTTTTGATTTTAAAATAATGCATTGGGTAGTTGGAGGTCATCACTTGGTAATGCAAATGGTAACGAGTAGTATATACTGAGTAATTTCTGGTTGCTGATTATAGCCAAAGTAACTGCGATATCACCCAACCTTTGGAAGCAATCTCGCCTAATACTTATATTTTGTAATCGATGCATCGCCAGAATTGCACTGATCTAATTTATTTGTAGCATTAACTACAACGTCTTAAATCTTTGGCTGATATTTTTCTAATGACATGAACTATCCCAACACTTCAACGTTGTTGAAAAGGAAGGCTCTTCATGGTATTGATTTCACTTAGTTTAGAGTAGCTTTTTCTAAGCACTATTTTTTATGTATGCCTGCTGAATGCTTGGTGGGACTTCCTAACCTTACATCGAACTGCCTTGCCATCCTCCGCCTGCCCTGAATCGAAAATGTGGGCTCGCCTGAATCGAAACCACGTCTTGAGTACTGAAGCCGGAAGGCTTTTTTTATAGATTTCGGAGTGTACATTTCAGAAAAAATCTGAAACGAAAAGTAGAAAGTACCTCGGAATGAAATGCTCACAAAGACATTTAGTATTGCCGGAAGAAAAAAAACGAGTGTCTCATTCCTCAACCTGGACTCAACTAACCTTTGTCCTCAGTTGACAAACTGAAGGTGGGTGCATCTTGATCAGCAATATCTGGCTCAAAGCACCGAGGTTACCGTTCACTTCCAAGAATTGTTACTTATGTAAGAATGTTTGCGATGTCCCGGGCCCTTGAAATGGAGCACGTCTGCAATAATGATGCTGACGTGGTAGCTAAACGAAAACAAAACAGTCTGTGTGTAGTTGAGTGGGTGTGTGTGCGTATGAGTTCGTACCGTTGCCGCGGTCCTCGTGTAGGTGGTGGGAAATCCTTTTCCTTTTTCCCCGTCTGCTTCGGTAAAATTTGAAATGACATTAACTTCACGTTCATTTATTACCTTTGACGGTATTTCATTATTTATTTATGGCCGTTTCATTTATCACTTCTTGTGCCCGTGTCTACGGCGTGTGGGCTGTTGGTAGATGTGCCAAAAAAACTGAAGAAAAACAAAAAATGCTGGATTCATGTCAACCTGATTGAGTGAATGGAATTTAAAGCGGAGTACTCGTGGTGAACACCTTCCGTTGGAGCCGCCGACTTTTGCGCTAGAGCAGTAGCATTCACTTCAACATGAACATGTCAACATTGAGTATTAGGGCGATAACCGCCTTAATTTTAGATCCACTTGTTAATAATAGAAGAACGTGGAATCACACTGGCTACTGCCGATTGTGGCGGATTTACTGATCGATAGTCTGCGATAAGGTGTAATCAAAAAAAAAAAAAAAAAATAATAATAATACGAAATCAACGCCGTATAAATTGAAATTAAAACTGACGTACTCGGCGGCCACTTCAGTTCCTTCAGAAGAAGACTAAGCATATATCATTGGGAAGCAGCGCTAAACACTTGATTGCCAAGATAAGCAGTTGAAGGAAGGTGGAAATGGAAAGTACTGGGCATGATAACGCAGCCAAACAGATACGACAATTGCCAGTGTTCGATTAAATGCAAATAATGTTTTGGCTAAGACCCGGACAGGGGCGTGTTATCATCAGCCAACTGGCACCGATAACCAGCGGTGGTATTTAAGCGGCCGACCCGCTGGATGGCCGAGTTAAAAATCACTCATTAACAATGAAGTTCAGTGCAAGTTTATTACTGCTGGTGGCGGGCGTGTCCTGCCTAATCCATGTCAGTGTGGGAAGAGTTGCCGCAGTGCCACTTGATCTACTGGAGGACCTGAAGATCCATGACGAGTTGCCAGAGGTACCTCCGATGGTAGAAGATGAGATCTTCGAACGCAACATTTACGCCGATGTCCTGCCCGAAGGTCGTGCTAACGGTAAGTATTGGAGTGGGTTGTCGTGAAGGGAGTTGTTTTTCTAAGACATTTATATTCCAGAGTGCAGCATTACCATTCGCGGTGGTCTTAGTGCACCTCAACCTGTGTTCCTGAAGACAGATGAGGCTGCCTTCTATCCCTATTCCGATATTGGCGTTATGCGTGTGGATGCTGGCAAAACCATGCAAATGTTCTGCCCCGGCGAATTCAAGGCCATTAGCAGCAAACTCATCACAGCCACGTGTGTCAGCGGAAATACTTTCAAGGTAAACGGTGACAGCTATGCTTTGTCGGAACTGATTTGCAAGTCCTGGCCTGGCGTCGTGGCCAAAAAGACCGGAAGCACTTGTAACGGTGGCGTCGTAATTCGTGTTGGCTTCGAAGTGTCCGCCAGCCGTTTCGTGGAGCAAATGCAAGTGTGCTTCAATGAAGAGGAAGAAGTTACGCGCTATGTGCGCCATACCTTGAATCCCGGCAGTAACTACTATCAGACTGGCGTCGATCGAGTTACATTCCAGACAGCTGGCTTCTTCGGAGGCAAGAATGTGGACAAACTCTATACACAGGCTACTCAGTTGCAGACAATCAACTCGGAATTGGGCGGCGATGCTGGCAAATACTTCGATACGAACAAAAATATTTTCTTGGCCCGAGGCCACATGGGTGCAAAGGCCGACTTTGTCTATGGCACCCAACAACGTGCCACTTTCCTGTTCATCAATGCCGCTCCCCAGTGGCAAGTGTTCAACGCTGGTAACTGGGCTCGTGTCGAAGACGGTGTTCGTGCCTGGGTGAGCAAAACCAAAAAGGATGTCAATTGCTACACAGGTGTCTACGGTGTCACTTCATTGCCCAACAAAAGTGGCGTTGAGACTCCTCTCTACTTGGCCTACGACGCCAACAACAACGGACTGATTCCCGTGCCCAAGATTTACTTCCGCGTTGTCATCGAACCCGCCACCAAGAAAGGCATTGTCTTTGTCGGCGTCAACAATCCCCATTTGACATTGGCCCAAATCAAGAAGGACTACATTGTCTGTAACGATGTCAGCGACAAGGTCACCTACATTAACTGGAAGAAAGAGGACATCACCGCCGGCTATTCCTACGCCTGCGAAGTGGCCGATTTCTTAAAGACCGTTAAGCATTTGCCAGCCCTTACCGCCACTGGTGGTCTCTTGGTTTAAACCACATTGCCACTTTCAACACTGCCAGCTAGCAGCGTGTCCTAAAGTAGCCCAATAAATGTTATGACCAAGTGTCTAAGTACAAACTCATGCCTGTTCGATTTTGAATGATTGCGAGAATTGAGAATTGAAATTCAGAAACCTGGTCTTAAATTGAAAAGAAGTGCAGTTTTTTTTAATTACTTTCATTCAAATGAATAATTTTCTATTATTATTCCTCCACAACGAACACTTCTGTCTGTCACTGTACACTCTATCCATCATTGTGTATTGGCACGTAACTCCAATATGCGTCAAGTATCAATCTGTTAAAGAGTCGAGCAATTTCTCTTGGCATAGCTTGCTATCATTGGCTGGCATCGACGATGTTTTGATTGCTCGCACATATCACGCCGCCTGCTGTCGGCGCTGATACGAACGACAGAAAGCCCGTCGGTATTCACGCGTCTAGGAAGACCCGTGTAATTCATGGAATGCTTTCTGCTTATTACTTTTAAGTGCTAACATCTACACTAGGGTGCGTTTTCATTTCGTTCTCATTCTTGATATATTTGAAGAAAAAAAAACAACTTTACGCTAAGAATATCAAAATCAATCATACATTTCTCATATAGATAGATTGTATAAGTTAAAACGACGCTGTAGTAGTTTTATTTATCCGTCTGTAGTACTTACAAAAAATCCTTTAATTGGCTTAGTTAAGTAGAGATTTTAAAAAATGTAAAAAATATGTTGATTTTCTTTCGATTACCACATAACATAAGACATTTTTCACTGATGGAAGTGGCTTATCGGGCTTTAATGAACGACTTAAAATGTGAGATCGCTTATTTCTTGCCTGATCGTCATAATTCAAAATTCGTATATTTCGCATGCTCGCACTTACACGCCGAAAAAAGACTGGTTGAGGTGACTATAAGTATAATCGAAGAGCACCAGACTATTGTTAGGGTATGGTTGTGACACAACATTATTATGATCCTTGTAAGAATAATTTTATTCACACACAACCATAGTATAATCCACACAACCATTTAATGATTTACTCCCAACCATAATATGATCTCCAATTCTCACAACCGTAGTATGTTTTTTCATACAACCATAGTGTAAACCTCACAACCTTAGTACGATTCACACGCAACCATGTTTTGCTTCCGAAAACCAATGTATGATTCCACTTAACCATACTATGATCCCCAAAATTACATATTCGGGCCATGTTTCTATTGAACATTTCATTCAAGGAAATCAAAAATCTATTCAAAAGGCAGTCGAAAAGACTTTTAGTTGTAAGCAGGACTGACTGCAGACGGTGAATGCTGCTTCACCATTCTCAGACCCCAAGCAACGAACTAGATTCTACCACGATTAATGGCTTTTTACTTCAGTGCAGCCAAATTCTAAATAAACGAGTACCAGCCGGCAGTAGAGTATTCCACTGAACAAAGTAAACACAACAAAAATCCATCCTTCCGATTGTAGCTGTTTTTTTATAATAGACAACTACCATGCACTGTATCGTGGGTGGTTGTGTGTGTATTATTTTTTTGGTTTACCAAATACATATATGAATATATAGGGTGATCCATCTAGAAGTCTTTTTTCAGAACAAAAAATAAATAAAAATTCAAATCAAGTGTGGAATCTTTATTGGTAATTTGAAGGGACATTAAATGTTGGCCGCAACTACACCTCATGGTTTCCATTCTGAGAATCCAATTTTGGATGACTCGTTCGTGCATTTCGACCGGTATTTATGCTTCCAAATTGCAACAAATTGGTCTTTGTATCAGTTAAATAGCATAAGTCGTTGTTGAGATATGGCCGAAAAAAGATAATTTTGAGATCGCAAACTTTTTTTTCTCAAAAGTCGATATCTCCGAAACTATTTGTGCAAATTAAAAAAGAAAAATCTTGTTACAATCAGATTTTGCCCTTCTATGAAAAATTTAAAAATAATTGAGATTTTATTTTTTTGAAAAAATTCAAAATTTGGATGGGTTAACCTCTTTCCATATTTTTTGGTCAAAATTATTTTTTTCGAATTTTCAAATCTCTTTCAATTATGTTTATTATGCTTCCAAATTGCAACAAATTGGTCTTTGTATCAGTTAAATAGCATAAGTCGTTGTTGAGATGTGGGCGAAAAAAGATCATTTTGAGATCACGCACTTTTTTTTCAAAAATCAACATCTCCGAAACTATTTGTTCAAATTAAAAAATTCAAATCTCTTTCAATTATGTTTATTATGCTTCCAAATTGCAACAAATTGGTCTTTGTATCAGTTAAATAGCATATGTCGTTGTTGAGATATGGGCGAAAAAAGATAATTTTGAGATCGCAAACTTTTTTTTCTCAAAAGTCGATATCTCCGAAACTATTTGTGCAAATTAAAAAAGAAAAATCTTGTTACAATCAGATTTTGCCCTTCTATGAAAAATTTAAAAATAATTGAGATTTTATTTTTTTGAAAAAATTCAAAATTTGGATGGATAAAAACTAACCCCTTTCCATATTTTTTGGTCAAAATTATTTTTTTCGAATTTTCAAATCTCTTTCAATTATGTTTATTATGCTTCCAAATTGCAACAAATTGGTCTTTGTATCAGTTAAATAGCATATGTCGTTGTTGAGATATGGGCGAAAAAAGATCATTTTGAGATCGCAAACTTTTTTTTTTCAAAAGTCGATATCTCCGAAACTATTTGTGCAAATTAAAAAAGAAAAATCTTGTTACAATCAGATTTTTCCCTTCTATGAAATATTTAAAAATAATTGAGATTTTATTTTTTTGAAAAAATTCAAAATTTGGATGGGTTAACTAACCCCTTTCCATATTTTTTGGTCAAAATTATTTTTTTCGAATTTTCAAATCTCTTTCAATTATGTTTATTATGCTTCCAAATTGCAACAAATTGCTCTTTGTATCAGTTAAATAGCATAAGTCGTTCTTGAGATGTGGGCGAAAAAAGATCATTTTGAGATCACGCACTTTTTTTTCAAAAGTCAACATCTCTGAAACTATTTGTGCAAATTAAAAAATTCAAATCTCTTTCAATTATGTTTATTATGCTTCCAAATTGCAACAAATTGGTCTTTGTATCAGTTAAATAGCATAAGTCGTTGTTGAGATATGGGCGAAAAAAGATAATTTTGAGATCGCAAACTTTTTTTTTTCAAAAGTCGATATCTCCGAAACTATTTGTGCAAATTAAAAAAGAAAAATCTTGTTACAATCAGATTTTTCCCTTCTATGAAAAATTTAAAAATAATTGAGATTTTATTTTTTTGAAAAAATTCAAAATTTGGATGGGTTAACTAACCCCTTTCCATATTTTTTTGTCAAAATTATTTTTTTCGAATTTTCAAATCTCTTTCAATTATGTTCATTATGCTTCCAAATTGCAACAAATTGGTCTTTGTATCAGTTAAATAGCATATGTCGTTGTTGAGATATGGGCGAAAAAAGATCATTTTGAGATCGCAAACTTTTTTTTCTCAAAAGTCGATATCTCCGAAACTATTTGTGCAAATTAAAAAAGAAAAATCTTGTTACAATCAGATTTTGCCCTTCTATGAAAAATTTAAAAATAATTGAGATTTTATTTTTTTGAAAAAATTCAAAATTTGGATGGGTTAACTAACCCCTTTCCATATTTTTTGGTCAAAATTATTTTTTTCGAATTTTCAAATCTCTTTCAATTATGTTTATTATGCTTCCAAATTGCAACAAATTGGTCTTTGTATCAGTTAAATAGCATAAGTCGTTGTTGAGATGTGGGCGAAAAAAGATCATTTTGAGATCACGCACTTTTTTTTCAAAAGTCAACATCTCTGAAACTATTTGTGCAAATTAAAAAATTCAAATCTCTTTCAATTATGTTTATTATGCTTCCAAATTGCAACAAATTGGTCTTTGTATCAGTTAAATAGCATATGTCGTTGTTGAGATATGGGCGAAAAAAGATCATTTTGAGATCGCAAACTTTTTTTTTTCAAAAGTCGATATTTCCGAAACTATTTGTGCAAATTAAAAAAGAAAAATCTTGTTACAATCAGATTTTGCCCTTCTATGAAAAATTTAAAAATAATTGAGATTTTATTTTTTTGAAAAAATTCAAAATTTGGATGGGTTAACCCCTTTCCATATTTTTTTTTGTCAAAAATTGTTTTTTTTTCGAATTTTCCAATCTCTTTCAGTTACGTTTATTTTGCTTCCAAATTGCAACAAATTGGTCTTTGTATCAGTTAAATAGCATAAGTCGTTGTTGAGATATGGCCGAAAAAAGATAATTTTGAGATCGCAAACTTTTTTTTTCTCAAAAGTCGATATTTCCGAAACTATTTGTGCAAATTAAAAAAGAAAAATCTTGTTACAATCAGATTTTGCCCTTCTATGAAAAATTTAAAAATAATTGAGATTTTATTTTTTTGAAAAAATTCAAAATTTGGATGGGTTAACTAACAACCCCTTTCCATATTTTTTGGTCAAAATTATTTTTTTCGAATTTTCAAATCTCTTTCAATTATGTTTATTATGCTTCCAAATTGCAACAAATTGGTCTTTGTATCAGTTAAATAGCATAAGTCGTTGTTGAGATATGGGCGAAAAAAGATAATTTTGAGATCGCAAACTTTTTTTTCTCAAAAGTCGATATCTCCGAAACTATTTGTGCAAATTAAAAAAGAAAAATCTTGTTACAATCAGATTTTGCCCTTCTATGAAAAATTTAAAAATAATTGAGATTTTATTTTTTTGAAAAAATTCAAAATTTGGATGGGTTAACCCCTTTCCATATTTTTTGGTCAAAATTATTTTTTTCGAATTTTCAAATCTCTTTCAATTATGTTTATTATGCTTCCAAATTGCAACAAATTGGTCTTTGTATCAGTTAAATAGCATAAGTCGTTGTTGAGATGTGGGCCAAAAAAAGATCATTTTGAGATCACGCACTTTTTTTTCAAAAGTCAACATCTCTGAAACTATTTGTGCAAATTAAAAAATTCAAATCTCTTTCAATTATGTTTATTATGCTTCCAAATTGCAACAAATTGGTCTTTATATCAGTTAAATAGCATAAGTCGTTGTTGAGATATGGGCGAAAAAAGATAATTTTGAGATCGCAAACTTTTTTTTTTCAAAAGTCGATATCTCCGAAACTATTTGTGCAAATTAAAAAAGAAAAATCTTGTTACAATCAGATTTTTCCCTTCTATGAAAAATTTAAAAATAATTGAGATTTTATTTTTTTTGAAAAAATTCAAAATTTGGATGGGTTAACTAACCCCTTTCCATATTTTTTGGTCAAAATTATTTTTTTCGAATTTTCAAATCTCTTTCAATTATGTTTATTATGCTTCCAAATTGCAACAAATTGGTCTTTGTATCAGTTAAATAGCATAAGTCGTTGTTGAGATATGGGCGAAAAAAGATAATTTTGAGATCGCAAACTTTTTTTTTTCAAAAGTCGATATCTCCGAAACTATTTGTGCAAATTAAAAAAGAAAAATCTTGTTACAATCAGATTTTTCCCTTCTATGAAAAATTTAAAAATAATTGAGATTTTATTTTTTTTTGAAAAAATTCAAAATTTGGATGGGTTAACTAACCCCTTTCCATATTTTTTGGTCAAAATTATTTTTTTCGAATTTTCAAATCTCTTTCAATTATGTTTATTATGCTTCCAAATTGCAACAAATTGGTCTTTGTATCAGTTAAATAGCATAAGTCGTTGTTGAGATGTGGGCGAAAAAAGATCATTTTGAGATCACGCACTTTTTTTTCAAAAGTCAACATCTCTGAAACTATTTGTGCAAATTAAAAAATTCAAATCTCTTTCAATTATGTTTATTATGCTTCCAAATTGCAACAAATTGGTCTTTGTATCAGTTAAATAGCATAAGTCGTTGTTGAGATATGGGCGAAAAAAGATAATTTTGAGATCGCAAACTTTTTTTTCTCAAAAGTCGATATCTCCGAAACTATTTGTGCAAATTAAAAAAGAAAAATCTTGTTACAATCAGATTTTGCCCTTCTATGAAAAATTTAAAAATAATTGAGATTTTATTTTTTTGAAAAAATTTAAAATTTGGATGGGTTAACCCCTTTCCATATTTTTTGGTCAAAATTATTTTTTTCGAATTTTCAAATCTCTTTCAATTATGTTTATTATGCTTCCAAATTGCAACAAATTGGTCTTTGTATCAGTTAAATAGCATAAGTCGTTGTTGAGATGTGGGCGAAAAAAGATCATTTTGAGATCACGCACTTTTTTTTCAAAAGTCAACATCTCTGAAACTATTTGTGCAAATTAAAAAATTCAAATCTCTTTCAATTATGTTTATTATGCTTCCAAATTGCAACAAATTGGTCTTTATATCAGTTAAATAGCATAAGTCGTTGTTGAGATATGGGCGAAAAAAGATAATTTTGAGATCGCAAACTTTTTTTTTTCAAAAGTCGATATCTCCGAAACTATTTGTGCAAATTAAAAAAGAAAAATCTTGTTACAATCAGATTTTTCCCTTCTATGAAAAATTTAAAAATAATTGAGATTTTATTTTTTTTGAAAAAATTCAAAATTTGGATGGGTTAACTAACCCCTTTCCATATTTTTTGGTCAAAATTATTTTTTTCGAATTTTCAAATCTCTTTCAATTATGTTTATTATGCTTCCAAATTGCAACAAATTGGTCTTTGTATCAGTTAAATAGCATAAGTCGTTGTTGAGATATGGGCGAAAAAAGATAATTTTGAGATCGCAAACTTTTTTTTTTTAAAAGTCGATATCTCCGAAACTATTTGTGCAAATTAAAAAAGAAAAATCTTGTTACAATCAGATTTTTCCCTTCTATGAAAAATTTAAAAATAATTGAGATTTTATTTTTTTGAAAAAATTCAAAATTTGGATGGGTTAACCCCTTTCCATATTTTTTGGTCAAAATTATTTTTTTCGAATTTTCAAATCTCTTTCAATTATGTTTATTATGCTTCCAAATTGCAACAAATTGGTCTTTGTATCAGTTAAATAGCATAAGTCGTTGTTGAGATGTGGGCGAAAAAAGATCATTTTGAGATCACGCACTTTTTTTTCAAAAGTCAACATCTCTGAAACTATTTGTGCAAATTAAAAAATTCAAATCTCTTTCAATTATGTTTATTATGCTTCCAAATTGCAACAAATTGGTCTTTATATCAGTTAAATAGCATAAGTCGTTGTTGAGATATGGGCGAAAAAAGATAATTTTGAGATCGCAAACTTTTTTTTTCAAAAGTCGATATCTCCGAAACTATTTGTGCAAATTAAAAAAGAAAAATCTTGTTACAATCAGATTTTTCCCTTCTATGAAAAATTTAAAAATAATTGAGATTTTTTTTTTTTTGAAAAAATTCAAAATTTGGATGGGTTAACTAACCCCTTTCCATATTTTTTGGTCAAAATTATTTTTTTCGAATTTTCAAATCTCTTTCAATTATGTTTATTATGCTTCCAAATTGCAACAAATTGGTCTTTGTATCAGTTAAATAGCATATGTCGTTGTTGAGATATGGGCGAAAAAAGATCATTTTGAGATCGCAAACTTTTTTTTTTCAAAAGTCGATATCTCCGAAACTATTTGTGCAAATTAAAAAAGAAAAATCTTGTTACAATCAGATTTTTCCCTTCTATGAAAAATTTAAAAATAATTGAGATTTTATTTTTTTGAAAAAATTCAAAATTTGGATGGGTTAACTAACCCCTTTCCATATTTTTTGGTCAAAATTATTTTTTTCGAATTTTCAAATCTCTTTCAATTATGTTTATTATGCTTCCAAATTGCAACAAATTGGTCTTTGTATCAGTTAAATAGCATAAGTCGTTGTTGAGATATGGCCGAAAAAAGATAATTTTGAGATCGCAAACTTTTTTTTTTCAAAAGTCAATATCTCCGAAACTATTTGTACAAATTAAAAAAGAAAAATCTTGTTACAATCAGATTTTTCCCTTCTATGAAAAATTTAAAAATAATTGAGATTTTATTTTTTTGAAAAAATTCAAAATTTGGATGGGTTAACTAACCCCTTTCCATATTTTTTGGTCAAAATTATTTTTTTCGAATTTTCAAATCTCTTTCATAAATATAAAATAAAAATCTTGTTAAAACCAGATTTTGGCCTTCTATAAAAAAATTAAAAATAATTGAGATTTTATTTTTTTTTAAAAATTCAAAATTTTTTGGTCAAAAATTGTTTTTTCGAATTTTACAATCTCTTTCAGTTACGTTTATTTTATGCAACAAATTGGTCTTTGTATCAGTTAAATCGCATAAGTCGTTGTTGAGATTGAGATATTGTCGAGATTGCACATTTCCTGTGAAAATATAACTTTAAAAACTAGGCGAAGTGTATAGCTTTCGTTAAGTTAAATAAAGGGATTGAAACGTTGTTCAATTTGGTACCAACGTGACATGGTTAAATTAAGCCATCGTTATAAAATGGGCAAAATTGTTTTATGGGCATTCCATCACATTCGTGTTAATGGACCTAATGTTTTGTTTACAGGCTAGTTTTTGGGACACGTGACCCAAAACGTCCAACAACGATGCCCTTTTTTAAGGTACTTAGTGCGCCCTAACCGACAGTACTTATTTAAACCATTTTGTTCGTCCACAAAAGATTATGCTCTGTACAGAAAAAAATCAAAAAAGTATTTTACATTTCCGAGGTACATACCTTTAGTCCCTCAAAGAGAAACTTTATACCAGAGTGGTGTAGGTTATCATATAGTCCGATCCTGCTCGAAGCAAAACTTTATTTACTTACTCTTTTACGTGACCATTTCAAGGAAAGGAAAAACTCTCCCTAATGTACCACGAGCATAGTCGCAAGTTGTTTGCTTTCGTCTTAAGTAATTAATTTCTTGCTGAAGTCTATCTAGTGCCCCATCCAGCTGTAGCATGGATGTTGTGATGTCCTTCGCTGTTATAGCCAGTGTTAGAGGAAAGTGAAAGTGCATACGCTATTATTATTGTTAATGTTGTTGTTTTTGTTGGCATAAATCATGTCCTTTATTTGTTAAGGTACGTACGTACACACATACGCCGATATTATAAATCTTGTGTGAGAACAGCTTTATTATACTTAGATTACATTACATTACGTTACAAGAGAATAGAATATATCGACTTTACTAGACCATGTAATACAAACGTCCATACATACTAGTTGTGAATATGTATACAATATATGCTCAAACTTGTTTGTATGTGTGAATGCAGTCGCGTAGAGTTAATCGCCTACCGATATCCGGCGATATTTTATCCGTTTTTTTCTTTTTGTTCGAACCATGGACGATTGAAAGTACGATGGAGAAAGGCGCTCTTCTCTTTTCCAGTTCCGGTTCCTGTTTTTGTTTTTCATTTCGTTTCCTTGTGGGAGGCAGCTTTCTACTTGGCTTCAGCAGCGATGAGCATTGAACTACGGATATGAATATTTCTTCTGCTTTGTTTATTTGTTTTGCTTTTTCCTTTTTTTTCGTTTCTTATTTTTTATTTGTTGAGATATGATACGGTTTCATTAAACATTTAAATATTTGTTTACCTGGCTCTATTCACGGTACGAATGCGGGTACGGGTACGGGAGCGTACACATACGGAGTACATTCGTAGATTCGATTATGTTAACAGTGGGCTTAAATCTAACAGTGCACTCATGTGTTGTTGTAGCATTAGTAGTGGTGGTGGTGGTGTTGGCGTTGGTGGTGTACGTAACTGTTAAATATACAAGCTTTCATACGTACACACAAACACAAGCACAGGTGCGTACGTATGTATATACAAAATAAAACCACCTGTTCGGAAAACACACGCACACACACTCATGCACTCACGCCGGGGTAGTATATCTATACACTATACACACATACATAAGTACATAATCTTAATTAATTACAGGAAACAGGGGAGGAGGGGTCGAGGATTGGGATGCCAGGTCGCCGCTCGCTAGGTCTCTGACCAATAATTCAATGGCCGGATGGATGGATGGCTGGTTTGTTGGTTGGTTAGTTGTCTGCAGTGAAGTGTTGAAGGCTCGTCCGTTCAATTCACATCCAGCTAGCGAAGGATTCCTGCTGCTGGCGTCTTTGGAATATTAATAACGAAAAAGTGCCATTAATATTAGCATACATTGTACATGTGTACGCCCCAAAGA
The DNA here is from genome assembly GCA_963513945.1 of Hydrotaea diabolus. Lineage (NCBI taxonomy): Eukaryota > Metazoa > Arthropoda > Insecta > Diptera > Muscidae > Hydrotaea > Hydrotaea diabolus. The sequence goes on along the minus strand of OY740719.1, from coordinate 855,412 downwards.
TGCAAACACACTCGTTCGGTCGTTCGCTTGTCTGTGGATTTGTACACCCTGACATCCGAGAAAGATGGTACGAAGGTGACGATATGTCTTGTCTCATGCGGCGTTTCACGGGGCTGGAGACAACATATGGATGTGCGTGTTTTGTTTTCGGAATGACAACGTGGCCCGTCGTCATCTCGCTCGTAATCGTATAAAAGGGCCATTTATTTGTGTTTGTTGTTTCGGTCTTTTCAATTTGGCCATTTCCCGGGATCCGACCAAATCCAATGCCGCGCATAATATCCTAATCAATTAGATGTTATCCGTATGTGGTGGCAGGCAGGCAGAGCGAGCGAGCGGGCAGGCAGGCAGGCAGGTAACAGGATTGGGACGGGATTGTGGTTTGCCAGCAATGCGATTGTAGCGGGTGGCAAGCGGAAGCTCTGTTGGTTGGTTGTTGTTGTTGTTTTTGTATCTAGTCGGTTTTAGAGGAAAATCACAATTTGTGCGTAAATTTCAATGGATACGAGAATGGCCATTATTAAAGCGTTTATACAGCAGTAGAGGCGTCGGAATGGACGTCGACGCTGACATTGATTTGCACCAATGACGTGGCATTGCTGCGCGCGTATATGCCGGAGTGCACTGGCGTCCGACGTACTTCTGGGGTTAGTTCTTGCATTTCCAATGCAACCTGGCCAATGTCAAACGGACGCCAACGACGAACAGCTGTCGTAGGCCACGAGCAAGGAGTCGTTCTCATCGCTGCCGCTGCCGGCACTGCGCTCCGACTCGTTGATAACCTCCAGCCGGGTCTCCGGATGGGCAATTTTGTATTTGTTGTGACGTTTGCTAATTAAGACCGACCGTATGTTGTTGTTGCGTACCCGGTGTTTACGCTCGCCCCGCTGTTTACGGTTGGGCGAGGCTCCCAGCATGGAGCAGTCACTGCTTTCGCCCTCGTCATCGTAATAATCCGCCGCGTCGTCATCGTAGTAGCCGTCACGGTCGTAGGCATCACCCTCCTCAAAGTCATACTCGTCATCATCATCGTCATCGTAGTCGTCCAGATCAAAGAAGGCACAACACCCGATGGCAGGTGATTTATGTGGGACGCTGTCACTGTGGCGCCTTCGCTGCTGGTGATAATGATATTGACACTGCTGCTGCTGCTGATGGCAGTCACCGTGTGTCCTTGACAGCGGCGCTGTGGTCAATGTGGTCTTTGCCTGTGGTTGGTAGGATGATTGGTAGTTTGTATACTTTAGCTCTTTATCAGACATGTGGTCATTATATTCAAGTTCTATTACCTCGGGACCTTTCCAAGTAATGCCAGACCGTACTAAGTTGTAAAAACGTAAGACACCCCACATCGAGAGAACCTGCAATGAGTGATAGATAAACACGTAAAAAACGACTTGCAGTTAACATACATAGGAAGCATTGGCATCTCCGGAGTCAATTCTCAATTCGGAACAGCGCTCGGTAACCAAACACATAATATTGGTAAGCTCCTTGCAATGGGGATGAACTGAACTTCGTTCGGAATTATGTAATAAAAGCTGCATGACAATTTCGCAATGGCTCATTCGCAACTGTAGTCCACAATAGATGGGACACATTCATTGGATTGGAGTGTCAAAATCTTTACATTTTGTATGGAAATTGACAGGTAAATTACGATAAAAATGAAATCCCTTAGATTCCATTTCCATAAGCGAATACCCTATAAATATTCGACACGAAATCCGGTTCCAATATTTATTCTTTCGTTTTTTGCAGGCGAATTCAAATTATGTTCGTATAGCGATGAAGGGGCGATTAGAACCATCTTCGTGCCGTAATCTATTACACTTTGTATGCAAATTGACAGCCGAAATTCAAGGAAAATGAAATCTAGAGAATTTCAATTGTAAAATTGAATGCCTGATGCATACGAAGACAAAGGCTAACACCAGAAATGCATATGCACCATCCATGGTACAATAAACGAGGTATAGTCACTAGCCCAACAACAAATAAACAGTTCGCTGGACTGTCAAAGTCACTTAAAAGAAAATGCCAAAAATGATGATTATTACGAATGTTTGATACAGAAATTTAGCCTTACAATCTTCAAGAATTGTCTTTGCCAAATTTGACTTTTTAAATATCTACAAGAAAAAATTGTTAATCAGCCGATAGCATAAAACTACCTTGTTTATTGTACCATGGCACCATCGGAATCACCCTTTTGTCTCGAAAAATCAAAGTCATTCTTGACAGTTCTGAAGTATGGAAAAAATTGTCATTGGAAAAAGTTGACAAACGGCTCACATTCAACACATTCAGCACTGTCAATGTCCGATGTACAAAATTACTAGTTTCGATAATAAATTGTGCCACATTTTGCGACACCACTTGGATTTGGTGGAAGAGGACTGTGGTATTTATTCCATTTGGAGTTTTTGTCCAAGGACACGCTGGAGGGCTGCTAAGGAATTCTTTGCGGACAAGCCACTGTGTCAAGCCCCATGGTTTCCGTTGGTCTATTGGATGGTCTTGGCCATAAGCACTTGGGGTTGTGTATGTATTTTGCCCTTAACAAAAAGGAACTGAACGAATGTCCCGCTTCCATAGGTATTCAGTTTCGGAGAGTTTGTGTCTATGGTTTGGGCAGGACCTAAACGAATATCGATGTGGCGCACCAGGAAATACTATGTCCTGCCGCATACGGTATTGCGGAGGTGTCGCTTGGCCGGAGCGTTAGTCATGCTCAACGCCTGGTTGCTGTTGTGGTATGCGGTAGTCAGGGTAAGTGTAAACTTTTGTAGCAGCCGTCAGACAACCTTCTGAACAAGTGGCCCATTTGCTCCGTCCACTAGGTCTCGCCGTCCCACATGACCCCGTGGTTAACTATAAACATGTTTGTGTTGGGCTTCGAGTTTGTCACCTGGCTTGTAGAACTCTGCCTGGGCGTCAGCCGAATGGATGTGCATACCATGTTTGCCTTTGTCTTGCCCCTGACCAACTACTGGTTTGTGCGGTGTGTTCGCAATGTCTTTCAACGGGCACTCGATTCGGGCGATGTGGACGAATTGCGCTTGTGGAGAATGTCCAAATGAGAGAACTGACCCCGGTTTCCACAAATGTATTGTTTAAATATGAGTAGCGTGTGAGGTGATAAAAGGACAGGCTCCGTTTCGGTTCGATTACTTACATTTATGAAAGCGCGCGCTATAAAAAAGGCCACTTCCGCTTTGCACATTGTGTCAAATTGCTAAAAGGTTTGGGGTGGAAAAAAATAAAGGAGAAGAACAAGAAAAGAAAATTAGTTTATCTTTAGCAAGCGAAACTTTTTAAAATTTTAAATCATAGGTTGTGATATAAAGAAATAACTTAAAAATCTAGTGCCGAAATAACTTAAAAATCTACTTGCTGCAACTCTCAGTTTGAAGAGAGAGAGAGAGGGAGAGAGAGTTAAGGGAAATGGACTGATATGCAGATTATTTTAGTATACTTTCACACCAAAATCAGTACCAACAAATACCAGAATGTCAGAAAAGGCAATAATGAAAAAATAGCCTTGCGTAAACACAAGAGGCAAGTTCAAAAGGAAATCATAAAAACTGATGGAAGTAAAGTTGCCTCATGAAAATGGGGACTTAGAAATGACGAACTTAGAATGAGAAGAAACGAAATTGTGTTATCGTCTTACGTGAAATAAAAATTCCAAAGCAAATAAATTCCCCTCTTATCCGTGATAGGGGTGATTGGGCTTAGTGTCGTTTTTACCTCCCTTTGTGTTAGCAGATTTGCCACAACAAACGTGTAAATTGATTTGAAAGATGCAACAAAACTAATTACCACAGCCGAATTTATACAGGGTATCCGTCGGGAAGGTATATTACTTTGTTTGTTTATAATTTTTGATTAAATAAAAGAGAATGACAATTATGCATGGAATAGAATATCAGATAAATGTCCGCCTCTGCTAGCTTCACAGATGCTAGCCCTTTTGAGCACATTCGTCATTACATTCTCACACATTTCACGCGGCATTTCATTAATTTCATTACGAATATTTTGTTGGAGTTGCTTTAGCGTTTCTGGTTTGTTTGCATAAACCTTGCTTTTCAGATATCCCCACAAAAATAAGTCCGGAGCAGTCAAATCAGGCGACCGTGGAGGCTAATCAACATCACCATTTCTTGAAATAACTTGTTGTGGAAAGAGGTCTCGCAGTAATTCCACTGTAATCCTGGCTGTATGCGATGTGGCACCGTCTTGTTGGTTACACATGTTAATCAAGCCCAAAGCATGCAGTTCTGGCGTTAAAAAGTTTTCAAAAATATCACGATATCGCTCCCCATTGACAGTTACCGTTACGCCGTTTTCATTTGCATAGAAGTAAGGTCCAATGATTCCTCCTGACCAAATTGCACACCAGACTGGCACTTTTAATGGATGCAAAGGTGACCGAGGAATAATTTGAGGTGTTTTCATTGCCCAGAACCGACTATTCTGTTAATTCACATATCCATTCAAATGAAAATGTGCCTCGTCACTCATTATGATTTTTAATGAAAATCAGGAAAATCATGGGCGAGCTGTAACATCCTATTGGCATATGGTCTTGTGGAAGAAGCTCTTGTGTCAACTGAATCTTAAATGGAAACAAATGCAAATCCTTGTGCAAAATTGTTCTTTGAAGGCCAAGCTCCTGAGCACGTCGTCGAATTGAGGTTGATAGATTGTTTTGAACACTTTCTTGAGCAGCAGTCCATGTTTGGGCCTATCAGCTACAGACCCTCTTTCTTCGAAATCATTCACTACACGATAACTCGTGCGTTTTGTGGGCACAGTAATCGATGGTTAATTTGATTAAATGTTTTAACGATTAAAACACGTTGGTTTATCGAACATTTTCGCATAATAAATTTTCCACATCTCTACTTCACGACTGCCTAATGTGAACTTTCAAGGCTAATGTTTACCGGCAAAACAAAGTAGTATACCTTCCCGGCGACACCCTGCATAAAATCTCATTTAATTTGCAGGCTATTTTCTTCCTCACAATTGCTTTTTTAAAAGTGACTTTTGAAATGTAGTAAAGGCCAAATTCTGTTGCTGCCTTCGAACAATATTTTGTCCGTACGTTCGTGGCATCCTATGTGAACTCCTATCGGAGCCGGCCTATGGGCACCGTAGTGTTTCTATCCAAAATCAAATTAGCCGTATGTTTTCAAGGCGCTGCGGTTCCAACTTGGCTCTCCTTGACATGTGCCTAGACTGTCTCTACGGTAGAGCGAGCTTCGACTTCAGCTGTATTTGCATTGCATCTTTGCGTTCGCATTGGCAGATTTCTTTGTACCTGCGATAATGAATTCCTTGCGGATGACCGCAATGGTATCGATTGCAGCTGGGATAATCCCTCCTTTAATCTCAAGCGAACCAAATACATACTAAACAATTTCAGTATTGAGTGCTGAAAAAACAAACAAACTGAGTCAGCATATTTACTAGCTCCTCCATAGCGAGTCAAGCTGCTGTGCAAGGGGAAAGGTGGCAGCTCACTCACCTAATGGACTCCTTGTGAAGACACAAAGACACTCAGCCCCACTGAGCCACGAAATGCTGTGGGTGCTTGGGTATGTTACAGCACAGATTTTGTGCTTCGGTATTGTGGTTTTTCATCTCGTCTTTTTCCCCCTTTTCAGAAGCGGTGGCCGATGGAGGATGCGAGGGGTAAACTTTTTATGCCCGGTGCCTGGTACGTAGCACGTCGAACGTACGTAGTAGAAACTTAGATACTTTGTGTTCATTTGCCATGATGCTGCTGTTGTTGTTGGTGCTGTTGCTGCTGCTGCTATTTTCAAGTTTGTTTTTGTTTGTGCGGTAAAGTGGTATGCAAATTTCCACATGAATTCCTAGAGACTTTATTTCGAAAAGGAGCGACAGCCAACAACAACACGACAGCAGGAGCGACGAAGTAATACAATTAGAATGGAAACAGCAAGAACAACACTTGTGGTGCGCTCTCGCCGTACTGCGGCAGGCACAATTAACAAGAAACAATAATATTTGAATACTCGAGATATTTTTGTTTAAACTTTTTTTTCTCGTTTTGGTGTTTTTTTTTGGTTTTGTTGCTGACTCGTTCTATTGTTTGTCGGCCTGTTTGTTTGCTATCATTGTTTATCAATTCACGAAAAGTTGCAAAGGACAGATGTTTCGAATGAGGCTGGAGGCGACACAGGCTGGAGTGCTCCCAACAACAGTTCGCCCTCATCTGGTTATAGTTAATAAAAAACCGATTTGACATTGTTAAGAGAACATTACGGACAGTAGCAGCAGCAGCCGGATCGTCAGGGTCCGCGTACTACGTTGCCATACGAGTAAATGCAAATTACCACCACCACTTAAAGCCCTGCTCGACTCGGCAGTGATGGCTACGATTTTCTATTTGGTACCAAAGCACAATTCAGAGCTCGTGTATCCAAGTATTCGAGCTAAACATCCGCATTAAATGTATCCATAGGAATGTTGGTGGGCGAGAGCAAAATCCTAACTGGTTTTTGTAGTTAACTCATCATCGTTTCGTGGCGATTGTATCTGCTTTGCAGAACAAGCCATTGTTTGCTTTTCATTAAAAATTTACATTCATTGGTGTGTGTTTCATTATGTATTTTGTTTTTGCTATCGCTCATTTAAATATTCAGATTCATTGTGTCTGCAACGTATTCACTGTTTCTATTACAACTCAGTCTATTACAAAAATTTTCTTTCGCAGGGCCTCATTCTCTTCCTTGTCAGTCTCTTTTCACTTGCAACAATGGGATCGGCAAGAGTTCCTATTACTACAGTTTCAACAAAATTGAATTTACTTTAGCATATTTCAAGCTAAGAATTGTGTACATTTTACAATATGTGTTGAAAGTAATTCACTTTTGCTCAAATTGATTGAAAAAAGAGCGATTTGAAATATTAGTCTTGTACCTGGGAAGTAACACGAAAGAGAATGAAGGTTTTTTACATTTTTGTAATCTTTAAAGATACCAAAAATTAAAAACAAAATGTGAAAGAAACAAATACGATTAGGGAGGTATAAACACAAAAATATCTGAAAATTTTGTCGGAGCTGTGGACCAAAAATCGACCGCAGCCGCCTCTATACTTAATAGAATGATGAGCGAGTTTCCGTAAAATCCAGACCAATTAAGTGATAAATCCTATGTGATGGAAATTGAATATATTCTATTGATGTTGATTTGGTCAATAGTAAAGAATTTGCCTCAATTGATTTCACTTCTTTTGCTTTTAATCGTAATGGAAGTTTAATTTGCACCCTCTTCAAAAAAAGCAATTTGATCTAGATCAGTTTTCTACTAAACTGGGACAATCGCAATGAAGCCTCTATAGGTCATCGAGTGGATGAGTGTCAACTTTTCAAGGTTAGACAGAAGTCCACGTCTATCTAACCTAGATCAGTTTTCTACACGAACCGGCTTATTTTCGATTCAAAGCTTTACAAATTCAGGTCGTTTTGCCAAACAAAAAATCGACAAATAGTTGGCAAATCAATTATTTCCCGAAAACTACGAGCTTTGTCAGTCTGAAAAGACTGTAATGTTTGACCATAACATGTTTAGTAAACGTTTTCCCATTAAACATACCGGTAATGCTTTACAAAAAAAACCTAGCCGAAAGTTGTTAAAATCCAATCAAAGATGTGTGAAGGTTTCACCACTGGGATTTCTGTTTAAAAGCCCAACACACTATGAGTCTATTCAGACTGCCCGAAACTAGAAGTTTTCTTTTTCTCAAAAAAATCAATCAAAAGGTTGGCTGCACTATTTTTTTTAAATACGTTGAACGAGCACAAACACTACTATGAAGTTTGGTACGGACCTTTACAGATTGGGAAAAACGAGACCTTTTCGTGGCCGTTTTCTCTGTATAAAAAAATTAGAGTTGCCAACTATTCGTTGCATTTGTATGGGGAGAACGATCTGCAAACTATTATTTTTTCACGAAAATGTCGTTTAAAGTCGTAACACTGTACCACGACAATACAGAGTAAACCTGAAGCTCTCCTTGTCCATTGGGGCGTATAAGTTTTATTATCATTAAATTTAATGTTAATCGTACCTAGGTCCATAAAGGGAAAAACGTTAACTTTTTTTCAACAAGGTAGTTACATTTTTTACATTTAGCTTTCTCATCTTTGAGTCCTCCGGCATGTGTTTTTTTATTTTGAACATTAAAAAGGTACCAAAGCCAAAAGACGCATTGCGGGAAGCAGATACCTGCCAAGCCCAGGAAGAACCTTTAACAGTAGAAACTACAACATTGTTGCAATTTAACGTGAATATACGCCACTAGGGACAAACGCTCCTTGAGGCCTTCGGGGGTTTCCAACTCAAGACTTGCTGTGTTGGCATATCCTTTCTTTTGGTGAGTGGTTGAGTGCCATCTTACACCTCTGATTCTCTATGATCTAAGCCAAGCCAAAACTTTACTCCGAATGCCTGTACATAGTTGAAAGGGTTAATGATAAAGTTCTAGAAGCTTTTAATCACCTGCGGCACTGGATTGCGGACTCCAATAAAACTTTTCTACTTTCAGTTTGAATGCAGAAATTTGCTATATGCCACCATCTAAACATAGAAAATGAATCCAAGATGTTTTTTATTCTGCCGAAGGATATTTATGGTTTATCTTTGAGAGTTCAAATAACAGAGTACCCCTGCCCACGTTAGGAATGACAGTTTGAAATTGTTTAAGCTCGTTGGAAATGTTTTAAAAGTAAAGAAATTGGATTCCATATAAACTGAAGCCTAGGAGCGTTGAAAGATGTATTTGCAAATGTTCCGAGCATAACCAAACGGTATTTAGCTAAAGCGTTTAGTCATTAGTAACAAAAATAGATTTATTACGCCAACTCGACGAAGAACAAATCATGAAGACATGCAATCATGTTTAAATGTAGACCATCTCAAGGAATATTCAAGAAAAACAATTCTGGTTGTGTATTCGAGAGATAAGCTTGGTGACGTGTATCATCAGATGCTCAAAGCTAAATAAAAGATAACCGGGGTCTAAACCAAAAACACCTTAAATTAAGCGTAGTTCAAAAGCATAAAACTTGATGGGCAAATCCTTCAACTACCACCATATTAAACTTATGGTTAATACTTTTTCCGATCGATAACGTATTGTCTGTACGACCAGCAATTGTTATCATATAAAAATAAAAGAAATTTGTTCGATTCGTTGATAGCCTCTATTGATACAGTGTATTTCCGAAGCAGTAACCCTATGTTGATACAATTATGGCTAACAAAGACAATAATTATAAAATATCCTCGGCACTACTAATGCTGATGAATTCCAGATGTTCCTACCCATGATTCCTATATGACGCAAGACTTCTCACTAGTCTACGATAATTTTTGAACAAAACTAACATTCTGTAAAAGTGTCACAAGGATAGTAATGATGAACTACAAAATTGTTAAAAGAAACCTTAAACGATGTTCATTTTGAATACCAACCATTTCAGAGGTACAACATCGCCGAGCTTCAATATTGTGGTCCCAAGTTTGCTTTCTACCGACATGCAGACGGACGGACAGTTATTTTAGATTATTTAGGATTATATAAACCCAATTAAGACAATTAAGAGATTACCGAGCAATTCGCATTTATAGGGTCCCAATATATTCACCCTGATTATGTAAGGCGTAGTTGTGTCGTATTTTAGACGTTTTTTAAAAATGGTATTATGTATGGCGAAAACGACAAAAATACGACTCTGAAATAAAATCTATTACAAATATTGGTATTATGTATGTCGTAATAAAATGTCAAATTGGGCATTTATTGGCGTTTAAGTTTTTGTGCCCGACAGCTCTGTCGACAGACTGTTTCATAATATTAAAAAAACTTTAATTATTGTTTTACCCTGTGTTTTTTCAATCTGTTACAAAATCTTTGCTGTCGAAAATTTTACATAATACCAAAAAATTTAAAAAACGACTACGACTACGCCTGCTGTCGGAAAACGACTACGCCTTACATAATCAGGGTGATTATCAGATAGCAAATAAATTGAAAAATCAATATTTTGAGGCGTTGAAAACGGAAAAACAAAATGAATGAGACAAAGGTAGAGAATAAAAATCTATTTTCTAAATAACCCACTCACCTTATTTACATGATCGCGCAGAACATTTGAGTACACCATTGCCACTGCCTCCAGAGCCATAAATGTGATGTAGCCAATAATCCAGGGAACTATTAGACCGGGATTTTCCTTTTCGAAATAATTAAAAAGAAAATAATAAAGATTAAAGTCAAATTCTAAAAAAAATAAATTATAGTATTTTACAAAATTTGTTTACAAAATGGGCCGCAAACTCATAAAAAAGGAACAACAACAAGAAATGAAAAAAAAGAGTTTTAAGTCTAGAAGATGTGCTCTTTTGTCCTTTAAGAGCTGTGTAAATGCAACACCTCGACTGCGAATATTTCTAACATTCAACAATTAAAAAATATTACCTAAACAATTAAAGCACGCCGAAGATTTACACGTTAAACCCCTCAATACCGCAATACCGCTTCGTACGGTTTAGAAAGAAATACCCCATGCTTCAATAAAAAAATAGTACAAACCCGATCCAATTCAAAACGACGGTTGTGCGGAGCCTCGCCTGTCAGGGCATTAACAAGACACCAAGTCGGCGGACTAAAGAAACGCTTAACTCAAAATGTCTTTCCATTGTCATCTTGTCAATTAGTTAGTAGGCGTGTTTTTTCAAAGCTTGACGTAAAGGCGACAACTCACTCGCTTGTTTTAAATCACTGCCAGAAATCTCACATAACTCAAAATGTCTTTCCATTGTCATCTTGTCAATTAGTTAGTAGGCGTGTTTTTTCAGAGCTTGACGTAAAGGCGACAACTCACTCGCTTGTTTTAAATCACTGCCAGAAATCTCACATTGATTTTTGTGTTTATTATATAAGTAGGCGACTAGCTTAGATTCTTTTAAATTTTTAATCGAGATCACGGGACCGGCAGTATATCGCATTTGTTTAACAACAGGGTATTAACTCCAAATGCTCAGTAGGCAAAAACGATTTGCCCCTCCGTAACATTTGAAAAAAGAGTGGAGCAAACGGTGTAGGGGTTTTCAGTGAATCGAGACGACTGCAAAAAAAAAAAAAATTAAAATGAAGAAAGAGTTTATACTCCCTAGCTAAACAAGTGCGTTAGGGAGCAATATGTAAACTGTTTATGGTTTTAAAAAGCTTTTCGTTAAGTGTACGTTATTATAAAATAAAAGTGAGGGATTATTGAAATATTCACTCCCGATATATTAAAAATCCATTCATATTCCATTGCTTCAGAAACTCAAAACTACAGACTTCCGACATCCTATAAATTGGAGCTGAGCCAGCACATCTGAAAAGAGCTTTTCTTTGATCCAAAATCTATTCACCAACGTCCTGCCAACATTTGCGTTGTTGGGTTGTGTTATCAAACATAGATACATTCAAAATTTTTTAATAATGAAGTTCAAAATGTAATATTTACAATCTATGGATGGAGTAGCATGTCTACATTTTACATTTTCCTTTCATGATGCCTTCATCATGGACGGCATTTGCATCGAGGTATATACATATACATGTACAAAGTTATGTATGAGTAAATTTGTCCATTTATGGATATCCTATGCTTGATAATCGAAAGTATTGCGCAGAAAGGTTTCGAAAGTTGAGGCACGGGTTGTTTGCCCTTCCGTTACGCACCGTTCCACTTGTTATGTTCTATTTGGCTTAATAAAATGATTTGCCATATAATAGGAGTGTTTTATGTGACAAGACTGAATATTTCGATAGTTCTCGATTAAAAGAGCAACTATCTGTGCGGAGATGCATAGAATCACCAGTAGAATTAGTATTTTTCCACACAAAATAATGTGTTTGATAGATAGCCCAAATTCACTTAGAACGTCATTTTCAATGCAAAAAGGCGCATTATAAACAATAAAATATAACACATCTTTAGGTTTCATTATACCTGTACAAATTGGAATACTAAGCAAATTCCGCTTATAATGAATGCTTTAGTTAAATTTCCATAGCGAAAATGCTAGATTGGCAAATAAAACAAACCTAATATTTTCCTTAAAACTCGAACTTACTCGTATACTAAGCCGATGCTGGCCACCGGCTCTTAGCAAACTCACTAGAAAGGTCGCAGGTTTTGAAAGTTGCCAAAGGATGCAGGATGCCAATCGAGAGATTTTAAAATGTCATGTCACACAAAAAAGTCGTCTTTATAGAATTTAATTTTACAAGTCTTAAGTATTTACGTTCACTCGCCGCCTCAAAAAACCGGAGGCAAATTCATTGAAACACAAAAACTGTACATAATTAATAATTAATAACGGTAATAATAAATAAATAAATAATATTTAAATGAACAGCAAACGAGCAAGTTACAGAACAACAATTCAGCAGGTGGGGACGGCTGCCATTCAGACAGTCATTGTTCGAGTCCTGGCTCGGTGGCTGTGCCTGCGATAACATTCTGATGTACATGTACGAGTGTATCGTACGTACATATGTATGTATTTGATAAAAAAAAGTCTGTGTAATGTGTATATAAATGATCCTTCGAATATATGTAGGTATGTACATTAGAGTTGGTAATGCAAAACTGTTTTTGGTAGTGCTTTTAGGCGGAACTTGAGAAACAGACAGTACGAATTAAAACAGGTAAGAAAGTCAGTTCGGCCAGGTCGAACCTGTTTTAACCATGCGGGACCGAAATGTCCAGGCACAATACTCTTTTTGCAGTATTAAGTGTGTCCCAACCAAATAATTAAGATTCGTTAAGCAAATACTCAAAAAAGTTTTTACCGAGGTACCTTAAGTCCCTTAAAGGGAAACATTTTTCCCCTGGGCCGATTTCGCCCATTTACAATCCTAAACCGTTTATGACCAACTTCCATTATCATGCTAAATTTCAGGATCCTAGGTTGATTCGTTTTATTGCTACCTTACTTGTTACAGACATGCCGCCGGATGGACATGGCTAGATCGTCTTAAAATTTCTCGACGATCAATAATATATGTACGTAAATACTTAATAGGGCTTCCGATCAATATTCCGTGGTGTTGAAAGCAGAATGAAAAAGTTAGTATCCCATTCACCTTTCGGTGGAGGGTATAAAAGTTGAGTCTTTCTTAGAGATTTGGAAAAAGTATCGAATGTAAGGAAGAGGAAAATATAAGAGAATTCGCTGAGACGAAGTGTGTCGCGACCCAGTCTAACGTACATACATATGTATTTTTATACATTTATGATTGTATACCCGTATGAGGGCCGGAGTGGTGGGAGTAATACTTTAATATCTACAAAATAAAATACGTTTTCATTTTATGCGTATTCTCTGTTATTTGACTGCTGTCGGTTGTTCTTTTTGTTGTTGTTGCTTTTGTAATAAACCAAATTTTTTATAGCGAGTTTTTGAACAAAAACATCTTTATTTTTTCGCTACGAATTTGCTATTCTTTCACATCTGACTGTGTGTGTGTGCGAGCTTGTGTTTTTGTATCTAAGTGTGTGTATGTGTGTAACGTGTCATAAAGCAACACTGTCGACACATGTTCATGATGATATTTTTTCCATCAATTCTGTGTTCTTTTTTTTCTAATTCAGTTGTTATCTGCAACACTCGACGGAATTTGTCGGAAAATGGCAAAAAGCTAAAAAAACACACACACAAACCAATGTCGTTAGTTCCGTTTCTATATTCGTCCTGGTAGGTTAGAGATATACGTTTACACTACAGGATACATGTGTGGGGGATAAGCAATCTTTGCATATCGAGCACGCATACACACACAGTCACGCACAAACAAAAGTAACTACAACAATTCATCTGCAGTTCAAATTTACTCAAACTTACCTTTAAAATTCCAAACAGCAGCATTACGCTTAAAACGATCATAAACATTTGGGTGCCAATTATGGCGAAATACGCGATTTGGACACCTGCAAAATACAAAAAAAAACAAAAGACGTTTAGTTAAGTTGATAATAATAGTTTTGTGAAATTTTTAAATACTAAAACAAAAGTGGTGTATATGGGCTAGGATATTCGTCTTTACTTACTCAAGCAACAAATTTTCTTGTTTTTGGGAGACACACAAAGAGAAAAAAACGGTATGACATCGGTCCGAAGTACAAACATTCGGTTGGACATTGAACATTTTCCATTGCAATCATCACACGATGATAACAGAGTGGAGGACCCACAACATAATAGTTAAAAAAACTAAGGGATAATATCTGCTTAATTAAGCTGGAATATTCATTTTAAAAAAATTGTTATCATCACCAAATATTGGATAAATTAGCAATTTTCTACACAACTTTTGGTTGGCAAATATTAGCTAGAACAAACAATTATTTTCAAAATTATTCGTTGGCACAACTACCAGTTATGGCAACTAAATATGTTTCCTATAATCGATTAATTGTGTGTGTTAAGATTAAAATATTCTCTTATTATCATCTTTTGGTATTTCGAACTAAATATCCATTTTTGTTGTACAAACCAACTGATTATTTCTCTGTGTGTAGAATACCTGGTGTTTTTTATAATGTGTCAAAGAGGCATGCGTTTGCAATATTTTAATAGGTTTGAGTCTGAAACAATGACATTAAGTTGTGTATCCGGCTTGCAAATAACTAGCCTCAATTTAACAGATTAGTAAGCCATAACAGTTGGCTATTTCTTGGCAAATTGCTTCTGAGGAGACTGCCTTTTTTGCCGCTTAATTTTCAAAATGTAAATGTCTCTTACTAGTACAAAAGATGTCTGTTTCACTTGACAAAGCGATTAACTCCAAAAACAAGGTGACGTTTTCATTTAATACTTTTGTGGGTCTGCCTGCGAAACAGTAAAAATATTAGTTTATTTTCTGAATGTGAGCAAAATTATATTTTTTATTTTAAACCCTAGGTCATGGTACAATAAACAAGGTAGAGTTATGCTATCAGCTGATTTAGAATTTTTTTCTCGTAGAAATTTAAACTATCAAATTTGAAATTTGATAAAGGCAATTCTTGAAGTATGTAAGGCTAAATTTGTGTATCAAACTTTCACAGTAACCTTCGAACATTCACAAAAATTTATTTTTAGCTTCTTTTTCAAGTGTCTTTGACAGTTTAGCGAACTGTTTATTTGTTGTTGGGCTAGTGACTATACCTCGTTTATTGTACCATGCCCTAAGCAAAACTGACATGATTTTTCTAAGATTCAAAAAGAAGGTTTTAAATTTAGGAATCTTCATTTTAAAATATTATTAAAAATGGAGTCAAAGAAACCAGCAAAGGGTTGTTAATCGCTCTGGCTTGTCAAAGTCGCTTATTGGCGCTCATATGCTATTCTGATCCACACGACATTTAATGCTATTGGAAAAGGACAATTACTCTATCACTCTTGCCCGGGTGTTGTGTGTTTGAGTCCCATAAACCTCTGCGAAAGCTAGCCATATTGTCATTGTCTGACCTGCTCCTTCAATCCAATAAATAATATTAAATTACGTTGTGTTCCGCTTAATGTTATGGAAATCCGTGTCAAGTTCATGCATTACATTTGACTTATTTCCCCAGTTCTTGATTCAACTAATGCAAAAGTACAAAATAATTTGGTTTTAATTGTTCATATCCAAAAAGTATTCGGTTTTAATCTCAAATCAACTTTCGCCCCATACTCGGTTGTAATTAATTATGTAAAAACACAAATGGACGACCCTTTAAAATTAAATTTATGAAATTAAAATACCTCTCGGTTTCGTAAAATCTTAGGTATCAAGCGAGTTTTGAAAGAACAGGTCGAATTCCCCGCTTGTTAACTCAATTTCGAAAATGGCATTTGATTCAAAATAGCTTGTGAGCGACGGCGATTATATTCGTCAACTGAACGCTGATTATTGATGCTCTAGGGGCAGAGACAGACACACAGGAGCAAACGGATTGCATGCTATTGTCAAGTGTGAGTATATCAACATGTCCACGTGTGTGCCGTCGGTCGGTATTGGATTGGTGGCTCTGCGGTCATATCGATTTTGTCAGCAGCACTCAGTACTTCTTGTGCCTCGTGATGACATGGATACAAATGAATATTTGCATATCTCTCTCTCTGTTTCAACAGGGGACAGCATGACTGGGTGAATGTATCATCTATTTGTTGCCGTTAAATGGAATTGGTTGAACATTGATGGTGTACTCAGACATATGTACATACATACGTATACCGTAGTTGGTAGGTATGTTTGCAAATACATACAAACAACGATGGCATGTCATCGAAGAAAAGTACGAGTATTGGTACTTGACCATTCATACCGCATCAAGATGGAACCGATGAGTTTGGTTTCATCAATTTTATCTAGTACTCGTAGCTGAAACATCACAATTGCATATTGTACGCTCATAATTTGTTAACCGCCTCTGTGGTATGAGCGTGAGTGTTGGAGGACACAAAACACAGCACCGTACAGCAGCCAAGCAGACTAACTTCGTTTCGAGAGGATTTGTCAGATTACACGATTACCCACCCATTTTGTGGTAAGTTTCATTTTGAAATTGAAGCTGTTAACTGCTCACTCGCATGCACGCTTTGAGTTATCACACAAAAAGGACGCACAGGCTCTATTGCCATTCACTCAACTATGGAAATGTACATGGAAACACATATACTCATATACACACGTATGTACGAGTATGTGTGTAGGTATGCCAAAACAAACTTACCATAGTAGACGTCCTCCAAGTCCGTGGACTTGTCTATGTTGATACTTATACGCCACGAGTATATCAGCACTATCAGCAGCGATATGTTCTGCAAAAGAAGAAACCATTCAAACACACACATCCAAGTATACGCTTAGTGGAAATATATATCAGAAAACTTGTGGCATCACATCGTTCGTATCATTATTAATGTCCTCGTCCAAAGTCGACGTCAACTGCTCACTGGTCTGTATTAATGTACATCAGTGTGTGTAGACGTGCATATTATGTACATACGAGTATATACGTACTACATATGTGGTTCATTAATAACATTAATAGCTGTCATTTATTTAGAAAAAACACAACAACGAACTGAGTGATACCACGCCATTATGGTTATGACACAGCCACAAATGTACCTATGTACATACGGACAAACATATGCATGCATAGACATACATACATACATACATATGCCCATATGTGTGTAAGTTTATAGAGATGTGTATATTAATTGTACGTATGTGTATTATTTTGTACTGTGTTAATGTAATTAGTGTCATAATTTTATGTAAAATCCCAAAACCACCAATGCACGTAGAGCGAGAAGAAAGTGAGAGAGAGATGATAAATTACCACTATTTCGGTTTTAAAATACAAGCACGTATAAAGAACGCACTTGTCTTTATTCGTGTTGCTTTTTGACAGTAATAACGGATTTTAGAGAGAAATGTTACAAAGGATCCTCTCCCTGATATTTTCAAGTATGACACGCATTTTTGAGTTTACCTGCGTTGTCTTTAGGTCACTCTATCTGATTTGGGAGAGAAAACTTGCATGGAATTATTCCTCTGATATTTGAATATTAAATGCTCATTCTGTAGAGAGCACTATTTCTTATTGGTAGCTGTGTAAGTCTCCTGCTTATTGGTGCATACTTTTAGGGACATTTTCTCTGGACCAATTGCGTCCGCATAGCTCGTTAGCAAGAAAATCGTTACTACTCAAAACTTCATACATACTTATTTTGCTTGTATGCTAAGCACCTTTCAAAGGAGCTTGCTTACTTATACTGTTGTCAAGGACGTAATAGTGGGTAGGTTTCTAAAAAGTTGGTCCTGAATAAAACAAAATATTTTGGATTTTAAAATTACTCTATAATTGAAAAGGAAATAATAATTAAAAACGGAATGATAGAAACTTGTTGACTGCATTTTGAATCACGGTTTGGTTCTATTAAATGCAATGTTCAATAGAAAAAGATAAGGCTAAGCTTACCATTTTTTACAAAAAATAAAAATACCGCATTCTGAGAAAAACATTTTTTCATATCGAAAAAATTACTTATTAGATTTACTATTACGATAGTTCTTTGTCCGTTAACGTATTAGGCCCCACAAATGTAGCCAGAATAGTGTTTGCTTTTGAAACTGAACTTAGATGGTTCGAAGAAATCATTCTAAAAGTTGGCAATACCAAAAACCAAAACCGGAAAAGTGTTACTCGTACTACTTGGGTGTATCACGACTGTTATTCAAATCTTTATTCTGCTTATTTCACTCATCCCATTACAAAACAAATGGAAAGCTGTGCTGTCACATAGTTGCCACAGACTACCAAATGCTTAATATAGATTCCTAATGCTACTTAGTTACAGTTACTTTTAAAATAACGTCTAACAACTACGAACTTGCATACAATTCCGATCCCTACTACTTACATTCCTTAATAGGCATTTGCCCGTACATACATATGTGCTTTGTAAAATGCTAAGGGTAACATTTATTGTTTTTTTTACATTTTATACACGTGTACACTTTTTTATCAAAAGAGTGTGTGTGTAGGTGTAGAGTTATATAAGCACTAAGTATCGTTTTTAATGTTTGTTCCGTGCAAGATATTGACGCCGTGTTGTTTTTATTTTGGCACAAAAAATGTGTCATTTTTAATGAACATCGACATATGTACAAATGTATGCATGTGTGTGTAAGAGATGTCGATCTTGAATCCAGACTTTTTCCGTGTGAGATTCCCAGATTTTTTTGTATGTTCTTAAGATCCTGTTAGATCTCATAAAAGATCAATTTAGCTAGTATCTAAGGGTATACGTAGATTCGATATCTCAAACCGTTCTTGTTAAATAATAAATTTCCTATTCGAATCCCAATCAGATTCCAGTAATTGACGCCGTGGGTGGTTTTTTTTCCAACGCTGCCTTGGAAAGATCTTTATTCTTTATCCACAATGAAAACGAACCATCACCTATAAAAATATGTATGTTCTCCTCTATGGCTGATTCGTTCCGTTTCAGATATTGTGGCATATGCACTGGACAGACAGTTAGCATCTTCTCAAAATAACCCTTTCGAGTAGTTTCGGGGATTTGCATCCCTAACCTGTGCGTGTGTGTGTGTTCGTGAGCACGTTTAAAATATGGTGGTACGGCAGCATTGTTAGGCCAGCCAGTAAACGAAGCATGTAGCGGAAATACATAGTGCAGCTTGGCGTATGAGCAAGTGTACACTGTACTACACCACCCACCACGTATGTGGGCACTAATTGTTGTTAGTGTGCCCTGTCTTGCAGCCGACTGAACTTAGCACACTAATAAAACACATTAATGAAGTTATAAAATTTTGTTTATTACAATTTGCCGGCATATTTCCATAGGAGAATTTAAATTCTGAGCACGTTCCGGCAATCAACATAAATTATTAGAGAATTTAAATGAAATTGCTGGTAAGTGCGGTGGGGTGAGGGCGGGAGTATGCAGTGCTGGTGCCGAGGCGACACTTTCGTTGGACGGCAGCAGAAGTGTGTATGTGGGCTACATAAACACCGAGAGGACTGGCCTTGAATTGCCTTGCCTCCAGTTAGGCAGCAAAATCCTTCCCCAAGGTTGTTGGTCCGACCAAGTTCGTACCTGGCACAGCGACAAACAGTTGTTTTCGCCCGGTGCTATTGTTTGGGCACTAGAGAGTCTTTGTCCGAACATGAGTTGTCATGCCTAGCAAGGCGCTAGTAAAGCTAGAGACAAAGTCGTAGTCGTACATGTGGGTGATGTGTTAAATGGGTTGTCTGTTGTTTCTTGTAAGTGATGATGTTGGTGTAGGTGATGCAATAAATGCATGCGGACGGACACATACACACACACATACACATTCATTCGAATATGTTTCGTGTTCATGTTCACATTTTAATACTTACAATTGTGTAAATTGCACTTGTTATTGCCAAATTTTTTGCATGCATCATGCGACAGCATCCGGTGGCCGTTAACGGTCCGTAGGGATACAGTATCACGGATTTCATCTTTTCACCAGCTCCGGCAGCAACAGCAGCAGCCACGCAGCTCTTGTGTTTTGTTTTCATTTTTCGTTAACGGCGGCCCACTACCAGCGGCAAATGCGGCGGCATGCAGAGACAGACGATGGCAGAGCGCAACACTTCGACATGGTTCTTCCGCTTCAGTTAATCCGTGTTTCACACGAGCGACTCACTCACACACTCGCGCGTTTACCGACACCCATTAACGGGTCGTCTGGGTCTGGTAAAATAATCCGACTCTGGCTGCGCTCGCAACGCTCAACTATGAGCGTGTGTACATGTCGTGTTTGTACAACATGCAATTGGTCCTTGTTAGCTCCTGTTGGAAGTGTAGGTGTTAGTGCGCCTTTGGGGCTGTTGCAAAAGGCTTTGATTGGGCGGCTGTTTGTTGTCTTCCAAGTCAATTAAACATTTGCAGAGGCTACAAATACAAGAGAACCATATTTTAACAAACATGCATACATATGTGTGAACATCCAAACATACAAACAGACAATATTAATCACAATCAAATCCGTTCGCAACTATTTGCCAACGAGTATCTTATCCTAGAATGTAGTTGTTGCTGTGGTTGTCGTTCGTAAGACCCCAGGATGACTAAAAAAAACAGAAACAAAAATGAAGGACGCGTGTAGATATGACCTCAGGGTGTGCTAAGGTCAGAACATGCAAACATCAACGTTCCCCTTTACTGCCCCTAACGACTATGAAGCGAATCCGTAACGATTTCCGGGCTGCAAATTGCGCAACTCTCGTTCCAGCCCCTTATTTAAAGAGGTTTCGTGTTGCCCTTAACAAGATTACAACTGTGACTGTTACGCTGTGATTGACGTTTTCTTAAACAAGCAACGCTTGTTTCGAATTCGATTGAAGATACAGTATTGATTGAGACACTTTATAACGGCAATAATTTCAAACATTCTAAAGTCGGTTATTGTATAATACGCGTTAAAATTGTTTTTCTTTTTGAAAACATATTGAACAGGGATTGTTGCCTGCTTCTATTTTGTAAAATAAGGCATTTTTGTACAAAATGGCACAGGACATGTACATATTTTGGTTGAATCGATATCATGGGTGTTGTTTTTCTAATGACAGATTTGTATTTAAGAGCTCAAAATCTAAAAAACTACCAGGCAGTGCTACCAGTCAGTCAAATAGTTAGCAACTTTGTCTACAAATCCATATCCTGTCGACACAACAAACCAAACATCTTCAAAATTAGGAATCAAACAAACTATTGTGGCACAAAAATGAGTGCTGTTCGTCAACTGTGTGTCATAAACATAAGAGTTATGACCTTTTTGACAACCCTCCTTTTAGATATTTTTATCCGATACAAAAAAGTCTTTTGGGTCTTTTAGAAAGAACGATTTTTTCGCACCGAAAGGAATATCTCAAATTATGAACCTTTTACAATTAAGCCCATAAGCTGCTTACAGCTGTTAAATGATTGTCGTGGAAATTGTGGTCCTACGCAGCGCACGGATGCCTATAATCTTGCCCACTTATGTTTATGTTTTACAAAACTTGAAGGCATGTTTCCGTTACATTAGGTTGGCCAGAAACATATTAAAGAATTCGCCGCGTTTAAGACCACGTGCTTATACAAATGTTTAAAGAAAATAAATGTTTGCCGCCCTCACTCAGTCGGGAGCGTTTGCGGCAATTGTTGAAATTGAGCGCAGACCCATTCTGCCGAGTGTTTCACCCCAGGAATGGCTACTACTTCTTGGAACGTTATAACCCTAATGTCTCGTAATAAAGCGTAAATACGTACAGCAAATAGAGTTGCCAACTTGCAACAGAAACTATTGTGGCCATAATGACGGTAATTTGTGGTCGTTTCTTTTATTGCTGACAATTTGACAAAGCAAACAACGACATAAAGAAGTAACGGAGACAAGCAAAAGCAACAATTACAAAAGTTGACATGTCAACACAAATTTGTCCCCAAAGAAATGATTTTTGTTACTTACACACGCATGTATGCACACACACACGCGGTTGTAGAACACACAGACAGAAAACAAAAGCGAGAGAGCCACAAAGAGAGCGAGAGCGATACCAAACCAAAGCCTAATAAATAGAAGGTGTTTAAATTTTGCACGAAAGTCTTAAATTAGTGACACATACAAAATTACAGGCATTAACAGAACGGGAGACAGAGAAAAAGAGTCAAGACCTCAACAAGGACGATAATGGCGGCGACGACGGCGTCAACGACGGCAACAAACATTTCATATTTCGCTTGTTCCCATTTAAAAGGACACGAGGAATAATTTTACTCAAAGGCCTCTTTAATATGAAAACAATTTGGCTTTTGGTAAAAGTTTTCTCTTCACCCCCCCCCCCTTGTTTTTTGTGTAGTAGTGGTCGCTGCCTAGACGTGGCCAAGACCCTCATCCAAGTTTTTCATTGCGGTCAAAAGGCCTCACATTACAGGAATGCTCTCGTTTTTGTGCTATATTCGGTTACATCCTGCCGAGGAGTTCTCGGTGGGTTGCCGCCTTGCTGGGCTTGCTGATTTCATGAGGTTTAAAAATTAGTTTTTTAACGCCCTCAGCAAAATGTTGCGGTCAGTCACATCAAAGGAATATCCTATCTCTCTGCACGAGCTTTGGCAAATATCGTAAAAAGAATAATAGAAGAGGTTACATCAACAACAACGAACAACAAAAACAACAACAGCAATAATTATTATATAATCTAGGACAGATTTTTAGATTTCGAAAGGCTTGTTGTTGTTGCGGATCTGCTGCTGCTCTCTTGTTCTTTTTGTTGTTGTTTCGAAGAACATGAAATGTCACCAACGACCAACTTTGTAAAGCAGAATAATGAACAAACCCAAACTAACAACAGCAACAACAACAAAAAACGTTTAACTTCGCCTTAGGTTTTGTTGCGAACACAAAAAGAGATGTAAGTACATTAGACTGGGTCACGACCAAAGGGTGGAAAATCCGTCCCATTTAAGCATTGGTTTTCTAAATGACTTGGGAGCTCAGGTTTTGTACGAATCTTTTGTTTTTTTAGTTGATGAGGCCAATAGTCAATACATTGCAGTATACCCAACTTGTTTTACTCTAACAATGCACTGGTCAGTATTTGAGTTCTTGTCCCAATTTGTTTAAGACTTGATTTTATATCATGGATTTCAAACCTCTTCAGGGGGTACTCAGTCATATTAAGACAATGTTCGCAATAGGTCTGCTGGCGGTGGTTTCAATGTCCATTTGCCTTTTCCATTTTTGGATCTTTTAAACGCATTTAGAGATGTACGACATTAGGGGATCCTTTACAGGTTTCAATGTCTATTTGCCTTTTCCATTTTTGGATCTTTTAAACGCATTTAGAGATGTACGACATTAGAGGATCCTTTACAGCTTACGAACAAGACAAGTAAAAACCTTTCAACTACAAGAAAAAACCATGAGAAGAAATATCAGACAATTAAGGCTGGTCGTTGCAAAGCTGAGGTAGCAACACGAAGAAAAATACTATAAATTGATGCTACTTTTTGCTAAGCAAATTGAAAACCTCTAAACTGAAAAAAATCGGCCAATATGATGCAATTGGTCTTGAAAATTAAATAACTTGTACAAAGGCCAAACAAGCCGTAGCGGCATGAGGGTAGCGTTATGCGCTGGGTTTGACATATCGGTCGACTGAAAGCGAACGTTTCAACTTCAAAGATGTTAGGCGACAAATACCACGGAAATCGCAGAAACCCCAAGTGGAGCATGAATGTCAATGTAAGCCATAAGGCGTCGCAAATTGATTTTTGAGGTGGTGACCGCAAAAACGTCTTTCATGACTCACATTACTATACATATACGTTTGCGTGTAAGGATGCTAGGATGTCCCTAATATTTTATGGAGTTCAACGTTTTAAAAGGTCAACCCGCAATTTGTGTTTTAAATGGTTTCACGAAATGTTTTCTTAATCGTAGAATCGCCGAGCAATAACAGAGTCGTTAAAAGTTGCCACGATAACGATTGTTCGGAAATTAATAGCTTATTTTAATCAATGAGTTTGAATGCCATTGTAAAAAGGAAACCCCAGTGTTTATACACTAACATGTTAAATATTATCATCGTTTGCTGTCTTATTGCTATTTGGCTAAACAAGCTCAATGGCTTTTCTGCGGCAATTAAAGCCGCAATCTTTGGGGATTCGCTTTAAACCACTAAACATACACACACATACACACGACATTCTGCTCGTCCACAGCCATAACAATAAGAGTTAAAGCCACAAACATTTATAAAGTTGTATGTGTACAAAAGCGAACACTTACACGCACACATACACTCACACACAAGCAGACATGAACTCTTAATCGCACGCAATCAGACATCTTGATCAGTACTAAACAGTGTTGCAAACCCAGGCTTTTGCAAAAGGTACAAAAAAGTACGCAAAGAGTACGTTTGCAAATCAGACGGCACTAAAACATATCTTCGCCATGTAAAGAGAGAGTGAAATAAATTTCATGAAAGACGGAACACTGGACCCTCGAAGGCAGTATTTTGATTGACCACGCCCACAAATTGAAGAATATACTAAAAATACATAATATGATCTTAGGTTGAGAGCAAACTCCAATAATTTCCTTTAGCCCTTTCAGGCGGGGACGAAAATCTACTCAATGCTTTCCGGCCGGTTAAACGTAGTAAAGCTACATTGTTTATGATCTCATGCTTCCTTAGGGAGCTCAGAACTGGTGCTAATGGTTTGAGTTCTTCAGTTAAGAAAACTATTATAATATCGCAGTAGTCATGTAACGAACAGGATCGCTACATGCTTTCTTATCCACTTGTAGAAGCTAACCAGCATAACAACTATGCTCTTTATGACAATAAAACTGGCTCGTTTGCCTCGGCTAAAAAAGATAGAAAAAATGATACAATGTTCTGCGTGGCGTCAAACGAATTGTCCTGGGTTTACAATTATAAAAATTACCCTCAATTCTGATCGTCACATCATGAGTGTGGACCAATAAGTACGCTTGTTTAAAATGAAGAGGCAAATTTTTCACAATTTTCTCCTTTTCGTTTTAGTACAATACACGTTCCCCAAGTTTCTTCTTTAATCCATCTAAAATATAAGATTTGGCAAATACGCTTCTGTCCCGACGATAACCTCCTCGTTTTGTTTCCCCCTGCACCACGTTTTCACTTTGGAAAGAAGTTGTTGGGAGCCAAGTCGGGCGAATACGGCGAGTATGACAGCAGTTCGTAGTGCAGTTCAAGCAGTTTGGCCGCGAATATTTAGGATGAATGCTGCTGCGTTATCGTAGTGACACATCACGTTTTTTTTTTATAGCTAAATGGGGTCGTGTCTCCTTTAATTTTGTATCAAATCGGTCCAATAATTCACATTAGTACTACCCCATGTCGCACTTCATAAAGCCCATGAGAATTGTTCCCCTGGAATCCCACAACATAATCGTGACCATTAAATTTCCGGCTGATGGGACCGTCTTTGCCTTCTTAGGAACAGATTCACCCTGAAACATCCGTTGTTTTGGCTATCTCCGGCGAGATGGGACCGTCTTTGCCTTCTTAGGAACAGATTCACCCTGAAACATCCGTTGTTTTGGCTATCTCCGGCGAGATGGGACCGTCTTTGCCTTCTTAGGAACAGATTCACCCTGAAACATCCGTTGTTTTGGCTATCTCCGGCGAGTTTCGCTGAAAGAGGTCCAAACTAAGCTTTGCCATTGACAGCCATATCCGCACGTTGTCCACGGTAAGAAATCGCGGCACCCATCGGGTCGACATCTTTATCATGCATAACTAATTTTGATAAATATTAATTACGGCGCATTTTAGTTCGGCGATCATCGAGAAGCATGTAGTCACGTCTGCCGGGCGTCCTGTTGCATTGTTCTGTTGTACGACCACGTTTAAATTATTTGAAGCAACACCTTACGTTTGTCATAGACGGTGATAAGTCCCCATAGACAGCATTGAACTTTGCTTTTATTTCTTTCCATCCAAAAATATAATATTACGGATCCATATTGCTCTTTTTCGGGCAACACAAAACACGTATGATTTAAGTGGCTATCAAATAAAAACTAATCTATGAATCAGTCTAAAGTTTAGGATGGTGTCGCCTGACAGATGGCGGTACATTATGTAATGAAAATATCCCA
Organism: Hydrotaea diabolus; assembly: GCA_963513945.1. Lineage (NCBI taxonomy): Eukaryota > Metazoa > Arthropoda > Insecta > Diptera > Muscidae > Hydrotaea > Hydrotaea diabolus. The sequence goes on along the minus strand of OY740719.1, from coordinate 829,141 downwards.
CAGCATCTTCACTTGTCATCAAACACGGATACTTACTCGTATCTATCTAATGGAATTTAAAGATGTGGGGTTTAAATACTTGGGAGTGATATTGTTCGCGAAATTTCCCGGAAGTCTAATTTATTGTTTTGGTGCTGTCATTTGTCTAACAAGACTGTGCGATAGATTATCGTCAAACTCTCGCAACGCTTTGTAGAAAAGCGGGCAAAATTATTGAAAATTACCCTTTAAGGGATAAGTTCAAAAAGGTATCCCATTGAGAATAATTTCATGCTATGGAGGGCGTTTAAAAGATGCTGAGAACAAAAGTGAAATCCAAATCTCAATACGAAGTATTTCATTTTCGTTTACTTTTTGGACCCATTATGTGGTTAACCCATTATACTTTTATGAGATTTGGTTCTTTTTAACCAAATTTTGCTATAATTGGCTATTAACACGCCCCTGGCAGATATTTGGCAAGTTGTAAATAGACTGACCCTGCTTCTGTCGCTGGTTGTCAGAGACTTTTGTCAAGCTCACTTACAGTAGCATCAAAGTCTCTTAAAAAACAATTGCAGGTACAAACAAAACCATAGAAAAAGGTCACGAAGTTAGTGTGAGGCAAAAGTGCGAAAGTTCTGAATCGTTCATCCCTGTTGGAATACACATACGTATGGCTGTTCTACGTGTGGCTATGTGTTTGTACGTATGTATGTGATTGAGAATTACTCGTACATAGGTCTGTGCATATGTGCATACTCGTTTTATGTTTTTACAGCATGTTTTACTTTGACTTTAACTTGTTGTTTTTTCCCCGCTTGTTACCGAGGTTAACTTATAAATGCCGCACACACATACAGACACAGTCGCACACACATACGTACGCCGACTCAATTGTATTGGCTTAAGTAGCAAAACTGTGGGCTATCAAGTTTTGCGCTAATTTATGCCTTTATTTATGTTTGTTTAGTACGTTTAGTATGGTTGTAATTGTTGTTTTAACGACTTTGTGCTTGTGCATGTTCGGATTTACTTTATGGCAACATTTAGACCGCTACATAAACATGTGTACAAACGTCGGTGTATGTGGGTGCACACACACATAGACATACATACGTACAAACTACGCCTCTAATAGCCACCACCCCCATGGAATCCTTTACATGTAAAACTTTAAACGTCACCCGCTCAAAGGGGCAGCTGGAAACCTTTGCCGTCTACGCGGCCTATTTTATGAGTACTGCCTACGTCCGTTCGGCGGCGGCGAACGGTAGATAGACCCATAATTTAAAAATAATATGAAATGTGATATTAAATGTGTTATAATCCTTTGCGTTTTCGTTTTCATGGACTCGAAAAAATGACATAAAATCCGTCTGAGAACAGCCCAGATATTACATTAAAATCCTATTACTAAGACGTACCTACACACACACGTACACACGTACGTACGTGTGTTTCTGTGTACATTTTTCCCCCTATTGCAAAGCATACAGATTGCAACCACAGCAACAAACAAACACAAAGTCGCCTATAATTTATGGCCAACATATGCCTTAAAGTCATTCGAGTCTCACAAAAAATAAGGAGAAACAAAACAATTTGGGGCTTTTTGCCAGCATCGACGTCGTTTTCGTCGCTTGTTCGTTCGTAGAGATTTAAAACGAAATAACGAAATTTGTACAAAAGTATTACGAGGCGAGGGCTAAAGAAGCGGCTTTCAACTGATTACGGTGCTTGCGTACGAATGGCAAACACTGCGTGTTAGTGTGAGTGTGTATGGATGTGACCAAATGTTTCGAAGGGATTCCTTCGTAAACATATTAAATGTCACATAAACAGCGTTTCGTTTTCACGGTTAAGCCCACGAAAGGTGGGCGCGTCTTGCATTAAAGTCTCTGCGTTACGTGAGTAAGGCACGGGGACACGGCACAGGCCCGCAGAAGGTAGGCGGAATATGAGCATTTAAATAAGAGTACGTAATATTTGCTTGCCTGCAAAACGCTACGCCGCCAACGACGGCACGCACAGTGGGCCAACAAAATTCCATTGACCTGTAGGCGGACACCAAGGAGGCGTACAACCAATTCATGGGGAAACAGATCCGAATAAAACACTTTTGCTGTTTAGATGTGAAACTGTAGCATTTTAATTGCTTTAATTGTACATTCATAACGGAGCACGTACATTAGGGTGACTCGTGAAAATACCTAATGCTGCCACAAGTTTTATTTTGCCTCTAGCGCGCCTATCTGCAAGTTTGCCTTTGAAACACTATAATTTGTCATATCTCAAAGGAATTCCAAAACATAGGCTTTTTCTAATCAACAATTTGAATTAACCGTGCGTCGGAGCGGTTTGTCAAAAATTATTTTAAATTGTTTTGGATTTACACACAAAGGATTGGTTAAAGTTGATTAAGATGTAATCGAACGAAAAAAAACGTGAAATTGAACAATAACAATGTTTTAAATATCCGGGTAATTTTTGTAATGAAACGCTTAAGATTTCTAGATAATTTTTTTTTCATATAGCTAATTATTGTCCAGCCATGAATAGTCTAGCTACAAAGTCAGGATTTATAAAATGTTACTTTGTTCTTAACCCAACTAAGACCGAACTGGTTATGTTACCAGAAGATACAACATTCTTTCCGAAAAGTGAAACATATCTCTACTTGGCTAATGAATATTCCTTCACTGTCAGTGCAAAATACCTAGGTGATCTCGTCTACAGCTCTTCGTAGACAGAGCGAAAAGGCCACAGTGGCATGATAAGCAATAGGGCTTCAAGCCTTGCTTTGTGCATTGGATGTATACTAAAGGAGTAGGACCGATAATACTTAAAGGGTTTTTTCTGATGGAACGCTTTTCAAAAGTCTTCATATTTCATGGTCTTGGATGAGGTCCAAAGAATGACCAGTCTGTGCCTTACGGATACGTAATGTAACTGCGGCAACTGCAGCAACGAGAGAGCTGTCACACTGATAAATGAACGGTTACGTCATAGTGTAATTCTGAATAGGATGCCTGATATCCCAGACATCCTTTACTACATTACAATACTACAATACACTCATGGCAAACAGGGATGCATAGAACTGCCAAACTCCGATAAAATGACGTTTGTCAACTTCTACGCTGAGTTAAACAATCCCGTAGGTTTCGGCATCTTTAAAAGGACCTAGGGCTATGGATAGCTCGTAGGCTTCCTGATCAATGTAGTGTCTACCAAGCGGAGATCTTAGCCATTTTCTTCGCAAGAGAGGCTGCCATAGAATCCATCCACAAATCCCTTAACGAGATGATGTCTCAGCAGTTCAAGGTGTGCGCTCAAGGGGTGGTTAAAAACGTAGACATGTCCCGTTACACCTGCAAACTCATTTTGGAGCAAATAAAAAGTGCACTTTATTTAAAAGATTCTAATTTTTCTTAGGGGCTTTTCTACTTGTTTCCTAGGTATTACAATGAACTATATGGCGTTAGTGAGCCTGCTTGTACAGACTGCCGCTTCTACCTAACCCACGTCGTGGCCCGTGTCTTTAAAAGCAGCAAAACCGATGGATGGATAAGAAAAGTTTTTTAAATTATAAATACACCAATATAATCTTACTAAGTCAAACATTTCTTTCCAAAGTAACAGCCTAGTTATTAAACAAGTAACGTCGTTCAGTTCGAAAATCCGAACCTTATAAACCCTCCACCTTTCTTCCCAACGCTACTAAAGCGCAAAAAAAGTTCAGTTTTTTTTCCGTCCGTCACATATCTCAGGCAAAACTTTAAAATTGCTCCTTTAATTGGATTGATAGAAAAATTGACTTTAATTAAAGTACCCATTTTGACTATAAATCTCACGTCTCTATACGAGTCCCATGCGGGAAGTTTTTTGGGCCACGTGTGCCAAAAACTCCAGCAATTGAGCCCATTTTTTGAGGTATTTAGTGCGACCCAGCCAACAAAACCCACATTAACCCTTGTCTCTCAACAAAAAATTAGGATTTGTTTATCAAATACTCAAAAAGGTTACTCATTACCGAGGAACCTTTAGTCCCTTAAAGGGAAACTTTTTTCCTCCTGGACCGATTTCGTCCATTTACAATCTCAAACAGCTTAGGATCCAAGGTTAATTTATTTGAACGTTATCGTGCTTTCAACAGACGGACGGACTTGGCTAGGTTGTCGTAGACGTTTACGACGAACCATAATACTTTATAGGGTCGCCGACGGAATACCAAATGTTGTACACACTCCATCGGTAGGTCACTCTTTCAGATTTATATCTCACACGCCTAGTCACCGGGATTTGCACTGTGAACAAATCTTTTCCCAAGTTACCTGTGGGATAGATGAGCACAGTAACTATTCCACCACGACAACCGACGTCAGTCCCAAGAGCCATCGTGTTTTGAGAACTATTAGTAAGAAAGCCAAGTATAATTATGAAGGAGATGGCTCTATTTTCTAAAGCCTTTAAGACCGGGGATATTATATTTCGTGTTTTTTTAAATGAGATTAAGCGTCAACAGTATTACACGTCCTACGGTGCTAGATTTCATTTCATGGGAGAAAGTAACCCCCCCCCCCCGCACCAGACCTGCGTTTGTTTATGAAAGTACCACTCGCAAGTACATGAAAGTATTTAGACTTTCACGTTGTTCACCAGTAATTTCCACATTAAATTAATCCGTTATTTGGAATCCGTTGTTGTGAAAATATTACCTAAACGGCGTCGCCACGTTGTTGCCAAGCTAACGTCTGGATTTCTTAAAAAAAAAACAAAACAAAAAAAAACCGCACTAGAACATGCCCATCCCTTAAAATGTTGTGGGAAGTCTCCCACGGTGCACCGTTATGCCATGTTATGGCATGTCTGCCAATACGTCGTTTAGTAGGATGATTACAACGAGAGGTGATTTGGTGAAACTCAGAGCCGCGAAGGAGTGTGAGCGTAATTCGGTGTTTTCCTCCTTTTTTGGCTCGAAGCATTTTTGTGTTATTACGCACGCACATACACACACCACTTTGAGAGTGTTCGCAGAAGAGAGAAGGAGACACACACATGTATCTACACAAAGCTATGTAGGTACGTACGTACATACTCGTACGTACACGTATTTGCTTTCACGGATCGCGTTAAACAGTTGGAAAATTTAAATTTGTAGGATTTCCTTTAGCTCCGTAACAAGCTCCGTCACTTCCCATGTCTTGGGAAGCCTCTACAACAAAATGTTAGCTGATACCTTTAAGAATTTGTATGCGCCGAATACAAGAGGAACAAGACCATCTACCACCACGGGAACAACAGCGAAATAAATAAAGTTTTCGTGTGAAGAATCTTGTTGAATCATTTGCATTCATCGCTAAAGATTTTATGATTTCTTCAATGGGACACCTCAAAAGGGGGAAAAATTCCAGCTAAAGCGAGCGAAGAGAGGCGAACACCAGAAGACCAATTAATAGCTCAACTTAATTTGCCATACTCGTCTATAGGCGCCTGTGTTGGTGTCTATAATTCTTATATGCCTTTGTATGTGTGTAAGTGTGTTATATAGTAGACATTTAATATTCGTAGCCAAGTATTGATTGCCCCGCCGAAAGTCGTGCACGTAACGTTGGAAGCACAAACATCAATTTGTGGAGCCATCCATGAAATTTGTTTCTGACACCGCCACTTTCGATTTGAATGAGAACTCAATTACACACACTCACACTCAAGTGCACGTTTATACCCCTAGCCAAAGTGAATTCGTAAAGAAAAAACCCTCTCAAATATATAAACCATCCAACGAAAGTATCTAGGAAGCCGCGTAGAAGCTACTCCCGAATAGCGGTAGTTGTGTGGTGTAAAAATCGGTGTTAGCGCTAAACTACAGGAAATTTGTATTGTCTGTCAGAACGAAAAATAGTTTCTAATTTTGAGGAGCGGCAAATATATTCCTTGTCAGAAACAAATTTACTAAGGACAGTGGCCATGAACTCTTTAGAGCCACAGAATAGAAATTCCATAGATTTCACACATACACACATATATTTGGGTAAATTCACGATACTACATAAAAGTAGGAACGGGGCAAAAGTGCAAAGGTACTCCTTTACAAGTGTGTGCATGTTCGTACTTGCACATTAAGGTTTGTACATACATACATACATACAGATGCATACACCAGCTACGATTAGACATACGTACAAACGTACAAGATAAAGTTTATAAATCAATTTTTAATCTTTTGTTAAGCGGCAACAGCTGTTCTGTATTAGTTTTTTGTTTGCCTTCACATCTAAAGAAATTCCATGGAAACTTTGTGGCTGAGCACAAGTGTTAGTGTCAATGATGACGTCAACTTTTATGAAAATTTCGCTGTGCAGGAGAAAATTAAAGACGTCCACTTACGCCATCTGATCACACTTGGCAGACGAACGAAAAAACCTGCGATATCCGTGCAATGTCTTCCCGCTCGAACTATGGCTTTTGCCTCGACATAAACGGATTTTGAAAAGAGCTCTCTCTCTCTCTCTCTCTCTCTCTCTCTCTGACCAAGACAATGACGAGCAGAAACACTTTTTGAAATTCTGAAATGTCACCGTCAAATTGAATATTCAATTGTAATTAAATCAACAAAAGTCCTCCCCCCAACAGTTCGGTACGATATCATGGCAATGATGGTGCAAGAGGGGAGGTTTACATACTAAATATGCCCTCCCGGTTTGAAATGATGATGACGATGGTAGTATAAGTCCACGTACTAAATATTATGCTGCCATCGCTTGGATGTTACTTTTCTTCTGACGACCTTAACATCGAAATAATATGAATTGCATGAGCTGCCTGCCACTACGAGCAATTGACTGACTCGAGTCGTTGTCGTCATCGTCAAAGCGGGCTCTCTCTCGTTTGCCAGCAATAAATTTGCATATTTTATTAAATGCCCACAAATACGTAATCAATAAGGAGCTCAGGGGGACAAGAAGCTGATGCCGAAAAGGATCCATTCCTCGGGAGGATTTTCTTGCAGTCTGATGAACTCACAATGCGAACTCTGGTGAAAATGAAACTTCTTTCTACGACTGCTACACGCACAAACACACACGTACAATGACTTACACACATACCGAACGAACAATCACAAAACGAAACATTCAAATATTTGTAAATGAACGCCCCACAAATCCCCAAGTGCGGGTATAGAAAAGGAATAAAAGAAGGAAATAAATAAATAAACAACAGCGGCAAATACTATCCAACAACACCAGTCGCAGTGTGTATATCATGTTTGCACACACCAACACACACAGACGCACACACACACGTGCTTGGCTTACATTCCATAAACATTGGGCAATTGGACGACAGACTACACTTTGGAGGCAGTTACACTCGGACAGACTGTGCCACAAGTGTGTCTGTGCCTGTGTGTGCGGTTGAGAGTGGGCAAGTGTAAACTGACCTGTCCTGCTTTAATGTGCAACAGCCAACAAGGCTGCCTTCGAAGCCGAAGTGCGAAGTGCTTGCGTACGTTTTGTGAAATACTTGAGCCTTCTGTGTGTGTGTGCGTGTGTGTGAAATTTAATACGAAATTATGCCACAGCATAAAAGTGCTCGTAAATTAATAGCTTTGCCGTTGGCGTCAACAATTTGATTTTACGAGTATGCATTGTTTGGTCTTCCATTGTCTGTCTGTCGGTTTGTTTGCATTTTCTTTGCTATGTCAGTGTTTACGTGCGTGTGAGAGAGTGTGTGTGTGCGTCTACGTGTGCTTATGGCCGTGTTAGCAACCCAGCAAACCAAATGTCGGCTATCGGGCACTTTTGTATAAGTACAATCTCTAAAGTCCTTCGACAGTTCATTCTGAGTTTGTTTCAAATTCTGAGGGATATTTTTCCGACATGTCTGAGCTTTTTTTTTTTGTTTTTATATTCTTTACCTACAACATTTCTTCCTTCTATGTTATGTAGCTCTATGGAGACGCATAACCTCTGTTACTTATATATGTTTATAAAATTTGCTAATTATCCTCGGATATATTGTAAATAATAGAATTTTATAAACAAAAGAAATATTCTTTGAGTTTATTTTAAGTTCAGAGTTCGGTCAGAAATCGGTACGACATGTCGCCAAAAACATCAGATTTCACTCCGACGTTTCAGTCGGAGAATGCTTCACCCACTCCGTGTATTTTTAGCACTGAAGTCGGTCAGACTTCAAATCCGAGGACTTTCGTACCGATCTCTGACCAAATTCTGAACGTTGGGTTTGCTGGGAATGTCCTTAATGATATATATCTGTATGTGTGTACACACCGCGACTGCCAAGCAGTATTGCACGTTAAGCTGAATTTCTGTCAAATCTAGAGCTTTTAGAATATCATCGGGAATTTTACAGTGCTTTAAGGTTACCTACACCAGACTGTTATGCAGATTACTAGAACTTAAAGTTGATATTATTAGCGCCCTAGTTCATGGTATTTACACTAAGCTTATTTTACCGATTGGTTCAAAGTTCAAGAATACGTCGTGGATATGCCCGATACGAACCGAAGCGTTTGCACCAGCCAAATAAATAACGCACGAAATGCGGTCATGGGAAAACCCTTTGATAGAAGTAAAGTTTTCGACAACCGCTTTAGAAATTCCGTACTTGTCTTTTTTTAAAAAAAAAAAAACAAAATGAAATATTCTTCGGCTAAAATAATACAAAACATGTCTAGTTACGTGTACTCCATCCATTTCATTATTTTTGAATAATATGAGATTTTGACAGTATTGACAGAAAGTTAGTTCAATTTATCCGTTAAATGAATTGCTTTATGCTTGAACAACGTTGCGAAATAATGCAAACTAATTTTCAAAGGCACAGCATTGACTGACCCAAACTGTGTGGCTATTAAAAAGAAGTTTTTGCCGAAAAGGAGCACCCATCGGGCCTGCAGTATGCAAGCTTGTACAAAAAGTTCGTGAAACAGGCATGTAGTGAACAACACTCATGGTCACCGACGCCAAATGTCGCTGGCGACATGGCGTCGCGATCATTAAGTGCAATCATTATATATGTGACAGCGCACAGAGAAAGGGGCCTAAGGGTAAAAAAAATCAATTTCCACTTTTTTATGATGTGGACAACATCTGAGCATCGAATGAGACCGATCCCATGCCCCAAAAGTGTTCCTTCCCAGAGATATGCGCGTTTTATGAAAGTGATGGTACACCAAAGATACACGTATTTAAATCTTTAAAATGGCTCTCCGGAACAAAACTGGTTTTTACCCTTAGGTCCCTTTCTATTTTGCGCGTCACATATCTTACGGATTTGAGAGAAGTTTACCCGGGTGTTGTATTAATTGGATATTGAGCCCATATGGCCGGCCTTTAGTTTATAAATTAATTAATGTTCGCTAAAAGAAAAAAACCTTTTGTTTATATAAACTCCCAATAAAACTAATTTCAACAATTTTTTTAAAGTTTAGCTGTATTTCTTGGTATATAGTCATCACGAATTAATTATATAGCGGATTTAAATAAAATTTGACGCTTTGTGTAGTTTTTTTTTTGGCAACACTGCTCCCTGCTCCGCCTTTTGCAATTGTCCTTTTCTCTGCGTCTTCACCTCATCACGGCCACTACGCTCGTTTACAGTGCTTCAGTTCGTGGCGTCTACAGGTAAATATTTAAATTCTCTTCAATTCATTTGTTTGCTGAATGAATGAACACAGCAGCCTGCGGTCATAACCGGTTGCCGAGAATTAAACTCGCATCAAATGCGCATACACACATTCCTGCATACAAATGTTCCATGTACATGTGTTTGTGTGCACGACGATAGCTACAAGCAGTCACAAGCGGTAATATTTTCAACACAAATTGTGTAATCTTTTGAAAACAAAAAATATTCAGGGTCCTGTGTGTGTTTTCGGCCAAAATCCAAATTAGAAAAATTCATACATATTTCAATTTTACAGGCAACCTGTTTTTATTGAATACAAAACAGGTTGCCTTTTATAGAAAGCAAACGCTTAACTCATATTCATACAAAACTTTAGACGAAGATTTCCCATAAAGTTATGGTGCATTTAAAACGAGCAGTGACTTGTTTATAAATATGACTCTTAAGATACAATTGAATGAAACACAGGCTTGGAATAGATGATTCGAAACCAGCTGGCGTACAAGTTCATGAACTTGTAAAGCATACACACGCAGAAAAAAAGTATGGTTGTGTTGACAATATTCGAAGAGGATAATACTATTGTTAGGTACATGGTTGTGGTACAACAATATTATGATCCTCACAACAATAGTATGATTTACACATAACCATACTATGATCCCCACAATTATAGTATGATTCACACTCAACCATACTATGATCTCCCCAACCATATTATGATCCTCACAACCATAGTATGCTTCATATACAACCATAGTATGATCCTCACAACCATAGTATGATTCACACGCAACCAAGTTATGATCCCTACAACCATAGTATGATCACACAATTATACTATGATCCCCAATATAATTTATTAGAATTTGTTTAAGTTGGTGACAATAGATTTGATCCCCAATATTTTTTATTAGAATTGGTTTAAGTTGTCAACAATAGATTTGAATTATGAAATATATTCAAAAATACATTAAATTCAAAATAATACGAGTGATTTATTTCACAGTAGAAAAAATAAGTTGAATTAAACGTAAGCGTTTTTATTTAAAATATTTCAGTTAAATAAAGCCAAAGTAGCTTGTTTAACAAATTTCAATTTCGATAAATAAAGTACATATTTAAATGAAGAAAAATTACAATCATACAGTACGATTGCCGTAATCATATTATTGTTAACATAAAACGCAAAACACAATACTTTTGTCGCACCAACCATATTTATATTGCTGCTATAACCATATTTTCATTTTTAAATTTGGCAATAATAATATTGTTACATTTCAACAATATTAATATTGCAGCAATTATAGTATTGTCAAAAATAAATTCAGTTAACAATGCTATGGTTGCGACGAATATACTTTTATTGCGAAGAACATATTATTATTGCCGTGACCATGCAGTAACCATGTTTTTTCTCTGCGTGCACTGAGGCATGAGATTTCAGTCTAGCTTTGTTTAATTCAAAGGTAACAGCCTAAATATCTGCGGAGCAATCATTCGACTTGAATTGATACATGGTCGCTCGATAACACTGCAGCACTGTGTATATACAACATTTACTAGGAGAGATTCAAAAGTTTTTAGGAATAAAATCCTTTTCGGTTTGGATTTTCTATATAACGACCATAGATGAAATATGGGTTCACATAGAGGGAGAACCACTTTGTGGCTTAAAACCTTGCTGACGTCCCTAATGACATGGCACATCATTATTTTAGCATGACACAGAGCGTTTAAGGTCTGGTCACTTTGTGCTTGTTTTCTCTTACATTTTCATTAGCTTGATCCACATGTCAGAGTCAGAGTGATACATGAGGTCGGAGAGAGCCCCTTACGGCCAAAAAAATGTCACACTATGATGCGGCATGATATCATTTAATTTGCTGACCTGGAATTAAAGGTTTTTACATGAACACCATTGGGCATTTAAAGGCGCCGCCAAAACCCACACTTAAATTTTGACCTTGTTAAACGAAACATTTGGTAATCTTCAATTTCAACTCTCACCGACATCAAGTGGCTACAAATATTGTGAGTTTTGACCCCTCTGACCATATTATTCCCTTAAACCTAGAAACCTAGAGCACTTTCGTATAAGCCCACATTCTTCGAGTCAAGCTTAAGGATCAGAAGTGGCTAAAGTACGCATAGACAATACATTTAACGTTGTGCCAAGTTTCCAGATTTATCATAACACCCCTCTCCACACTGCGGTGCAGGGTATCCTGACTTGGTGCTTTTGCCTTAAAGGTCTAAATGCAATGTTCCAGACCAAAAACAAAGCTATCTACTATCGCCTAAAAACTCTAAAGCGCTTTCTCCACAACTGACGTTTTTAAAGTCGGTGCCACTCATAACATTGAAACTACTGGAACGATCCTTTTCGAATTTAGAACACTTTCTGTAGATAATTAAATGGAGAGTTTTTTTCAATTTGTTAATATTTTTAATTTACAAGAGTCGATTTTTTTCACTTGAATGTTCCCTAAAATTTAAATTTTGGAAGCCCTCCCTCCAATAGGTACCTGGCGAAACCGATTTTCTTACGAAAAACTTTGAATGTTTGATTTTGTATGATCCATCACCGAGTTATGAGGGCCACCGCAATTCTGCCAAGATGCTTCCGAATAATTTCCCTTATTGCCGTATTTTTTCTTTTGTATGTTTCTTCAGAACAATTTTACACAAAATTCATTGAGTTATACTTTAATGTAGCATTGGTTTCAAAAATAAACTTTTAATTTTGTCGTCAAAAACAATTCATTGAAAGGTGCCTTTTGAGCACGAATTGACGTTAGCACAAATTAACAAGTTAACACGAACTAACAATAAATAATATATATATATATATATATATATAAGTATACTTAAGAAGTTGCTGAAATTTTAGGTACAAAATCTTTCAAGTTTAAATACCTGGGGTTTTCTGTAGCACAATATCTTGTTTTTTGTGACTTAGACCACTTTTATTTAGGAAAGGAATCAATTCAAAAATGATTCCATTCATCGCACAGCCGATAAATTGTCTTGAGAAAATTCCAACAATGGAGTAGAATGAAACAGAATGGCTTTCAAATGTTTTACTTCCCCATGAAAAGAGAACAGGAGAAAAGATCTACCCAAAAAAGGAAATGAGCTGTCATCATTTATCTTTAAATTGATTTTGGTTTTCTATCGAAGATTTCCATTTCACTGACGGCGGGGCCAATTTTGCATCTGCAGCTGCATCTGTATTTCACTTTTTGTTTTGAAGTTCGACACTTGAGTAGAAAATCGACGGAAAAGACACAACACCATCACAAGCAACTGCACAAGTTTTTTTTGGTCTTTCTTTTTCGTTTTTCGATTTTTTTTTGCGCCAGAAGGTACAACAAGTCGTCCTCGATAACAACAACAGCAAAAAGAAAAACGGAAAAGTTTTATTTGAGGCTTCATGGTGAACTTCACTTTAGTGCTGTTGTCAACTTTTTTCAACGATATTTCCTTGCTGCAAGTGCAAAAGGGAAAAGAATGTCGAAAACAAAATGCCAAAGTGGGATGGAAAATAAAATGGAAACTTGCACACGCAAAAAAAACAAAAGTTGGGTGCTCATAATGAAATCATCATCTTTTTCAGATGGTGACAGAGATGAGGCAAATGATGGCGGAGCGTTGAATGCTTTATTTTTATGGCTGCTCGTCCTGCTCTAGGACTTTAGTTGGCGAACGTCGTCAACTGCCGTGTGAGTGATGCCCACACTTGCCGTTGCCGCTGCAGCCAGCCTAATTACAATTTAATCATCTCTAGAGACTTTTAATGACTGTTTCGCAGCATAAAAAGATAAAGACTACAAATTTGTCTTAGTCGACACAGATTTTCGCCGTAGAATGAAATAAAGAACTTATGCCATCAATGATTCATTACATAACTGTTGATTGCTCCATTAATACGAACAAGTTCAAAGTAGTCAGAATTGCCCCCCCCCCCCCCTCCCAAGTTGAAGGCGACACCACAACACTATTTTCCGTCGTCCACATGCTGTCGGTTATGACGGATTGAGCGCGTATCTCCATACACAGACTCACTTGCCGATACTAAGTGCTCCGCCATAAACTATGCATGAATACCGCTCGCTTGCGAAAAATATCCCAAAAAAAACATGCGAACGAGACCTCATTTTTTTGGCTCACCCATGCTTAAAATAGAGCTCGTGACGAACTCTTCCACTAAGGCGGTCATTGGTTAGTAACGTGCACTAACTTGGTGTGAAAGAACTAAGGTGCGAGTAGTCGTCGCATCTGCATGTTTCATGCGAAATGTGTGTAATTAATGAAGCGCTTCTTGCAGCGCTCAATTTATGCGCTGACGGCTGTCTTGCTCGCTTACAGCATTAATGAAGGCATTATTCATTAATTAAAGGACAACAAAATAAAAGTTGGGCGTTAGCAAGACAAAACCCCCAGTGCCAAATATAAGTAGCGAGCTCAGCTCGCATCGGGTTATTCAATCAAACGGCGAAAGATGGAATCTTCAAGGGAAGTTTCGAAAATGTGATCTCATTTCCTCGGGGAATCACTTCCTCATGCTGCAGGCACCAATGCCCCCGCTGTGTGCGGGGGCAAACCGCGAACGAGTTCGAACGCCACTGTGCTACAGCCACTGTTACTTCAGTTGCACGTTCATAGTCTGCGTGAATAAGTGTGGCCACTTTCGGCCACTTGTTCAGCAGCAACGCTTAGTACGGGAACAAATATTCCCATGTGTGTGTATGTGCATGCCTAAGGCTATGGTGTAGAGTTCGTCTGCTTGTGTTTGGGCGACATCAAGTGCTGTGATGCATTTCGATCATTTTGCGGATATTAATGATTTCCGCCCATGGGGCGTATGATGAATGCGGATCTCATTTAAAGGAACACACACGGCCCAGTACCACATGGCGTATGAGTTTGCACGTTTAACGCTGGCGGTTGCTGTGAACTGGCTGGGGTGGCACGAGTCACACTTATACTAAATAAACGCTTAAATGTTTAACGCGGTTCGAAGGCACTCTGTTTTGTAATTCATTTTTTTTTTGTTTGTTTTCTTGTTCTAATTCACTTGGGCTTTCAAATAATGTACGAGCAGCACCTTGTCTGCCTTTGGATTTGAGTTGATTCGTGCGTTCGTACACTTTCCACCGGCAAATGTTGCAGCGGTTTTCATAAATTCACAATAAGTTCCGCTGCGGGTTGAGTTGTTGTTTTTCACTTACACATTCGCACAGCTGACAAAGAACACGGCAATATTTATTTATTTTGTATGTATGTGTGTATGAAGGCGCAGTATTTGTACTGTTGCGATGTTGAGCTAAGCAAAGGCCGATGTCGACTACACGCTCGCAGCGAACGACAGGACGTTTTATAAGAGTTCGTGTCGTTTGGCTGGCACAGTCACTTAAAGAGAGCGCTGCCACCACCGATAAGAACTTTCGGCATTAAGAGAGCCAGCCAGTGTGGTTCTCTTTCGTTTTCGACGAGTTTCCCTGCAACGCCATCCATTCACCGCTGGCTGTAGCGACTTCATGTGTTCATGTCCTCCAGTGGAAGACAAACATTATTTGTGATTCTTTACGTAATTAAACATTTAAGTTGTTCTCGAACGATGGGCCACGGGCGAGATTCAATTGGAAGAATCTAATAACAGATATGGGCAAACGGGGTTTTTTCTATTCTTACGGCCGTTAGATTCGCCAATGTGCGGCGTTTAAGGAAGCGGAAGCACAACAAACAACAGGATATTTTCGGCAAAGGTTGTGACACACACACCCACACATATGCACATTAATTTATATCGATTGAATGGACAAACACAAGCTGACAAGCAGAAAGGGGCGAGAACGTGCATTCTCTAAACACCACTGAGCCATAAGCCATGCAACCATTCATGCAGACAACCAGCACACTTCAAGGCTACTGCTCGAAACGAAGGACCACTGACAATGCAGAAAGCCAACCACGTCCATCAAAGAGAACGCAACATCTGCCCACCCTGACCCTAGCTCCCGACTGCCGATAAGTGATAAGTATTGAATTTATCTGTTCGGACTCTGGAAACCAGAGCAGAGCCAGAGCACCTGTGCTTTTGAAAGCAACGGGCTATGGTTGCAAGGATTGCGAACCTTCTGCCGACCTTCTACCCGCATACAAATTGTTCACACATGACTGGCTTACATGCGGGCGTCCAGTACTGGGTTTCCTTCTTCGCCAACTATTGTAGATGCTTTCATTTCGGATTTATTTATTTGCAGTGAGTGTGGCCACGTTTTCAACAACATCATCATCAACAGCACTCCAGGCCACTCCGCTGTGCTCCGCTTGGCTTGTTTGTTGCTCGTTTGCTTGTAATGTGTCTAAAAGCTTTCTACCACAATCGTTTTTACGCTGCTGTTAACAGAAACAAAAGACAAATGTGATTGCTTTGAGGGCGGCCGCGCTCGGTCGACAAATGCGAGGGATCATTAAAACTTTTTCGGATTTGCTTCGTTAAACATTAAAAGAAATCTGCATAAGAAAAAGGGTTAGCACCAGCCCAAGGATATGATTTCGTTCGCTGGCAGAAGCAGAGTTCGCATTTTGCTATTTAATACTTAACTCTCGCTACAGCATCGTCGTTCCCCTCGAACTCCGAGTATCCTAGTACACTACTACATTTACAATATACATACATACACGTACATACGCACATGCGTAAACAAGCCCAGCAAAATTCTATTTTACGCATTATCTTAATTTTTTGAATATTTTCGTTGAATCAAATCGTGACTCTCGGTGTAAAGGCTCAAATGAAACACGCCAAAAATGCCAGTTATTTACTTAGGCTTGAATAACTGAATTAAAGCCAGCAACACCGTAGCTTTACCACAACATCGGTATAACTCCTGTATAATAAAATAGAATTTGAAATTTATTTCGAGTAATTTTCGTATTTGTGTCTGCAGTGTTCGCATTACAAATGTTCTCAAAATCGTGAAAGTCATTCTTTTTTACCTACGGATCTACAAGTCCTTGAAATTGCGAAGGACCAATGCGACTTTTTTAAGCAAGTAAACAAATCAAAGTAACGGGTTCTAGCGAAACTAATTTTGGGGAAAGTTTTATTCATGATACAAAATTGCTTCAAAGCTATTAACATAGCCTTGAGCCACTTGAGTTTTATTTTTTTCAGCATTTCTTTTCCAACAAAAAAGTTTTAAACATTTTATTCCATAATGTTCTTCCGACGATAATTTAGTTTTTGATTATTACTTTTTCTTCCTCGGCACCGAGGAATGCTATTGCCAGCCCCACTTTTGCTAAGACTGCGTTATAAATATCAAACAACACACTAAAAAATTGAGATAAAGAAAAATTGGTAATCGTTCATGTGCTGTGTCCTAAGAAAATTTTTGAATTTACACATATTCCAAAATTAATATTTTTTGTAATTTGGTGTGTTGCATTTCGAGGGAAAGCATACATTCCATGAAGTGCGAAGAATCATTGATTAAATGAATCAGTTTTTATTTTATTGATCAAAAGCTAATGCCAACAATGATTTTACAAATATAAACAACATATTTAGTTTTAGCTAAAAGGTATTTTTCAACGTGTATACGGTGTTACAGGGAGAGAAAATCCATTTCTAATTCAATTAACAAGGGCACATGTGATCAAATTGAAAACCCAATATAAACACTTTTACATTTGAGCAAAATGGGAGTGTAGCACAGGGGCGTGTATTAATTATCTAGTAATTTCGACACACGAAATTTTAATATTATATTGCCACAAATTTTATCGAACCAACTTTTCGTAAAATATGACCCTACACACGCTCACACACAAACACATCGGCCTAGCCGACCACTGATAAAAAATATTTCACAGATTTACAAAATTCGCTCCAGTTTATTGTTCCGTGTTGCCCATATTTAGCATACTTATACTATCGGCAGTAGACAGTTGTGCTGAAATTAATGACCAGAGTAATTTCAATAAAACATTCAGGTTGTAAGGGCGGTGAGTGGTGACCACCTCGCTATATCATTTTTTTATTAGTATTACTATTTTTTGTTAATAATTTTGCACTTCACTGATAAGATTGGGCAACTTTGCAATTAGTATTTTTTTGGTGCAGTACCCCCGCTATATATTTTCAGCACATTGTTGCAGCCGTGCAACCAACAATTTCAAAAAGAACGGAGTAAAACAGTGTACGTCAAATGTTTAAAGGGTTTAAACATAAGAGGTGTTAATTATAAAGTATCGATTATAAAGCTAGAACGAAAACTTACTAAACGAGCCGTTTTTTTACAAAAGCTGATACTGAATATGAAAACGACCAGAAACGATCAAGTGTAAGTCTACTTATATATTTAGGCTAATTACTTTTCGTTAATTAAAGGTTTCCTGTATATTCCCTTTGCGGTTTTGCTTCTTTCGTTAGGGCTTCCTTATCAAACATTCTGCTTTCATCTTACTTCCAGTCTCTTCTTTGAAGGGAAATACCATAGGCTTATCAATGAGTTCCGAACCAAGCATTACATACTGTCAGATCATTCTACCAGGGACGGAACAGATATAAAAAAATGACGAAAAGGTCTGGTCTAACCATTAACAAGGATAATTATTAATACTGGTTATAAGATATATACTCATACAGTATGGCTGACATCCTGATCGCATGTTGCTTTGTAGTAATACATTGCAGGGAGTTTGTAAACGTAATCCTGAAAATTTTGACAATGTTTTTTGTTTTCTTTTGAAACACTGTTGTAGTATACGCAAGGAAAAGCAACGTAGGCATCCAAATAAAAATAGATGCAAAGCGAATGCAACACATAACACAATGGGGACACAGGAAGATAAGTAAGCATTTTTTCTTATTTACTAGTATGAAAGATACAATGTAAATAAATGTTCCTAAACGATTTCAATATTGCAAAGTATTACACAAGGTTTTATTAAAAAAGTTACTTCACAATGTATAAACTCTGATTTAATACTGTACGTATTGATGCATTGTAAATATACGTTTAGGAAGTCAGCCTATTTAGGTCACTATAACCAATTTCAATAAAAAAATATTTTTTTTGGTTATGAATAACTATAAAAACAACCGATAGGTAAAGCTTTTTGGTTACCAATAACCATTTTTGTAAGTAATTCAATTTTTTTGGTTATAAATGTGTTTTAATATAAAATTTATAAAGTTATAAATTGTACGGTGACCTAAATAAAATATATTTTTTCTTCGTCTAAAAAAAATTATTTTCGGTCCCTGCATTCAACATAAACCCATGTTCAGATCTGATTTAAATGGTATGACGTATGACAGCAGCTTCATTTCGTAAATGATGTCGAATATGCGATAAGGAAAATGATTAAAGCTCGACTAGAGAAATTATTGAGTTTACATACACTGCCGACTGAAGTGACTGACGCAATAACTGCTTCACTATAATAAGTTGGTCTGAAAAGTACACCTCATTTGAATATACGAGAACTCTATTGGACATTTTTAATCTGAGTCAGTACGAGTAATATTCGTGATAATAAAAATATTCTTTTGACCGATTTACAGTGTGGAGATGAATTCGTAAAAAAACTGTTGTTGCTGTGAAACAATCGTAAGAAAAAGGCATGTGACATATTCTGAGATGATGAACATAAGCTCAGCTCCACCAGCATACTTAAAATATTCCATCATCGTTTAGGCAAAAAATAGATTAGTTTTCCTTAGATCAAAAAGGAACACGTAAAAAATGCTCAAAAAAATCAATGGTTGGTGCTTTAAAGAACTTGTATTTTTATTATACAATCAGTCTAATTGTTTCGTGCTGAACTGAATCCAACACAAGTCTGACACCTTTATACGGAAAATATTTAAATTAGAGGCAGAGGTAAAATAAGGTAGAACGTAAGATTAGTTTATAGATGATTTTTTTTTTATCGAATACCAGCTTTACTGAACTTGGGTTTTGTTAGGAGATTATTTCAGTCATTCGTTACCAAAAAAAAATAGAGTCAATGAGTTCATATGAGAGACTTTTTTTTGTTTATAATCTTTAGTCAGTGATCACAGAAAACTGACAATTTATATAGATTTACAATCTACCAAATTCGACTTGTAAGAAGTTACCGTTAGTGAATGCGACAGACCCTTTTCAAGAATTGGGCTGCATAAATAATAAAAAAGCAACAGAATTGTTTAATTTGTAATCAAAATTGGAATAA
This sequence comes from Hydrotaea diabolus, assembly GCA_963513945.1. NCBI lineage: Eukaryota > Metazoa > Arthropoda > Insecta > Diptera > Muscidae > Hydrotaea > Hydrotaea diabolus. The sequence goes on along the minus strand of OY740719.1, from coordinate 809,263 downwards.
AATGCTTTAATCTTACATTCCTCAACATTTCATATTGTAAAAACGACTTGCTATTTTTTAATCACTGACTAGGACCTACTCTTTAAAGCCAATGCAAAATTGTTAATGTTTTTTATAGAGAAGAAATATACCTTTACTCGTAAAGTTGCCCTAACTTGCAATATACAAGTTTTAACTCAGTTTTCGCTTAACACAAGTTAAATAAATAGACATACAAAATATCAGCATTGTTTGTTTTCGTTTTTAAAGATTTAATAAAAAATGTTAATATGCTTTTTGCCGATTTGGTTTGGTACGCTCTGGCTGCTAGCGAATTTAAAGAAACCAAATAAACTTATGGCAGAGCGGGTCGGAGTCGGCGAGAGAGCAAAAGAGATCGCGCACCCTGACAATCGAATATGAGACAATCGAGCGTTGCGGCGTCTTGACAAATTCAGCAAGAAATCTGTTGTCTTCCCAACCACCACCAGCGATCAGTTGCATTTGGTTGTTCATTGAAAGCGGTCGTGTTGTGTTAACGTCAACCATTCGATCGGCGCGTTAAAAACGAAAATAGCACGTTTTACTACAATTCATGATACTTGTGAGAGCATGAAACTTACAACTCTGCACGAGTGCACGTCTCAATAATAGCAGCGCGTACGTACGTATGAACATTTGCACAAACACTTGTAATTTTTAAGAGAGAGAGAGAGAAAAAAAAGAAGAAAACAAAACACAAACCACGGGATGGCGTTTGAAACTTTGGTGACCCACTTGGAAACTGGTTTACGTGTGCAACAGAGCAACTAAGCGCAGCATTGTTGGTGCTGGCTTCGAAATGTGAAATGTTACGCAATGCAAACAAATCCACAAACTGGCGTTTCGTTCGTGCTCCCCAGTGTGTCCCTCTAGTATTTATTTATTTTGGCTTTTCGTTCAAGTGTTTAGAGAGAGAGAGAGAAAAAATAAAAGCCCACTACCTTCCATTTATCCGTTCTGTCAACAAAAACAATGCAAACCTTTCAACAAAACTCCTCACTTGCCCTACCACATTTGTGCTGGCAAAGAAAACATCCTACAACAATGTCCTCCATTAGTGTCCATCCACCTTAAGACGGTTTTAGATAAAAGCATTGGACGTCAACATCCGATTCAGCCACTACCACTACAGCACAGTACACGAATATGTTCCGACCGCATACATACTCGTAGCAACCTACATTTATCCAAGGAACAAACAATCAAATAAATGAGACAATTACAAAAATACGCATGTTAGGGCGTCCCTTAAGTTGGGCCTTATAAAAATAAGGCCATTACTTAACTTTTTTATGTCCCCTACCATCCAATTAAGAAACAAACAAAGGTACTTCTATCAAGTCAGTGAGCTGTGCTCGATGTACTCGTAGTTCGTATGCTCTGACTATGATCTACAGTTAAATGCTGGTTCCGAGATTTAGCTCTGAAATTATTTAAATAATTAAATTAGTGAACTGTGTACGATACAATTCTTATACTCTCTGACTGGAACTGCCGGCTGCGATTCGCCGGCATTTACGAGTTTGAAAAGCCGTCGCTGCTGAAAACTGTCAGATGTTAAATGGGTTAATTATATAATAGTCTTGATGACTAAACATTACACTGCCATTGCCTATCTATAGAATTGATAAAAATCCATTTACTTGAACCCCTACCAATTTTATTAAATTTGACCTTGACTTGAACCCCTACCAATTTTATTAAATTGGACCGTCTCTTAATTGTACGTCGCAAATGAATATTATTTTTTGTCATAAAATTGGTGTTGTATCGCAACTGCGATAAAAATGCACCCTTTTAGAATATAAAGGTAGATTAAATTTTTTTATTTAACAAAAAATTGGTCACTCGGCCGCTCAAGTTGTATATTTTCCAAATTGAAAAGTCTTGAAAATCTCGAAAACTTAGATGTCACGTCTGATGTAAGAAGAAATCATAATTTTAGGTAAAGTTTAAAAACATAATTGATCGAGAAAATAATTTTAAACCATAACCTGATCCAGACCAAAATTTAAAAAATGTGAGCCAGTGTACAAAAACAAGGAACATCCTAATTTAATAGTGCTGTGATTGTTGAACTGCAATGCCACCAAACATCAACGACAAGTTCAAAAGATACTAAAGTGTATGATTTGAATTGTTTGTGTGGTGTTTGTGGTGATGCTTCCCTCGCCCGTCAATGGGCCAATGTTTTGTTGAATGGCCAACAAATGCAGATGCATTTGCACTAGTCGGCATATACCATCAACAGCTATACAAATATGTACGTATGTGTATGAACATTAGGGATAGAACTTAGATGCGCTTATCAATCATCCATAATATATTACAAGGTAAGCCCAAATATATTACCCTACCCTAAGCATGCCAATAAGAATCTGATCGCAAACTTTATTCTTACAAATCGGGATCTAAAGTCTAAAGACGGCTTCGCTCTCTAAGTGCTTTGTCTGAAGATGTTTAACACTTTGACCATAGTGCATCGTTCTCGTATAAAAAATCGAAAAATTGATAATTTCTAGTAAATAAAAGTGCAATATATAAGTATAATCTTGGAATGGAATATGTCCTAGTGCAAACCCCATTAAAATGATCTGCGGCAAAAGTTATACTATCACCTTGAAACCATTAATCATCATACATGCCACCGATTTACTCAACCTGTATATTTGGTCATTTGCACAAGAGTCATTACCCTAATGTACATACTCGTATGACTATGCAAATGTACGTATGTGTGTGTGAGTGAGTTTGTGGGCATGCATGAAAGATGTACGTCACGATGCTAACAAAACGTGTGGATGTGACCAAATAAATACGACTCTTGCAAACGAAAAACTACAGACTGACGATATGCTGCAAGAAGCTCAATGCGGAAGTAAGTGCTTGCCTCTGGCTACCTTAACATACTCGTACATACATACATAGCCCGTCATCTGTACTCACATATTTTGGTCTGATCTAGTGCCTTGCTACCAATGCGATTTCAGTCAGCGAGTGGCAAAGCAAGACGTCTATTGCCTCACAAGACACTTCCTCAATTTGAACGAAAATGATTGTCTCGTATTATCTTTGTCCAATTTGCCAGGAACTGAGCAGAATTCCCTTCCGCCGTTTGGGCTCCAGAGATTTCAACAACAGCCAGTCTTTTAATAAGTGCGATTATATGAAAACTTAAAGTCTCAAGTGCAAATTAATGCAAAAAACTTAAAGAATCTACACCAGGCTGGGCCAGAGCGGGAAGTGAATCTTTGATCGCGGATAGAGCCAAAAACAGGAATAAATAGATTTTTGCCCACCTTCTCCGGGGACGCAGAAGTCACTTGCTCCGTTTGTTCGTTCCGTGTTTGAAAGTGATAACCCCTACTGGGACACAGTAATGGCGGCAGAATCTTTAATCATTTACTTGATTTCCCCATGTGCTGGGTATCCTCCTCACCTGCCATTCGATACACTTCTTCTTTGCTTACGATGCTTTGCAGACACTGAGCAGATGCTGCCATTCTTGTCTTTGCTCGGGCAGTGCTGCTGTTGTATTCTCTGTGTTCCCCAGAGATAATTGGCAAATTTTAATTACATTGTTTGTCGTAAGCAACAATATCAATATTTGCTACCAGATAAATGTTTGTTTGTGTGTGTGTAAGTGTGTGCCACCATTAATGCCCACTTTTTAATTATCTGCTAATTAATGGCAATTGATTGTCGTCATGTTCGATGATTGAGTACTTGTAGAAGTATGGACGAAGGAATGGATGGGCGCTCGTCAATCTGTTTCAGCTAATAGAGCCAAGTATTGATAGGAACATCATCGTCTAATTAAGCTGGAATTCTTGATGATTGAAATCTCAGCATGAAGTACATAAGTACGATATTGATTCCCACTCTTTTGGCGGCCATTTAAAGGGAGAAACTGCATCATATTTTACGTGGAATCTAGAAGGCGCTTCATTTTTGTTAAGCGCCGGGGATGATATAAGAGTGTAAAAATATTACGTGCACCATCCCGTATGTTAGATACAGACGAGGCAACCATCAAAGCAACGTGTTGCAACAAGGTGTTTTGTTTGGTAACTACACACGTGCCAACACCGCTACACACAAAGCAACGGTTGCTTCAATATGGCAATATTGCTGTAACGGTAGCTTCGTGTGTATCTAGCATTACGTTTGACTACCCACATGCAAGACTGAGGCACTAATTAAGCCACATTAGCATAATAATTAATGAACTATCAATTCAGTGCCGGTTTTTAGACTCAATTAACCATGTGTCCGACATTTATTTTATTCACATTTTAAAAGGAGTAGAACTTTTCTTTCACTTTGGACCAAGAGATTTGGTCGCCTTAAAGTCTTAAATTTCTAATACCAATTAATAATAGGTGCTTAGCAATAAAATTTTCTACAAGCTTTGTTTAATGAAACAAATTGCAAACACCCATTTTCCAAAACGGAATCTTATTAATAAAAATGATAATTAAATTTCGCTTTGTTTACTGGAATAATATATCGTCAACTTAATAGTGCTAATTGGAAGTATTTAAAAGCATACATTATAAACCACTAATTAGGGTTATGGTGGTTATTGCCCTACAGGCGGTATTCTACAAAAAGAAAAAGAGAAATGTCCTTTATTGGCGGTATCACTGTTACGGTGATTTCGTTTCTGCCATAAAAAATGCCCGTTTGATCGTCATACTTAAGTACTAAATAAAAATAAAATAAATAAGTACTAAAACTGCACTTTTAACTTCTTTTATAAACAACAGTTGACAACCATGGACTTGCATTATTTCGAGCAAAAACGATTATTATTGAAAAAAATGTTAAAATATAACATCAAATTAATACCAAAACCAGAGTCAAATGGACAATCTGTTTTTGTTTTTCGACTGAATCTTTTTGATCGTGAATATAAAAAAATTAACTTTAAAAGGGTGCTAGCAACATTCTGAAAATGTTAGTTTCTTATAAGGCAACACTTGATTAGAGCAATCAAAATACCCTAAGTATCGTGATTTCAGACAAGCACCAGCAATTATAGAAACCATATAAATTAACACAAAAGCCTTCTTTGAAACAAACGAGAATTATCCACACAGCATTAGCAATACGAACAGAGAAGATAATGATTAATAAACTGTAAATTGGGGCAAACACTATTGACAGAAAAAATTAAAAATAAAATTTTTTGAGTGCCCAATTACAATTTTAATTGAATTAATTAACCCGGTTATAAAATTTATTTTGTAAGACAATGTATTTGTGTAGCTCCGTAGCAAAATCGTTAAAAGTAAGAAAACTGTTGCAAGGTTATTTTGTTCAATTTGAACGTTCACATTTTATTATTTCTTATGAAACGGATTTTGATATTTATGACCAATAGCCTTGTGCAAAAGTCCAGCCTTATTTTTTACCTCGTTACTTTAAACAATAACGTTTAAGCGTAGAAATGTCGGGAAAGGAGCATTTATAAACCATTGAACAGACATGTTTCGCTGTCAATATCAATCGATTTCACTGCTTAACATAAGGGAGAATATCTCTCATGTCAGTCTGCTGTGAAGCAGTTAGTTTCTAAACCAACTAATTAGGATGTATAGCTCAAAGATATAACCGAACGACGAATAGAGAACTGAAGAAAGGCATATACATGGATTTTATATTGGAGATATCGCTGTCCCCAAGCAACCAGATGGCAAGCAACTCAAATCAGTTAAAATTATTAATTAAATCATCGCAGATTGCACAGTCTGGGGGCATCAAAAAACATTTAAGAATGTGACAAAGCTTTTATAGTTCCTGCTTTTTTTATTAAGAATAGAGCCAACACAAAGCTTTCGTATTTTGAAAATTCACTTTTAAAATCATCGTTCAGTTCAAGACTGTTGCCCCGCTCTAAATCAATTTTATAGAAAACAAAATTGTGCATTCACTGTATATGAAATTTTTGGTTTAAAACCAGTTTGTTGGACAAGTGCAACATGTTAACTCAACCAGACAACCGGGTTTATACATTCACTCTTAATCTTAACATAAGTTTTAACCAACCCATTAATATCAGAATATGCTACATAAAAAGTTTCATTGTTGATTTGAAAAATTGGAACAGATGAAACGTTAAATTTACCTTACGAGCACAATGTGCTTCGGATTAAACTATTAAAAATATTATTTTTTATAACTCTTAAAATAACCGGTAGAAATGAATGTGACATTTTTTAAATGCAGGCTTGTTTGTAAACAATTATAATAAATGACGTTGTTTAAATTGTCCATCCCATATACAGGGTGGGCCAAAAGTTACCATGGGGTTAAAAATTTAATAATTTTTTTATATTTTTTCTCAGATTATACTTAGATTAAGTAAAATATACAAAATGGATTTTTTTTTTGATATTTTACATAATATCATTCAAAATTTGTGGCTGTAGCGTTCGAATTTCTGCAACAATGTTGGCCTTGAGGATTGTTTCGGGCTTGCTCACATATATTCGCTCCCTCAAATATTCCCAAAGAAAATAGTCGGGTGCTGATAAGTTTGGTGATCGCTCTGACCAAATTATTTGCGACTTTCTGGAAATTATTTGCTCTCTAAAAACTTGACTTTAAAGTGCTATTGTGACTCGGGCAGTGTGGGCAGTCGCTCCGTCATGCTGAAACCACATTTCAGGTCTGTTTTCAAGAGCAGGACGTAACCAATTTTCTATCATAAACCAAAACCGCTCTTCATTTCCTTCCTTCGTCATTCTCAAAGAAGTAAGCCCCAATGATATTTGCAGATGTGATCCCACACCATACTGTACACCTAATGGGGTGCAAATGGCTCTACGGTGTTCGGAACCCCAGAACCTACAGTTCTGCTTATTAACAAAGCCATTCAAATGAAAATGAGCTTCTTCACTTTGCGTTAAAATAATTGATCGCTGATTAAAATATTTATATAACACGAAAACAAGAATAAAAAAGAAATATAATTGAAAAAGTTATTAAATTTTTCAACCTCGTGGTAACTTTTGGCCCACCCTGTACATCTGTTTAACGTATGAGTTATTGCAAAAATTTTCGTTTTTGTTGGTGTGCTTTAACAAAGCGTGCATTGATATAATTAGATTTGAAGTGGGAATATGAAATTTACAGTTTTCAGAGAAGTCAAACATAACTACTACTCGTTCACTTGTTTCAATACTCACTAGTTTGAAGTTTCCACATCGGCGATATGCATCACAAATTTGAGTAAAACGACTTAAGTGTATACGGTTAGTGGGGCGTGCAATAAAAAACTCAAACTATAATAGGCTCCTACGGCAAAGATATTGGAAATTAAATTACATACGAGTATAATCACTTGTAGGTGCTCGCTCCGGAGAGTATTTAATTATATTTAGGTTAGATGCAAAATGAGATCTAACATGTGAACGTGTACTTGTTCGGACTCCATTGTACCCAAATAGAAAAGTATTCTTTCAACAGTTTATTATCGAAATCCACTTTCATTCCTAAACTTTGATAATGTTTTAAAAAATATTGCGTTCTGTTTAAGGTAAGGTAATAATACACATTTTGTAAAAAAAAATCTGGTCTTCTATCAAAAAATAGACGCAAGAGATCACGGTAATAATTCCTGTTAAATATATTTTTACTTTCTTTGAGACCCCTGACAACATACAACTCATATCAAAACAGTTTCTCAGTGTATATTCTTCAGCTATAATCGGTTTAAAAATTGCAGTCAAGCTTAATATGAAAATTATGCCGGTATTATTAGACAAACGCTAAATATATTGTTATGAAGTACATTTTTGCGTTTGAGATTCGGCTAATTAGCTAATTAACCTATTGCTCACAGAGAAAAAATCAATCGTAACTGTAAAAATTCCAAGAATACATACTTTCTGTTAAAATTATGAAATGTTAATAATCTAAATGGGAATTCGATTCAACATACTAACTTATTATTCAATATTATTAATTATTCAATATTGTTGTGGCTACTTTTAGTTTTTATATAATTGTTCGTTAGTACCAACAACTGGTAAAGACAACCAATAATTTCATTGTAAAAAGTAAATATCGCATGGTTTGTTTAAAAACAATAAAAACAGCAAGCAGAATCAGTGGATCTTAATTGTTTTCATTCTTACTGGTAAACCAATACATATTTAAGCAAAATGAAAAACTTATCATCGTAAATCAATAGAAATGTCTCCCTCCGAATGCCTAAAGGGCCTAAACAGAAGACTAACAGAATAACACAGGCATAAAAATTGATTGTGCCAATTATTAGCCATTGTCAAAAACATTTAAAGCGATACTCGTAAATTGGGAAATTTTTTGAATTGTACCAAATTTATTATCTGTATGCCAATGTACTGTTAAAGGTTTAATTGTAGCAAACCCGGTACAGTTGTACCCATGTTTGCATTCCTGGCTCTCGCTGATACGCCTGCGTAATTGCAAATCAATGATAATTTTTCCTTTTAAAAAGAGTAAGAATCATTTTTATTGCGTGCTTAATTTGAAATAAATTACAAGTTTTTGGTAAAAATATAGGTGCTCGATTAGTTATGGGATGACTCATACTATGGTCAAGCTTACCTACATATTCACAATGACGGTCATGGGCTGTTGCTTCATCTGGAGAGCATCAATAGTTATCGAATCTAGCGTTTTGCAAGTGTTTCTTAGTAAATTATCGTAACCCCATTTCACATCACATCATTAACGAAAACAAACAACAGCGAAATAAAGTCAAGGTCGTCCCTCCTGATGCGGCAGTGAGACACTTAAACACAACAATAACAACTTAACCCTGCATTTACTTAAACCACCACCAAAAAAACTCTTTAAGCCTCAGATTGCCAAAAAAAACCGGTTACATCGTGTCTCTACCGCTCTCGCTCTCCCCAGTCCGCAGTCGTCGATCGCCGCAAATCATGTTGACAAATACCTGCTACTTTGAACCGCAGCATTCATGCACTCACTCCATTCGTACCAGCACTACGCGCGTTGTGTAACAAGGCGGATTGCGATTTCAAAACAAGCCAAGAAAAACTCCATGAACGAGTAAGTATGCATGTGTGTCTGCGCGAGTGTGTGATTTTCTCATTAACTGAGCACAACCCGTACCACGGCCCATTAAATGTGTTACATTTAACACCTTTAATGGTGTAGACTTTGCCCATGTGGCGTATGGGCGTGCTTATGGTCACCCGCCTACAGTTCGCTGCACATCCTTTTCGCCAGCACTATTGCAGGGAGCCGTCAGCACCCACCGAATAAGTAAAGTCGCATTTCCTACGAGGGCAAGGGCAGGAGAGTACAATGACAATCGCGTCTTGTTAGCAACTCGTCGACACGACACCACAAAACTCACACAACACTTACAGGTGCTGCAAATGCAGATGTGGCAAGATTTGTGTTGTCATTGCATTTGAAACGTGAACACGTTGAAGGAACTTTGGCGACGTGAACAAATAAACGTTTTAATACCAGCGCTTTACTGCTGGTTGTTGCTGTTATCGGTTGCTTGGGACGAATCGTGCCACGGCAAGCTGAACAAATCTTCAACTGGCAACCAAAAGCCAAGTGTCAAGCATGCGGGATGATAGGATGTGTAAGTCAAGTGATTACTGATTACTTTGTTTCTGTTTTTCAGATGCTGCTGCCCGATCGGTCGAACGAAGAAGACAGACAAACACACAAACAACTGAAGTATTTACGTGACGATGGAAGGCATTAGCCCTAATGACACCTCGGATGATGAAGCCACTGGCCTTAAGCAGAGCATTTACGCCCATCCCACTCTGAACGATTACTATTCGAGTAAGTGTTGTTGCTACATTGCCACTAAGAATGTTTCCTAATGTTTACTGGCCGCCAATTGCAGATCTCACACCGTTCGTTACGCTGTCCATGTTCGTGGGAGCCCTACTAGTGGTGCTTAACATTTCCATTTTCTGCACAACAGTATCGAAGATTCGTAGACGTTCTCGCACCGAATCCAGCATTCGACGTCCTTCGATACTTTTGTGTTCATTGTATCCCGTCGTCTGTTGTGCAGCACTGACGACCATTATACTGCCGAAGGCATGGTTGATATGTCACACTGTGATGCATTTGTCCTTCACCGTAGGCGCGGTGCTGTTTCGTCAATTGTGTTTCTGCTATGTGGACTCTGAACTGAACTACGTCAAAGAAAGCGACGGTTCAGCGGTGGCCATAAATACCCCGCCATGCTGCTGCTGTTGTCTGTGCCTGCCCGCCCTGGTGCCATCACGGGCCAAATTCTGCATACTGCGCTACATGGTGTGGCAGATGCCCTTTGTGCAAGGCTGCATAATGCTGGTCCTGAATGTCATCTACTACCGAGAACAGGTATCAATTACTTTCAGCTAACGCATCCATCAACCCCTCCCCTCGAACGGTAGACTAATCTATTTATGCACCTTGGTGTACCCCCTCCTCTCTCTCTCTCTCTCGGCCAATTCTAGGAGCTGTACAACAGTGTTGCCCTGTACTTCATACCGTTCATTGTGAGTTCCATACTGATTGGAATATGGGCACTCAATATAATCGTCCGTATGGTTAACACCATTCATTCCGAATATGCCTTAATGGTAAGTATCCGCCGCACTGTTGCGTATGTATGCTAAACATGCTTCTCGCACACAATGCAATTTACACGCACGCATACACACTCACTCACTCGTTCGCTCGCTTGCTTATCCTTTGCAGAAGAAGATGTTCTGTTTGCAACTGATACTGTTGTTATGCAAATTGCAATATCTGTTGCTGGACAGCCAATTGGATCATATCGTATTGGGCGGATATTACCCGATTAACCACACAATATACAAACAAAGTAAGTACAGACATCTCTACACACACAGCCATACGTACGAGTAAATATGTGTTAATGCCCGAGTTTTCTCTCTTTCCGTAGCTATAATAAATCTTCTGATTTTGGTCGAAATGGTGTTGGTATCGATGCTCGCCCAAAACGCCTACAAAGTGCCAGTGTGAGGAGAAGCCTTAAAAATACCAGTGTTGACTATCCCAACAACAACAACAACAACAACAGAAAAGAATATTGTGATATAAACATAATCTAAATTATATACCTAAATAATAAGTAAAAAAAGAAATACAAACATACACATACACATTTAAGCGAAAAGAACGTAAAATATTTAAAAGGAACATACACACGTGGTACATTCTCGACACGGAACACTGGCAAAGGCATGCGGTCAGCTTTAAATCATATCCACCACAGGTCGGTTCTATCTAAGCGAGTTTCTAGGCTAAATCGTTTTTAAAACGATACAAAGCCAGTTAGAAACTATGGAAAATGGGGGGCGGTCTTCCAACTCAGTGGAAAGAAAACATTTTGGGATCAGTATCAAGGGAAATTAAAATTGTTGGCCTCGAAGTAGTTTAAAATTGAAATTTAGAGGCCACATTTTCTTAATGGCCCCTTCAACCGATTGGACTCTGGAAGAGGAACTCCCAAAATTGGATTGTTGCCTATTAAAAAATAACGACTGAATGTAAACGAGACGAGCAATGATTCCTTAATGCCACCTTTCTGAACACTCTGATGTGACTGCCTTGGTCTGATGGATGTGTGCACGGCTAGCATGCCAGTTTACCCAGGTTCAACCCCGGATAAGAACATATAACAATTTTTCAGAGACGGGTTTCCACTTCGTTATTGCTGGGGACTTTACGAGTAAGAGATTTCTCTCAAAGTCTCGTTTTATAGTGAAGTATCTGTAAAGACGGCGTTATAGAGAAGTGTCTGATCAATGAATAAGAGATCTCTCTCTAAGTTTCGTTTTATAGAGAAGTCTCTGTAAAGACTTCTCTATAAAATGCATTAGCCGTTCGGAGTCGGCGTGTCCGATCAGTGAGTATAAGAATTTAATCGTGCACAGCTCACAAATTTAAGAGCAGTTTTCCCTCGATTCTTAACAGAATTAAGTAAGTGATATTGGACTATATTGGTCAATGATTTTATTTATATAGCTCCCACACAAAGGTCCCTCCCAATTTCAGATCGTGCCACGACAAACTGCTTTGCTAAAATTGAACCTATAGATTCATGTTTTCACAAAGCCTCCCTTAAAATGGTTCCTCCCGATTTCATGCAAAAGATTGCATACGATCTTGCCTAAAATTCGGCCGGAAGATTGCACACGATCTTGCCCAAATTCCGACCTGAGGCAAGGGATTTTTCTTATACCAGTGTGGTATAGTGTATCACAAAGTTGACACAGTCAGAAAGTAGACTTTTATCATGTTATTTATAAGGAGTATAAGTCTGTATAAGTGTTAAAATAGAAAAACTTGTTTTATTTTTTTTTATTTTTGCATTCGATTATGCAGCTATTGAATGACCACACATCGGTTTCACCACTTTTATCGTGTCAATTAACCTGATGTTAGGGCAATACAACAGTTGAAGCTCTGAATTTGTATGGAAATGGAAGTTTGTAAATGTGTTTTCCGGTAAATGCTACCACACATATTGAAAATTTACACCCATAAACATTATTTATTAAAACTACAACGATATAATCCCATCACTGCCCCAAACCAGGAATACGAGTAATGCTGAATAATCAATTTATGGATATAATTTTAAGTTTTTCTTACCCATTCTTGTAATAAATAATTGTGCTATGTTTAATTTACACACAAAATATACGAGTGTTTAATCTGGTAAATTAAATAGAGTTGCTTTGGAACTACTCAAACACTGTAGCTGATTTATGCTACTCTTGCCGTTGCGCCAGATTTCCATATTTACCGCATTTGTTTGTTTTTGATTACCCGAAAGGTAGTAAGTGCACTACTTCAATATAAATGTAGCATTGCTCAATGTATTCTATCCGGTTATCTATCGCGAATACGTACCTGTGTACTTATAAAATTCAACTACGACAGTTGACAGCATCTGTTTTTGTAATTTCTGAGAGCTGACACAAAGCAATACTACGAGTAGGCTAAGTGTTCTACGTCCACTGACGTAGAGAATTCTTTAGTGGTGCTTTTCTATCGCTCTTAAGCAGTGTTGAAGAATTGGCAACACTGTTCATAGCACTGAGTTGAGGGCTGTCTTTTAGTTTTTTATGATTTACTACACTGCACAAGTTTATTTAGCGCTTCAGCAAATAAATCTAACAAAGCTTATTGGATTCACATTTCTATACAATCAGGCGTACGTACATTTACAGTCAAACATGGATAAAACGAATGCGAATAGATCCAGCAGGGTATAATTTATACGATAAATACTCGTATTAAACAAGTAAGCAAGTTTTAGTCAGTTGATCCGATTTTCAAGTCCCCTTAAGATGGTTCATATTTAAAAACTACGTCGCTAAAAAGGGCGTGGCTGGATTTAAAATTTTTCTTCGTTACTTTCATCTAACATTATTATTCGGAACCACATAAATCATTGTTTGAGCCGTACCGATTTTAATGAAATCTCTTACAGTGTCGATTGTGTGGGAAGTACAAATATGGGGCCTGATAAAGGTTCCTAGTCGTCAGCTAGTCCATATTAAAACTTGTTTTCGTCAGTCTTAATAGACAATTATAGGACAACTAGATCCTTTCTAACGGATCGAAGAACCATTCTAGTCACGTAGTCTTTTTGTCTGTGCTTGTAATAGCGACCGAAATAGGACTGAGGAAGGTAAAAGGAGTGTATTTCATCTTTTTGAAAGTAGGGCATAAATCCGTCCGCTAACCAACAATTCTCATAATCATGTGCACAGAGAAAATCAAATTGAGAGAATTGCATTGTGAATCCTGATAGGCGTAAATCGGCGTCATCAATAAGCCCCAGAGATTAGTCGGATGGCGTCTGGGGAAATTCAGGTTCAAAAACTCTAATTTAGGACCTGATGTGTGATTCGTTGCACCCTCCTTTATAAGAAGGCCATTCATTCAAATATCAAACTTGACTGGCGTCTTCTATATCCTTACAAGCGTACTAGCAGTAGCTACATTTTGTGGGGCCAGAGAAGACTGTTCGTCATAGGCAGAGATTACTATAAACGTTTTCGACTGTGTACGTATGTACATATATATTTATGCACACATATACTTATACAGACGCGCGCGTATAGGCAGACCGGCTGCTATCAAGCCAGACTCGCATACACAGTCTATACAAGCAGATGAAGCCGCACAGATAAACACTCATACAGTCCTACTGACATCCTTATTGTACATACATATGTACATATATATGTATTAACGTCATTATATATGTATGAATGTCTATGTAGTCGCTTTATCGACTTTAACGTCATTCTTACTGAAATTGTTTTCTTATTTTTTTTCATTCTTCCTGTTTATTTTTTTTGTGCGATGGTGTCCATCCCACAAGCAGGCAAACAAACGGGCGCATTTGTGTTGTTGTTTGCTTGAACTAACACTTTTATGGACTTTCTGTGTGGCTCTGTCGATTCCTTAAGTTTGCCTTTTCGATTGCTTAACATTTAATTTCGGCTGATGGTTGGCGTTCTTTAAAACCTTCAATCAGTGTCAATGTGGGCCCAAAGGTAAAGGTAACAAACGCCGGGAGGCACCATTCGCAACTCGCCACTCCCTGTGCATCGCGACCTTGCCTCAGTGTACATGTATGCGTCTATATAGCGCCTGGAAATGGATACATGCAACGATAAACTATAAAGGCACTTTGACGTGCTTTTTATTATTATTTATTGATTGATTGATTGATCGACCAACCGAACGACGACTGCGACGTGTGTGTGTAGGGGGGCAGTGCGAAAGCGGGCCCACGCCCTGTACTTGTACGTACGTACGAGTACTTAAGAGTATGTCTGCCCGCCTGCCTCTCGAAGGTAAATGTTTGTGCAACACATCCATTATCACCATCGGTCTAGTGCTTTTTACTTAAGAAACTCCCAAAGCTACGCATTTCTCGGCGCAAAAGGGACAGGCATACAAACTCAATTTAATAATTTAATTTTGTATCCCATGAAGAAACAGGAAGTTTCTTCAGATGGCTACTGCTAAACGCTGCGGATATAACGAACGAGAGAGAGAGCCTAACAAGCCGACGAGAGACATTTGTCGAGAATTGGGATGTTTGCAAATTGAAATTGAATTGTATCCTTTTCGCGGCAAAGTAATTTAATTTTTAAATGCAAAGATATTGACGATGCCTTCGTCTTAAAATATCATTCTTTTTTAGTCCTTCAAAATATACTCTGGAACCTCGAGGGGATCTCCCCAACCTCTCAATGTTTGTGTTAAATGCGTTTTGGGGCTATATTCGTTTTTGTGTAATTAATTTTTTAATCTTGGCTATGACATTTTAAAGTAAGAATTTTCTAATAATTTAGAAAAATGTGATTTAGTTTGTGGTCTGCCGTGCTTATTTTTTAAAATAGCTTAAAAATTATTGCTGCTGTTTGACCATTTAAAAATGAAGATAAAAGACATTTTGTTTCCACACAGAAAAAGCAAGATCAATTCAATGATCAAAACAAAAATTTAAATATTAGCATTAATTAATTATTTAAACAATTGAAAATATTTAAAAATGGTTATTAAAATCCTGAATAATATAAATATTCCCATACTGACTGAGCTTATAAATGATCCATTGAAAATTAGTATTGTCCAGGCCCTTGCTGAGTAGGGACATTATTAAATTACTTGGGCAACGTTGTCATTTTTATAATTGTAAATGTCATACTGGAGCTATTTAAGCAAAGTTTTCTTTCAAACAAACGAGAATTATACACACTGTAGATTCCATAGGTAAACAGGAGACTTCTTTAAAAATACACATTCCAACAGGGACACCAAATATATATTGCAATAATTTAAACAATTAAAGGACAAAAATGTTTAAAACGCAATTGTAATATTAAACCAATTACCTAGGGTATTGCTCTTATTATAAAGTCAATAAAATAAATACTTAAAAATTAACAGACAATATTTTTTTTTCTGTGTAGACACGCGAGGATACCGGTACCCCATGTCTGAAAAGTTTTACAATGAAATACAAAAGTAACAGATGAACATTCCATAACTTGACCTTTTTTAATTAAAAATTTATATAAATTTATGGCCAGTCGCTCGTAGTCCGCTTAAGCGCACTGTTATCAAACAAAACAGACAGCCTGTATAGTCAGAACCTTTAACCGCTGGCTACATTTCTCAGTTTCATCCATGTTTGGTCGGTGAACAACAACACTTGTGGCAGGCACCTGTTGGCCACTGTTAGTTGGCATGTTTTGAACACGCGCTAAGAAATAAACAGCAAGCAAAGGTTGGTATCTGTATTGTATTGGCCGTGTTTGATTGGGAATTCACTGAATGGGCCACTTGATTGTCGTTACGGACAATGCTAACAATTTAGCATTGTCCGTAACGACATAAAACTTTAGTTTTGAAAAGTTAATAATATTAAAAAAAAACGCTAGACTTGTTTGTTTAGTACGGTCTTTTGATTAAACAAATTTAACAGGTATTATAGACAGTGAGACAGCAGTAACATTCATACGATTGGTAAGAAAGTGTGAGTCAAAAGAGTTCAGTTCTCTTTAAACAATTGCTGCCAAGCAGCTTTCCGATGAGGGCCGTCACGGACCCGTAAT
Source organism: Hydrotaea diabolus (assembly GCA_963513945.1). Taxonomy (NCBI): domain Eukaryota; kingdom Metazoa; phylum Arthropoda; class Insecta; order Diptera; family Muscidae; genus Hydrotaea; species Hydrotaea diabolus. Next base: position 792,590 of record OY740719.1, on the reverse strand, counting down.
CGCTGTGGGCAAACATGATAATACATGTCATATTATAATATCGTACCTGTTTACTTTTTAAATAAAAACTGTAAAGCTCTTAGAGTATTTTTGAAAAAACCTAAATTCGAAACATTTTGAACATTTTTCGCGGTGTTGGCCATCATGAGATGAATTTAATTAATGTCTTTACGACCAGTTAACCGATTAACAATCGAGCAGCCATCGAAGACGCCTATTCTAAATAACAAAATATGTACAGTGTTTGTTGAAATCTCTTGTTGTTGTTGTTAATTAAACGGCCTGGTAAGTTAGACGGCAAACACTCCCTCGTATCCACAAATAGAGACACTTCTGCCTATTTCATGCATCCTTACGAGCACTCGTACATTTAATAGCATTTGTAAGGGTTATTTGATAAAAGTACCATAACTTTGGCAATTTTATAACGACTTTAACAAACAGAAGCCCATTTTAATGTGGCTTTTAAAAACATGCGGACATTTTGAGTAGGGTAGGGAATAAAAAACTGTAAAAGAGACAACATTTTATGAAGCTTTAAAATAATCACCGTAAAATGTTAAAAAGAAATATAGCTTGCCGAAATCCGAACTTTTTTTTAAAAAAAATTAGATAGTGTCGACTAAAATCGGTCCCGTGGTCAATTGGGACAAAAATCCTACTGAAAACTGCAAGACAGGAGCCCGACGAGAAAAAGGCGGACAAGTTTTGGCCGGCAGTTGTTACTTTGCGGTAAAAGAGGAATTTGTATAGCTCCGATGCGCCAACAACCAAAAGAACGATGTCAGCAAAAATAGGTGCCATTTTGGGCTAGGCTAACTTAAAAACAACAAAAAGAGCCCTCTTTCAAGTAAAGTAAAATAAACTTATCCTAACTGTGTGTGTATATGCCGCCGAATCATGGCAGAAAGGTGCTATAGCTTAGAATAACTGAGCCCTCGTTAAAAGAAAAAAAGTTACATTTTAAAATACACTTATCCAACCTGTGGGCCGCCATAGTGGGATGCTAGTGTGCACGACTATCAAACAAGTTAACACTGGTTCACTGGTACACATAAGATATTAATCTCTAAGCCATGTGAAAACTTCTCTACACAATGAATTAAACGTTTGGAGCCCACGTGAATAAGAAGGTTCCGGACAAAGAATATAAGATCTATATCGTACGCAGCCTACAGATTAACGGGATGATGTTGGCCTTAAGCATTTGGAGGACATAAAAGGCCAAACATAATTCGAAATTACCGCATGGCAGTGATTGTTGTCATTTCATGCGGCATCCATCTTGTAGGTAGCATTTTCCTACGAAAATGATAAGAAAAGTAAACCGCACTTTCTGATGAGATGTTTACGTTGTCAAGTTTTCAATAACTTGTACTTGGTGATCTCCTTAAAAGATTCATTTTGTATTATTTCAGGGGTGTATGGTCACACTTGTTTTTTGATAGAGCAGACGTGCCATAACATTTATTCAACTATGCGAGAAAAACATTTTACCGGCAAGTCAACAACACACACAAGAACAGTATTACGGATTTATTCGTGACCAACGACGAAACGCGTCTACCAAGTGGTGTTGTGTATTCTCCATTTTCCTAGACGTACTTCTCTCAAGTGACAAGCATTTTAAAATTCGAGTTGGCCAACCAATGGATCGGTTATAAAAATGGTTTTAGGTACTCTTGAACCACGGTTCTGGTTCAGTTCAATAGTTCAAAATTGCTTCAAAAGTCAGAGGAAAAAATATTAGATGTAATTTTCTTTTTAAAAGAACCCGGCTCGTTTTAAAACCGCGAGTGTATGTAAATCGATGCATATACCACATGCTGTTTATCATTAAGGCATTAAATTACTTATCGTTCATTGTGAAATTGGACAATGAGATCGAAGGACATCCCTGGAGCTAGCTAACGCACACGCTTTCATGTGTGTCTGATTTGTCCATTGAGTCACAGGATATTTACTTAGACCATAGCCTGTGTGTGTAAATGTGTGACCACTCAGTATCTTGTGAGGCGTGTAATCGCATGAAACCTCTGCGGTTTCACATGTGAAGCCGACTTTATTAGTAGACACCAAAACTGTTTATGCCACCGAATGGGCACTGGCCAGTTCTCACAGAAGCGACCAAAGGTTCTCGAAAAAAATAATAAATTGACAACTCGAACAGGGAACATTTTCGTTAAATACATACAGTCGCCTACCAAGCATGGCGCATACGTTTGATTGTGTTTGGCTACGTGTCCATGTGTGTGTGAAACATTCTCTGCGAAGCTAGTCGGAGCCATTCCTTCGATTCGATTAGATCAGATTCGATTAGATTAGATTTTATTATATTGATTTTATGTATTTGCCCATGAAACATGGAGCAAAATAAAAATAATTCCCTTTTTGCAATGTTTGTCAAAGGAGCCGTGCCATTAGGACCTGGCCCCGGTGTTATTTACGGTGACTGCCTTGAATGCTTCCACGGCTGTAAGTGGTTATTTTTATACACGCGTATGGATGTGTGCACTCACCTATACACCTATCACTCACACACACACACACCTGAATGTTTGCATATGTACATGTACATATGTGTGTAAAAGTGCGAGTTTGAACGTTTGTAGGTTCATCTGAAATCGTTGGCACTTGAATAAGCAGCGGGACAGTGCGCTTCATTCGATTCTCATCTCATCAGGTGCCTCCTATGCGAAAACACAACAACATAAAAGCCACGCTCGATTTCAGTTCAATAAAAAAGTTCTTATCCACTCGTCCCTGCCTCTTAGATATGTATGGGGATTTGTATGTAGACCTATACGAGCACGTACATTAGAGTGGTTCTTTAAATGCTTCAAGCGTTCAAATTGATTGGAAGGGTCTAATTTTTTGTAGTTCCGTGAGCGTGAGTACATTTTTCACCTAAAGCTACTAACCAGATATTGAACATAGTTAGTATCGAAAAAATGAAAAAAAAAATTATTCGGAGCCGATAAGCTTAACCCATATAAGGCCAAAACAAAACGACATGGAAATCATTGAAATTTTTTTGTTTATATCTTATTTATTTATATCATAAAAGTTTGTTTATTTGTTTATATCATAAAAGTGGATAAAACAAAAAAAGATGAAATTTTCTTTTCAGAACATAAAGGTGCTATATATCTTTCTGGCCTAGGCAACACTAAGTGTTGCCTGGCGCCATCTGACATTTCCATTGGAAAGTTTGACATTTTTTAGCGTAAACGTACTTAGAACGTTTTGACGTAAGACCATCATACGACCAAATAGAGAACATTTTCGTGCGATAATTTTTCACAACTTTTGACGTGGATTATCACCACAAGAGTGCATCGATGAACTTAAATCTTTGTATGGCGATGAAGCACCATCGTATAGCACTGTGGAAAACTGGTTTAATGAATTCAATCGTGGCCGACGCTCGCTCAAAGACGAAGGTTGTCCAAAAACTGCCGTTGTCCCAGAGAACATTGATACCGTGAGTGAACTGATAATGCTAGATTGTCATGTGACATACCGGGAGGAAGAGGCATCCATGAGCATTTTTTCCACCAGCATACATTCGATATGGCATGAACACCTGGCAGTAAAAAAGGTTTCTTGACGTTGGATCCCGCACAATTTAAAATCGCTCAAAAAGAGGCTCGTGTCGGTCGGTGCAAAGAAACTTTGAAAAAATACGATCGCGGTGGTTCAAAAGACGTTTATAAGACCGTCACAGGTGACGAATCATGGATCTACGCGTATGAGCCCGAAACAAAACAGCAATCAACCGTGTGGGTCTTCGAAGACGAGCCAAATCCAACGAAAGTTCTTCGTGGAAGAAGCACTTCGAAGCAAAAGGTCGCCTGATTCTTCGGCAAAACTAGTCATGTGGCGACTGTTCCGCTTGAACAACGTAGGGCGGTCAATTCTGAGTGGTACACTACAAATTGTTTGCCTGAAGTCTTCGGAGAAATTCGAAAAACGAGCAAGAGAACACGAATCATTGTGCACCATGACAATGCGAGCTCTCGCACATCGGCTCAAACCAGCGCCTTTTTGACCGGCCAAAACGTCGAATTGAAGGGTCATCCGCCGTACAGCCCTGACCTACAGCACATCAAGAAAAAAATGCGTGGTCAACGATTTTCGTCGCCAGAAGATGCTGCTGAAGCGTTCAAAAACCATGTTTTGAAGGTGTCTCAATCGGAGTGGAAAAAAAGATACGACAATTGGTCTGAGCACATGCAAAAGTGTATAAATCATGCTGGAGAATACTTTGAAATACAATAAAACCATTTTTGATGATAAATATTCGCATTTTCATTATTAGGCCAGAAATATATATAGCCAAGTTGGCAAGACAGTGGTTTTTGGGTTAATAGTTCAATGTCGGAGATTCAACCCTGGTCCTACATCTGCTTAGGATTGTAGTGACGCAAAAATTAAAACGGCACGACCATTAACATCTTCATGAGTGCTGTAAATGACGGTTGGAGCTACGAAGTTTTGCCAAAAAATTATCTCCTCAGTGGCGGCCATGTTGAACTCAGCGGTCATGTGTTCCCTCAACAGCAGGTACATGCACTCAATCGACCAAGAGCTGTCCCCACGACCATATGGGTCGCTATAACATCACCTACAGAATGACCGCTATTGGTCACAGCTACGATTATATCCTCAAGTTATTTTATTGCACTAACAATCCGCTTAAGGCGAGCTTGATTACTTAGTAGGGACATAAAGAACTGTAGAACTGAACATACCCCGTTAATGTCATATGGGTTTTGAAAGCTAACCACAATAGCGTCAGTCTGTAACGGGAACAATTTTAAAATTGTTTCAACTTTCATCATGGAGTGGTCAGATAATGAGAACCGTATCGCTGTAATAGCGCTTTTCAAGTGTGAAATGAAAAAAGCGATATTTTCAAAACGCTCCGGCCACTGGGGATTAGCCGAATGTTCGTCTACCGATGCATAAAACTGTTTGAGGAGACGGGAGATGTAAAAGACCGCCACGATCGGGCCGCCCACGCTCTGTTCGAACACCGCATGTCATCAAAGCCGTTAAATCAAGAATTCACAAAAATTCGCTCCGACACAGAAAATCATGACCGGTGAGATGAATATCACGCAAAAGTCCATGAGTCGAATCATTAAAAAAGACTAGGGACTTAGGGCTTTCAAACGACGTACCGGACATTTATTGACTACAGCTTTAAAAAATAGGATTGAATAATGCAAACGTCTTTTGGTGAAGCACGCTGATAACTTGCAGAGAAAAATTTTGTTCACCGATGAAAAAATGTTTACCGTTCATCTAAGGAAGCATCTGAACTAATCCCAAGGGTGGAAAAGGGTCATCACCCAGCTTCAGTCGTGGTTTGGTGGGGTGTCTCTTGCGGTGGGGTCACTGACCTGCATTTCTGCAAACAAGGAGTCAAAACATCGGCCAAAGTTTACCAAGAAACCGTTTTGGAAGCTGTTGTGAAGACTCTTAACAATTCCCTGTTCCAAAACCAGCCATGGACTTTCCAGCAGGATTCTGCGCCGGCCCATAAGGCTAAAACGTCCCAGGCCTGGCTTCGAAACAATTTGCCAGCGTTCATTTCCTCTGAAGAATGGCCCTCAGGCAGTCCAGATTTTAACCCATTGGATTACAAAATGTTGACGGTTGGTTTGTCACAAAAGATACCCCAACATTGGATCTCTTAAGACTGCTTTGGTTCGAGTTGTGGCCAATTTTCCAATGGACGAGTTTCGTCCAGCTATTTAAGATTGACCCGTGCGACTTAAGGCGTATTAAAAGGCAAAAGGCGGACATTTCGAATAAGTAGATTCTTTTTGGATACAATATACATCAATAAATATATTAAAAAATATTTGGCCCAAAAAGTACTTTTTATTTTACAGCGTGAGTAACAGTATTTATGTCCCTACTAAGTATATTTTCTGTTTCTGCTCTTCGTATCCGGACATTCACCCTGTATCACTTAAATGGCCTCCCTGGCTAGGCTTACAAAACACCATTGGATATGTTCATAAGTCAGTCTGGAAATCGCTGATAGTTTCAATGATGTTGTTTACCATGTGGAAAAAACCTCCACACACACACACTTAAAACCCGGTTAATGTACACAACAGTATGTATTTATGTATTCGTTGTGCAATGTAGTAAACAGGACTTAGCCAGTCTTCCCTTCCACCCAATCACTTCAGACTTTGATTTTTATCAATATTTATTATTGTTTTTATTATTATTGGCATCATGTGGATTATGCGTCATTTTTTATTATTTCGTTAAAGATCGGATTCAGTCCATAATAATCAGTGAGCGTGTGTGTGTGCCGGGCGGGCGGTTGGGCAGGGATAGATGGTGTGGGTGTAGTAAATTTATGCCTGATTTTATGGCGAATTTCACTTTTTTTATGTTGCGCCATAATTTATTGTCGTTTAGTTAACCAAAGCGTAATGTTGACAACATGATGAAGTGGCACCCAGATGCGTACACAGCAGTAGTAAACTCCTGCCTGCCATCGAATCAACATGAAACACTTACTCCTTGCTTCACTCAGCGGGCAAATGTCTGTCTACGGATGTATGTAAGTATGCATGTACTTAGAATGGCGGCATTCGTACAACGTACGATACGTACATATGTACATGATTGTGGCGATGTTCCCGCTATTGTCCCAGAGGGATACTTTGCAAGGCCTTCTCATAGAAGACTTTGCAAAAGCCCAATTTTTATGAAATTGGATTTTGAAAACACGCTTCGTAAGGCCTTCATACAATTTAAAATTATCTGCGGAAATAACGAACCCGTTAAGCAAACTATTTTCATAAGACAAAAGGTTTAACGTTTTGCAAGCGCGGAGCGCTATTTAGCGATCCAAATCGCGATCCCATCACGCTTCGACATTTTTTTGTATTGTCAGAAGCAATATTAGGTATGTTTACAAATGTGTCCGCCAACTTTGGTAAAATACTGTTCTAAATTTTAACTAAAAGAAATCAAACTCCTTTAATTCCATACACATGTACACAAGTTTAAGATAAAATGTTTATAACGAAAACTTGAATATTAAACCTTTTGTAAACAATTACGAATAAAGACGTTTCGTTCGTTTTAATTCTTAACATTAGCCGTAGATTTAAACGAACCGCAAAATCCCCTAACAGCGAACAGAACTTCCGTGTTTTTATTTTTTCTTTCTGTGCGCAGAAAAACAACAGACATTTAAAAACAAATGCTGTTAATTTTTAGATGAGTAATTAAACTGCTCGAAAAAAAACATTTTCTTGGCCAATAAAAGGAAATGCTCCAAAAGTATGAAACGAATTGTACGAACGTTGTGTAAACCCTTCACCATACTGTGGTGTAGGGTGCAAATAACAATTGAAGGGGAGGAGAGAGAGCAACAATTTAATAAACCTGTCTGTCCATCTATTGTTGTAATCCAAGTACATATCGCAAATACGAACGAATTTCGACAAAACTTGGGCTATTGTTTAACCATGGGTTTGGTCCATATCCATGTTTTAATGAAATACAAAGATCGCTCCCGATTTAAGAAAGGCAGCTCTAGAAGTCTCATATAACGTCCGACCAAATTTTGTAATGCATTTCAAGTATCCAACTGTGGTTAAATTGAGACTAATCGGGCAATAGGATTAGCACATAGATCCTTCCCTATATTAGGACTTGCAGCTCCAGAAGCCACACATTATATCCTATTGTGCCCCAATTGTGCGCATGGTACATTAAAGGCGACCAATAGTTAATTGTGGTGAAACTGGTCGAAATAATGGGTGATCTAAATAGAGGTATTTTTTCAAAACAAAAAAAGTTGTGGAATCTTTATTGTTCATTCGAAAGACATTTTATGCCATTTATTTTTTAATATAATTTCTTTCAAATATTGGCAACTTTATTATCGAAATGAGCGTTCGGTGAGAAACGGGAAGATCCGCTGATTTTCGACCAAAATTGTGTTTACTGATAAGGCCCATTTCTGGCGCAACGGCAACGTCAATAACAAAAATTGCCACATTTGGGCTAAAGAGCAACCAGAATAGGTTCAAGAGGTGCCATTATACCCAGAGAAAAAACACGGTTTGGTGCGGTTCATGGGCTGGTGGTATCATCGTCGGTCCATTTTTTTTTTGTCAAAAATGATAATGGCCGGAACGTTACCTTGAATGGTGCTCGCTAAGACGTCATGATATCGGTCCTGAAATTGAGCTTGACTATATTTGATTCCAACAAGACGGCAAATACAGCCAACGAAACAATCAATTTATTGGAGAAAAATTTTGGTGAGCGCATTATCCCGCCTCCAAGATCGTGCGATTTAACACCGCTGGACTATTTTTAGTGGGGTTATGTGAAGTCCTTGTCTACGCAGATAAGCCCGACACGTAGACGCTTTAGAAAAGAATATTCGGCGCGTTATTGCTGACATACGGCCCCAAATGCTGCAAAAAGTGGTCTAAAACTGGTCGTCCCGGTTGGAATTTATTTGAGCCAGCCACAGCGGCCACATGCTCGAAATCATTTTTAAAGCATAATGGCAAACCCCTATCTTTATAATAAAGCTAAATTCTTGGCCATAAAATTAAATTATATGCGTTCTATTTTATCTTAAAAACCACACGTTCAAAAAAACACCCTTTAGTATTTTCCTACACAGTTAGTCCCTACACAATAGTTCTTCCCAATTTGAGAGCCTGCCCCTCTAGAAGCCACATATTACACACGATTTCGCTCAAAAATTATAAAGCTGGTCTACGAGAGTCCTGTAAGTAGCCATGGTGAAATTTGACCAGATCATGGACCAGATCATGTTATGGGCGACCAATTATTGGCTATGAAAGCGGACACTATTCCGGCTCATATTTTAGAATAGCCCGCTGTAAATGTTACATATTAAGTGCACCCTTGCTTAAACTCCAGACAGAGGCTTTATCTTCTGAATAACAGAGTGGTTAAGGGATCCCAAGGTCGGGCACTCCTCACTTTTGATTTTTTACTTGAGTGTGGTTTCCAACAGCAAAGAATCGCTCGCTACTCATATAAAACAAACCTATCCGAAAGTCTGCGAATTTTCACTTTCACCTAAACCGAATACCTGTTATATAAAAGTCAAAGGCCTTGTTGCGTTTACAGCTGGATATTCAAATATACCGCCATATATACGTACGTACGTACATATCCGCAAAGAGAGAGCAAGCAGCTACGTCTCTGATTTTCTTAGCTCTCCAATATGAGTTACATCATATGTGATCAAATCTCATTCAAAGCTGACAACAGCTTCACGCGTTTAATGCACTCGACTTTTCCGATGGAATTGGAAGCTGTGAGTACACATGATTGATATGCAGATCCCATAATGACAAGGCGCAGCTCCGAGCGCCCATATGCCATATGTGGAGGTGAGATGCTGCGGCAGCATATGGCATTTCGGCATTCGCCGGTGTAGTTGTATATGAGTGGGTGTATCGCATATAAAACCACACACATGCAAACGTGGAGGTGAAGAGAAGGTATTATTCGAAGCTATACAGGACCCCTAGCCATTCAATATTAGCATGTACGTTTTTCGGGGGGGGGGGGGGAGTCGCAGTCGGTGGTTGCTGGTTACAAGTTTATAAATTTCACTTGTTTAACGAAATTCATTGGTGTTAGTCAAGTGGAATAATTCACTCACTTAGGGCTAATTCATGAATATAAAACCCATGAATACGCAAGCAACGCCGACCAAACCAAAGTAGCAGAGCAGCACTCGGCACAGCTCCGCACTGAACAACACAAATTTAACAAATTACATTAGAATGGACGAAAAAGACAAAAGGATGAACGGCGTGAACAGAGACAAGAGTGCGGGCGGCGGGGCGGTGCAGTGGAAGCGCGGCCCGAGGTAGACTTTGGTAATTTATGCACAACACACAAATCCCAAGGGGAGGTTTAGAGAATGAAAATAAAGGGAACAGCGATAATAACAAGGCTCAATCTGAATTTTTATGCCTGACCATAAAGTTTACACAAATCGCATTCGGTTGCTGGAGCAATGAAAAATTACAACCATGTAAAAAGGTATTCCTCCAGATTGCTATGGCTAATGTGAATCTTTCTGCATTCATAGCCATACAAACACACGCATGTATATAAGTATATGTATTTGTTTGAGTGTACGCCCGTATCCAAAATATACTATAAGTATATACAGGCAGGCCGACCAGCAGACCGACCGAGTATTTGTCCTTTCTTGGCTTATTTGCAAAAGGTCTCCTAGAAGACAAATTCGCAGATTATTCAACGTGAATGCACTTCTTTTTGTTGTTGTTGTTGTTGTTGTTGTTGTTGTTGTTATTATTTTAAACGACATTCATTTGTACGCAAAAGCATCCAGTAGCCGAGACGGTATCGCTGCTGGGAGAGTCGACTTTATGTACATGGAATTACCAGTAGAATACATTCATAATTCTAGCGGCTCATACATGTATAAACATAAGTAAACCTTTTTTATTATAGTCTTCGGCAAAAATAAGAACTTGAAGTAAAATTGAATCGCCCAATGGAATGAAATTTCAAATACATTAACATCTGTTACGGCCCTATTAGGAGGTGTAATCTTCAAAATTCGAAGGTGGCTTACAAAAAGACCGCGGTTTGCAAAAAAGTGGACAATGGTTATTTGTGTCATTCTATTGACAAGTCCACTAAAAACAAAATATTTTCGGATTTCTTCTTTTTGAATTCAATGTTCGAAGTTTCGCCTAAAGTGGCCAAAGAAACAATTTCACGTTAAAATATTCTAAAACGGGATTAACGAGTGTACGAGTGCACCCATTTCTTTGAGACATCAAAAAGGAAGAAGGATAGGTTAATTAAAAATGTCGCCGATCTAAAGAAGATGATCAAAAAAAAGCTGCCCTCTTCCAAAAACTGCTTTGTACTCTCAAAATAAACAAAAAAAATGCAAGTCCAACAAAATGGCCGTTACGTAATTAAAAGAAGTCTTTTCATCCGAAACGAATTAAATGAGATGACAGGTGATTATGTTTCCAATGCTATCGTAACACTTCTGCTACCCACTTTGGTAAGGAGAATGCGCAACTATTACACAATAAACCCAATCTCTGTTTCTAAAATGGGTAAGGTAAGAATATCCTTCATAAATTTACTCGTTAATTGAAGTCTCGAGCGTAGTTCTGGTGGAAATAAAAAGTACAGAGCGACATAAGGAATCTTGCTCTCTGTAGAACTCTTCACTCTTATTCGTCCGGTCGCCGGCTGTGAGACGTTTTTATGCGCCATTTAAACTGAGCCACCTGTGTGACAGTCGGGCACACTTACTATCACCGTAATATTTTACGTATACTAATCTAATATACTAATCTAATCTTTGGCCACTTCCTGTAAATGACGCTAATGATAATTAATATCATGTTTTATACAGCGTAAACGTAATCTAAACTAGGTTTTGCCTTTTTGTATTGGAATATAAAGCAAATGAAAATATATCGCGAAACTATCCTTTTAATTGCATGTGGTAACATGCATGTACACACACATCCATACATACATATGTCGTGCATATAGAGCGTGAAGAATCGACAGTTCAAAGGTACAGGGCTACCCTAAAGGCTTTATCCTATCAGGAAATGTTAAACTTTATAAACGTTTGCAGCTATTAACTTTGAAAAAGACCAGTAAAGAAACTCAAAAGTCCAAAGAAACAAGGTCATTAATCAAATATCACAATGTGTTTTATTACGAGGGCATATCAATAATTCAGTGACTTTTCCAACTCTTAGCTATATGAAAAGCAACACTGCTGCCATCAAGTAACATCTGTTAATAGACCACTGACAAACTTTGACAGAGTTCCGTCATTTAGTTTGTGTTTAACAGCTGTTTAATCCACAGAACCTCGCGGATTTTCTTAAAAATGGAAAAAGTGTGCCCATTAAACAATATATTTTGCGAAAAAGACCGTCGATCAAACCAAGGAAAAACTTCATAAATACTGTGGGGTCTCTGTGCCATCGATGTCAATGGTAAAAAAGGTGGGTTACTGATTTTCGTTGTGGTCGCTCCAACAATGAATTTATTGATCAAATAAATGCCTATTTTATGGACCTCAAAAAATACTATTTTTTAAAAGGGATACAAATATTGGAGAAACGTTGGACATTGTATTGAGCTTAAGGGAGATTATGTTGAATTTGTTTTTTCTATGTATGTGATTTGCAAAAGTAGGCAAGATCAGAATTTGCACTAGCAGGCATAAACGCCCGATAGACACGTACCAGATTTTCCTTGGCTAGGCTATGTATGGTTATTAATTGAAGCCAATGGGCGAGTACTTAGTCGGTATCATTTATTTGACTAAATTAACCAATATTTAGGGCTTGAAATAAATGTAACTCAAGTTGAACAAAGTTTTAAATTCATAACAAAAATTACAGTCGAAGAATATGGGTTGGCAACTTTGCGCTACCTTCATAAATCATCTTGTATAATGAAATTATGTCAATTAATTTTAAAGATAAAGCCAAAACAATATCGGGTGGAGTTTTTGGAATACCCTGTTTATATATGTATGTGCTTGTGTATGGTCAGATATTAAACATACACACGCTCCAATGCAGTTTGGCAATTGAAAAGTTTAAATTTTATCGATTTAATTTTGATACGATGCAAATCTAATAAAAAACTAAACTAGAAAGTACCACAAGCAACGAACCAGTCAGTCCCTCAATATGTACACACAAACTCATGAGGAAACAATGTCGGAACTTTTTTAGTAATCGCTCCGAGTTATTAGCGAATTCTTTCGATTGTTTTTACGTATTTCTTTCTTTACTTAAAGCATTTTGCTCCTTTAGATATAAACGATACTTGACAAGCTTTTCTAAACTATTTGTCAGTGAAATATATGTGACAGCGCATAGAGAAAGGGACCTAAGGGTAAAATAATCAATTTTCACTTTTTTTTTGATGTGGACAACATCTGAGCATCGAATGAGACCGATCCCATGCCCCAAAAGTGTTCCCTCCCAGAGATATGCGCGTTTTATGAAAGTGTTGCTACACCAAAGATACACGTATTTAAATCTTTAAAATGGATCTCCTGAACAAAACTAGTTTTTGCCCTTAGGTCCCTTTCTAGTTTGCGCGTGACATATATATTTTTTTCATCGGCGAGATTGAACGTATTCGCAGCAATTTCGAATGCGATTTTATAACCCTTAGCTGCTTAGGATTCTAAATGGGCGAAATCGCAATAGAGGAAAAAGCTTCACTTTGAGGGTCTGTTGTGGATATAAGTAAAATTCTCGGCATTCTTGCAGGACACACAGGCTCATAGGCACATTTACTGCGGATAACAATCCGCAGAGCGTTCGGCGAAGATGGCGACACGTAAAAGCACTACCTTTGCCACTTTCCTGTTCTCTGGCATTAGCTGCCGATTACAAGGCGATGACTCTTTACCAGATTTGACCCAGATCAGGGGCATAGAATAGAAGACCCTTAACGGCTATGCTAAAATCACAAAGTTTCCCTAATATAAAACCTAAATGCTACCATGGGAAAAACGTAGAACCCACAACAGGCCTATTACTGGCTTAGGAGTATGTCCTCGGACGGTCGGCGGAACAAAGCTGCCTCATTTTTTTCAAACTAACTAACTTAAGGGTCTAAAAATGCCTCTAACGAAAAGTACATTTTGTAGGTATTTGTTCGACATTTCTAAATTTATTTTGTTAGAAGCATCGCATTACAGAAGATCATAAGTGGAGAAGCCAATAACACATTCACAATGGCGATAGTTTAAAGCCGATGGGCTCTAGGGGCCAACAAAATTTACTTATTAACCTACACATATTCGAGCGCGGACGCATGAACCCTCGGTGCAAATGAGGTCATATCGCTTCTTAAATTAAATCAAATTTTAGTGCTAGTCCAAATGTGTTTTTTTTTATTTAACTGATATCGAAACTTAAACTCATGTACCCTAAGATCAGAAAATAGGCCGGTGTGATCAAAACAATCGATCAATAGTAAATGTTGACACATGGCTAGTTAAATTTAAAGAAGTTTTAATATGAATTGAGTTTTAAGCTTCAAGTCACAATAACCCTCATGGTGGCCTCCAAAAAAGGACCGTAATAATCAAAAGAAGCGTCCAATGTCGATACCCAGTAAACCAAATTTGCCGACAATTGGTGATATCAGTCAATTATGAACAATATCTGAACTCTATCGAGAATTCTCACCGAAATCTTTACGAAATCTGTTCGATTTGTCTGAGCATTTTTTTTTTCAGAAAAGTAGTTTAGAATTTTTGTCAACCCTCTCATATCTTTTTCGTTACGAACTCGGCAAGAAATCGATTGTCGTACAGAATTCTGACCGAATTCTGAATGTTTGGTTTGCTAGGTATATGCCCCCTTTAAACTGAACTAAATTTCATTAAAATATGGATTTTATTTAAGCATTTAACTGACACTGATGTCGGTCTAATGGACCCATGGAGATTATTTTCAAGGGGTACGTCAATGCTTAAGCAAACGTGTGCACATCCTAACACGAAAACACTTCAAACGATCACCAGAGTCTAAACATTTTAGCTACACAGCCATATACACATATACTCGTATGCATGCATACGAGTCTCAGGACAGTTTGTTACGAAATCCAATTACACGCTACGCCAGAATGAATCCATGCCATGTCCGATTTTACGGTTGACTGCTTCAATCCTCCACATCAGCGCTACTCATGTGCATGTACGTACATATGTATGTATGTGGCTATTTACAATTGTATGTGTACTTCACTACATTCCCCCTGAGCTGGGAGTGTATGTTAAGTTTATCAATCGATCTGCAACATGTCGGAATGAACACAAATGTATGTGAATGACCCTACACAGTATACGAGTGCATGTATGTATGAACTCTCATGTCGTTGTAGTTACTCTCAGCGAAAAATGGTAAAGCTATTCATGTTTCGCCTGCATTAGCCAATAATGATTAGCCATATTACTTTTTGGATTATTATAAATTATAAAAAATTTACTTACTTACCGCTCTATCCGAAAAGATGTATTTAGTGTGTGGCGCTCGTAATCCAAAGGTGTTCTCATCATTGGTTATGTCCTTTGACAAACAAGTAATGTTTGGAGGCACTATGAAATTTAAATGTTCCAGATCATGTAATCGTAAGTTCAAAGCATTTTAGCGGTGCAATGGAATAAAGTAGCACCTCGAAATTGAATATCTTGGTCGCGTTGGGCATGGTCACATGTCGTTGTTGGTCTGCTTAATAAATCCTTTTCATGCGTCTGTGTATGCGTGTTTTTTTCCAGCTCATTACTTCTTCTACCACTTGGCCTTTTTACCAACGTGTTTGTCCTCTCGCGCAGAGATTATGTCCATGGCAGGATAAACTCCATTCAGCTCAAAGTACGTTTATATCATTTAAACCACATCTAAAAAAGGTTAAAAGTAAAAATTAGTAAAAACTACATATCTTAAATAAAGTGGATATAAAGGTAATTTACGCCCCATATAGACATGGTTCTTTTCTGCATAAACACACAGTTCCAGTTGAGATAGTATAGAAGATTCGAACCTACCAAACGTATCCACGAATGTAGGTACGAACTGTCCACTTGTTTTTATTTAAAAAATAACGAATTAAATTTAAAAAAGTAGGACTGAAGAAGGACGAGGGAGAATTGACATACCTTTTGTATGTAACGGCGTATTCATGACACGTATCGGTATGAGCACGTGAACTTCAACCCGACCGAACTGAAAGACGTCTCCACTTGTTTTAATTGTCAAACATCGTTCAATTGTATGTTCCTACGGCCAATGGACGTCGTCGCCTTTTCCTACAAAACGCATAGGTAGAGTTGGTACTACTGCCTACATCGCACTTGGCACTTAGCACAGTCAGCGCTTTTCTCAATTTACTCTTTGTTTCCCCAAGCTGTAAGCGTTCGTCCAAATCGATTAAGAAGGAATTGGATGTAGGGTTTATTTTCATTCAATTATTCACATGTACACTTACGGACAAAGAAAACGACCCAGGGGCGAAATTGACAGGGCCTTAAGTGAGTAACATTTGGAAAGATTGCGATTAAAATCAAAGTTTCTATATGAAGACCAAAAATATCCAATGTTCTTTACGAAATCCCTTCTTTAGAGGAAAGTTGAAAGGTTCATCGAACGATAAAATTTGAGAAACAACATTAATTAAACAGTGGAAAGTTTACCGAATTGAATGTGATTTTTGCAATTCCGCCGAATTTTGTGTAGACGCTGAGGAGCTGTAAACAAACACGACATATAATACTCAACGCAAAAAGTACCTCTTAATGAATCAGATTAAACAGGTACACATTTAAGACGAAATTAAACCTTTTCCTAAGGCAAAAACAATGGTTTGGAAGCTAAGAGCACACAGCAGACGATTTTAACCAGGGATGTAAACCGAACCGTGGATAGCCAAGTGACCCTTAGGTCCCCTAAGTTTCATAGTAATTGTTTTCACACTAATTGCTTACAACAATAAATATTCCGCAAAACTATAAGTTTCCACAACCACAATTTGTGCCAACTTAATTGTTTACCGCATTTCATTGATATGACCTATCTATTGTTAGAATATTTATTACAATTAAAAGTCTTCGATGATGGCAACAGAATTTTCGTAGTTCCAACAGATTTTTTCCCTGTGTCTTTTTGTAGCTGTGAACATTTTTTCGACACTTCATATTAGGCAAGCGAATTTTAAATGTTTTTAACATACAAATAGACCACACAGTAAGAGGGCTGCTATATATATTTCTGGCCAAATAATGAAAATGTGAATATTTATTATCAAAAATGGTTTTATTGTTTTCAAGGTATCCTCCAGCATGATTTATACACTTTTGCATGCTCTCAAACCAATTGTCGAAGCACCTTTTCCACTTCGATTGAGACACCTCCAAAACATGTTTTTTGAACGCTTCAACAGCATCTTCTGGCGACGAAAATCGTTGACCACGCATTTTTTCTTGATGTGCGGGAATAAAACGAAGTCATTTGGTGCCAAGTCAGGGCTGTACGACGGATGACCCATCAATTTCTCCGAAGATTTCAGGCAAAGAAATTGTAGTTTACCACTCAGAATTGACCGTCCTACGTTGCTCAAGCGGAAAAGTCGTCACATGACCAGTTTTGCCGAAGAAACAGGCGATTATTTGCTTCGAAGTGCTTCTTTCACGAACAACTTTCGTTGGATTTGGAACGTCTTCGAAGACCCACACGATCGATTGATGTATTGTTTGGGGCTAATACGCATAGATCTATGATTCGTCACCTGTGACGATCTTATAAACGTCTTTTGAAGCACCGCGATCGTATTTTTTCAAAGTTTCTTTGCACCAATCGCCATTTTTGAGTGATTGTCAAACTGTGCGGAATCCAACGAGAACAAACCCTTTTTACGGCCAGGTGATCATGCAATATCGAATGTATGCTGGTGGAAGAAATAGCCAAGGATGAACTCTATCTCACGGTATGTCACATCACGATCTAGCATTATCAGTTCACGCACTGCATCAATGTTCTCTGGCACAACGGCCGTTTTTGAACGACCTTTACAACCTTCGTCTTTGAGCGAGCGTCGTCCACGATTGAATTCATTAAACCAATTTTTCACAGTGCTATAGGATGGTGCTTCCTCGTCATACAAAGATTTAAGTTCATCGATGGACTCTTGTCGTGATAATCCACATCGAAAGTTGTGAAAAATGATCGCACTGAAATGTTCACGAGTTAATTCCATTTTTTTGCCAAATTGATTTTTTCAAGCCACTGTAAACAACACAAACGATGGTCGTACGTCAAAACGTTCTGAGTACGTTTACGCTAAAAAATGTCAAACTTTCCAATGGGAATTTTAGATATAGCAACCCTCGTATCGATACCATCAAAAAGAACCAAAGTACAAGTCATCGTAATCAGCAAATACATATCTCAAGCGACTTAAAAGCTATCCTCACTTAAGGCCTTTACTCGTATCGAAGACAACGTTCCAACAAAAATCCTTATTTTTCAATTAACTGTAAGCTCACATTGGTCTAATTTCTTGGGTCCGCTCAATAAAAATATATTTCATTATCGTCTATAGGCTTTTCGATGCCGTCAGATGAGTAGTTTACGTTAGGTTGTTGGTTGTTATTGGGACCAACAATGAACTACTTGCAAACATGTTGATTGACACAACCGCCAGTTGCAGCTGAGAAGTTGTGTCACAGAAAGAAGAATCATTAAATCGCACTTGTGTTACAGTGTGGAGTTTAACGTCGAAGACTAATATATACCAATTAGTTTGCTATGAGAATAACGCAACCTTTGCCTTCAAACACCACGTCTTAGCACTAAGCCCACGACAGCCGGTTCTTTGTACCGAACTGGCCCGAAACAGCAATTCTTCAGCCAAGTGCTGTCACTTCATTAATGTTTGTAGTATAGGGAGAAATACCATATAAAATCTCTGGTATTATGACGTGATGTTTGAAGGCAAACTCTTTATGATTCCCATAGAAAATCAGTTGTTTATTTTTTCTTTTGCCTTCAAACACGACACGACACTGTCATGTTATTTTTGTTTAGTATTGTTTGGCATTTCATCATGGAAAGACTTACGCCTGAACAACGTTTACAAACCGTTCAACTTTATTACGAAAATTCGGCAACACGGATTGACGTATGGAACGACTTGGCACATTTTACGTCGAGATCTTAAATTGAAAGCGTGCAAAATACAGCTTGTGCAAGAACTGAAGCCGCCCGACGTTCCCAAGCGACATCGCTTCGCTCTATGGGCTCTTGAAAAGTTCCATAAGATCCGACGTTTTCGAGACGAGCAGATAATTTCAAGTTTTGGGCCGGTCGATTGGCCACCAAGATCGTGTGATATCACATCGTTAGACTTCTTCCTGTGGGGATATGTAAAGTCTAAAGTTTATGCGGACAAACTCGGTTCGATTCAGACCTTGGATCAAAACATCATGAGTGTCACTCGCCAGTTACCAGTCGAAATGCTCGAACAAGTCATCGAAAATTGGACTCAACGGATGGACCATCTGAAACACAGCCGCGGCCAACATTTGATATACATAATCTTCAAAAAATAAAAGCCTAAGAATGTTCTTTCAAATGTTCATAAACATTCCCCATCCAATTTGAATTTTCTGTGTTTTTTTCTTCAAAAAAGTAGGCAACCTCGAAATGGATCAGGCGTTATAACTAATTTGATAACACCAGAGATTTTTTAATGAACCTCTTCCAGTGATATAACTTCTTTGGCAGCAGCAACTACTAATATATTCATATTTCGTTGGTATTTTGGTTCCGTGAACTATTATCGAATGGTATCATGAACCGAATAACCATAATAAATATTAGCTTATTGCAGCAGAAAGACTTCTTGTCCAAAGGATGTTGTGTACCTCGGACCGACACCAATTATTTTCTCTCTGTGTGGTGGATCCTTTTCTGTCAAAGAATTAAGATATGGACTTTTTGAGTTAATACCCTTTGCGGTTGATGCGTTATTCACATCTGTACATCTGCATTTCTCGTGTTTGGATTATCCGGTATTAATTGATAAGTGTTGACACGATTCCTTAAAAACACATGTACATTTGTATGTATGTATGTCACTAATCCTCTCTATTCAATGCAATTCCCGTAAGTATGTACCCACATAAATACAAACATACATATGTACATTTGTACATTTGTTTAACGACAGACATTTCATCATTTCACAATCGCTTGTTTATGGGCTGTTCCCCATTCGGCTGCCAATAGATTTTTGGACGTGCAGGGATTATGGGTAAGAATATTTTTGTTGGGTTTTTACTTTCGCACATCACACTTGAATTCCTTTGACACTTTGACTCAAGGAGTCGAGTCGCTGCTTAAGGTGTGGCAGAGTCAAATCTGTTATGATCCGCAGGCTTTGAAACAAATCATACAAGGCAAGTTAGCACAGCAGCTATAACGTGTCACATATAGCCCAGTCAACATCCATCCACCTAGAGAGAAAGGGGGGCTTCATCCTGATTATTATTCATTTTTATTTGTTGTCCGAATTACGAGTGAAGGGTAAAAAGGTTGCAAGTGTTGCGTGAGGTCATACGTGTACGTGACGCATATGTCCGTATTTGTTTAGTTCATTTGGGGTTAGGCTTCCTTCGCTTTTTCGTTGTTTGCGGCAATGTTTGTCGCTTTCAACACTTTCAGAAAGTGTTTTATTTGTGCCCTACTCAATGTAGAGGTCGGCATTGAGTACATCATAACTACATGTGGCCGTCTTAGTATACAGGTCGTTTCGTTTTCGTCAATAGATTTGGACTAGCTTTGAGTATTTGCTTGCCCATTATGCTGAAAATACATAGGTACGCCTATACAAGTATCCATGTAGGGCTTCACGTGTCCCTTCTGACCGAATGTAGTCGCACTGCTTTGTTTGCATTACGATTTTTAGTATTTTCCTAACGTTTCCGTTAAAACGTTTGCTTGTATTTATTTTATTTCACATGCGTGTTTGAAATAAATCGAATGTCTTGTAGGCTCTTATTTTTCGGTACGAAACTTTTGACAGAGAATCCTTTGAAACGGCAACGCCAAAACAAATTTGTCAAACGTAAAGCGATTCGGGTCTAGCCACCCTGCACCCTGCAAAATGAAAGGTATTAGTAAGTTGTGCTACCGTTTGTTACACCTTAATGTTATTACTCGTTTTAGTGGTGTTTTTTGCAAAGCTACGATAACTAAGACTGTACAGCAAAACGCCTTAGAAAATGTAAAGTAAGTCAAGAAAGTGTTTTCACAAAGCTAAAAATTTCCAAATCAGAGATTTTCTGAGTCCTGGAGTAACTTAGTACCGTATATGTCCACTATTAGCGTCTTAAACAGCTTGCAGTCTCCTTTATATAGAAATATTTATTTTTGGTGACTTTTAAGCTCCGGACTTAGGACAGGTGTAGTCAATCCTTTGCTGCAGTTGAAAAGAGGCCACATTTTGTTGACCTTATGTTCCTTATTTTCAGAACCATTGTCGTGAAAAATTTAAATTGTGGTTTGTTGAAAAAAAGAATATCTAAATTAAGACTTCTTGACATACTGTATTTTTTTAGCATATTTTTGCTTTATTCCAAAGAGAAAACATTGCTATTATTTATGAACACTTCTTCATACCTTGCCTGCAGAAGAAGCCTTATCCCAATTTTCCTTGGTAAAGGTTTCTGGTTCTATCTCACAAATGACTCCCTCGATATTCCCATTAAGGACCTGTATCGTATCGTTAAGGGATTGTTTGCATTACATCGGTAACAATAAAAAACCGCAGCTCTTTATGGGACAATTGACATGGCCGAGTCGGATTATATTATTGCTGAACTTTCATGGGTTTTGTAGCATGGCTCGTCATTCTGTTGAAGCCAAATATCAACCAAGTCCATGTCTTCACCGAAATCGAGTTTCTAGAAGTAGTTCTCATGAAAAAGGGAAATAATACCACCGCTTCATTATCTGCGCCAACTGTCACTCTCTGGTGATGCATTGGATTCTCGACAAGCTCTGATGAGCATAACAGTTGTTTAGTATAAAGGCTTAGACCTAAACTGAGCAGCTTGTTCAAAATTCGCTTTAGGCTGTTGCATAAAATGTTGAGTTGTTAAAATCAATGGTTCCTGGACAGAGTCGCTCACTCACTCGCTGGCATGCCAGTCTCACGAACATTTTGTACAAACTGGTATACATCAGGCTCGGTGGCTGCCAAATTTCCAGTCTCTCGAACTTTCTGCACAAACTTGCACATAGCAGGAGCGTTGGTTGCCTAATTTCGGTTAAAAGTTCGTTTCAAAAAAAGCTCTGTTTGGACTTCACAGCACTGACTTTGAAAACAATTTTGAATTATAACCCAACATTGTTCCAGAGTTAAACGATTCATTTCGTGCCACGGTTATAAGATACTCAATTGCTGTTAATTGTGTGTGGGCGATTTAACACTTTAAATTTGAATCGGCTGTAAACAAAAGTACTAATAACATGTTTAATTTCTGCTTTCGTTGGTAAGGTTGAACTTTGTCATTTAATCATAAAACATATTATTTTTATGACTACCACAACTGGCTCGGCAGTACCTCATCCGAGCAAGCTAATTTTTCAGTACATTTTCGATTGTTTCAGGTCGAATTTCTTTAATGACAACTTCGATTTCATGTTTTAACGCTTCAATTGTCTCTGGATGCTTTGCGTAACATGTATTATTATCCTTAGGGGCACCCCACAGAAAATAATCCAAACCGCTCAAATCACAGCTCCGAGGCGGCCAATTGACATCACAATTTCGGCTGATTATTCGATTTTCAAAATGAGTGCGTAAAATATCGATGATTGCGTTGGCTGTGCGACATGTGGCCCCGTCTTGTTGAAACCAAATGTCGTCGATGTTTTTCTAACGGCGGCAATGATGACAAAATCCACAATCCCGCGACTGCCGGTTCTATGTACCGGATTGACCCGAAACTCTTCGGCCAGGGGCAGTCACCTCAACAATATATGTTTTTTGTTCGTCCATTTTTTCGTCGTGGGAGCAGCACTTCCCGGAATGCCTGCTCCGAATACTACTGGTCCGAGCCGGGATCGAACAAAACCCCGGACCTTGGATCTGCTCGGTTTGTCAGAACCGAATACACCATCGTGCTACGTCTGTAAGGTGTAATCGTTGCATGGAATGGGTGCACTTCAGGAGCTGTTCAGGTCTGAACCACATCAGGGAGTATAGCGAAGCAGACTTTGTTGCCTCATGCTGTATCAACGAAGTTAGCAGCGGGTCTCTGGATTTGGTGTTATCATCGTCGTCTGCATTTTCGTCGTCGTCGTCATCATCATCATCTAACTACGAGACTCCCCCGCAGTCGCCCTCGCAACAGCATCAACACATACAGCATCTTACACCACAGATTGCTGTTGCCACTCCTGACAGTGCATCAATCTTGCAATTTAATTGTAATGGCCTACGCAACAAAATCAGTGAGGTCATAGAATTTATGAATCGGAGAAACATCATGGTCGCCGCGATCCAAGAAACTAAGCTGAATGCCACCTGCAGCCTGCACAGTTGTGACGGATACAACGTGCTACGTAAGGATCGCACCAGAAGTGGAGGTGGGGGACTTGCTTTCCTGTTACACCATTCTGTGCAGTACAGACCTATTTCGCCTGAGCTTGACTCTAGAGACCCATACATGGAATGTATGGGGGTAGCAGTCAAGTCTGGAACTGCCGAAATAGAGCTGTACAACGTATACATCCCGCCGGTTGGTAGCTGTGCCCCGCGTTATCTGCCAGACATTAGCAATTTGCTACAAGGCAATAACCGCTTGGTCCTAGGAGACTTTAATGCTCACCACGAACTGTGGCATTCTCTCCTAGACAACGACCAGAGGGGCATAGCTTTGGCAGAGCAAATTGATAGCTCTACGTTCTGCACAGTGAATGAGGACGCCCCCACGCGGATTATGGGCGATTGCCATAGCTCGCCAGACATCACTTTGGCATCGCCTGGCCTGATCAACGACGTCACCTGGCAACCCGTCATCTCACTAGGATCGGACCACCTTCCCATAATTCTCTCCATTAATAGACCACCCGATTTCATAACCTCTGAACGCCGTACGTTTCTCAATCAAAAAAAGGCTGATTGGGAGGCCTTCAGAGAAGCCACCAACCGCAGCTTTAATAATCTAGCTATTCCGTCGGACGTTCGGGTAGCCGAGAAAAAGTTCCGGGCCATCATCAACGCAGCAGCCGCTCGCCATATCCCTGCTGGTCGAATACCCGAAGTACGACCAAACTTCCCAGCAGAGGCAGCGGGACTCGCAGACGAGCGTGATGACATTCGTCGCTCCAACCCTACTGACCCTAGAATTAGGGATCTCAACTCCGAGATCAGTAGGTTGGTCAACGAATATAAGCGGAACAAATGGCTAGACCACTTAAAGCAGTGCAACTTGAGTTCCGGAATTGGTAAGTTGTGGACAACGGTCAAATCACTCTCTAACCCTGTAAGGAAGGATGATCGGACAGCTGTCACGTTCGGTGATAGAACAGTGACAGATCCGAAGCGGTGCGCGTGTTATTTTAACCGGCTTTTTATTGAGCACCCAGAGAGTGATAAGGCGAAAAGGAGAGTATTGCGTCGTATCCGCGCTCTCCGAGTCGAAGAAGCACCACCACAATTTACCGTTGGCGAAGTTGCCCATGTCATCCGCAGCGCAAAGTCATCAAAGGCGCTGGGTCCGGACGGAATCTCAATGCTGATGTTAAAGCACTTGGATACCCCGGGAGTAGAGTACATGACCAAAGTGCTCAATCTGTCGCTAGCCACTCACGAAGTTCCCGATGCCTGGAAAATGGGCAGAGTGGTCCCGCTACTGAAGCCAGGCAAAGACGCAAGTAAGGGAGATTCGTACAGGCCGATCTCCTTGCTTTCTCCAGTAGCAAAGACGCTTGAAGCACTGCTCCTCCCCAGCCTGATCGAACACTTTCTTAGTGCTGATCATCAGCATGGATTCCGCAAGCAGCACAGCACAACAACTGCTTTACACGCCATCACCACACGTATAAGTCGCGGCCTTAACCAGAACAAGCCTAACGACAGGACGGTCCTCGTGGCTCTTGACCTCACAAAAGCCTTCGACACGGTCAATCATGCCACTCTGTTCGAGGACATTGAAGAAACGTCCCTTCCGCCCAGTTTGAAACGTTGGGTCGTAAACTATATGTGTGGGCGCCAGTCATATGTAGAATTTAGAGACAGAAAGTCGAAGCCCCGTAGAGTTAAACAAGGAGTTTCCCAGGGTGGAGTTTTATCCCCGGCTCTGTTTAACCTCTACCTCTCTAAAATTCCTGCACCACCAGACGGCGTTGAAATTGTGTCGTACGCTGACGATTGCACAATTCTGGCGTCAGGACCTAAAGTGGATGACATTTGCGAGAAAATCAACTATTACCTCACTGACTTAGCACGTTTCTTCACTGCGAGGAATATGAAAATATCCGCCTCCAAATCATCAGCCACACTGTTTACTGCTTGGACCGCAGAGGTGCGGTTGTCACTCAATGTGAAAGTCGATGACGTCAACATCCCGACCACCAACTACCCCAAAATCCTTGGGGTCACATTGGACAGCCTTTTTAGATCCTCTGCACATGCTACAGCTATCTGCGATAAACTCAAAAGTAGGAACAAGGTCCTTAAGTCACTTGCCGGCAGTACTTGGGGAGCCGACAAAGAAACCTTGTTGACCTCTTACAAAGCGATAGGTCGGTCTGTAGCAAACTACGCAGCACCTGTATGGTCGGCGAACGTGAGTACGACGCAGTGGAAGAAAATTCAGACATGCCAGAATGCCGCCCTTAGAACATCAACAGGGTGTCTTCTTATGTCCTCTGAGGACCATCTACATGAGGAGACGAAGGTCCTTACCGTGCGCAGACACAATTTCCTGTTGTCTAAGCAATACCTGCTAGGGTGTTTTCGCAGCAGTCATCCTAACCACCATCTCTTGAATAGGATGCCTCCACCCAGGCAGATCAGGAACGATCTTCATGATCTAGAGAGAGAGGTCCAGCGGTATAAGAGAGAACCTTTAGATCATCGAAACTATCAGGCAGGTTTGAACAACATTCACGCCGATGATGTCGCAGCAGCAGTATCCAGCTACCGTGTGAATGCAGTGCTAGGGGAACATCCCCCGGAGATTTCACCTGAGGAGAAGGTACTACCTCGGCAGACGCGCGTGGTTCTGGCGCAGCTGAGATCCGGATGGTGCAGCCGCCTTAATTCTTACTGGGCACGAATTGATGCTAACGTTCCGGACATCTGTCCCGCCTGCCATCAGGGACCACATGATGTACTGCACCTCTTCAATTGTCCGGCCAAGCCCACTCAGCTGACCCCCAGGTCTCTGTGGACGCATCCAGTTCAAATGGCGCGTTTCCTTCACCTGGATATCGAAGCAGATCCCCCATAGACGAACAAGACTTCAAAATAAATATATTGTTGTTACAACAACAACAACAACAAAATCCACACATAACAGGGACTCGTTGTGGCTTCTCAATACTCAGAGCTTCACCCTAAAACACGATTTTTCGGAAAAATTCTTCATCTCCTGCCAAATAATCTTTATTCAGTCCATTGGGCAAAGCGAAAACGCATCTGATGGTGTTCCATTTTTATATGACAAAACTCGAACCAGAGATTGGTAAAAATTATTAGTATTTTTTTTTAAAGCAGATTTAAATTTAAAATTTTAAAAAGCCCACCCTATGACAAGTGGTAACGAACTGTCATTGTCAAAATGACAAATGATGAAAAAAGAATCCAGTGGATGGGTCGGGTCACTCGTGTAGACATACATTTGTAAATTTGTTTATGGACCGGAAAAAACTGCATCTCTGTCACATGTTGTTAATTTATAACAAACACTAGTCAAGATATGTTTTTTTTTCAGCGTGTATTCGAATATGTGCGTGATAAAATGCGAGTTTGTCCTAGTGGAACCAACCCTCTAATTTTTTCCTCTTTTTTTTGCTGGGACCATGACGTAATAAACAGCGTGACTTTTCGAAATATTTTTTTAAGAAACCTAGCACGAGCCGCTTGAGGCAGAGGTGGGGGCCGGTGCCTTGTAGCGTCGATTAACCCGTGCAATACATACACACAAACATAGTTTATACTGCACAAATTTAGAGGTTCTATTGTGTCTAGCGTGTAGGGTCATCATGATAATTGTTAAAACATTAGTTTCTTAACTGAATTCGGACATGGACACTAGTTCAGCAAAAAAGCATTGACTCAAAATTATTAGTTTTTCCGTAGAGTCCCTAAAAAGGGATACTCAGACACTTGAAGTAGCCTAAAATAAAAATTTTGTTTTTACGAAAACGCGGAACAAACTTGGAGTGGCTTGGGTAGAGGAAGCCAACAGATGTCATTTTCTTTCGAAAAAAAAATGTTTTTTTACGTTAATGGATAAGTGCAATACGCACACATGTTTGTGGATATTAGAGCGTATCGTAAACATAGTGTTATCATTAAAACTCCTAATCATTTATTTATATTATTCCAGACCAGCAATTATTGCTTCAAGCCGGCTTTAAACAACAGAAGTGTTTAAAAAAAAAGTATTTGTATGGCTTTAATACCGATTTTGAACCTGTGATATGCCTTAAATTGTAAAATTAACAGGCGACCTTATTTCTCAAAAAAAAATGTTTTTGCAGTATGTCTTTGTCTTCGATTTTTTTGTTGCTATCGGAAAACAAGGAAAAACTAGAAATTCGCTCTAGTGCACATGAATGATGACTTGATATCACCCGATAAACATGACCTTGTGTACGTATCCACATGCATCATTTTCTTTTTCTGGGTTTTACTACGTTTATACGATACATTTCACCGTTTAATTCAGTTCGCGAATTTCCCATGTTCTTCATTTTCCTACAATCAGTGTTGCCAGTTAGAAATGCTTAATGATTTTCCAGCATAAAAATGTAGCAGGAATTGTCATGATTGACATGTGGCTTACAAGAAACTATCTTTTAAAACAATGGGTATTTCATGTCACGTTTTGAAATATATCGATTGCGGTTGGAAATCTTTTTACAATTTTTAAAAAAAGTGTTCCTATGATTGAAGTCATTTGTATAGGAAAGTAAAATATTAGATTGTAGCTAATAAATACGTTTCTTAGTATGATCGAAAAACCCAATCTAAAATGTCGAATAATTGCTGGGTTTGTTTAAAAGTTAAAAACGTTTTTGTAGTTACATATGTGTGAAGCCTCGTAATTGCTCTATGCCATATTTTTCGACATTAAGTTTATTTCAATAGAATGTCTTCTGCTAAAATGCATGATTTAAAATCCCCTCGACTACATACAAAAAGTATTAATTGTAAAATTTGTTGTATAAACGTAGTACACGTATATGGAGCAACACATACAATTCACTAATACCCCGATCTGTGGCGCCTCGATTCGCGTTTATTTGATTTGCATCGTCTAAAAATAAAATTCGATGGCCTCGAATTGCGCGTTTTAGCGTCGCAAAATAAATTGTGGCTTCAAACTGCGTCGTTATGGTTTTGGTTTGCGTCGTTTCCTTTTTTGTGCTTACAGAGGGACTCCAATTTTGTATATGCTTTTGGTCAAATTGACAACAAGGGGATTCCCCGTTTTGGAACTTTTGCTCGTTGGGCTGTTAAAGTCCTAGAAGAAATTTCTGCCTCAAAAGCTAGCCGAAAACGAAAACAAATTTCATAGAACTTATATAAATATAGACAGATATCGCATCAAACCGCTGACAATTATTTTGGAGTTAGAAAATTATTAAAAAAAATATGCATGCATTTTATTAAAGTAAAAATTTTCCACTTTTTTAAAATGGGTTTTCTGAAACGAACTAAAGAAACCCTCACATAAATATTGAGCAAAAATGATTCGATTTGCTTGTTTCACTTTGCGCCCGATTTTGTCGGTCCCAGTTAAAAACGCAAATCGGGGTATTAGTGTATATCAAAATTTAAATACGACCGCTGTTGGTTATACTCTATACCAAAAAAAGAAAATTTACTTCTGAAATGCTCGTTGTAGGCCCAATTGAGAAGAATTGCCCTCAAATATCACTTCAGCTGGCATTAGCTTTGAGTCGATTATAAGAAACGAATCCTCATTTTACTCCGAACATTAGTAGGCCCACGCAAGCGCAACGATTGGTGTATTGTAATAAATTTTAATAGCGGAGCTCTCAACGTGTTCGGAAAAAATACTTCAAATAGGTCCTAGCACAGTATTTTTCAGGCGATTTCTATAAAATTTGTCGCATTTACCTAAAATGTGTAAAGGATAAAGTTTTAAGTTGTGCACACAAAACTAACAGCAAACTGTTTGTTGGTCCACCTAAAACCAGTTGCAAAATTCCTTTGTTAGATGATGAAGTCTGACTTTTCTATCCCCTCTGTAAACGTTTCATAAGGCGAACAGACCGTAGAGGTCTGTCCGCAAATATCCCCGGGAGACGTGGCAACTTGTTCTCCCTAAAGTTGTTATCGATTTCATTCGATTTGGCCATAGGAGAAACGGCAAGAAGTGTTTATGAAGTATTTGCTGTGACACTTAAGTTTTCTTGTTGCAAAAGTAAAACAGTGCAAAGTGTTGGAAATTTCTTGGGCAAAAGTTTTTGCAAAAACTTGTTTCGCACTTTCGTGAATCGCAAGGACATGCAGTAGGACGCATACGTACGTACATGGGAACTTCATCTCCACATGCAAAGGCGTGCGTTGAATACGAATTTTAATAGATTGACATTGGGGTGGCTTCTGTTTGCATGGAGATTTATTTTAAAGTTAGATATGGTTGTTACCGCCCTCAAAAAAAGTATACACTGCCAGTAGAAACTGGTGTGCGCAAAATTTTGGCGGGTAATGGCTGAAAATGCTGTTTACATCGTGTGTGAATCCCTCCTAGCCACATGAATGTACTGTAATTGAGACAATCGGTGTAGCTTGGCTGTGCTTCTGTTGCCGTGTACGATAATAATACTCGAAGACTGCTGTAGGAGAAAGATATATAGAATGATCCATCAAGAGGTATTTTTTTAGAACAAAAAAAATATAAAAATTCTAATCAAGTGTGGAATCTTTATTGGTAATTTGAAAGGACATTTTATGGCATTTATTTTTTGAAAATAATTACCTTGAAATGTTGGCAACTGTATTATGGAAATGAGCGTTCGGTGAGAAACGGGAAGATCCGTTGTTTTCGACCAAAATTTTGTTCAGTGATGAGGCCCATTTCTGGCTCAACGACAAAGACAAAAAAAATTGCCGCATTTGGGCTGAAGAACAACAAGAAGAGTTTCAAGAGGAGCCATTATACCCAGAGAAAACCACGATTTGGTGCGGTTTATGGCCAGGTGGCTTCATCGGTCCAATGGTGCTCGATATCGTGCCATGATGTCGGATTTTTAGCTACTTGGAATTGAAGCCCGTAATCTTGACGACACTTGGTTTTAACAGGATGGTGCCACTTGCCATACAGCTGCTCAAACAATGGATCTATTGAGAGGTCATTTCGAAAAGCAGCTAATTTCACGTTTGGGCAGGTTAGTTGGCCGCCTAGATCGAGTGATATCACACCTTTAGAAAATTTTCTTTGGGGTTACGTAAAGTCCAAAGTTTATGCTGACAAACCAGCTACGAATCAGTTTTTGGAAGCGAACATTACGACTCGGTCGAAATGCTCGAACGAGTCATCCAAAATTGGACCCTCAGAATGGAAACTCTGAGGCGTAGTTGCGGCCAACATTTAAAGAAAATTATATTAAAAAATGCCATAAAATGTCCTTTCAAATTACCAATACAGATTCCACACTTTATTTGAATGTTTATATTTTTTTGTTCTGAAAAAATAGCTCTAGATGGATCATTCTATATTTAATTCAGTAACGGTCGGGCATCTGTTTTCGTCTATGGTAGGGCTATGAAGAAATATTTGAGAAAATGGTAACGTCTCATTTTTGATGTATGAAAAACAAATTGTGCGAACAGTATTGGCAAGTCTCTAGTGCTAGGCAAGTCTCTAGTGCTAGCCAAGTCCCCAGTGCTTGAAATTCGGTGAAATTTGTCTGGTTAATTCTGAATTTGAAAATAAAATATTAAAAAAGTCAGACAAACACTTGATTATCGCAATTTTTTTCTTAAGTTTACAAAAGAGTCTCCCTAATATACAATTCCCTATCCGCATTTATAGCGACAAAACTAAGAGTGTAAGTATGAACTGAAATTATCCAAAATCAGGTCAAATAATTTTAATAATACCCTAATAATTAATAATTACCCTACTACACAGATTCAAAAAATTTTCCCCATAGTTTCTTTTCATAAAATGTATAATAAACCGTTTTATATAAACAACAGAATAATTAAATAATTTTTTTTGGGAAATATTAATGAAATATTTCTTAGATAGTACATGCTAGTAAACTCAGGTTAAACTCTGTGTAAAAATATTTATGAAATGTTTTAGCCGTTTAGAGCTGGTGTTAAACGGAAGGGAAGATCAGATAGTATAAGAATTACTATTATGAATTATAAGAATATAAGAATAACTGAGATTATTGGTATTTAAGTAGTTGACCTTATTTAATTTACATTTTTTTTGTGAATTGTCTGGCTTTGGGTCATGCATAAAGTAAAAAGATGGTGGTTTTTAATTTATTTTGTTTATTATACTTATTTTCCAATATTTCAATTGCCTTCGACGATTATCCTCAGCGAATAATATTGTTTTGTATTCTAGTTTTTATTCCCTGAGGATGATCGGCGATCGAAATATTGGAAAATAAATATAATAAACAAAATAAATTAAAAACCACCATATTTTTACTTTATTTTACTTTTAGTTTGTTTTTCTTCAATCTTTTAATTTTAATTTCTGAAATGTCCACTGAGCTTTGAGTGGAGTTAAGCTACGAAAGATCTGACCAATTTGTAATCTTTTTATCGTTTTCGAATAATGGAACCATAAAAACAGCATTTCAAGCATTAAGTAAAAAACAAGAACAAAGAATACTTAATATCTTAACCACACGAAGAAAAAAAGTTTAAATTATGTTTGCATGCAAACATTTATATGTTTGGAACAAGCTACAAACATGTAAAATGTACAAACAAATGTGAATGTTTGGAAACTTTGCTGCAAGCAATTAATGTTTGGTTGCGCACAAATATATGTGCAAGCATATAATTGTTCGTGAACTATGCTACAATCATATTGACGTTTTGTACAAATGTCTTTTATCTGTTGACAATGAAGACCTCTCAAATAACAAATTTATCGACCATTGCAGGACCAGACAGAAGTTGAAAAAGTCAGCTTAAGTAAATCAGTGCAAAGACATCCCATTATTTCATTGTAGCCTTAATTTTTGTTTCTTACATGCTACAAACATTTATATGTTGGTACATACTACAAACATTAATATGTTTGTATTCAAGCATAGTAGGTCTACACAAACATATTATATGTTTGGAAAAAAATTCTAGCATTTTGAAACATCACATGTTTTTGGAGTAACATTAATTCTGTGTTAAAAAAAATTAGAAAATTTTTAACGCATAACTTGTATTTTGGTTGCTAGTGATAAACCTAGTGGAAGCACAGCGCAAAAAAGGTCATTATTGAGTATTAGTGAAAGTGTTTCAGTGCAAAAAATGGGATATAAACTAACTTGTGAAGATTATTTAAATCCAATGTTTTCGTAAAAAGTATGTATTCAGTATCATATTTGTTAAGCATTCGATTAATGCCCGTAAATTAACGAAGAAGATTGGTGTTTATGCCTGCTTAGATTTCTGCAAACATATTAATGTTTATATATGCTTGCACATAAGCATAATAACCATGTTTTAGAGCATTGCTTCTAACATCATAATGTTTGCAGTGACCCAAACATTTATATGTTTGGGACATGCTCTAAACATTTAGATGTTTCCTGCATTATATGTTTGCATGCAAACATATTTCAAAGGTACTTTTTTCTTCGTGTTGTACAATTGAGTACTTGAACTTCCACCTTATAAAAAGTATCCAGAAAATGGCAACACTGGTATGCATACATGTATATGTGTTTGTGTTGACAGCCAAATGCACGATATAGATGAGGATGTAATTTTACTCTTAACGTGATAACAGTTTACAACATCATCATGTCCTGATTTCAGCCTAGACATGTACCGGCACACTGATGTTAGGGTGCCTCATGAAATAAAACTCAAAATTGTTATTTTGAGTTCTCAGACATTGTATGGTTTGAGAAGGAAGATGCACCATGCCACATAATCGATCTTGTGCGTACCGAGTAGGGTGGGCGGTTTTGAAATAACAACAATTTTTCTCTTTTGTGCCATCGACTTTTCGATAGCTTTTGGCATGAGGAAAAAGTTTCACTACGACATACGACATTTTCGAGGCGCCCAAATTTAAATTTTTAATTTTTTTTTAAGTTTTTTTTTTGCCGAAAGCTATCGAAAAATCGATTGCTAAATCTACCCAACCTAGTGTCAAGTTTGGTAATCATAATTTTTTTATGGGTGTCATTTTGTGACCTATGCTGAATAATACCGTCGAAGCCATTTTAATTATTCAAGTATATCCAGAAAACTAGTGCAAATCTAGTATGTCGATTTTGACTTCCTGGAGTACAAACTTCGTTTAGTTTGGCCATGCCAAATCTTATATACCTTCCATAGTGAAATCGGTTTTAAAGTTGATCCGAAATGTCCAGCAACTATGTCCTCTTAAAGGTATTAACTCGCAGCCAAATTTCAATAAAAATTGATGAAATTTGCCACACTTAGGTAAAAATATATGTGTGTTCAGTGGATAGAGGTGTAAAACTTTGCCCACACACTTAAACCGAATCGACCCAATTTTGAAAACGCACACAACTTTTTAGGCCGAGGTGCACTAATGTCCTAATATATATATAGAATAGAATACATGCTCGTAATTTGTGTACGTGTTATCCTTGGAAGTGTAAGAGACGATGGTGTGCGTTCACACATTAGAATTTTGACATTTCTTTTCACCTGTTGGCGTAAAATAGAAAACACAAATCCTTGCACAACCAATAAATATTCGTACAGTATATACGGGTATGTACATACATACATGTTGCAAACATACTTAATTACATAGGGATATCCATGAACTGGCCTACATACATATGGATGTAGCAAAGTTCATATCGTTAGCGAAAATGCTGGAAGGACTAAGCTAACACAGTTAACCAGGAGGATAATAAACTAAAGAAGGATACAGAAAAAAAAGAGAAAAATGGTCTGAAAGAAGAAGCTTCAACTTGCTGACGAACTATTACATTAATTTAATGAAATTTCTCAATTAGTCGTTAACCAATAATACGTTTTTATGATTTCATGTACAGTACAAATTAAAGATTAAATGATAAAATAAAAAAATAAATGAGCGTCTAAGAGCACAATTGCAACCAGGTTTAGTCCCCACGTTAAATGTTATTCTGATGGATTTAGCCAGCCGCAGTCGCTTTCATGTGATGACTGTTGGAAGAATGACAGAACCGTATGCATGCTCACATTGGAACGTCTGCAGACTATAACCAGCCAAAATGTGAACCGATCTATAACGACCAATATTTTTAACACTATTTATAAGTAATTATGTAATCTAAGAAATGCCCACACACTTTAATGAAGGGTTTTAACTTGTACATAGTACGTAAAAGATTTCACTCTTGGGCTGCTCGAGAAGTTATAAAACAAACGGCGAAAATAGTAAAAAATAAAGGCCTGGAAATTCTTTAAACCATTACTTTATATAATGGATGAAGTTGTGTACATGTTTTTAACTTCTGATCCGACTCCAGCCAAATTTCCGACACTACAACCCTCCCTACTCACATCTGTTGGCCAAATTTGCGACTCCACAGCCCTGCTGACGTCTCTCTTCAAAATTGTCATTGACTAGTTTTATATTCAGATATAATTTGTTCCACATACCATGGTCCACATTATTACTCTAGTGATTGTTTAGAGGCAGCTTAATATATATTCTTCATTTACTTATATATTATATTTTTTATTTAATATAATTTTTCATTTCGTTTGCAACCCCTCGAAATATTGATAGGAGGCCCTATGAAGAATAAATGTTTTTAAAGCTCGCAATGTACTAAGACGGTCTAGCCATGCCTGTCCGTTTGTTTGTAGAAAGTACGGTAGAAGTCGAACGAATTAAACAAGGATACTGAAATTTTGCATGGTTTGGGATTGTAAATGGGCGAAATCGGCCCAGAGAGAAAAAAATTTTCCTTTTAGGAACTAAAGATACCTAGATTAAAAGTCAAACGAATGGATCGATCCCATCAAAATGCTATACTTCGTATAACACCATAAATTCAATAAAAAAAATCTATAAGCGGTTCTAACAATTGGGAGGGTCTTAATGCCCACGAAGCCCACGTTGTGACACTTTTTAAGTAACAACGTCTATTGACATTGTGACAAATTTTAAGTGTTATAATAGCCAAAGAGATTATGCCCGTGGATGTCATGAGACGCCACCAAACAACGAAAGATTAGTTCAAAAATACATTTAGGAAATGCATCACAACGTGGGACGCACAGCCTATTCTTAGACCCTAGTTGCCCAGTTATTCTTTATATGGATAGAAATAACCACAACGATAAAAGCCTCGGCATTGTCTATAAACTCCGGCTTTATCTTTCCAAGTCAACTAATGTGACCCTGTTCTAGTTGCTATTTGGAATTTTTATGCACAAACATATCTTCATGATGCTGTTGTAAAATCGTTTCCTTGGTTACTTTATATTTTTCTTGAGCGAGGATTAACATAATTAAATTTAAGTTAAACAATCATCAGTCGGCAGGGGTCGTCGGTCGCCGCCTTTCGAATGGGGCGAATTTTTGCGGAATTGTGTTGGTAATTAACTTTCTTGTCATCTTGTTTCATTTACAATTACTACAAGTATGCAAATTTAATAAACTCTATTAAAAAGTTACACACTCGCAGCACCTCCCATCCACTCGACTCGCTCCTTTTCGGGAAACTTTTTAAATTATATTAGGAAAAATAAATGTATATTTTCATTTAATAAGAATTGTTTGTTGTCTGCACCAAAGTAATCAGAGGCAATTGTCTATGAAATAGGGCCTCAAAGCAACGCAACATCACATGCCACCCCAGGCATCCACCCGGAGGTAGAGGTACGGGTCCAATATAATCATGCCAGTACACACACAGACATACCTGTGCACGTATGTGGTCTACCAATCGGCGACATCTCTTCGCTCATGTTAAAGGAACTGGTCGAATATCCTTGTGCCTGCTGAAGAGCGGTGGTGATTAAGAGAGCGAGACGGCGGCATGCGCATTAGTTTGCAGCACAGGGATGAATGAATGGCATGCTTTCTCTTAAGATGTCCGGCCAAAGCAACAGGCGTTCCTTACACGGCTGAAAGATCGTTGGCAATATGTTTTTAATCTTTTTCCGGAGGTAGCTCTGTTATTTGTTTCCACTACATCGTGCTCTTATGGTACGGCCAATGTTTTTAATTAAAGACGTGTAGGTATGTTATCAAAAAAGACATCTAATATTACAAATAAAACCGACATAATATTAATTTTTGTAAACGTATGAGCGACAGTTATTTCGTTTATTCGGTCTCAACTCATTAATCAATTTGGCGAAATACGAGTATCAAAAATGTGTATAAACACATTTTCGTGTTTTAAAATCAAAAAATGTAAAAATACATATCGCACCTGTTCAACAAAAGGTAATTAACTCAAAATTAATAGAAAGTCCAGTAGAAGCAAAAAAGCATAGTTGAGAGTGCAATTTTGTTTTTGACGATATTAAAGAGATGAAGGGGATAAAAGGTCGAGTTCAATAAAATACCTTACCAATAAATGGCAGAATGTATTTCGCTAAACATCACCCACGATATAAATCTTACACACACGGATCGAGGTCCTAGCGAATATTACTATTTTACAGATGGTATCTCATTACGTAATTTCTTACTAGTAACATAGCCAGCATTTACATTATGGCAAAATCTGTCTTTTGGCATGCTAGTTTCAATAAAAATTAGTCAATAATTATAAAAACTACTTTTTAATATCATGGCCATGTAATCCATGTTATTGATTGGCTAAGGCTGGTACTAAGTTTGTTCACGAGAAAGTTTTTAAAAAAATCATTTAAACTTTGCTGAAACTGACATTGCCAGATACGTGTTGTCGACACAATTTTGTTCTTGTTATTTTTTTTTTGTTTATTTACGTAATACACGTCGAACAGGGATTAACCGGCTCGAGACCTCTTGCATCCACATTTTTATAGATGACAAGTTTTTTTACATTTTATAAAATTATTTTTCGGCTTGAGGTCATTTATTTAAACTCGTTGTTCTATGTGTTGTTTAATTTTTATTTATCCCAATATTTCGATTGACTTCGTCAATCATCTTTAGGGGTTGTCACTGACAAAATATACAAAACATGATTACATTTAATAAACAAAACATTAACACAATATTTGAAAAATAATTACATTAACAAAACAATGTCGTCCGTCTGATTACACTCTGCGACAAATGGTAAGGGTCAGTGATCGGTTTGGAATGAAACCACCGGCGAAAGTTATATTGGTAAAAAAAAGTCATACGTGTTCCAGCGTTTCGCTGGGTCTCATCTAGGAATCGAGATATATCGATTTGAAGTTAGTAAGTATCGTATAGGGGAATTTGTCACGTTTTTCACGATTTTCATGATTTATGTCTCATTTTGGTTATAGGTTATGTGACTTTACGTGAAAGTAATAGGACACGTATGACCTTTTTTTGACCGATATAACTTTCCCCGGTGGTTTCATCCCAAACCGATTGTGGCTGTCGCACAGTGTTATCGCTGTCAACTGATATTAGTGTTACTCTTCAGCTTGCGTCTGTGCTTATGCACCACATTTCTATATATGTGTGCGATCCCATCTGTGTCCGTTTTGTAATTAATTCTCTTCTCATTAGGTACGTCAATAATGTTAAGCATTTCGAGAGTGTATCTTCTTCTATAATTTCTCTCTTGCGCTACAATTTTTACGTCGGTAAAGTCAGGCTTATGTCCAGTCAATGTACAGTGGGCCGCAAGTGCGGTCTTTTGTTCTATGGGCCTATTTACGGCTTTTAGGTCAGATTTGTGGGACGAAATTCTTGTCTTAAGTTTGGTTTTAGTAGTGCCGACATATACCTTTTGGCATATGTCGGACTTGTCACCATTGCACCTAATTTGGTATACAACGTCTGATTTATCTTCGTTATTTATTCGAGATTTTGTCCTGCTAAATAAACTGTTTACTGTACTGTGTGTCTTTAGTGCAAGTTGATATTTGTCTTTGTTATAAATGGTTAAGCCTTTCTGAAAAACCCGGTATATATGTTGTTGGTTTGTATATTTTTGTTACAGGTTCTGCGATGACAGCTGAGGAATTGGATTTTGATTTCCATTTGTTTAGTAGGTCTGTGATAGTCTTGTGTGGGAAGTCATTTTGCCTTAAAATGGTTCTAATTTTTACTAAATTGTGTTTGTGAAATTCTATGTCGCTAATATCTAAAATTCTATTGATGAAGTTAGTCGCTGTATTAATAATTACTCGTCTCGGATGCTTTGAACTAAAGTTAATAAGTCTGCCAGAAGCTGTAGGTTTTTGGTACCAACCTAATTTTAGTAACTGACCATGTCGACAAACTATTGAATCTAAATATGGTAATTTTCCGTCCTGTTCCATCTCCATTGTAAACTGTATTTGTCTGTTAAATGAGTTGAGAACATCCAGAGTGTTCTTAATTTCTTTTTTCTTAAAAATTCCAAAGAGATCGTCCACATATTTTGTTAATAATTTGGGTTTGTATGTCATCTTGTCTAGTGAGGTGTCTAGAAGCTCTTCCATAACTATGTCGGCTATTACTGGGGATGCTGGAGAACCCATTGGCATTCCTTTTCGCTGCTCGTATATCTTTTCATCATATTTAAAATACCAATTGATTTAAAATACCATTGATTTTCGTGGCTGCCATAAATTGTCTGACCACAACCTTGTATCATGTTTATGGGATATAAATTTTAAATGCAAGCGATTTTGTGGAAAAAAAATTTTCAAAGCTGAACTGTTAAACCTCTACATACTGATCTCGGTGGAGCAACTGGACGTTTTCCGTCGGACGCATGTAATTTCTTGGGAACTTTGGAATAATCGATTTGTCTCCAACATACTACAAATAAAGAAATGCTGAATATAATAGCACATTAACAAGGAGGAAAAACTGTGGTCACGACATTTTAACACCGCGACTGGTAAAATATTCAATG
The DNA here is from genome assembly GCA_963513945.1 of Hydrotaea diabolus. Taxonomy (NCBI): domain Eukaryota; kingdom Metazoa; phylum Arthropoda; class Insecta; order Diptera; family Muscidae; genus Hydrotaea; species Hydrotaea diabolus. The sequence goes on along the minus strand of OY740719.1, from coordinate 753,516 downwards.
ACATAATTTTAAAAATCTTTGTCTGGAATCATTTTATAAATCCATCAAAAAAACCAAGCTAAAGGTTTTCGTTTTCATAGCACATTTGGCATATACGTTGATTGAAGGCAGATTATGGAAGCAGTCGCCATAAAGTACTCGGGACTATTGTTTGAAACTATTTGTTTGTTTGGCACCACCATATACAGCATGTTAAAATAAAGATATCTCAAGCTGCAATTAAGCGTTTCCGCATGTCATCAAAAGATTAATATTTGTTTCAGACATATTTGGTGTATTTGATCCACATCGTAGCATACATACGAAAAGTTAAATAACGCGACACCATCGTCATCTATCGGGACTAAACTTAAGAGAAATCCGTCCACAGACTTTGGTTTCATATGGTCGAAATTTGGTCTGAATGGATCATTCGGTTCTCTAGTTTCAGGCACTGCATACTTCTTTTGATGGGCATGGGCATCGCGAGATGATGATGGGCATCGCGAGATGATGACGGACCAGAAATTAAGGATATGGACCTGGAGGATATGTGGTTCCGACAGGATGGTGCCACTTTCCACACAGCCAACGAAACAATGGCACTTTTGCGCAAGAAATTCAATAGCCGAAAAACATTAATGTTGTTCGTAATAGAGCGGCAGAAGAGCCTTCAACCTCGACTAGTGAAAGGTGTTCGCTATCGCGAGATGATGACGGACCAGAAATTTAGGATATGGACCTGGAGGATATGTGGTACCGACAGGATGGTGTCACTTTCCACACAGCCAACGAAACAATGGCTCTTTTGCGCAAGAAATTCAATAGCCGTGTTATCTCACGTCGTGGTGACGGTTGTTGTTGTTGCAGCGGCATATAGTGCCGGGGTGACAGCTCTTGGCCGAAGAATTCCTACTTCGGGTCGATCAGGTGCATAGAACTGGCTGTTGTGGGATCGTCGTTTCGATAATAATTGTCCGCCAAGATCATGTGATTTGATACCGTTGGAATTATTTCTTTGGGGATATTTTAAAGAAAAAGTGTACGTCAATAAGCCATGAACAATTCAAGAGCTAAAGAATGAGATAACTCGGCATATTATCTTCATCAAACCGCCACTGTCTTAGTCATTAAAAATATTTGGGCGATATTTTGTTTCACACTTAATTGACATGGATCCTTCTATCGTAGTTAAGTTAATTCTCTGAAAACCTTTTGTTTTATTTACAATTAATATCGTGCGTTTTAGTGGTACTACCCTTTAGTTCTATTTCGGTTTGCGATCGGTAGTTTCTAAGATCAGCGATTCTAGTTACAGTTAATTTATGTCGGTACGTGGTTCAATCGAATATTGTGCTACTCGTACATACACACGCACACACAAACACAAAAAACGCACATTAAATCCATCCGTATGTATGTTCAGATAGAAGCGACAGTTGTAACAGGTAGAAACTGTCATCGAAGCTAAATTGTTAATATTTTACGAGATCGTAAATCTTGATGGACCCGTAAATAACTTGAGCTCTGCAAATATTCGAAATAAAAGCGCACCGATAAGGCATGATGTCACCACGATCAACAAAAGTATAACAAAGTTATTAATTCCCACAGCAATGCCATGAGCAATTGTTCCACCTTTGTATTTGAAATTGATAACACTCGAGGAAATTTCATCATCTTTTCTGTAGACGCGCTGGAAGAATAAGCACAAGAAGGACTCAAATATCCAACGAAAGCAACAGAGATGAAAATAAACCCTAGCAAAACACAAAACTTACAAACTAGACCGCAAAATCTGAAAAATATTTTAGTAAGCTTACCGTTAGATTCATTGGGAAAATATGGACTTTAATATGCGGTGACGGAGTTGGGATTGTGCTTAAAGACACCTTGCATATGCGTCTTTATTGGCTATCCCGTGCATCCAGTGTCCATGAGCTGTGATCACTTCACAATCGATCTTGTCGCCCGTATATATGTACATGCCTTTTCTCCCAGAGCACTCAAATTCATACATTCCTTTGCTTTTTGGCCTTTAAAATTCACTGATTAACTGATTCTTCAGTAATATCGATTTCAATTAGGAGCAATTAACTTTTGCACGCTTTTTCGTTTTTTCCTTACTCCTTGATTCTCCATTTTCTTTGTTTCGATAGGACACAACATGTTACGATAACACAAAACCATGTTTCGATAACAAAAAAAACTCGATAACCTTATAGAAGCTGGTGCAAAAAAACTGGTAGCTTCTTACTCTTTCTATTGGCTATAGAAACCATATTACTGAGCGTTAGAGGACTTGGATTAGAGGACTTGGAAGATTTATATTTATATATCCCAAAGCGAAATAAAAAAGAATATAAGTACTTTATTGTTTCACATTTAATAAAATTATATATTGTTCACATTTAAAGCCATTGTCATCACAATTGCACAAAGGGATTTTCAAAAACACTGGAGTCGAAGACGTTATCGAAACACTTATGACAGCAGCTACGATATAACTTGGGACCTGAAAACAAAGTTGAGGAAAATACAGGCTATACTTTTTTGGTGCAGCTAATGGTCCACCTAGATTTGGCCTAATAAGCCAAGTGGAATAAAGGGGCATTGAACTACTACGGGACGTAGTGCAAAATTTAAATATAAACCGAACCCCCAAATACAACGGCAGGGCCCACAGACATGAAGTATAAAGTTGTAAAGGATACCTTAAGTGACGGTGTATGGTCAACACTTACTAGGACAGAAATACAATATCACCAGTACCTCGTTTCCATGCGCCGTGCTTTCAAACTCCCAACCGTCGGCTTTTGAGCAATAAATAGCTGAAAAACCAAATGGAGTACCAACAATAATCGTCAAAGCTATTACGATAGTCAGCAGTCTCAAACCAATGCACAATACAATTATGATAATCACGCTGGCAAGCTTTTAACTCAAATTGTTACAGAGAGATTTCCATTGGTGCACATGATTACATTGTCATAATAATTGATGGATGCCCATTCATTTTATTAAATCTACTATGCAGTATTCCAAAAACCTATTGTTTTTATCTATTCTATCAGTATATGTATGTTTTTTATTGTATCAGGGCGTGTATAATGTTTGATTGAATTTCCATTAAACTGGTATAGTTATTTCTCTCACAACAGCCTTAATGATATCAGGCGTTTTGAAACACCAATTTTTGACATCCTTACTGACACGACACCATGCCTCGCCATGCTTGGGCTCAGCTGCTATACATCGTTCTAGGATTTCCATCTGCTGCACTTCTGTGCCATGTAGCAATTCGAATTTATAAAAATACGCCCATGCATCTCCTAAATCAGGATCGATTTTAACCTGAAAATTTATAAGTTATTGTTATTAATACAATTTGAGTATTGCTTTATTTGACCTACCGTACGATTAAACCAATCCCGACATTTGGAGAATTTATGTTCAGACCAGAAGAGTTTGGATACTGCCAAGAGGACATGGGGGTCATGTTCACATTTCTTAAGTGCGTCCACAGATTTGGTTTTCCTTTGTGGCTTTGATTCCATGAAAATTGCTTCAGCCCATAGTTCGCCCGAATTAGGACATTCTTGCAAGGCTCTTGCCATCATGGTACTAGCTATTTCCTTTAAGTCTGCTCTAAGCTCCACACGTATTGCTTCTAACCACAAAATGGAAGATTTTGGATTGCGGAGTCGGGCTCTTTCCAAAATTGATCGAGCCCTTGTGAGGGCTCCTTTGCGTTCCTCTAAATTGGATGAAAGTAACCACAACGGGATGGACGTTGGACATTTTTTTAGCCCTTGATTGTAGGTATTGGCTGCCTCTTCTAGACGTTGTTGCTGTTCCTCAATCTGACCTTTCATCATCCAAAGTTTGGGGAAGTCAGGAAATACTTCAACGGCTTCCTCTAAAAGCCTCAAGGCATCCTCGAGCCTATCAAGCGCCCACTCGAGCCGAGCAGACTTCATCATAACACGTGGCGTGGGAGCAGATCCCCGGGCTTTGGCCAGCAAGCGACGAGCCCTTTCATATTCAGAATTCTCCGATTCCAATTTAACAGCAGCTAACCAAATATCTTCGGAATTCGGGTTGGCTTGAAAGGCTAATGAGAGTATACCCCTTGCGGCGGGAACGTCGCCAGCTAACCACTTCGATTTAGCTCCCATTAACCACAACACCTCGGACTTGGGACAATGCGCAACGGCTCTTTGTAAGAGGGCTTCCAAAGACTCGCGCGATCCGTGATTTTTTTCGAAATATGCCGCGCGCAACCATATGCTTTTCTTTGAAGGAAATGCTTGCAAAGCATGCGCATACACTGCTCTAGCACATTCGAAAGCATTCTCCTTAGCACACTAGAAGTAAATACAATGTACTTGTTAAATAACATTTATATAAGAAAAATAAAAATGTAAGCTGATTTTAATACATACAAAGTCAGCGTCATCCATCCAGGTCTGTTTACGATCTTCTTCTTCGACCCCTACACCTATAACAGCCGTAATGATTGCTTGGCAGCAATGTACAGCGCCAGACTTTTCTGCTTCAATTGCCTCTTGGAACCAGTGTTCTCGATTTATTTCCACCCCGTTGGCGGACAATGACGTGAGCGAACGGTCGATTATTTTCTCCACCATATGAATGTTGTCATTAGCTTCCTCCAGTTTGGCTGCCGTGGTCCATATTTGGCGATCTGTGGGTATATTTTCACGGGCTTTGTTCAAGACTTTGCGAGCGTTTTCATAGGTTTCCAGGCGAGCCAACGCCAACCATAACTCAACACTTGTGTTGCAGCACTCCACAGCTCTCGAAAGTAGAATTCGGGCATCATCTGGATTCTCTAATTCCACAGCAGCCTTCCACAGGCGAACGGAATTCGGAATGTGTTCGAGTGCTTTACGATATACACGTCTTTTGGCTTTGGTCTCCGTTTCCAAATCCGCAGCTTTTATCCAAATGCGTACCGAAGTGGGGATATGTCTTGCGGCCTGCGCTATCACTGCTTTAGCAGTATCGATCGGTTGCAGTCGAGCGGCTTCAAGCCATAAATCTTCCGACAGGGGATTTATTTCACATCCCCTCATTATCAAATTTCGAGCCATTTGCACTTTACCCGTGACTTCCTCCAGACGGGCAGAAGCAATCCAAGCTGGAGGATGATTCGGATTTGTCTCCCGCACACTTTTCAGCAGTAAACGGGCCTTCTTTATGTCGTTAATGTCTCCGCCATATGTTGGAATCATACTCTGCAAATCTGTCAGATATCCCTTGGGATCGACCACAGTTTGACCAGTTACCGAATCAGATACTTGAGACAACTTTACGTTCATAAGAGTATTTCGAGCCTGACCAATTTTACGTAAATCCAAATCGCCAGTCGGTGTCAACATGCCGGGAGTAGCTACACCTGGTACTATTGAAGCCAATCCAGAAGATGGATCTATGGCCGATGAGGTCTCACCACCTAAATTCCGTGACAGCACGCTGTCCGGCAGGGGAGTAAACTTTTCGGCTCTAGCATTCCGTTGCTTTCGGTTACGGCTATCGCCCACCTCAGGAATATTACACCATTCCTCTGCAGATACCGTGGCCAAAGACCTTTTTAAATCTGAGAATTGTTGCTGAATTTTAGGTCTGTAATAGGACACAATTTCAATTAATCATCAGTTACTGTTTTGGGTTTTTTCTAAATAACATTAACTCACCTCTCTTGACGATATCGTTCCAAGTCCTCCCGTAATCTGCGGTCTCTATACTCCTTTCGCTTCTCATCCATGCGTTTGTCAATCGAATCATAAATGGCGTCAGCTTCTTCATCGTCCTTGTCGTAAGGATCTTTCGAAAACAAAGAGCCACTGTAACCACTAAACTCGTCGTAATTCGAGTCATTTAAATCTTCATCTTCTTCTTCCTCTTCATCTTTCTTTTTCCTCTTTGCAGCTGGCGGCGCATGACGGTCATCCGAGACATCGTTAGCGTCCCGGGCAGGGCCAATATCGGAACGTGTCGTAAAGCCAGTAGCACTTAAAGAGATTAAAAATATATGAAAAAAACTCGCTATTACATACAAATGAATGGATAAAGCATCTTACCCACGTCCAACACCCGCTACATATCCCAATGGCGCGGGTACGCCCAGGAAATGTTTTTTGTTCCTATTTGCAATAACTGCTGCAGTAATATTGGACATTTTTCCTTTTGTACACAAAAACAGAAAATTAAGTTCTCAACAAACGTTTACTTGACAATCTACTGCTTCTCGTATTCTACAGCTGTTTACAAAAACATTGGAGCCAAACCTAAATCAACGCAACGCGTTAGCAAAGACAGCCGATGTTTATCCCGACAATGAAAATACACTGAGCTTGCAATAAAGCGAATACGGCTTATAATGGAGTAGTTTTCCCACTAAAGTAAATACTTAATCCACAGCAAGATGTTTTGGTCATTTTACTTTTACATCATGCGACTCATAGGTGTACTTTGTTTGACATTAAATATGTTTCACACCAACATAAACACGCACATACAAAAAGGTGATAATAATAATTCAAAGAATATAAGTGTGTTCGTTTACTTTCCCAGTAAAAAATTGCAAGTTTCTACTTTTGAGAGCGTAAGGCCAATTTTGCTCTATTTATCAAAATTTGCAAAAAGTAAACGAACAGCTTCCAGTAAAAATTTGCAATGATACAGCTGATTTGGTTTTCTGTTTGAATTACATTTCATTTAATTTTGAAGTGTTAAGATTTGTAATAAAAAAATGAGCAAAAGTAAACTTTTTTGTCTTTTTAATTTTAGTGATAAACATATATGTGACGCGCAAAATAGAAAGGTACCTAAGGGTAAAAACCAGTTTTGTTCAGGAGAGCCATTTTAAAGATTTAAATACGTGTATCTTTGGTGTACCATCACTTTCATAAAACGCGCATATCTCTGGAAGGGAACATTTTTGGGGCATGGGATCGGTCTCATTCGATGCTCATATGTTGTCCACATCAAAAAAAATGAAAACTGATTTTTTTTTACCCTTAGGTCCCTTTTTCTATGCGCTGTCACATATATTAATTAAATAAAATAATATTCCACTTACCTATTCTGTTGTAAATTCATTTTACTTTTATTTGTTTACATAAAACAGCTGATTTTAAACATCTGTTCTATCTTGCAAATTTTGGTTTGCTAAAATTTCTCCAACCTCGAACTGTCAAAATTTTCTCTCTCTGGCTCTCATTTACTGGACTTTTTGTGTAAACGAGCACGATCCAGTAAAAATTTGTACAAATTTGCAAGTAAACGAACACACTTTATGTGTGCATTGTTTTCTTTATATGTATATTTTTGGTAAATCTTGTCAAATGATTATTGTATGGATATGTTCAGTGGAAGCCAAAATCATATTTGGTGTCTCTTTTCAATGTATTCTCACTGTTCTAGAGACCGTTTTATGTTTTCTAAAATATTTTTGTAGAAAACACCACAAGTTGTGATGTTAAAACAAATGAAAACAATTATTTTCATAAAAACTCCCGGTGTGGAAATTCTATGAAATATGATATATACAGTGAGTTGATTTATTTACAGTGAATAAAAATAGGTTATGTTTACATTAGGTGTGTTGTTTGACAAGCAGAAAAATACGCTTAAAACACTCCTAAGATTATAATTTAAAATCCTTATTATAAACCGAAAGGTTTTTTTTATTTATTTACTGAAAATGTGTTGACGTTGAATACACTCATCAAACATAGTTTATTTTAACAATTTGAAACTTCGAAGAAAAACATTATTCAGCAAAAAAGCTTAAGGCTTTGTTGATAACAATTTGAGAATATTAGCTTAGCGGATATGATATAAAACATGCCTCTTATAATACAATCCAGATTATCTCACAACAGTTATTAAAGCATTTCGGAAATACAAAAGAAGATTACGGTTCATGTTTACTAGATGGCTTAAAAAATGCATTAATATGGTGGATATTTCCAAACGGTACCTTAAGAGACGAACATTTGAAGTTTGCTCGGACGTTTTGGGTACATCAAAATATTTAACATCCCCGAATAATACTAGATCATACTAAAGAAACTTGCAAACCGACATAGCCCAATTCTGCAATGAATATTAGCAAAGATGTGAAGTTCGTGGTTAGCGAAATTATTGTACACTTTGTCGGAAATGATGATACAATAGCTTGTTCACTTAAGTTGACTAGCCGAGTAAGCAAGTGTGCCTAGAAAATGTTAAGGGCCAAAGGGCAGTTCAGGGCTACGATCAACGACTTCCTCTTTCCTCAATTGCAAAAATTGGTATAGGAGACCCTGTGGTTCATACAAGATGGAGCAACGGTCCTAAATACTAAAAGATGGGATTTGCACTAGAAAATCGGTATTTGAACTAGCAGTATGATCTTTTTATTTAACGGTTTATGACTTTTTATGTAATTTTTTAAAGCCACGAATTCTAGATGATAACATCCTTCAAGAATGCTAGAGGGAGAGTTCTTGATAGAGTGAATAAACCATAGAAACATAATTCAAGAACATTGCGTAGTAACAAAGAACAAAACAAAGTTTTAATTACAAATTTTATGTCGATTGAATTAATCAAAGAAATCGGACAGGACATTTGTATGGAGTCTTTATCGAAATGTGGACCGATATAGTTTAGTTTGACCTGCGTTATTTGTTGATTATATTAAAATCATTCAAATTTGATTAAGATGGGACCTGAAGCGGATGGCTCTATATCGGGATGCACCTACATATAGGGCTGCATCATAACACGGACCGACTAGTTCAGTTTGTCACTCTATTCGATCGGTATAGTAAACAAGAGACCTTTTTTTTCTCATTAATGGATTATATCCGCACTATCTTTAAACATACATCACAGCTTGTATGGCAGTATGGTGTAGGGTATAAGTAGAACGTTAACGATTTTCAAATCCATTACGAGCAAGAAGCTGCAACGGTTCATGATTCCATCGCCCTTTATTTGGTTTTAAGTCTCCTATTACTTGATTTGCTTAGCATTACATTACGGAATAAACATACGGAAGTTCTCTTAAGAAAAAATATATTTTAAATTAAAATCGCCATTCGAAATACCCTCAATTGATGTTGCTAGGTATAGAGAACCACTCTAATGTACACACAAATTTGTTGGTCGTACATGTATGGATGTTGCTTCAAGCCAAAAAACGAATGTCTGAAGAATAGATAACTTCAATTGGTTAATGTTAGAAAAGGCTGTAGGTTCTATCAGCCCCGACAACTGATAAGGCGATGAACATATTCAACGTACAGATAAGCTACTGCTTTCATTATTTGTTTGATTGACCAGTTGCTAAAAACATTTATAAATTACTAAATTGTTATTGAGTATTAGTATCGGCCTTAAGCATAATATCGGATATATGTACGAGTATCTTGAGAAGTAGTTCACACACAAACACTAATTGTTTAATTCGAGTAAAAGCGGGTGATTGGTCAAAAAATCATTCTCATATCCTATAGACGAGTACATATGTATGTATTTACAGTGGCATAAGCAAACATGACAACTTTGTACAAGTTGATCTACATTTTTTGCTTGCTTTGTGCGCATATTGCAAACGGGACAGCAGTCGTCAATACCAAAGACCCTGAAAAGTATTTCGATGTTAATTGGACTAGCAGCAATTACAAAACTATCACTCAAGTTCCCCTAGAACAATCAATTGTACCAGCTAAGAATGTGGAAACTACAACACCGTTTCAAAACGAAGACGTCAGTATTTATAGCGGAGAAGGCCCATCAAATACTGACGCATACAAACATCCATTCGAGGGAAAAGAACATGCGAAAAACCTCGGTATTCTCAGCGACGTGAACTACGCCGATTACGATCAGTTGCTGCTAAAGCTCGATAGAGATTACGGCAGTTCGTGTTTACTAGATGGCTTTAAAAATGCATTAATATGGTGGATGTTTCCAAACGGTACCTTAAGAGATGAACATCTGAAGTTTGCTCGTACGTTTTGGGTGCATAAAAACATTTTAACATCCCCGAATAATACTAGATCATTTGTAGCTATAACAAACTTCTTGGATTTGTCGTATGGCCAAATTTCCAGCGATGAAGCGCTTTTTAACAAAACCAGTGTCTTGAAATTAAATGAGATTGTCGTGTTTTCTGCTGCGTATAATAACCTCACCACTGTACCACATCGTACTCTGGAGTATATAGCAGGGAGCCTCAAGTACTTGACACTATGCGGCAATAAGTTCAACGTTTATAAACCTGCGATGGAAAACGATGGTGAGTGATAACTTGCGTGGAAATAAACACCCTGAACAAAGTCGTCCGTTGGAATTGGTCCAACGGACGATTTTTTTGGGGCAAAGTCAACAAGCGCGACAAACATCTTGCGGATAGCTTTTTCATGTGGAGTTCATCATGTACAATACTCCAAACTTGTTCTCTGAGCTTTATTCGTCTATCTTTAGTCACTTCATTAAATATTTTTCTAATGCTTTTAATAGTAGTAGCAGTTTTCGGTCTTCCAGAGCGTTGTTCATCTTCCGTACTTGAACGACCCAGTGTTTAATTACCGCACGAAACTATTTATTTTCCATTTTTTTAAAAATTAAAAAACTTGTTTATTTCAATCACCTGTAACAAAGAAAATAATCATTAAATATTTCGGAAATTTTGACAGATGGCTTATAAAAGATTGCTTTTAAAAAACAAAAAAAAGTTGCTAGTAAAACAGAAAATGTGCCAGGCCAGATAGTTTTGCGGTCGCCCTCGTAGTTCTTTCAATATACTCGTATATACAATATCTCAAACCTTTTCAGCTGAAGGCTTTTGTTGCATTCGACCGACATGTGATAGCAAACTACGCTTAATTGTGTTCATATCAGTATAGCTTACGAGGGCTGTTATATATATTTCTGGCCTAATAATGAAAATGCGAATATTTATCATCAAAAATGGTTTTATAGTTTTAGAAAGTATTCTCTTTTGCATGCGCTCAAACCAATTGTTGAAGTACTTTTTTCACTTCGATTGAGACACCTCCAAAACATGGTTTTTGAACGCTTCAACAGCATCTTCTGGTGACGGAAATCGTTAACCACGCGTTTTTTCTTGATGTGCGGGAATAAAAAGAGGTGATTGGGTGCCAAGCCAGGGCTGTACGGTGGATGACCCATCAATTCGACGTTTTGGCCGGTCAAAAAGGCGCTGGTTGTGCCGATGTGTAAGATGCCGCATTGTCATGGTGCACAATGATTCGTCTTCTCTTGTTTCTCCAAAGACTTCAGGCAAACAAATTGTGGTGTACCACTCAGAATTGACCGTCCTACGGTGCTCAAGCGGAATAGACGCCACATGGCCAGTTTTGCCGCCGAAACAGGCGACCATTTGCTTCGAAGTGCTTCTTCCACGAACAACTTTCGTTGGATTTGGCTCGCCTTCGAAGACCCACGCGGTCGATTGCTGTTTTGTTTCGGGCTCATACGGATAGATCCATGATTCGTCACCTGTGACGGTCTTATAAACGTCTTTTGAAGCACCGCGATCGTATTTTTATTACGGCCACATGTTCATGCAATATCGAATGTATGCTGGCGAAAGAAATGGCCAAGGATGCCTCTATCTCATGGTATGTCACATGACGATCTTGCATTATCAGTTCACGGCATCAATGTTGTCTGGCACAATGGCAGTTTTTGAAAGACTTTCACGACATTCGTCTTTGAACGAGCGTCGGCCACGATTGAATTCATTAAACCAGTTATATATAGGATGGTGCTTCATCGCCATACAAAGATTTAGAGATAATCCACGTTGAAACGTATAAAAAATGATGGCACGAAAAAGTTCACGAGTTAATTCCATTTTTTTGCCAAATTGATTTTTTAATGTCACTGTAAACAACACAAACGATGGTCGTACGTCAAAACGTTCTGAGTTCGTTTATGCTAAAAAATGTGAAACTTTCCAATGGAAATGTCAGATGGCGCCAGGCAACACTTAGTGTTGCTTAGGCCAGAAATATGTGTAGCGTAAGTTCGACAATCTCTATGTCAAAAAACTCCTCTAGGCGAAATCTAAATAAATAATAAACAACATTTAAATACTAAAGAACATCTTTCGGAACGTACGCAAAATCATTTCAGCTCTTTATGCAAGTACCCACAATTTACAGCAATAAAAGAGTTTTGTATAGCGTTAATTTTGTTTGTCGAGAAAAAGCAAATCATTTCAGCTCTTTATGCAAGTATCCACATTTATAGCCATAAAAGAGTTTTGTATAGCGTTAATTTTGTTTGTCGAGAAAAAGCAACTTTCTTAGACCAAAGTGGCGTAGCTATTCTCGAACACTAACACTAAAATAGTTGAACTAGAACCACAATTAGAAAATTCGACTTACAGAGACCTCGAGTTGTGGAATTTCTTATAAAAGGATTTCCATATTAATAAAAAATGTTGAATTCTGATTAATATTGCTACATTAAGAAACTAAAATAAATTTTTTTCAGTGTATGGAATTCACTGTTATTCATGTTAAAGCTCATTCTATCTCATTAAATGTAGCTTAATTAGTTTTAAAAATAATGGAATTTAAATGCCCTACCACCCTGCTCGTTGATGCATGTGCGACATCTTACTAAAAAGTTGTTCATTACTGCTTAAACTGTCAGATGAGGTAAGGTCCGGCGACCTGGAGGGCCAACGGAACCTGGAGTTTGTGCTCCAAGGATTGCCGCCAAACGTGCGCCTATACTCTTTTTGAAACAACTACGGACTCCAATGCGTTGTAGCGGCGGACAATCCAAATTCTTGTTTCAGTGACTCAGTTATCCATTTTATCCATACGAGTAAAAATGAGTCTCTCATATAAGTCATCTGATTTGTTGCCGAAGTAATCGTTGCTAAAGACGTTGCTGTTGAAAAAAAACCTTGGCGGGTTTAGAAACAGCTGTACAGTCTGCCTGGCAGCCATAGCCAGCCAATACATTTCACCAATGTTTTACGTTGATTCTGAAAAAGAAACAACAAAAAGGTCTCGAACCAGTATAATAACTGTTCAAGTCAAATTTATTAATTCTAAAATCAATCTGAAAATTAAAAAAATAATTAACTAGATTTATTAAATAGAAAAAAAGTTATTATTTTTTTTTTTGGTAGCGGCTTTAATCAGCAACTCCGTATTTGTATTCTAACATCTAACATCTTGACATACTGTGTAAATTTTGCCAGATTTTTTGTTTGGAAATCTTTTATTCTTGTTTGACAAACTAATATTATTTAAGGATTTCTATAAAACTTTGCTAGAGAACTGTATAATATATTCTTCTAGCGTAAATTCGGAGGTCAACAATATCATATTCCGTAGAATAGTGTGACACAAGAAGTTCATTATTAATTGCAATGCAATCCTGCGACTAGATGTTTTTCTACTTAAAGAAAATTCGACTTATTCGACGAGCTCGATTACAATTAATAACACTTTGCAGAAATTCCCTATATGCGGTCCAACTTAAACGCACGATATTAATTGTAAACAAAACAAACAGAACAGAATGCTCGCCGAGGCTTCGGTGGCAAACCGATGGTTCATATTTTCAATGACTCTGAGACATAATGCAGGTTCAATGTCGTTAATGTGCAAAATTATCTTATCCTTCTGCTCTTGTACTGTTCTTGGGTTATAGACGTACACTTTTTCTTTTAAATATCCCGTGACGGCCAATTAACATCGCCACGATGTGAGATAACATGGAAATTCAGCCATTGTTTCGTTTGCTGTGTGGCACCATTCTGTTGAAACCACAATTCGTCCTAGTCCATATCCTAAATTTTTGGTCATCTCGCGATAGCAAACACCAATGACGCCGCCAGCCCATCAACCGCACCAAACAGTCACTCTTTGTGGATGCTTCCGCTTTTCAACAATCACTCCAGCGCTCTTTCACTTTTTAAAAATCACTTGTGCATTCTCATTTGCCCAAACGAGAAAATACTGCTTGTTATCGAATCCACTGTGGACACATTTGGTCGATTATGGGGACCAAAAAAATCACGAAGTGCACGAAATGCATTTTGATTTAAACGCCCATTTTCGTAAAAAGCTTCAGCAATCCTAACGCCCAGTTCAAGTGTGTACCTCCCATGGTTGAATTTTTCAAACACTGAAACAAAGAAATGCCAAATTAATTTGAGCAAAAACCTTGACGACGTTAACGTGTGACTTATAAATAGCAACGTGCATTGTGGTTGGACCGCTCTTTAGTTTAATAGTTATACCCTACACCTCAGTGTGACCTAGTGCTACTGTTCGTAACAGATAAAACGAATGCTTGACTCCCACCCCATGTTTGTTATACCGATCGATTCAAAATCGCTATCTGAATTCGTGGAGCGATTATCATCAGTTAATTGTTGTACTCATTGCGCATTGTTATGGTTAACCACATATTACATTCAAATCGTGTTACCAACTGTTGTGAATTTTCGAACTTATCGGTCAATATTTGCGAAAAACCTTCACACAATGGCCTCTTTCGATTTGAGGTCTTGTCACGCTACAGCCTACAAATTAAACCGAAATTTGCTAAAATTTCGCCAGAAACAGTACAAGCAACCAGTAACCAAGCATGATGAAGTGGAACCATACCAGTTCATGTTTTCATATATCACCCACACAAAGGCCCCTCCAAATTAGAGGTCCTGCAGACTAAAAGCCACATTTTGAAATATTGAATTTATTAAAATTATTACTTATATAGAGTGTTATGAAAGACCTATAACATCCAACATTGGTAAATATTTCAAATAGCCACCCCGTTGTGGACCCTGAACCTGGAGATATTTCCTTAGCCTAGAAACTATATATCATACTGGGTTAAGTTATCATATGGACATTTTTCATTGTGATACATTTTTTGTTGTACTGCACGCTAATAAATGCCGTTTACGATTCCAGACGGGTACAAAGTCATGTCAAAGTAACATGCCTATTCTGCCAGATCCTAATTGACATTTCTTTTTACTCCATATAGGCGAAGGAGAAATATCATGGGCAACATTTCCATATCTACCAAAACTGATTGAATTGGACATCAGCAACTGCCAAATAGAACATATAACTGGATACGATTTTCGCAATTTAAGTAATTTAAAAAGCCTTTACATGTCTCACAACAAGATTTTGACGATTCCTTCTGACACATTTATGTACGTACAGTCACTGGAGTACTTGGATTTATCGTTTACAAATGTTCCGGAGTACAACTACCAAGTAACGACGCCAATAGAGGTTGTAATCAACCTGATTTACGGCGTCAAGATCGGCCAGACAGCCTTCAAGCATCTACCAAATATAACCTTTCTTGATCTATCACACACGAAATTAACCCGAAACAGCGCTATGGCCTTTACTCACCTGGGTGAAAAGCTCAGGTACCTCAGTCTATGCTATACTTCATTTCCCATGATTAGCAATGCCATATTCAATAACACCTCTCTTGTGGGATTGGACCTGTCGGGAAATGCGTATGCCGCATATAATATACTCGACGATGTGTTCGAAGGAATTTCTGACACTTTGAGTGTTCTGTACTTTGAGCGGTCGAATCTGAAAGATATATCTTGGGCTAAATGCTTAAACCACTTGAGAATACTCGGCGTTGCGGGCAATAATATCAATTCACTGACGTTTGACACTTTCAGCACCTTATCGAACCTTCAAGTGCTCGATTTAAGCGCGAACCATGTGGGAAACTGGTACAATCGTGTTTTTACTAACAACGGAAATCTTCGCATTCTCAACATACGGGACAACAACATAAATATTATAACATCGGAAATGCTAAAGGATTTTAGTTTGCTGGATTATTTGAGTCTGGGCGATAACAACTTCGTGTGCGACTGCCTCCTAAGGGATCTGGTGGACCTGGCAACAAACGACAATAAACATCCTGATTGTGCCCGCAATATAATAGCCGATGTTTTCAACTACATTGGTGACAGCTCCAAGCAACTTGCCGACAGAGCCTCCAGATTAAAACTATCTGAAGTGAATGCTCACTTTGGCCGGATAAATATTTCCTCCATAATTGGGTCTCAACTTTTCAAGAGACTGCAGCGCAAAATGGGCAACTTTAACGTTTTAAACAATTCGAAGACCCACATTAAGAAGCTGCGCTTAATATTGAGCTCGAGGTACAAGCCCACAACCTGCCCACCTGCAGAGTCAGAAGCAAACACAATGACTGTTAGCAAGCTCAATGGATCACTATTAAAATTTCAGCTGTTGGACTACGATGACGAACACTATTGGTGTTTTAATGAGACCGAAAAACTAAGCTTCGCTCAACTAAATTGTCACCAGCGCTCTCTTGTGGAAGATATTGCGAACCAGCTTAGTAGCCTGACCTTTAACGTCATTGTGTGTGTGGGAACTTTACTGGGCGTGTCTGTTATCGGTCTGATCGTTTATATAAAACGCTGGCATATATATTACTACTACTCGTCGCTCAAATCTGCGGCACTCATGTCAGTCGCTGTCAAGGAGAATGTTGACAAGTTCAATGAGCTATCTGAACACGGCTCCAATATAATCTACGATATCTTCATTAGTTACTGTGAAAATGATCGTGACTGGGTTTTGAACGAACTTATGCCGAATGTGGAGGAAAACTGTGATATTGCCATATGCCTGCACGAACGAGATTTCCAGGTAAACAGTCGTGAAGTATGTCTAGTTTGTTTCAATTTTCATTAGTAAGCCTTTCCAGATTGGCGTCACCATTCTTGACAACATAATATCGTGCATGGATAGGTCACGCTCGCTAATGCTCATCATTTCCTCAAACTTTCTGCTCAGTCATTGGTGTCAGTTCGAAATGCATTTGGCACAACACAGGTGAGACTTAAGTCCATATGACGATAACACGTACAAGTGATAATGGTCTACAACATTCTTATAGAATTTTTGAGGTTTGCAAAGGTCACTTGATACTCGTGTTCCTTGAAGATATACCAAGAAGTAAGAGGCCGAAAAATCTGCAATATCTAATGGACGTAAAGACGTATATAAAATGGCCGGGAGGAGAGAACAAGAAAAAAATCCGCCCCGAGGATTACAAGTTATTTTGGAAACGCTTAAAAAGATCTCTTCAGAGCATGGGCAACTGACGGCACATATAAGTACGTACGTACTCTAAGACGTACATGGATAAGTTGTATTTTCTTGCTACTTAAGATAGAAACTAAAACATAAGATAGAGGAATACGGGAAAGTAAAGGAAAGCGTTATGTGGTATAACCCCAAAGACTATTTAACGATTTTTCTTGCAAACATTTGGCTTCTTCATCAGACATTGGCTTCTTCTTGACAATATCCCCCGATTCTTCTTGCTCAAAACATTTCACACATATATCGGCCAAAATATATTTAAAATTATTAAAAAAAAAAGCAAATTCAAAAATTTCCAATTTGGTTTTGTATAACCTTTTGATAATACAGTAGAACATTTAAAACTCTAACTTCCATGAATTAAACTTCTTTAAGTCAAAGCACAAATAGTATTAGTAGCGGAAAGGAGATGTATTCCCTTTAAATACTAAAACATAAATTTCTCTATAACTTGAAGAAACATTACATTTAGCGGCAATTTGATTGGTACTTATGCGTATAAAATAACTTCTTATAACTTGGTCTAGAACTTTGGCAATCAAATCTGGTTCAGGATAGCACTTGGAATGATACTGAACTTCCTGCATCAGACTTCTCTATGGATGACGATTTTTTTGACCTTCGAATCAATTTCTTAGGCAGAAAGTGCAAAAAGTGATAAGTGCAAACGCAGAATTTAAAGTAATAAGAACTGTATAGAAACAAATTAATAAAAAGTAATTAATTGTACAATTTTAATAATAAAAAAAAGAGAAGAAGATAAATTAGAAAACCATTTTATAAGAAATTCCATAACTCCGAAAGTCTAATTCTTTCGAGTTATGGAAATTCAACTGTATACTTTATAATTAATGTAAGACGACTGCTTAAAATGTTGCTCGCATTTTGAATGTAAAACGTATTTTTTTACGTCGTCATGCTATTTTTTTTCACCGAATCTGTATATTTTATAATAGACCATTATTGGAAAACCATTTTATAAATAATTCCATAACTTCAAGTCTCCGAAAGTCTAATTTCTTTGGTGAAAATGGTGGTTCAAGTTGTGGAAATTCAACTGTACTTATATACATATAAGAAATGTCATGCTACTTTTTTTCACCGAATCTGTATATTTGATAATAGGCCATTATTGGTTTAAAGCAATCTACTGGAGAGGAGCCGTGGGGGGTGAAAACCCTTTTTTCCCACATTTTTTGCTCTACAATCTATTTTGCTCTACTCTGCGACGATATTCACATCTTCAACTATTCTGCTGTTGCTGGTGTGGCATGTAAGCAGCTCACCGAAGTGCCGTCCCCCACACAAAGTTACAAACAGCGAGTGTGAGTCTCTGTGAGCTGCTGTATTCTTGCACCTCCTCGTTGTCGAAATATGTCAATGTTCCCTTCTAAATAAACTCGTTTGTACATAGAAATGTATGTATGCACATACACGTGTATTACATTTATTAATTTTATTTCACATGTTATATATGTATGTATATTATAATTTATTTATAAACAAGTTCTTAAAAAAATTGAAGGAAATCAGTCTTTTTCAAATTTATGACGTATGAATGAAACTTGATGTTTTTTGCAAAATTAAAAGCGGAAAAAAGAATAATATACAGAGATATATTCGGGTGAGTCGAGTCTTTTATACCCACCACCACCAAGCGTGAGTGCGTTCCACTTGTCAGTCAACGTAACAGCTTCGATTTCAGATTGTATCGTTATTAGGATAAACTTTATTTATTGGCATATTTTTAGCGTTAATAGGTGAAACAAAGGGTTTCTGCAAAACGTCACTTATCACGATCAAACAACTTAGATCTTTACAAATTTTGAAAAACAAATCAGATTGTTGCATTAATTTGCTCAGCCAAGAATGAACAGTCTTCCCTCTGTACCGACACAACACAATTACTTCGAAATACATTTTATGGAAATGAAAACAAAAAATTTTAAGTTTTTTATACGCATTTAGAATTGAAATCCGGCAATTTTCGCTCGAATATGCAAAATGAAGGAAATTGTGTGGTGAATGCCTTTGTTCCCCTAATATTTGAAACGACAACAAAAGATATTATTTGTTCTAATTTATTGTAACTCAGGAACTAGGAAAGTTTTTACTTCTCACACAGCCTTTGCATGCAAATCTACAAGAGGAATGTATTAGCCGTTCGGATAGGTACACTGATATGCGGTCGTTCCCCGTTTGTTCCTTAGTGGAATGTGGGGGGAATTAAGCATTGATATTTTTCAAGTTATCCTTAGTAAATAAACCCTTAATCGAGTTTAAACATTTAAATGAAAACCCTCAAGCAGCCTTTCGCTTATAATGCTTTATAAGGACTTAAAAATCAATACAAAAATTTAGATATATTTCTTATTTTGGTTGCGCCTGTTTGATAGTAGATTTTATGAAAAAGACCTATAGTAAATCAAGACCCGATTTAACATGTTTTAACCACATTCTTCCGATTGTATGTATTTTGCTAACTGATAATAGACAAAATAAAACGCACACCATGCCAAGGTGGAGGGTATAAAAGTATATTAACATTTGACTATGATCTAAAAATTATTAGGAAGATGATTTCTATTTGCTATTTAAAAATATACATATCGCCCATTGGAGAGAAGGCCGACACACCATCGAAAACGCTGCTTCAGGTAAAATAGTGAGAATTGCGTTACGTTACATATATAATTTAAGATAAAATCTATTTTACTAACGTCAAATGAATGAATTCTTGCAAAATGAGCGATATGTAGGCGTATAATAACTAATAATGTAAACTAGATAACTATTTTTTAAATATTGCATTATAGCTTGTTTGTTGCGAATGCTTTTTTGAAATCCAATAAGTTTACATTTACTGGCCTCGGATTTAATGCTTCGACAAATCGTAACATTTTAACAGCCTTGCATTCCCAACAAGATATTTTGTTCAATTGGCCCATGATTTCATTGAATGTAATGATACCTCCGTGTGTGGTGTTGTTTTGCTGCAATTTGAGAATTGCTTTATAATCTCTAATGGCAATCATCTCAGTAATTTTAGTAAAGTTTGAAGTGTCATTGCATAGGATAGTTTATCTTTAATTGCTGTTACTACAAATATTATAATGTAGCATACATTTGATTTCGTTTGAAAGAATTTCACCGGTATACTCTTGGTCATGTTTACATTATGCTACGTTCAAATGGTACGAGTATATTCAATAATAACTGTTTAACTTTTGATTGAGTGACACATCAAACACATTGACATCGAAAAAGGTTAAACTGTTCAAAAAAAAAAGCTCAAGTCGGGCGTGGCCGAATGTTCAGAAAAACTAACTGGATTTATGTTTTTGGACCTAGATTTTAAAACTAATGTCATATTTGAATTTGTAAGAAAATTTCATTGTTTTTGGTAAGATCGGTTAAAAATATATTTTTCCTATTGGCACGAGAAACTTACTTGTGCCAAACTTTTAAAGCCAGGCTTCTAAAGCTAAAAACAGAAAAACCTATTTTTATAACTTCCGCCCTTGGTCCAAAAAAGAGAGTACCAAATTTCATTAAGATTGGATGTAATATCTGGCTTTTAGAGCTAAAGGTATAAAATTAGCTGAACAAATCTGAACCAATGCTTTTCAATTTTAAAAAAGTCCTGCTGTGGTTCAAAAATCCCATGTGTGCAAAATTTCATCTATATTGGATGTAATATGTGGCCTCTAGAGCTAAAGACATAACATCGGACATTATTTAAGGGAGCTATATTTAAATCTGAACCAATGTTGTTCAATTTCAATAACGTTGTACCTTAGCCCATAAAACTTACTCGTGCTAAGTTTGATCAAGATTGGATGTAAGATGTGGGTGCTAGAGCCAAAAACTTAAAATCGGATGCACTTAAAGGTGGGTGCTATTCCAAATCTGAACCGATTTTTTTAATTTCAATAGTGTCCGTCCTTGATGCAAAAAACTTACTTCTGCCACATTTCATGAAAATCGGACAGCAATTGCCATCTAAGTTTGATTACCAGCTTTATATGGACGGACGGACATACAAACATCATATACGGTATACTTAAAGGGGGTCTTGCTCAAATATTTTAAGTAGTTACAAACTTTTGTAAGTAAATTAGATTAAGTAAATTAGATTAGCCTGTTCGACAGAGTGGTGCAGGGTATAAAAAGCCTGTGGTGCGCTCGAATTACGGATGAAAACATCTCGCTGACGAGCGGAATTTCGTATTGAGTGTCGTTTTCATGTGGGTAAATGAGACGGCAAAAAAGATTGACAAAGTGTGATGTTGGTAGGTTCTTTTGAGAATACAAAATAAAATTTTAAACGGTGTGGATGCAACATTATAAATTAAGCATGTGATTGGTTATACTTGTGACAAAACATTGAAACATCTTCAGTCGACTTAAGTGGAAATCGTTTTTTCTTTTTGGTTCTTTTTATGTCTGACTACGTATATTCTATTTAAAAATGTGTTTCTAATGATAATACAGTTTTCGCCACACAGTGGTTAAGGCTGAGTTTAAAACATCAACGAAATTTGATAAAAATAAGTCTTACTATTTTGAAACAACGTACAAAAAACTGTTATAAAAGCCGGGATTATCTCAAATCTATGATATCAGTCATAAGATGTTTTAATAAATATAGCCACTCATATATTTTTAATGTAAACATGATCTATGATTTGGAGGTAAAAACCTAAAGTACTCGGTTTTTTCCGTCTATCATAAAGGGCCGTATTGTTTTTAGTTACAAATATATGTAAATAAATAATAATAATAAAACAGTCAAATAAGTAAAAATACATTTATATTACAAATTAAATAATAGATAGATACGAAAACGCGTTTAATTTGCATTGTAAATAAAAATTTTAATTTGTAAAATATACACTTTATAGTTATAAAAATGTGGCTACATACATAAAGGGGGAAAGCACGTTTATTAGTAAAGAATATAGTGAGATTCAAATACAGCGAAATTTACACACCTACTACACTAAGATCGACGATGTGAATAACTCCCAACAAGGTTAAAGATTTCCGAATAAAAAACATACTATCTGTCACTTAAACCCAATTACCAATATAATATACATATATGGAATATTATAACCCATGAAGTAGAATAACTTAGGTAGTTAATGGCATAATTAACGTTAACAAATATTTTGCTAGTGAGTGATGAAACATTTGTACAGTGGGTAGGGGCTCTTGTTTCGTTTTCAGCCATAAAATTAAAAATGGAACATTTTGAGAAATAACCTTTAAAGGATGGATAAAAGTGACAGTTGGTTTGCTCTTGCTTGTTTGCCAATTAAATCTCTTTGGAGTTAATAAAAATTGCACTTACAATAAAAACGCTGATCTGCATAGGTTTTATAAAATGGTATAAAAGCTAGAAATGTAGATGTTTTTGAGTGAGTTAATCTTATGAGTGCAAAATAAAACACAACAATTTGTACTTAAAACAATACTGACTCGCAGCCACATACATTTGGCCCACCAAAAACAGTGACGGGCAGATGTACACATTAGAGTAGTCCTGAGTGACCTCTTGACTTTTGGAAAATTGTCATTTAGTAGGAGTGCATTTGCCTCGAAAATGATTTTAGAGACATAGCGCAAAAATCTTACATAAATCACTAGGGAGATTTCTCACGTGTTGCCCAACCACTTGACCTAGAAATATTTGAGTAAATTTATTCTAATGGATGTATAAATCCTATTTATGAATGCTATTTTGTAATAAAGATGTTGGTAATGATTTTATATGAACGATTTCACCGGAGTATGACCTATATGTGGTCAAGCTGGGAACTGATTTAAGTCGACGTATTCCTTAACTAAGCACGAACTATGTGCTTAGTAATAGGGAACTGTTCATTCATCTTTCTCCTCGAAGTGATGGTAGTGATGATGTATGTGTTCATGGACATATCGATGAATAAGAGAAGATGTAGCACTAGTGTTGGCACCGTTAGTATTGGCTACAGTGGCCCCGTTTGGATCATTACTAAGCGTACTGTTTCGACCACTTTCAGTTATTGCGATTTCTTCTAGATCTGCAAGATCTTCGTCCAACTCGTCGTCTATCTCGAGATCATCGTCAAGATGAAGTTCATTATTGTCGGAGTTGATGACCGGCATGTTAGAACTGCAATTGGCTATATTTCTTTGTTCTGCCGCATCGACATCCTCAAGGTCGACCAGAGTACCTTCGGCAACATGTCTTGTACTCGAAGACGCATTCGAAATCAGGTGTATGTCAGTTGTTTCCCCTGTCGCGAGCTCGACCAGAGAGGGACTTTCATCTTCACTTGTTTGAACGATTAGATTTTCACATTCGACGGGGTCGCCGCCGAATGGTATAAGAGTTGTATATTCGCTGGTTTTACTAGAGTACTCCGTTGGATCGCACACTTTATTCGCCTGTGCAACTGGGGCGTTCGATCGTCTGTGTCGCAACACCCGATGCTTGCGTCGTTGAACAGATTCCTTACTGGTTGTCGCTAAACTGGTTTGTTGCAACTTTTCGGCAAGCTTTGCGTACAGTAGTTGGTCGTAATTTTTCACATGATCCTTCCGCCTCTTCTCCGATAGCTCCATTTCTGACTTTTCTGTGCTATGATGAGTCAAGTTTAACGGCGGCATATTCTGCTTATTGCTGGAAGGTAAACGCTGATATCCATGGTATTGTGGGGAATTCTGTGAAGATGTGAACGCTGCATTGGCAGCCTGGTGGGCTTGTGAATATGATGCACTTCGTAGAATCTTACTGGTTTTAACTTTATTAGCACCCGTCGAAAGACCTATATGATGAGAATTGTTCCCAAATGATGACATTATCGGTTGAACGGTAGCAATTTGTTGATGATGATTGTGATGAGAATTTGGCGTAGCACCCGCCTGATAATTCGGTGGAGGCGAATGACTCAAACCCCCACCACAAATTGTAGCATGCAAAAAGGAATCGTAGCCACAGAGATTCATTTTACTGTGTTGGCCAGCGCCCACCCCAGAGCTTTTTTGTACGACATTAATACCGTTCTGGGCTCCCAAAACTGCAGGGTTAACGCCCATTTGGGATTGATATATGGGAATGTGCGGTTGAAGATGGAAAATACTGTTGCTGTTCTGATGTTCATTCAAACTTGAGTCGTTGTTGTTTGAGAAACTGTTCGAGCGATTGCTATTTTTTGAAATTAACATAGGAATTTTCGATACCGTATTCGAGCGTTGCCGCGGACGCTGCTGCGCTCTTGGCTGATGTTGAGAGTGTTTGTGCTGGAGTAGATGATGTTGTTGTTGATGGCGTGTGGATTGTCTGATGGGACTCACATTTGCTTGGGGTTTTCTAAAACAAAAATCACAAGAAGAGTTAAAACCATTTGTCAATTGGGACAAGAAAGGTTGGATGAATGGTAGCCAGTCTTCGGTCTCCATTTGAAAGCATGCAATGTTGCCATATTTCAAAAAACCAAACAAAATAAATATATTTACATACGCGCTAAGTCAGAACACACAACATACGATTGAAATGCAAACATATCGTCCAAACGAATCAAAAAGGGCGTACAAACAGGCAATTTAAAATGCTTGGGAACGCTTAATCCTGCACTATCTTCTTAAAACGATATTTGTGTTGGCAAAAGTAATAGCATTTTATTTCAAAATATCGGCGATCCGGCATCAAACCCAAAACTACTGTGGTGGATCACACATATGCGTGTATGTATTTTTTTTGAGAAGCTTAAAAGCCGCTATATGTCTTGATAAGATTTTTGTCGTTCCCTTAAAATCAAGAGATTTTTTTAATATTTGTCTTCTTTTGCCCCTTAGATCGGTTTGGTGTTGTAAAGCATACATATTTTGTAGCTGTCGCGGATGGAGCTGCCATTTTGTCCCCATAGTATCGTATTTTGGAAAAATAATAATTTATTGTTCTGAAATAAATGCGCTGATTAACTTCAATTTTTTCCACAAAATTTAGGCCGTTGAAGAACCCAAATGAGCCTCAAGCTACGAAGGAAGTTATCTTCTGTCAGTTAATAATAAATTCAAATTTGGATTAACCAGAAAATGTATGGTATACACCAACGATATGTCCGGTTGTGTGGGAACTGTCGGATCGATCTAACCTCCGGCAAAGAAATGACAGCAACTGTTACGCCTTTACGATTTATGTTGACGTTATGCATGATAAACTTCAATTTTTGCCACAAAATTTAGGCCGTTGAAGAACCCAATTGAGCCTCAAGCTACTAAGGAAGTTATCTTCCGTCAGTTAATAAAAAATTCAAATTTGGATTAACCAGAAAATGTATGGTATACACCAACGATATGTCCGGTTGTGTGGGCAAAGAAATGACAGCATAGATATGCATATTTGTAATGGGATGATAGGGATTTATATTCATACAAACATGTGTATGTATGCATGCATGTAAATGCTTACCCATTCAATTGAAAACACAAACGATTCTTCTCCATACTCTCGCGTATTATGCTTATCAGGTCGTTGCGATTCAGCGCTGTTTTCCAGCATTCCGCTGAATTCCGTTTTTGAGATCCAGGCATGTTCTCTAACTGAAGAGGATTGCGCAACTGAACACCATCTAACACGTCCGTATTATTCGGCTGCTGGTCTGCATTCCATGGCAACTGTTGTGGAGGCGCCTTCTGTAGGTGACGATTATTCCAACAAGTCTCGTTGCCCACTGATAGGCTACGTTGTCGCGTTTGCATGCAGTCTTGGTACTGTACTCGTTGTTTTTTTTTTGTTATCGGGTTCAGATCAGTAACAATTAAAAGTAGAGAGATAGCAATTATTGTGGAGATGTTGTTTGATTGGCAGTGATGCGAATTTAATGTATGTAGCACGAGTTCATAAAAATAAAAACAAAAACGAAAATACAAAAATTTAATCAAGACACAAAATCATAAATATGAAAACTGGCAACATGGCATAATTAGATCAGAACTCTTATTCTCTGGAGTCACATATAGTTGTACCCTCAATCTTTTTAATTCTAATATTGATTTTACAAAATTCGCAAATCATCTACAGGGTCAATTTTTAAGATTTTTTACTACGGACTAATTCCACATGTGTTAAATTCGAATTCGCGACTTTTGCAGCGCAGATATGATTAGATCGTCATCAAAACAAAAAGTTTGCATACACTAGCAAAAAGTTAATTCGACGGAGTTCATATGACGCATGATACATAGATTGCTTAAGATATGGACACAAAAGTCAGTGAATAAAAACTTCGAGCTCGAAACCTAATGCATATACTCGTATATGTGCGAACAAGGACTAACTGCGAAACAACTTAAGTTAATTTCATTTATTTATTTCAAGCCTTGAAGCCAATTATAATAAATTACGGTTGAAAACTACTCCAATAGAGTAACAGCGCCCTTTTTGGCACCACCCTCAGAAATGCCCCTGCCCCAGTATACATTAGAACCCACATAACTTGGCACCTAATACATGATGGTCTCTCAAATTAAGAATATCGTAACATCCCAGCAAACACTCCTATTACCAAGTTACATTGCGAGTAAGGTGAAATCAAAAGTATTCACTTCTTATTATTCGGAATAACTTTAACATAGTGGAGGAAATTACTTGAAGAAAAGTACTTATTTGTGAGCATACGAGCCTGCGAGCTCAAGAAAAAGTAGCCTGTGTGCAAGAGCAGTTGAAAGAGTAGAAGCGAATAAAAATATGCTTCTGCGGGAATACTTCGGTTAGAGACCAGGCGGTAGTTGTGTTCCATTTCTCTTTACAGTCCTTATAACAATAATGTGCTTGCGAGTGTGGCTAAAAGTGCCAGAGAATTGAAGAACGAAATTGTGTTTGGCGATTATTATAATTTTTCATGCTATACTGGTAATTGGGGCTATACTGGTAATTGGGGGTACCATTAAAAATACACAGTACCATATCTGAACTACTTATCTTTTTCCCTAATACATGAATTGATCTAAGTTATCCATTCTGCAAAATGTCTATTTCTACTTGTACACACATACGATAAAAGTAGGCAATCGTAACGATAATAGTGCTACGAAAAAGTATTGACAGATAAACGCACTAAGGGAAAATTTAATAACTACCTCTCTGGCAAATGACCCACTAAGCTACTTGGAATTGTTCTTGAACAATGTCCTAGAGCAGCTTTCCAAATGAGCCGTCTAAACTGAAACCGACTGAAACTTGGATCACTTGTTTAAATCTGCATTACCACTTTCAAGTGTTGTTCTAATAAGTAAGCTTGGCCTTGGATGTGCTAGTTCTTGTTTCTAATACCTTTTGTTTTCGGGATTTTCGGAGCATTTTTATGCGAGTCGACGCTACGTGCTTCATGTACGCCTCATTAGCGACCGATTTACTATTGCTGTGAAGGTGCGTCGCCCTTGTCTGGTCATTATGTGTGGGCGATATAGCTGCATTTCCAGTTTCATCGACTGCAGCTAGACATTCTCGGCACGTCTCGGTGGCGCCCTTACTCGGCTGGTCATAAATGCTATCCTGAATGTTCACATCTACTCCAGAGATGCCTTGTGACGGCAACTGACAGCATTGCTGATCGTTTCTAGTCTTATGTACTACGCTGGGTTTCGACGAAAGTGGCAGATGGCCAGCAGAAGTGGCGTTCGTTGCAGAGGGCGTTTCTCGGTCTTTGTCGCTATTGCTGTCGTCATCATCTTCCTCATCGGATTTGATGAGTTTGCGTGGTCGGTAGCGGTGTAGACGTCGCCCAGAAGATAGGGCAACACCTTTTTGTGACGAAACATTTTGCTGGTCTGCCGCCGAAACTGAATTGGGAGCCACTTTCTTCATTGACTTCGTTGCCTTTGATTTTCCCTCCGGTGACACAGTGAGCCGTACGTTAATTGTTTTGCTACCACTGTGTGGCACAACAACCGATTTACCAATTGACTCATATATGGTATAGACAATACCCACAATATCGTCCTTGGTAATTTTGCCGTGATGTCCGTCCAAATCATAGAATGTGAATGAAAACTGCAGTGGCTGCGAAGACTTTCCACCTTCCACGGAAACGTCGCAAGTGAATTCCTGCAAAAAAACAAAAGGAAAATGTAATTGTTTCAATTAAATGTAGAACGTATATACATATATGTACTTGTACTCAAGTGCATAATTCTGTGCATTAATACTCATGTAGACATAAATAAAATTTCAAATCTCAGACAAGTGCAAAATTTCCCAGCGCCGTTGAGAAAAACATGATCACAAATCAAAAACACGCATCCAAGAGTGGACCTCTTGTACAGTTAAAGGCACTTTAAATTACATAGGCCTTGAGAAAAACTTTTTGGGATTTAATTAAAATGCTTTTAGGAAATTGAAGTGTGTCTGTTTATTCTTTTGGAAATCAGATCGATTTACAAACGTTTGGGCAATTAAAAAAACCGCTATTTCATACCACAATAGTTCGGCTAGTATGGCCCTCAACCTCCCACTAAGGAACAGGGGGAAACTTATCTCACACCAGTAAGTAGCGCACAATGTGATTCTTAAATGTACTCATTAACCGGGACCTACAGCTTCAATAAAACAAGCTTTTCTTGATAGACTATACAATTAAAAAAGTAAAGAAAATAATAATATGAAAACATTGTAGTTTTAAAGATATCGAACACTTGACACGAAAAGACCTAGGCGCAACTCAATTTTTAATAAAATTCGATAGAAAATTGTACAACGCTCTTAAGCTTAAATATGAAAATGTAATATTTACAAAGATGAAGCAAATTTAATTGTTTAATTGATGAATAAGACAGAAAAAAATCATTAAAAACCCTCTCCTTTTGGTGCTTATGACTTTTTCGCGGTTAGGGGTCGATATAACAAATTAAATACAATCTCTCGATATATAAATATCGTCATATAAGATGCAAGAGGACAATACACAATATCTTCAAAAGGATGGTAGTCCAAAAAAAATTCATAAACGCGTGTTTTTTTCTATAGAGCATAAGGCAATATACTTATACATACAAAGCCCAACATTCCGTTAGGAGCAAACCGCTGGTAACTTTTCTCGAATTCGTGAGCTGTGCATTCTTATGCACTGACCGGGGCCTACCTACGCCGGCTTAGATATTAATCTCTAACGTACATGCCTGGATTTAAACCTAGGATTACTTGTGCGATTGGCTTGGGCGCACATGTGTATGTCGCCTCACAAAAGCGGACGGGTGTATTAAAAAAATGCTGACGTACCTCAAGACGTATGTGTTCCTCAGATCGCTTCTGATGATGTTGTGAACTCTGTTGGGTTTCGACGTGGACTTCATTATCGAGTAATTGCTGTTGCGGATCTGGTTGCACTTGCTTGCCGCTTATAGCTTTTGTCTGATGTTTGCCATTTACGTCCTTGGATGATATCGTATGTGGTTTCTGCTGCTGTTGATAGTGGTGCTGATGTTGGTGGTGGATCTTCTGATTATTGTTAGCTGATGCCACCACAGGACATGAATTGGCTCCGGTTGAAGGTGGCGTTGGTGTTGGTGTTGCACTAATTACATGCACCATATCCGAACGCAAGGGAAAATTATTTTCACGATCGCTCACCAAAAGCAAATCCGGCGGCGCACTACAAGAGGACGAAGCACGCACCTGTTGATACATTAGGTCCTCCGAGTCCGTAGTGCATTCTTGTACTGCAATGAAACAAACGTTTATATGAGTCCATATATTTCTTTGACATGAAATTCTATTAATTAGAATATGTATTTGCTACTGCTCGCTAGTTCTTAACATAAGGGCCGTGTTGTGGGACCCCAGAATCCGTTCGTCTATGACCCAATTCCAGGTAAATCTTAATGTTATGTAATAATCTTGAATAGACAATAGATGCAAGTCTCAGATTTAGACTGGTCTATTGGCTTAATAAGTCCAAAGGGTCTCAGATTAATGTTTTCAAGTGCTCAGAGGCCTTACTCAACCTTATGCTACGAGAATAGTAAACTGATTTGGTTTATTCTGTACTGTGTGCTAAAATCCATCAAAATAAAGTTTAAAATATGATTTTGTCTTTTAAAAAAAGTCGAGGTTTTTACCCTTTCCATAACAAACAAATCGAGTTAAGGTAGTACTTTTTAGGTACTTTTTCCGTTAGTGGTTGTGTCAAATGGACCCTTAGTATTTAAGGAATCCATATTTCGTTTGCAGTAAAATATGCTTTTTTAAGAAATTAAGACCCACGGAGACTTAATTTTACGGTTTCTTTTAATTTGATCATTCACGCAGCATTCAATTATAATAAGCAATAAAAATACTCACAAACCGGAAGCTGTTGCTTAAAACTGTCTCCGCTTATGCTTTTTACATGGCTAAGTGGGTGAGGTTAAATTACTTGGGTTACCACGATGACCTATAAAAACAGTAAGCATAGCTTTTTTTAAGCGAGCAATATTTTCAAAAAAAAAGTTAAAAAAATATTGAATCGTTCATTAGTTTAGGTTTTCATTTTGAAATGATTTGAATTGGAAAACAAAAAAAAAAACGAGACTTTCGCTTTGCATTGCACTGATGTCGGATCAAAAAAGAACTCAAGAACACAGCTCTTTTAAAGTGTTATTTGAATTCGAGGATTCAGTATGGACGAGGAGAAAGTTGGGTAATGAAGACTTAATTGATAGTTTCTATTTGGCCTCTTAAAGGAAACTTCCTGGTACTCGGAAAGGTGAGATCGACTTTCTGGCATTGACAATTATTTGGGCTAGGAACAACCAAAACTATTGTTGGATACTTTTGGCGAATAATTGATAAGTACCTACTAATGTTGTTAGTAATTAATTTCTGTTTGTGCGGCAATCTAAAGAAATGCAACAGTTCGCACTAGAAGAAAACATTTAAAGGGTATTCCCATAAAGTGACAAAATAGAAAATCAGCCTGCTAAAGCTTTAACTTAAAATTGTTATAAATAAAAGTAAAACATTTTATTAACCTTAAATCTGTTGGATAAACGCGTCGGAAGTGGTTTGTCGTGAAATAATTTGGGAACATTTATTCGACATGAACTTTAAGTGGGTTTGCTGAAGACATGTTCTATAATCAAAATTGTTCAAGACAAGATGGCCGATTTGAGATTTATCAAGAAATTGAATAATAGAACTGCGTAAAAATGTTTTCTGTGTTTTTTGTGTTTCAATTTTGTCTTTCTAGTGTTCTAGTGATTGTGTTCAAACGAATGTGGAAAAATGAACTCCGAGTAGTGTGTGTGTGTAAGTGTGTTCCTCTACATTATTGCAAAGAAGAAGCACATAGCGTTTGTTGTTCGATTTTTCGGAGTATTTTTAATTTTGGCAGACAAAACTTCTTCTTTTCTGATTCTCTTCGATTTATATATAAAGAAACTATGTTGCCACATTATGTTTAATGTTGCCATATTGCAAACTTTCTAGCTATCTAAACTAGTAAGTGTCATTCCAGCATACCTCCCTGTTTGCCTCCTATGGGGT
Organism: Hydrotaea diabolus; assembly: GCA_963513945.1. NCBI lineage: Eukaryota > Metazoa > Arthropoda > Insecta > Diptera > Muscidae > Hydrotaea > Hydrotaea diabolus. The sequence continues at coordinate 721,821 of OY740719.1, read as the reverse complement.
GGTATCCAAAAATGGAATTTAACTTTATATGCAAAATTTTCAAAATACTAAATTGTTTTTGGATATTCTGATTACAGCAACAAGGAGAGCAGCCCAGGAGCTACTCCTGGTATAAGTGTCATTCCAGCATACCTCCCCGTTTGCCTCCTATGGGGCGGTATCCAAAAATGGAATTTAACTTTATATGCAAAATTTTCCAAATACTAAATTGTTTTTGGATATTCTGATTACAGCAATAAGGAGAGCAGCCCAGGAGCTACTCTTGGTATAAGTGTCATTCCAGCATACCTCCCCGTTTGCCTCCTATGGGGCGGTATCCAAAAATGGAATTTAACTTTATATGCAAAATTTTCAAAATACTAAATTGTTTTTGGATATTCTGATTACAGCAATAAGGAGAGCAGCCCAGGAGCTACTACTGGTATAAGTGTCATTCCAGCATACCTCCCCGTTTGCCTCCTATGGGGCGGTATCCAAAAATGGAATTTAACTTTATATCCAAAATTTTCAAAATACTAAATTGTTTTTGGATATTCTGATTACAGCAATAATGAGAGCAGCCCAGGAGCTACTCCTGGTATAAATGTCATTCCAGCATACCTCCCCGTTTGCTCCCAGTGGGGGCATATCCAAAAAATGAATTTAACACAATATGCGTTTTGATAATCAAAAAATGCACCTTCTATAGCAGGAAACACTCCCCATTCTTCTTATATAATCTTAATTTTGTATTGATCTTACTTATTTTATGAAAATTTATACTTTGTTCTTTACTGATATCTCAGAAATCGTCTTTATATACTTATAGTAAGAATTACTATTTAACATTACTCTGTTGATCCGTTTACAGCGAACTGCTAACGGCTATGGTTTTTGTCTTTGCTAGTTAAATTCGGAATTTAACTTCTCACACATTGAATAGAACCGGTAACTTTTGCAAGGCTCTGTCTGTCATTAGAGGGAGTTAATTGACACTACTCAGATACCATGTGATATATCACGGGACTGATCAAAAAGGTCAGGTACCGAAGGTAGGATTGTATCAGTAAAATAGAATACCCATCAATCAAAATCCGCTCAAAGTGGACTTTGTTTTATGCGCAAAGTTATATCGCGAATTTGAGAACTTTGAACTTTTCAAGTATTTGACATCATTATTCCATACCGAATCAGTTCCGTGACAGGTTCTGTTTTTACCTATCATCGATTAGGTACATTCAGGGTAATTGACTCTGCATATCCCGTAGGGATTTTACAAGCCCGCAGCGAATACAACAATGACATCATCAAATGAACTATTCCAAGGTCGAATTATGATTTTTGTAATTTAATGTGTTTGAATTTCTTCCTTTGGGTTTGTTTTTGAGAAGAGTTTAAGCAAAGAATTCATTATCGTTCTCTCAAGAGTGATTTTTGTTTGTTATTAAGACGCTCCTAGCGATATTAATTGTTAAGTTTGCCATTTGGTGAAACAGGTCTAATGATAAATACAATTATTTTCACTATTTTCTCACTGCACAGTTGTCTTGAAGCAATAAAGTCAATAAAGAAATCAAATCACATTGTGTTATTTGCCATCAACATAAATCTGACTTATTGGAACACCCTATAAAAGCAACTGCCAATACCACGAAATGTAAATCAAAAACCAGTTCCGAAGCACGATTTCCACATCCATACACACATGTGATGTGTATGAATGTATATACATACATACATATGTACATAAACTCCCCTTTTGGCTGTTTTATACAAGAGTACCCACTAGGCAGTGTTTCTCAAACGCAAAATTGTGCCAGTCACAAATTACTGAAACAACTAACCGTGTGTTTATAAAACATTTGGGCTACGCGTACCGATATTCGACAGTTAAGCTATTATTTTTGTAGCTGGCATCTCTAAAAATATGATTATGATATTGGAATAAAAACTATCTATTTCATTTATAAAACATTAAGATTTTACATTGCTATAGATTTAAAAAGGATTTTCTTATAATTGGAAAAACAATTGCTCAAAATTATTTCATTCTTTTGACTATTAAAAATCATTTTGTAAAATGTATTTTACATCCTAGTATTTGGCATACTTTTTCCATATTTTCGGCTTGTTATAGTCCTATAGTCTGCGTGTTATTTTTTTTTATATAAGAACAAAAAACATAACTCCTTCATTGTCATTCGTGGTTTTTGACCACCGAAGGGTTGTTGTTGTAGCGGCAACCGTGTACTGGGATGACAGCCCTTAGCCGAAGAATTATTCTTCGGGTTAATCCGGACCATAGAACCGGCTGTCGACCACCGAAGGGTCGATAGTATTAATAAAGTCAATGGTCCCGCTTTGGGACCACTATTTTTCCATTGGCAGTAATGAGTAAGGGTATATTCGTATATATTGTCTTCAAAACCGCGTCTTAACTCCATTGTTATTCGTGAGTTATGACCACCAGTAAATACCTAATATGGGTCGGTTGTTTTTATTAAGACAATTATGAAATCCATATTGGGACCACTATCTTGCCTTTAGACGCAATAAAATTTGTCGGTAACGAAATAAAAATGTAAAGGATTAAAAAAGTTTTAATCTACAAGTCTTAACTACGGCCACGCATAACAAAGCCCACAATTTGCCTTGGAGTTTGTAAGGATACACAATGTCATATTATTCTTAATTTAGATACAGTTGTTATTTTCCCATATTATAACTAGGTTAGTAAGCCGACCCCTTGGAGCAGGTGAGTCTCAAGGCGCACACTGTCCTGCAAGTATTTTTAAATGCGAAATCATTTTAGGCCGTTCATTGGGACGATGAGTTAATTCGATGGCGACAGTCATCCTGCTATGAGGGGCCACATGACGTGGAGCACCGGCTAAGCCCACTCAACTGACGCATACAGTTCAAATGGCGCACTTCCTTCACCTGGATATCTAAGCAGATCCTTAATTAACGAACAGGACTTACAAAACAAAATTAATTGCATCGGCAAATATTAGTCAAGCATTATCCAGCTGTTAGCTGAGCGGTTAAGAGGCTCGCAAATTCATCGCCCAGGTAATGGTTAAGCCCGTTCCTCGAATGTTCGACAATACGATTTTCGGCGGCGATCTATCATCCAACAATCGTCAAGTTGTCTACGGAGAATTGTTATTCATCATCAGAATAAGCAGCACGTGATCGTAGTTGCCCGGTCCAGATAGAAACACCTCTTGCAAGGCCTTAGTTTGAGACTCCCTGCACTGGAGTGCACAACAGCACTTTTTAACGATACGCGGCAAATGGAAAAAAGATAAACAACAACAACAGCTAGCAACCCTGTTGTACTCGCACACAAAGGCACGCTTTTACGGCGTTTTGTAGTGAGAAATACAAAAAATGCCGCATGATTGTGTTGGCCAAACAAAATACATACATACATACGTACGAGTACAAATGTATGCATGGACTGACTGGCTCGCTTTTTGTGAGTCAGTACGTCGGTCTGCCCGTGTGTCGTCCGCTCCATCGCTCAGAGTATGCCACAACTAACGTTGGCGGCGGCTGCTTAGAGGTTTTTTTAATACTGTTTTGTATCTTTTTTTGTTGTTGTGAAGAATCAACAAAAGCAACTTAAAGTCATTTTTTTCGTTTTTCTTTTCTTTTCAGATGATGCCGCGCTTAAGGCAACATCATGAACGAAGCAAGAGTATGACATAGGAGGTGGTCGATCTGTAATGAACCGAGCACATCAAATGTTGAGATTACACAAAGGCGAAATTAGTCACCACGTAACGTATCATTTTAGGGTTTTTTCTCTGATAGAATGCCAACTATATGGATGATATAAACAATGTATTATATAATATATAAGTACATATCTTATTTGTTTAACTAATAGGTATTAACTCAAAGTAACCAAACTTAATTTTTTCTGTAAAAAACAACGACAGACGGTGATAACCTCAACCCACTGAAAAAATCGACTCTTTCGTCAAAAAAAGGCATAAACATCTCTGGGTTTTGAAATACTTTAAGTGTATAAACAAAAAGTTTTTCGCCTCTATTTAAAATATAAACATTTTGAATTAATATGCTTCTGTCAAAAAAGTGCGATATATTAAATGAAATATATGTGTGTTCTAGTCCGCAAAAAACATAGATGTTGTTGCGACGGCTTTTCAACCTCCAATGTCGGCGTCTTTGCAAGTAACGACGTAAAACGTTAAGCCGTTCGAATCCGGTTTGGAACAGTAGGTTCCGGTCATTAAGTGTAACAGTTATGTTACACACATCCCCCAATTTGAAAGAAGTTCGCACCATTTCATTAAGTCTAGTACCCTGAAAAGTTGACCAGAAAAAGAGGAAAACAGCTTCAAAATTTGATGTAAATTTAGTTTGTTAAAATCAAACGAAACGAGAGAGAAATAATATTCCTCGAATAATAGCAAAAACCCTAGCGGCAATAATTGTTGAGCAAATCTAATTTCTGCACAAAAGCACCTTAGCATGGGTCGCCGTTTGAATTTTCAAATGAGTCGAGGAGCTATATTACATAATTAAGCAGCTGATCGAATTTCATATGATCCTTTAAGTGGGCGGTATCCAACTAGCTCAAAGGCTAATCGAAATTGAAAAATTTTGACTTTCAAATTATCAGTCATTACTTCTCCTAAAGAGTTTTGAAAAAAAGGTCATCGTCAATAATCATAGTGTGAAAGAAGAAATGTGAAAAAGAATGATTCACAGTTAAAACATTGGGTTGACAGACGGCGCTCACTGGTTCAGAAACGTTTTTTACTTGACAAACCTCTGTAACTTTTGAACCGATAGAAATATTTTTTATTCGACAGATAACTCCTTAAACTTTTATTAAAATTGCTTCTAAAGTTATTGAGGCATTTTAGGTCAAAGTTGAACTTTTTATTTTTTAATATTTAGAATGGAAATGTGGGTTTTTTGTTTTATTCATCTTTTTATTTATTAAAAGAACGTCATAAATAAGCCATATTAATAATAAATTTTAAAAAATTGCTTGTTAATATTCAATTTTTCCCGATAAATTTTATTAAAATTAAAAAAGTGTTCTACAGACGTGTCAGGACTTAAATAGGACACTCCCATCTTCTTGCTGGTAGAAAAACTCTTCAACCTATATTGACGCTCAGAAGATCGATTCCTTTCAAATTCCTATTTGATTAAAATATAGTACCTTTGTGAAAGTAATACAGTTAATGAGTATACCATTTCTTAGAATACTATCCTACCGACCTTACAAAAAAATTTAACCTGTTATCGATAATAGTTTGCGGGAAATGGCATTTTCCTTCTTTACAAATTTACAAAAAAAAAATGTTTTCATGGTACACTAAAATATTGTGAAACAGGAAAGATAAAGGCCGCCGTTGTTCTCATCTTTCTGCATTAGTAATCAAAATCAGATTGCAAACAATATAAGATAGAGTTGTTAGATAGAAATGTGATGAGCCCGCCCATTTCTCACATCAATATCTCTATAGATTATAAAGAATATAGAGCGCATGAAGAATCAAGACAGAATCAAAAAATATACACGTATTTAAATAATGATTTAAACGCAAGGGCCAATTAAAATCAATCGCAATATGAATTATGAATCAAGTTATTAGGGTGGTAATTTCTAAAAGCCGGGCTGCATTTACATTTTGGATCAACTCAACATTGTTGTGTTCTATATGTATGATCGTAAACGATAATTTCATTAAGAGGCGGCATTTTAAATAGTTTTGTATGAAGGATTTAATTTACGTTTATACGCGATTTGAATTGGCTATTCTTATGAAGGGCAACAACAGCAGAAGTATTGATTATAATATTGAAGACTAGCATTATCGTAGCATATCGTAAGCATACGCATAGTAATAAAAATATGTATTTTAATATAATATTTTAAGAAAGAGACCCAGTCTAATGTACATGTTGAATACTCGTACATACATACATACAACTAGTGTGGCAAGCGAATATGCTACGTACATAGTGTATGACGTATCCATGTATTTGCGGCTCTTGTGATCCCCAGCCCGTTTTTGGTGCTTCTTCTTCATCTTTTATCTTTTTGTTATTGTGCGTACATTTGTGCTGCACTGCTCACATCTCTTGACAATGATTGATGAGTTTTAAACGTTTGTAATTTACGAATAAAACAACAAAGTATAGCCATAACACACCAAAATTAGATTCCCAGTATTTAAAACTTAAAGCAGTACACATTTGGTTTTGAATCCTACGGGGCAACATCATCCCTCTCCCTCCGCACATAAAAAAGAGATTATATACAAGAACAAGGGAAACTACTTATACTCACAGACCGGAACCTACTGTGTAACGCCGGCTCGGAACAACAAATGTATTTAAAAAAAGCTTTTACGTGGCTTTGAGATAATTATCTTACTCGTAAAGTCATTGGCATTTTCGAGGAGGAGAAGAGGTTGCCGCTGTCGATGATTTGAATCTGGATTACATGTGTGATATTCGGGAACAGTAACTATCACATCACGGTGGCCCAACCACATTGTAAGCGAATTAGACTGAATCATGTTACTCATCATGTTACTAGTGCTTCGGCAAGATTATTTCATCTAACTCTATTGTTACAATATGCTTTTATTTCTTCCCATGTTTTGTTTAATTTTCATGCGTCCATTAGTATTGTTCGTGGCCTGATGCCCTGTGGGTTTCAGTCCAGTGAATTTCTCGAAATATTTGGTTTTTCCTCAGAAGATCAATACATATTGGTAATCATTGGGGATCGGAATTGTATGCATTCAAAATTCACGTTGTAAGCATTTAAATATGCACTATAAAAACAAACAATATGCCTTTAAACTGAGAAAATCCAAATATATACTCGTACAGTAAAGATGCAAATATGAACACAAAATCGGAAAATCCGCAATCAAAATTTTAAATATAAGTTTTTTTATTTATATTTCTTAATGAGATAAACAATAAGTAAATGGGTTTCAGTAAATCGAATAACGAAAACCATAAGATAAAGGATCTTATATAATCAAAACAACTTTAGATGATTTTCTTATACATAAAAATATTCCATAATCTTATCATTTTTCTTGTTAAATTGTTCCTGAACGGTAAAAATTTTTTCATCGGTGAACAAAATTTTTCTGTGCAAGTTATCGGCGTGCTTCACCAAAAGACGTTAACATTTTTAAATCCTATTTTTTTATAAAGCTGCAGTCAATAAATGTCCGGTACGTCGTTTGAAAGCCCCAAGTACCAAGTCTTTTTTAAAGATTCGACTCATGGCTTTTGCGTGATATTCATCTCACGGGCCATTATTTTCTGTTTTCGGAGCGGATTTCTGTGAATTTTTGATTTAACGGCTTTGATGACATGCGGTGTTCGAACAGAGCGTGGGAGGCCCGACTGGTGGCGGTCTTTACATCTCTAGTCTCCTCAAACACTTTTATGCATCGTTAGACGAACATGCGGCTAATCCCTAGTGGTCGGAGCGTTTTGAAAATATCGCCTTTTTTCATTTCACACTTGATAAGCGCTATTACAGCGATACGGTTCTCATTATCTGACCAATCCATGATGAAAGTTGAAACAATTTTAAAATCCTGTTACAGACTAACGCTATTGAGGTTATCTTTCAAACCCCATATGACATTAACGGGGTATGTTCAGTTCTACTATGGGTGTGTTTAATGTTGTAACAGTATTTATGTACCTACTAAGTAGAATCGTGGATTGTTTTTAGCAATATATCGCACTTATTTAATAAAAGGATATTAACTCACTATTTTTAAATTTTTTGTAAAGGTAAAAAACAGTTTATTTAAGCCTTTGAGGTTTTATTTTTATTTTTCTTTAAAGTATTTTTCTGTTGAGTATTTCCGGTGAATATTTTTTTTGTTTGCAACAGGTTCTACACATATTTACGGTAGCGATTTTAGCTACGGATCAATTAGCGACACAGCGTTCTTAAATGAGTTGCACACGTTTTTTTATTTGATTTAGGCCATATACGTCATTTACGTAGATATATTTGATCTTCACTTCAATTCAGGAATACCCTAATCGTGTATGTATGTGTGCGCAACCTCATGCGTTCCTTTCTGATTTTCCCAGAAATATGACCTAAACATTCGAACGTGCATAAATACAGATATGTATGTCTGTGTATCGAGGAAGCATTTCTTTGTTTCAGTTTTGAACGCCTATTTGGCATTGAAAGGTATTGCAGCATGCATCTCTACCGCAAGATACAGACGAATCTTTAGCAGCAAACCAAAGAAGCCGCCTCAACAAAGAACCTTCACACACATACTCACACAAGTATCGCACACTTCGAGAGCTTCCTTTATCTTCACTGTGCGGACGCCGACGTGGAATGAAGAGGGCAAAGACTGCAACCTAAAAAGATCAACAAGAGGAATGACGGGAAGCCTTACGTGTGACATCGAAGAACTGCTTTTGATTAAGGCCGGTAAAAGATGTTTCTGTTAAGTATCAGGGATATAGGAAGAGTTTTTTTTTAATTTTACTAAATATATACATATCATTTTTTCCTTTGCTCCAATGTATACAAGACGACTTGCGACGGCGCTTTAACTCATAAATACGAAAATGATCTGAGGAAATAATAAATATTTCCTTCGTTCCATTCTGGAACATAGGCCAATATAATGCTATGGTTCATGTGAACAATCTTGTTTACAGGGATGTGCTAAAAATCAAGATGTCAAAAAATTTTAAAAGAACTTTCCTAGTTAGAACCTGGCAAGGCTAAATAAATCCGAATGTTTCCACAATGAACTTTAGGTTGATCGAATTTTTTCAACAAGAACTTCATTAATGTGTAAGCATTTTATTTCGATGGAAACAACAAAACTATTAATTGTGAAAGAAAAGAACACAAACCGAATGTAAATCTAATTTGTATAATAAAGCGGTTTTCGCGAGTCACTTTGGTCTGAACTCTACTTTAAATTATGTTTTTGATAAAAAAAAACGGAAATGATGTTTTCGTCTCACATAGCAGACCAAAAATAAATGTGTTTACAATACACGTTTTTATCAAACTTTAAAATATATTCACATATTTTTAGTTCTCCGTAAAGCGTGAACTGATTTTTAATCTGTAAACTTCTCGTGTGGGCGTGGCATGGCCTCAAGTGGGCCCACACAAAATGACCATAACACATGAACTAGAAAAGCTTGGAACATGAGGTTTGATATATAAGTAACTATCAAGTGGGCTGTGCCCCGCACTCATTTGAATGAGGGATGCAATATATTTATGTTTAAGTAATTATAGGCAGATCGTCTTTAAAGGTACACAGTATGCTGTTGTGGGCAAAGAAATTTATCATAAAGTGGCAAAACATATACTATTAGTTGGGAACATAAGTTTTAGGACCTGTGCTATTCGTATTTTAGTATTTTTACCTCGAATTAAAGAATTTTAATAAAAAAAAAAATCTGTAGGTTTTACATCGCAAGACCGTTGAAAAGGCTTGTCCTAGCATAGACATCCCTTTAGCCTGGCTAAAGTCTGCCCCACAGTTAGACTCTTGAGGTTACTACCTTTCATTTAAGTCGCATATTGTCAAGGTGAGTAGTAGGGGTAATTTGTATACGCCCCCTATGTGCTGAAGCCGTACTATTCATATTGATTTTCGTACACCCTGCATCATTGCAAAGGGATGGCATAGTTTGTTTTTCTCACCCATAAACAGAACTTTTTGATTTGATAAAAGGACTTGATAACAAGTTAATATATAACGTTTTTCCATTCCTTATAGATTTTGCATGCTATTAACAAACATGCAAAGGAATAGCCACAATACTCCTTTTGCCTTAGCAGCATTGCCGTCTTGGGCTTTTAAGACCAAATATGATCGGAAGGATTTGAAATTTTATAATTTGATCGGTCCAATTCGTTTTTGGTAGATTTTGGACTTCTTGCAGAAAATTAAATGCTGGCGGAAACCGCTTATGTGTCACAGTTCTTAATCGCATTTAGGCAACACTAACAAATATTGTAGTCCAATGTAAGGTTTAGGTATGCATTGGTCATCTTTTGACTAGTTCTTGTTTCTTAGCTTTTTACACCCTCTATTTAAGAATAGAGGGTATACTAAATTTGCAACATCTCGAAATACTAATCGGAGTACCTATAACGTACAAATCTTATTTACCTCTAGAAGATCTAGACATGTCCGTACATCCATCTGCGTATCTGTTGAACGCACGAAATGGTCCTTAATAATATCCTTAGTAAGATGTTTTAAACGGGCTAAAAGTTTCCATTTAAGAAACTCCAAGTACCTCCGAAAAAGGAACACCTTTTAAGTATTTGTTCAACGCACTACATCCACACATCTAAAATGGTATGTTTTGTAGACCTATAGACTCTAGTGGTCCAAAAACGGTTTAAACGGCCCTAGCAAGTGGTTACTTATAAAAATGAGGATACTCAAAGATAATTATATCTCGTAATTTTAATTCAAATTTTACTACAAATCCACACATGGATTTACTGAGATTGCAGGTCCGACTTATGGATCCTTGTGGCCCAAAAATGTCCGCTATATTTTTTATTATAAAGAAACAAATTTAAGCGAAATTTATTGCAAATCTTAATATGGATTTTTTTAGATTTTTCTGCGAATAGTGTTCTAGAAGCGATCTTTATTAGTTTTGGCCATACTGAACTAAATGACATTTTTTCTTGTTGTTGTTATTGAAAAGTGCATATGTACTTTATTTAAGGAAATGTCTGGCTTGTCCTGTATTTTCATTCGTTTATTAGACAAAAAATAATGTTACTGTTATGGTCGGCTACGGAATAAATGTTTCCTAGTGGCAACACTCTGTCGTTTGTAGGGCAGAAAGAAAATGTGGACTAGGCGGATTTCAAGAATCAATCATTAAAAACATTCCCAACTACGAAAACTATCGTTTATCTCTCGCACAAGAGCAAGAGTATGATGATCATTTACTCGCTTCTCTTTGTTTACATCTTTGTTTTTTTTTCTTCTTAAGTGATGTGCGTGTTCGGGTTTTATGATTACTGAGTTGTTGTTGGGTCGGCTCTTTAAAGGCAAGCAAACGCTTGTGAATGTCATGCCGAAATAACTTCAAAACATGTTTTTTTTTCATTTCATTCTCAAAGCGTTTTCGAGTATGGTAACACTGATGACTCGTTTTACGGCATCTGGTACATGAATTTGACCAGATTAGTTGAACCAAAGAAAACAAAATGTATAGTGATGCTATATTCACTCACCTGAGAATTGTTTATATCCACCAAGTATTTTGTGCTTCCACCATTTAACTAGATTTCCCGCCATAGCGCAAGCTAAGATGCAGTCTGGTAATCGGGGTTTCCACAAAAGACAGTATATAATATCTTAGTTTTTGTTTCATACGTGATTTTAGGAGAAGAGCTAAACACTCTGGTCCAAGGTATCGTTTTTTTACATTTGCCAGAAATCTGCTGATGTCGCAACTAATTTTTGTAGGCCAATCTTTCTTAAGGACAAGTACCGACCATCTACGAGTATTACGCACATCTAAATACAGATTGTGGACCAAAACGAAAAAATCATTTCATTTGTCGCTTCCTTTCTTTTTTCTTTTATGTTTGGTTTATGGTTTATGGGAACAAAGACAACGCGAAGGGAAAAGATATGAAGAACGTAAACACACGTAAATCGTCGTAAATGTACACATACACACATTCGTAAACACGCACACACGTTATTTTCTTTTTTCACAAAAGACGTCTTCTGTTCACTATCATATTTACTGTTTTTTTATTTAATTCGCCTACGAATGAGACCGTATATTTACAATTTTAACATTTATTTTCAATATGGCTTGGAAATAAAACATTGTGATTATTTTCGTGCACGCCCTTTTTGCCGATCAACACAACCACTCCTCACAACATTCAAATACAGACTGAAAAAAGACCAGAGTTCGAAGCCGATCTGTGATAATTCTCGGCGGCGGCATAAACTAAACTTACGGCGGATCGATGGCAGTGTTGCCACAACCAAATAATATTTTTTAACATTTTTTTGGAAAAAAAATCCTGTCAAACTTGCTGTCCACCTAAAGTTTGCAATTCAACTTGACGTCAAAATCGTGGTGCCAATACTCCAGGGTAACTTTTTTTAATTTTTATTTTGCAGATTGATTTTTAGATTTAACAAAAATGTATAACTGGGACACTGAAACAAGGATTTGGAAACTACTCTAGAGTCCGCAGTTTCGGTTCAAGGAGAGTATAGGCGCACGTTTGGCGGCAATCCTCCGAGCTGATGGACCATAATAAGATTTTTTAACAATTTTGCCGAGCATGGGTCAGTCAACAGAAGACCTTACATCGAAACCCTTTAGTTCGGACGGAGGCAACAATCACTACTGTAGCTGCTGTCATACAAAGCAATCAAAGAGCTTCGACAAGAAGCTTATCTGCTCAAATGAGTTTGAGCAGACACTCATTGCAGTCAAGTATGTACAAAGATTTTGACTTATTGTCATATAAAATTCAAACGGTGAACAAACTTCCCGATCCGTTGAAATTTCGCCAAAAGATGCTTCAAATGATGGAAGAGGGCGGAAACATGTTGAACTTGCATGTCCGACGAGACCCAACGGCACATAAACGAACAAAACTGTCGAAAATAGAGAGCTTCCAAACCACACATACTCCATGAGACGGAATTGCATCCACTTCGTGTCACAATGTGCAGTTTCATCACGCTCTACTTCTTCGAAGAAAATGGTCCGTTACTTGATTGAAATGGACCGTTTCTTGGTTTAATAAAAATAAATGAACTTTAATTCCATACAAAAAATTTATTTGAGTTTCTTAATGTAGCAATATACATTAGCCACCCTGTATTTACGTTGTACCCTCCGATTTGGAACTTAATCGACCAAACTGCGGCAAATTTAATCAGATTTTAATGAAAATTTGTGTGGGGTCTTTTTTTGTATACGGGATAACCATTGTTTAAACTCAACCAGATAAAAGTTAGACCCAATTAAAATAATTATTGTCGACGAAATTGATACATATTTTGATATAGTCCCACAGATAGCAAAAAAGTGGGTTGAATATCGTTGCGGACTACAATGTAAAGACTGCCTGTTGCCATCACCAAATGTTAATAATCTTAACAAAAATACAGTTCGAGTAGCTTTGATAATATTAAGGTACAGATTGCAGTTGCTAAGTCACTAATAGTTTTGTGCAGATGGTAAAACCCCAACAAATAAAACTAATTTAATAGCGATGGAACATCAATTTTTGCGTGATAAGAATAAAGAATACATGTATGTATGTCGGAAAGACAATTGAAATATCTTTTTTTAATGACAGCCACACTCGAAAAACTACACCAAACGCTGAAATTGAACACTTCCATGGAAATTTGGATTTGACTACAAATTTATTTGACTTAACTTAATTGACCCTAAACACTCGAAAAATTGACTACCCTCGAAAAACTACACCAAATGCTGAAATTGAACACTTCCATTGGAATTTGGATTTGACTACAAATTTATTTGACTTAACTTAATTGACCCTTAAGTGAAGTCAAGTATAGCTAAAGAGACTTTATTTTGTGTCTGACATTCCATGTGCTAGGATGTACAGGTACTAAAAAATCGGTTGTGTCAAGGACTAGGGGCTAACCGACCTAAATAAGAAAAGTTTCATAAGATTTCAGGGGAATTCAACAAAAATGCGGCATTAGTACGCACTTAGGACAAATAGCTCTGAAATTCGACTGTTTAATATAGTCGTCATACCTCCAAATTTGGGATCTATGTGTAAAATTTCACTAGATTTTAAGGAAATATGGTTTATTTCATTAGTGGTTTGCAATTGTCTTGTACTAAATGAGCGATATAGTATGTCTCTCATACATATCGTAGATGGTACCAAAAACTATGAAATAATACTTAGAAATATAGAATTTGAAGTCTGAAGAGTGAGGCGAGGTTGGCATATAGGTCCCGCCTGAACTCAGATCTTTCCCGCTTGTTTTAGTTGGCATTTTGCATTTCGATTTCGCCATTTTTACCTGTCTTCAGAAATCGTTTTCCAAACATCTAACTGAAATCAGTCGATCGACCATAGGCGCATTCTTGCCGCATGTTATCCTTTAGGGGGAAATGAAATATGAAACAATGTTCGCAAATTATGTGTTCATAAAGGTATCAATATACCTTTTTGGCATTCTGAAGCTTCTTTAAATTATAATTTAACTTAATCAAGTAAAAACGTCATATAGAACGTTATATACACTTCATCGTAAATTCGCTATGTAAGTTTAAAAAGTGACTCATTTTTAAGGCATCTAAGGTCAATTTGTACGGACATGTTTTAACTCGTTACGAAACTTTCATCGATTTCAGTATCCATAATCCTATATTCACCAGTAGTCCCTGCTTTTAAACATAAGGGCCGAAACGATGAATAACTATTCTCTTTTCTTGAGGCATTAAGTGCGTCCCAACTATAAGTCCCCTCTTTTACTATTGTCCAAAAAAATTTGCATCTTTAAGCAAATATTCCAAAAAGTGTACTTTTTCCGAGGTCCCATCAGTTCTTTAAACGGTAATGTTTTCCCCTTGGGCCGATTTCAATCCCAAATAGCTTATGACAATAAGCCATCATCATGCAAATGTTCAATTGTAGGTTATTATTCGTTAGACCGCTATAGTGCTATTAATAGACACAAGGACAGAAAAAGTAAATCAAAAATCGATCATATTTTACCCGATGGATAAAAATAAATATTTGTGATAGGGAAGATTGGCTACATAGCCATCTATTGATTGAAATTATAATGGAAAATACTGAAAATACTTTTAAAATAATATCCTATCCTTAGGATATTGTTTTAAGAGAAATCGAAAATCAAAAATATTGTCGGAGGAATGCAGCAAAACCCGACGAAATTATCCCTTATTTAAATTTTCTTTATGGAAATAGTATTTATAAAACCTACTGCAGGTTTTTTATAAAAAAAGGTTTTCAATTTGAATTTAAAATGAATTTCGAAATGGGAATTGTAAGTTTCATCTCATGCTTATCTTCAAAAAGAGTATGTACAATTTCTAGTTTAATTGAAAACTAAATTAAATTGAATTCCTATACCAAATTTAAATCGGTTGTTCGGTTAATTTCCAGGCATATATGCAAAGATTTATAAGGTTCCCACGCTGCCTTTTGTTCACGTGGCATTAGCAGCAAGATTTGTCAAAAACTCATATTTCACAGTCATTTGCAATCGAAAATATATCACGAAAAAATACAAAATAGTTTATTGAAACACTTAATTTTCAACGTATGTATCGTGTCAAGGGAACAGCAAATTTCGGGTAAAATAAATTCTTATTCATAAATTGGTAGAAAGTGTACATTGTCTCGAATAAAATATTAAGAAGTATGTATAGGCCAAATTCATAATTCGTGGAAATTCTAAAAGTCGTATGAAGGAAGACATTTGGATCTATTTTTAACCATTAACACACGCGAGCACTGACAGTTTGTACTTATTAGCTTGTTGATACGACTATCTGCTGTTGATGTACAACGCACATTTTTGGACAGACCACATGGAGTGCAAATGAATTAGTCACTGCAAATCTTTCTCAACGCGTGGAAAGGCTATTTCTCTCACGTTGTAATTTTCGATGACAAAATGTTTAGTGGATTTCAAACCGGACACAGAATCCTTGTGGTTTACCGCATTAGCAGCAGGTTTAACATCTTACTATTTGTATGGCTAGTTCTATCGATCAATAAAATTGCCAACGCAAGGCCGATAAATGAGCTATCGACGTATTCGAAAACCGTACAAAATATTAGCGAATCGAAAAGTTCGTGCAAAAATGTATACTTCCCTATCATGTAACTGAAGATGATTTATTGCAGGATCCATAAATGAAACATTCCACATACCAGATGAACAGACTCCAAGTGAAACACAGAAAGCCGTTTGTACCGTAATTGCCGGCGATGTACGGGCCAGCGCTGAAGCGGTTACTACAAAGGCGCTTAAAGGCGTTTGTGGATCGCTCGAAATGAAAAACGCTTTTAACAACATGGAGACTAGATTGAGTAAAGAACTGGACATTATAAAAAATTTATTGATTTCACTAAATCCAGGGGGCATTTGCGGCTGTGCCGGAATTACTGATGATAAAGTGCCAACGCAAAAATCGACAACAAAATCAATCGTAAAACTTCAACCAATTCCGTATGAAAACAAAGTGACTCATTACAGTAACGAAACCACACTAGACAATAGATTGAAGCCCCTAAAAGTCAAACAACCTGTTCTAGAACCAATTCCTGAAAGAGAATTTTTAGTGTATAATAACACAGTGCTTTCGGAAGAGAATCGGAAAATATTTAACTACTACTGGAAGATTGAGAACTTTACAAAGAAAATAGAAAACGGTAGCGGCGTCACCATACAAAGTCCAATATTTTCAATAAAAGGTATACCAAGTATATTGATTTTCTTAATGTTGTCTTACGTGCAATTCCATATGTTTTATGCAGGCAAAACCCTTAAAGTTAAGGCATCGTTTCAACACCTGCACCGAGATTTTCTCTTTTTTCAACTTGAAGACGCTTCCCTGCATGCCACGCGCAATAGCATTATTTTAGATACAGGAGGGCTTTTTAAGGAAATACAAAACGACACTTTCAAGTACAAAATTTCCGTACTCGACCAGGTAACACCGATGGATATTTAATCAAAGCATAATTTTTTATGTATGTATTTTTCAGAACGACCAGCAAAGTAAGGATCTTGTATCGCAAGAATTTGACAACCACGAAACAGGGTTCTTGATTCCAAACAGCGCTTTATTAGACAGTCCATTTATCAAAGACGATTCATTATTAATAAAAATTTTTCTATATTTATAACATTGAACCAAGCACTATAAGAAGTATCATGCATTTAGTGTAACGAATTAGGACTTCAAAAGTGGAAAATCTCTACGACAATTACAATTTGCTTCGAGCCCCTTTCGCTCTTATGTCCAGGAAAGGAGAAGCTAATGGATACAGTTCTTTGCTCGACTTGAATGCGACGAGATCTGAGATCTTTGCATGACGATCCATATTCGTAGCCACACTTTCATCTGCCTCCCTTTCCAATTCGGATTGGCCTTGAATTGGTTGCGCAGAGACTATATGCACTGCGAGAACTCTTCGTTCGGGACTTTCACGTGCTATGAAGGTCTTTTAAAAAGGAATGTTTAGGCCAAAAGCGTAGGATTAGGATTTTTCGGAGACTTACTTTATAACATTCAAGCAACTCATCTTTCGTAATTCTTCGCAAGATCGCTACTTCGGCTTCACTTCGTTCAAAGTGATATTGCGCAACAGCAATTTCATTATAAAATTGTACGAATTGCGAGAAAACTGTTTTAGGCTTCTCGAGTTTTTTTACAGCCAACGCTTCTTTATGCCGCTGGAATTCCTCGTGTGGCATTTCCTCAATTATTTTCTGAAACGTCG
This sequence comes from Hydrotaea diabolus, assembly GCA_963513945.1. NCBI lineage: Eukaryota > Metazoa > Arthropoda > Insecta > Diptera > Muscidae > Hydrotaea > Hydrotaea diabolus. The sequence continues at coordinate 704,273 of OY740719.1, read as the reverse complement.
AGTTAAATTATTATTTGATTCAAAATAAAAATAACACATTACCAGGTAATTTTCCAAAAACGACTCGATACGGTCTTCGACAAATGATGGGTGCTTCGACGACTGCACGATTATTCTTATCCCGTTAGCTCCATTGACCTTTCTTGGTCCGCTAAACACAATGTAGCCCAACTGCTCCTATTTGTTTAGAAAATAAAATTAATTGTTGACTTGGCGTACAAGAATGGCCTCCAATTCACCACGCATTTGTTAGATCGATACTAACTGATATGAACAGTCAGTCCAAATCGGTATCGCAAACAAATGCGTCGATGCATTTCATGAACAATTCGTATTTGTGACCATTTCTACGCATTTTTTACACTTCATTAAATTACTAACCTTAGTGCGCAAACAGTCGTAACATGGCTCTGTTAAAATCTGAGCAATGAGATTCACCATGATATTACTACGATCTGATTGTGGTCCACACTGAAAATATAGCTGAGCACAGGAGCTTTTATGGAATTCGTTTTCTTTCTCGAATAAATAACTGTCCCCTAAAAGCATTTCCTAATTATATATTATACACGGTTAAATGAGCATTTGCGATGTATACCTGCGCATAACTTATATTCGCGTTTGGGGAGCATTTGTCTGGCTAACAGGGGCAGGACCATTGCATTGGTTTCTTCCAAACGTTTATTTACCATGCCTGCTATCTCCTGGGCTTTTTGTTTAGTCACATTTCCGTAGATAAAGCATTCGGTGTGCAAACGTGAGAAAAACTCTTTTGCGTAGTTGAGGACCCGCTCGTATGTAACCACTGTAGGTGTAAATATAAAAAAAACGGTTAGTAGGACATATCATTGTCCATAAATTACTTACATTCAACGGCATCCAAAAGCTCGCTATTGGACCACACGTTCTCCGTTAAAAGTAGTGTCAAATAATATATTGAGTGCTGATAGGGTTGCTCAGCATTAAAGTTCTTCAAATTACGTTTGTATTCTTCTTTGAGTATATCAAAACGTTTTTCATTCGCCTCGAAGTCGAATAGGTGGCAAAGTACCTTTTCCAAGAGTACCAATTGCTTATCGTCGTAGCCACGTATGGTAACCTGTATTGAGAGTATTTGTTTTAGAACTTTTATTTGATATATATGTTTATTAGCAACTATGTGAACTTACTTCGATTCCGTTGGACTTATTGCCGACCGAAAGTTTCAAATCAGCTAATTCGGCATCATAAAGATATTCATTGAGTTGATCTCTTATAAGAGATACCATGAGGGAATTCAAATTACAATTAAGTGGATCCAAATATGCGATTGGATTGGACATATCAAACGACATGCACGCCTTTGGCTTGAAGTAGAAATTGTCCTGTTTGTGCCACACGCGTAAGACGGCATTGTCCATAATAATTACAGGATGCTTAGATAAATCACTATCGAAGACAGCCAATTCGTATTTGTCTGGAATGAAAGCGTTCGGCAATGGCAACGATAAATTTTCATTGATTTGGCACGTCTCCCATTTCTGTAAGCGTTATTCGGTGTTCTTATAGTTCGGCGCATAAATGATATCATTTTTGTACTAACCTTCAGAGTTACATTGTCTATTTTCTTGGTCGTATATTTAGTTTGGTAGTATGGTTCGGACATTTGTGCCTCACTGGCATAACTTTGACCAATTAATACAATGCGGCATTTAGATGGAACCAGCTCATCAAGCAGTTTTGTAATTAATTCCGGCCTCCACTTATCGTTTAGGTATGGCGCAGTCAGCACCTGTTCCAAGGGATAGACCTAAAGGGGGAACATAAAATCTTTGAACAACTTATACGGTACTGGTTGATTTCACGTGACCTTACTTGCATACATGACACAACATGAGTGACCAATTTTTCGGGCTTCTCCTTTTCCTTAAATCTAAAGCGCATTTCATTGATTTTCACACATTCGTCGAATATCCACTTCTGGGGACCCGCTTCGCGCAACATACGTAAATACTGAAATTTTTGAATCGCATTATAAACATACTGGAACATTTGCAGAGTTCTCTTCAAAACGGATCCTGCTAGATGCGTTTATGAAAAGGTTCGAACATTTTTTTCTTTTTATCAAATGTTAATACTTCTTTCCACATGCTGACCATCTAAAGCTTGTAATCAAACTACAGGTCGCAGTTCTTGCCCGACCTTCATGAAATTAGCAAAAAGTAAGTTTGTTTGGGCCAAGGATGGACGTTTTTCAAATTGAAGAAAATCAGAAAAAACATAGCTCCCACTTTTATTTTCTACCGATTTTATGTTAACTGCTGAGGACATATGGGTCCCAAAAACACGTATCTCTAAACGAACCCTCTACCTTAATTAATAGCGACATTCGGACTGATACAACTACTTAGGCGTATGCCCTATTTTGGGCAATGAAAAAAGACATCCGCCGTGACATAGTTTTCTTTACTTCAACTAAAACTATTATACATTAGGGTATTTCATTTAAGAAGCAAAAAGATACATTAAATATTCCGCAAAGACGACATTTTCCAATCGGTAAGTGAAAAGTGTTATATTAACTGAAAACATTTTAGAAATGCAAGTCAAGATGTGTGACTTTTAAATTAACAAGAAATTGGAAAAAAAGTTGTTGCAATTAGTGATAAATAAAATTCAAGTAGATAGCAAGAAAATCAACGTGGCATGAGAAATTCCTTTTGCTGCCACGAAAGACAAGGGGAATTTGCTTACTATGTAAGATAGGGAAGTAAATGAAACGAAAATATTTGTATGCTGCAATTCAACCAAAAAATTAATTTGTTGTTGTTGTAGAGTCACGCATAGTGCCTTGGTGGCAGCCCTTGGCCGAAAAAATGCTCTTCGGGCCAATTCGGTACATAGTACCATACCATAGTTTTCTACATACATATGGGCATTTTATTTGCCACAAGACTGAAGTAACTCAAAATTTGCCTTTTTTATGAAATACTCCAATAAACGAGATCTTTCAAGTGATTGGTTTCTGAGTAAAAGCATTTTACTACCGGCCTCTTTAGACAATGTCTCTTTATAAAATTGCGTAAATGTCACAAGTAGTGGGTGTTTGTGGCTTCACGCATAGTGCCTTGGTGGCAAGCCTTGGCCGAAAAATTGCTCTTCGGGCCAATTCGGTACAAGTACCATACCATAGTTTTCTACATACATATGGGCATTTTATTTGCCAGAAGACTGTAGTAACTCAAAATTTGCCTTTTGTTTGAAATACTCCAATGAACGAGATCGTTCAAGTGATTGGTTTCTGTGTAAAAGCATTTTACTACCGGCCTCTTTAGACAATGTCTCTTTATAAAACGGAGTATCAGATTTAAATGAGACTTACAAAACCCATTGTGTAAATGTCACAAGTAGTGGGTATTTGCGGCTTCGAGTGATTCGTATGCGTATACATACTTCCTCTTGAATCCATGTTGCTTAATCCCTCATTAAAAGAGACCGTAACTACTCATGCATATTTCATACAAAATAGCACTTAGCTTGTATCACGTTGTTTTATTTCCGTTAAAACGATCGTTCCCCTTAGAGGCTTTAAATATTTAAGACCGATTAATGGAATACATACCTGAAAGACAATATTAATGATGTCGTCGACATGATCAACACCTTCCTCGGTAAGAGTGACATGTATTTCGAAAAACCCGAATCCGTTTAGAATATTTTGGTGCCCTGCCAAAAGACTTTATGTGGCAAATAAATTATACGTCTACGAATTAAATAAATGTACTACGAATACTTACTCATTAGACCAGCCCAGCCTTCGAAGCTCCGATAAAATACTTCCTTTGCCCTCGTGACCCAGCAAATGTGACAAATAACTGTCCGGCTTTAAAAAATTAAAGTAAAAAATGTACTTTTTTAGTTTCAACAGTTGTATTCGCAATACAGACCGCTGTTTTATAAAACTCAGTAAGATCGTCGGTTGTAAAGCTGATTGTTATGGAACGCAAATCTTTGACAGGCACAATCAATACTTTTTGTCCATATTGATCGTCGTCGTAAGGCTCCCTAGGCCAACACGGAACTTGCACGTTTTTATTCTCAATTTCAGAAAACTTTTGCAATACCATTTTCTCAAGTTCATCCAGAGTATCTAAATATAAAACATATCTCCTTTATTTTCTTGACAAGTAATATAGTTTCAGATGCTTCATCTTTTTATTTTTCAGTGAAGTTAATGAGATCATATGAAGCAGATACATACCCTTGCCAATTACCGCCAGACTCATTATGTTTGCAGAATACCACTCCTTGTGAAATTTCAGTAATTCCTCCCTTATTTCCACGTTGTTCTGTTTGGGAATTTCGCATAGCGTCGCCTTGTTGCCACTGCCAAACTTTTTGTAGGCATGACCATTTTTCGACAAATGCTTATGGACTTGCTTTATTCGCCACTCATCGTTAGAAAGATTCTTTTCGTGTTCCGAATTAACCTGATCAGAAAAAATGCAATAAAACCAGTAAATATTACCTCCACTATGTTTGGAAACGCAACAAACATTCTTACGGCATTTATTTCTCGCTCGGTGGCACTAGATGTAAATAGTGGCCCTATAAAGAATTGAGCAAAACGATCGAGGGCCCCGTCCAGTTTATCGGGAGCTACGTAGAAATGATATTTCGTCATTAATGGATAAGTGGCAGCATTACTGCTACCCCCGCTTTGAGACAAGTACGTCGTATAGTCATTCTCGTTTGGGTACTTTTCGGTGCCTAAAAAGAGCATATGTTCGCAGAAATGAGCTATGCCCGGTAGACTTTCTGGATCTGACATGTGACTGCAAGTAAATTAAATTTACCACATTTTATTGACTGGTAATTGTATTGACTGAATGATTAGTTAGCTATATTGAATGATATTCCATGTACATAATCATCCTCCGAGTTTTTATTAATGTACTCGTACTAGCATAATTTTCACAATGGAGTTTTTCGAATTTAATGCAATTTCTTACTTACCACTCTACAATGAATGTAGGTAGTAAAACTTTAACTTATCACTAAAATGGAATGTTTTTTCCGAAAAGTGGCATTCGTTTTTTGAAAATGTGGCACAAAAAGTGGCACAGTTTTTTCAGTGTTTTTTTAAAAAAAAACTTGCTTTTCGAGTAAGGTTGGAGTAATATAAAATGTTTTAATGAATTTCTTGACATGCAATTATTAAATTCTTCGGGTTTTGAATCAATGCTGATCACGAACTTCAACTTGAATAACGAATGACGCTATTTGACATTTTATAAAAATTTTATCAATTCACGACCACTGGTTCATAACTTTGCAATTTTACCCAGTAGCCTCTGACCACCAATCCGATAATTTTTAATTCACTGCTATTTTGTCCCCTTAAATTTTCGGGCATAGATGGACATATTATCATGAAATGGGTCAAGGAATACGCTGGTGAATGAATCACACTGTGTATCAAATTCCTAACCATCCAATTTAAATTTCATAGTAGCACACTTTGTATAAGTACATTAAAAGATCGGTTTATAATAATAATTTAAGGCGCCCACTTTCCCCAAGACTTTATATCTACATACTAAAAATATTTACAGGCATGGACAACAAATATGGTCACTCATAACCTACACACAATTTTCAAAAACTTCGGACAAATTTGTAAGGCTATTTTCAAAACTTTTGATTAGAACTATTGTGAATGAAAACAGATTCTGATAATTACAATATGCTAACGCCTTACAATTTAATACAATATAATAAAGGTTAATACTTAACTTCCACAAAAAACCATTCAGGAACAAGGGTAAACTTCTCTTGAACAAAGGTTATACTTCAACAAGTTAGCTCTTATGCCAAAAGTTTTTTAGATAATTTTTGTTCTTCATCTTGTCTTTTAAAGCGCCCCTATTTTTTGTCCGTTCGAAAGCATTGGATCTGATATCTTTAAATGTCTTTTATTTTTCTGTGAAGTGAACTATTTCGAGCTTCTGTTGTATCTAACACGGATATATAAAATAAACAACAACAAAAAAAACAAATATTTGAGTGAAAAAAATTACTTTTTTTCGTATACTTAAAAGTAACTTCGAGTGACCATATTTTTTGTCCGTAGCTGCTCTTTAAATCTGATACTTGAATACTTTAAGAGTTCCGGCCATTTTAAGTTTTTGGAATGTGTGAGCAGTAGTACGCCCTTTTGTGAAATCGTATCCTTATATACTCTATGACAATTTCTTTGGCGTGGCTATGTTGCCCAAGCTACTCTGGTGGAGCTTAAGTTCTTCCACCTACATGGAGTTTTCCAGAATGACCAGCATTTACAGCATACCTAGATAAACCAAACGCGTTTAGGGAAAAATTCCTGCCTCGGGTCAATCCGCTACATGTAAATGGCTGTCGTGGAATTGCAAACGTAATCGATCGTTTCCTTTGGCGTTAATATATCCAAGAAACCAAGAGTCATCGAGTGAATTATTAAGATGCAGAGGTTATGTAAGTATTTTGCAGCACTTAAATGCATTTAGTAGCTGTCGCAAGGAAGTAAACATGTGCGGTGGAGTGCTTTATTCATATCTTGAATTTTTATACTCGTACAATATACCACTCTGTGGAACAGGGTATTATAAGTTAGTTTCATGGCAAATGTTTGTAACTGCCAAAAATATTTGAGCTAGAACCCCCTTTAAGAATACCGATCGACGTAAAATCATCCGCTGATTCCTTTTAACGATGTATGTCTGTCTTTCCGCCCGTCCATCAGTTCTGCAGGTCTTAATTGTTGTCCGATTTACATGATATTTGACAGTATTAAGTTTTTTGGACCAAACACGGACGCTAATGAAATTGAAGGAAATCTTTTCAGATTAAGACGAACCGTGAGTTGTAGGTCCGGTATTTCGACAGGAATGCACTTAAGCGCTTCATAATACATCTTTGCTCTGGTTGGAAATGTCGTTCAAATGGAAATTACGCTAAAGCTCGAAGTACTTAGAAGACAGTACTTAGAAGTTGTTGTTGTTGCAGCGGCACACGCAGTGCCGGAGTGTCAGCCCTTGGCTGAATATTGCTGCTTCGCTTTAATCCGGTACATAGAACCAACTGTCAATAAATGGTTGTAGTGCACACCAATTTGTATTTACTTAACGTAAGCTAACATGGAGAAAAATAATCTTTTCAATGTTCTTTCAGCGTCGCTTCGACGTTATTTTTATACTAATGTTCAGGACGCTGATGGTGGCTGATGAAAGCCACTACCATAAAAAATGTAACAACTTTGTTGCTATTTAATGAATCTGGTTAATTTTTTGTATCTTGCAGATTGATTATTAGTTTAAACAAAAATGGATAAATGGGACACTGAGAGAGGAATTTGTTTTTCCGCCGCTATCACGCACTGGAGTCCGTAGTTTCGGTTCAAAGAGAGCACCTTTGGCGGCAATTCTCCGAGCAGATGGACCATAATGAGACTTTTTAACAGTTTTGCCGAGCATGGGACAGTCAACAGAAGACCTTACTATCGAAACCCTTCAGTTCGGACGGAGGCAACAATCGCTGCTGTAGCTGCTGCCATACAAAAAAATCCAAGAGTTTCGGCAAGAAGCTTATCTGCTCAAATGGGTATGAGCAGACACTCATTGCAGTCAATTATGCACAAAGATTTGGACTTATTCTTATATTAAATTCTAATGGCAAACAAACTGAACGCAGCAGATTTCCCGATTCGCTTGGAGTTTTGCCATAAGATGCTTCAAATGGCGGAAGGATAAGCTGTTTGGGACTGTAAATGGCGAAATCAGCCAGGGGCCACAAGTTTTTCTTTAAGGGACTAAAGGCATCTCGGCAAAAATTACACATTTTTGAGTATTTGCGAACAAATCATTTTTTGTGGACGGACAATGATTTAAATGGGTATTGTTAGTGGGTCGCACCAAATACCTCAAAAAGGGTCATAGTTGCCGCATGTTAAAAACAGACGACTAATGTACTGTGCGGACGCATGGCTACTCAAATTAAATATAAAAGTAATTGTAAAGTTCTTGCTGAGATTAGGGACTAAGGCATGGGCCGAGAGGGCCCAAACACCCAACTTTTGTCGCGCTTTATTATCGTTTGGACGGTGAAGGGTATATAATGTTCGACCAGGCCGAACTTAACGTTTTTACTTGTTATTTTCTAACTTACCCCACTTGCACGGCTAAGGCGGCAGCAGAAACGTCAGTCTTGTTGTCACTGACCAACAAAACCTTCAGACCATTTTCCAATTGTAAGCCTCGATATTTTCTGCTATCCTGCTCGCTCTTTACAATATTATTCAACCTTTTTTAAAACAAGAAATTTGTCATCTTCAAATTTCAGGCGACTTCTAAAACATTACACATACCTTAATACAGGTTCCATCATACTCCTCACGTCCATAGGTAATTTGTTCCCATCTGTCGATGTTAAATTACTCATGTTTGTGCTGAGTCGTCGTCGTGTATAATGGTTGTATGATGACAACAGTTGATGATAAATTTGTCTACAACAAAGATAGTTAGTAAAACAAACAGATGGGAGATTCTCGAATGAATTTACTCACCTGACAGTAACAGTTGGCAGACAAAATAAGGATGACATCAAGAAGGCACCAAGGGGATACTACGAATTTACCAGGGGATAACTTAGATAACTTAAGAAATAAGAGATTAAATATTAAATACAATAGAGTCGCCCGTAACTCAAAACTCGCTAGCGATTAAACATAAAGCACAGGCAGAGTGTGAAGCCTATTTTCAATTGTTGACGGCTGAACCAAGACCTCATAAAAAAAAATATTTATGTGCTTTGTAAAAAGTATTAAATGTTGAATACTTTGCCTCTTTGCTAAAATTGTACACATGATACTGACGCAATTTGGTAGTATAATAGCAAAAACATAAATATTAAAAAAGCGACGATTTTTTCATTGCCTCTATTTTATTGAATGTAATTGTGGACACTAGCTTTTTGATAGAACTATGGAAAAATTCATTAAAATATAGTAGTGATCAAATTAATATCGTACACCAAAAACTGAAATATTTTTGTATTATGCAAACGTGGAAAAAGTATTTTAGCTATTTGCTTGAGTAATAAGATTAATTAAAAAAACGCATGAACCCACCTGACAATTTAACATTTTTTTTTGCGTTGGGTTTAAATATATGTAAGTATGAAGCCTGTACTATTACAAATATAAGTTGTATTAGTTGCGCAATTTTAACTTATGTCAAATTGGACTATGAGACTGTCAAAACTAGGTGATAAGAATTTGAAGTTTGCCCCGATCAGTATTGAAAAAGTAGCCACCTGTGAGGAAATACACATGAACAAAGAACTTGATTAAACGTAGACCGTAACTGTAAAGTCAACATATTAATTTTCCCATGTTGGTACATCCTACCACTAATTCCACCTTTTTCTACAATACCGTTTCCGTACTGTAAGGCAAGTTTCATTCTATGTGCTGTACTTTTATACCTTCTCTGAGAGAACTTCCGTTAAAACTTTCTTTCCGATAACCTTCAAGCGAAAGTAACAAGCTCAAAACCTGTATCTTCGCTAACTACAAATCAACCACCACTAGTTACGGCCTAATCCACTCCAATGCATCACTTCTAATAGTGACAATATCATAAGTATGAACTTGAGGTTCTGATTATACTTGAATATTCTCTTATCAATTCCCCAGTTCTAAGATACATCGTATAGTTTTAACAAAACTTTCCAACATTTCAAGAGCTTAAAAGGTAGTAAACATTTATATGACCTGACTACCTACTGCACTACCAATCAACAAAATAGTTCCATTTCTGTACTACCTATGAGTTAGCAACTTATGACGTAGCTTACAATAGCGTGTAATTAAGGTTATTAGCTAACTGAATTTCTAGTAACGTAAATAGCCGTTCACTGGAGAATTCCGGCCAAAAAAAAAATTAAATGGAACGTACTCCCTAAAGCACGGATCGGTACATCCTAACATACACCCTTACTTTGTGCTTGTATGGGTGAACTGCAGCTCTCCCTCCATGCACTAATAGACACGTGTCTGAAACCACACAAGAGATCAAATTTCTATGTTAATATCGATTTCGTTGATTCACACTCATGTCAGAGTTTAAAACCGATGCTGAATTATAGGCAGCGTCTCGGTAACTTCACTGTCTTCTAGAACCAATGCATCACTTCTAATAGTGACAATATCATAAGTATGAACTTAAGGTTCGGATTATACTTGAATATTCTCTTATCAATTCCCCAGTTCTAAGATACATCGTATAGTTTTAACAAAACTTTCCAACATTTCAAGAGCTTAAAAGGTAGTAAACATTTATATGACCTGACTACCTACTGCACTACCAATCAACAAAATAGTTTCATTTCTGTACTACCTATGAGTTAGCAACTTATGACGTAGCTTACAATAGCGTGTAATTAAGGTTATTAGCTAACTGAATTTCTAGTAACGTAAATAGCCGTTCACTGGAGAATTCCGGCCAAAAAAAAATTAAATGGAACGTACTCCCTAAAGCACGGATCGGTACATCCTAACATACACCCTTACTTTGTGCTTGTATGGGTGAACTGCAGCTCTCCCTCCATGCACTAATAGACACGTGTCTGAAACCACACAAGAGATCAAATTTCTATGTTAATATCGATTTCGTTGATTCACACTCATGTCAGAGTTTAAAACCGATGCTGAATTATCGGCAGCGTCTCGGTATCTTCACTGTCTTCTAGAACCAAAATTAATGTTTTCATAATCTCGAGCAAAGATATATAATGTAAAAAAGTCTCACATTTCCTTTCTGGTTAACTTCCTATATAGTATATAATTTTAGCACAGAGACGAAATATTCAATATGTATCCATAACACAATTATTTCAAACGGCTTCGCCTAAAAAAACGGCGAATTCATGAAACCGATTTCAGCCCTTTAATTCGGTTGCGGCTAGACTATGCCTAAGAAACGTCTTCGGCGGCGCGCCACCGTTTTGAACCAATCCAAACACTGACTCATGTCACTAAACAAAAACGATATTAATTAATTTTTGATTATCATTTAGCTAAAATCGAAATTGATTTACCGATCACTATTCATGCTGAAATGAAGTTCTTTCACTGTATGAGACAGGTCAAAGTGTTGTTAAAGTTAAGTTGTTAAAAAATAATAAATAATATAAAATACAAACAAACTCATCGTAAGTGCTAATTCTCCGAGGTACTCCGAGGTATCGAAAATACATTAAGTCTGACATAAGGTTGAAAAGCTTTTTCTTTGTTAAAACGAGGAAAGGAGAAAATCAATAAACCAGAAAAAACAACGTTAACAACGACAAAGAGCAGATTCAGTTAGAAAAGTTAAATATTCTCATTTCTCAGTTTATGTTGATTGTATTTGAGTTGAGATAATTAAAAGCAGCACTTACACAAATTATTTGCCGTAAGTATATATGAAATATAATTTCCATATAATATACACTAATGCCTTGGATCCTTTTTTAAGTATGTTTTCAAAGATGGATTATTTTCCCTTTAGTGGGTTGTCCTTAATTTCACATTGTTGGTTGAATCTGAATAATGTAATAAGTAATAATTACAGGTTTGTAGATTAAATGCAAATATTTGTAACATCGTGGAACAAAGCAACCGAACCGCTATCTAGCTACATACGTATGTACGTACGTATGTATATACATATGTATCGACGTTTATGTACAATAGGTTGATAGTATTATTTCTTGAACCATCTTCCAGATCTGAGATTTGTCCACTGCTCCTGGTTGTACGTTGCGGTTCAGATCGAATCGCAAGTGGGTGTTTGGTTTGTGTACACTAAAGATTCATTCCGTGAAATTTTGGAACTTCCTGTAGTCTAAAACTACCAAAATAAGTACGCAAATGCAATCAAAAATTCACTTATATGTTTGTTTTTCTGACTTTAGGAATATAACATGAGCTGCGTGGAAAAAATGCTTTCAATTTTCCTTAAGGTTTATTATTTCAAGCTCTTATAAACAAATGAAATGAACACGTTTTCAAATCAAATGAATCAGTCAAAATCAGTTGAAATTTTTTTCAAAATGAAATAAACTGCCTTTTAAATTAAATGAAATCTATAATTAATGGCATAACAGAATATAGGACGATTTTTTTAACATTTTTGTTAAAGCAATCCAGATTTTGTAATATATTACAGTTTTTAGTTATTCTACTTTAAATACAAAAATTTAAATTGTTAACGTTCCTTAATTTACATCCAATCAAAACATATGTATCTAATCGCCGTAATCCGTAGTCGTTCAAAGTGGTAAAGTATAGACGCAGAAAAACATTTAATTTTTTGAATTAATTTTCTATCAGTTAAAACGATATAACATTTAATAGATACAATACAATTTCTAGAAACAACTGTAAGAAAATGAGGATTGCATACAGAAAAGCTTTAAAAATCATCAAGTTGAATACTGTTTGTCATATATGTCCGGTTTCTTGTAAAAAAGATTAATTTCAAATAAGTTTAATTTAACTTTATTCATTTCATTTATTCATATGTGACGCGCAAAATAGAAAGGGACCTAAGGTTAAAAAACAGTTTTGTTCAGGAGAGCCATTTTAAAGAAAGGGATCTTTCTATTTGCGCTTAGAATCGTCGACTTCACTTTCATAAAACGCGCATATCTCTGGGAGGGAACACTTTTGGGGCATGGGATCAATCTCATTCGATGCTCAGATGTTGTCCACATCAAAAAAAGAAAACAAATGAAAATTGATTTTTTTCCCTTAGTTCCCTTTCTCTATGCGCTGTCACATATTCAAAAAGTAACCGAGCCTTTAGGCCTTATATAGTTACAAAATTCGAGCTCAATTATTTTTTATGAAATATAGTAGACATTTACTGTATAGGGATGTAACGAATGTGGGTATATCGTAAGCGGATGCAGGCATTGAAATATTCTTGCTGCGAAAGCGAATGTTGAAATGCAAAAGCTTACAATTTTTATTTGACTTATTTAATTAAAATCGTTCTGACTGTCGTGTTTTTATTCAATCCAAGTATTCCATTTAAGTTATTAAATATAAATCTCTTTTTAATAAACGAAAAACATAAATATATACTCGTATAAAAAATATAATTCACAGAAGATCAGTTTTTAGTTCGTTCACGAGAAAAACATAAATATTATTAAAAGTTCCTTAAAAATGTGATTTGCCGTGAGTATTTTATGTGAAGTACAGGGTGGCTGAAGAAAACCGCTACCCAAAAAAAAATTTAATAACTTTTTTTATTTTGCAGATTTATTTTTAGATTTAACAAAACTGAAGTCCGTAGTTTCTCTTCATAGAGAATATAGGTGCACGTTTCGCGGCAATCTTCCGAGCAGATATACCATAACGACACTTTTTAACAATTTTGCCGAGCATGGGACAGTCAACAAAACATCTTACCATCGAAACCCTTCAGTTCGGACGGAGGAAAAAATCGCCGAAAAATTGCTCTTCGAGCCTGACCTTGTACCTAACTTTTTCTTGTGGGGTTATAGCAAACAGGAAGTCTCCAACGCAAAACCAATAAATTTGAACGAACTAAAGCAATCCATTCTAGATACAATTGCGGCTATTCTTGTCTCAATTCTCCAAGCAGTAATAAACAACTTTAAGTCCTCTTTCACCATTTAAAGCATCTGACAAAATTCCAACGAATCGGAAAGTCTGCTGCGTTCAGTTTGTTGGCCATTTGAATTTTATATGGGAATTAGTCCAAATCTTTGTGATTGACTACAATGATTGTCTGCTCATACCCATTTAAGCAGATAAGCTTCTTGTCGAAACTCTTGGATTGTTTTGTATGGCAGCAGCGATTTTTTCCTCCGTCCGAACTGAAGGGTTTCGATGGTAAGGTGTTCTGTTGACTGTCCCATGCTCGTCCAAATTCTTAAAAAGAATCCTTAGGGTATATCTGCTCAGAGGATTGCCGCCAAACGTGTACCTATACTCTCTATGAACAGAAACTACGGACTCCAGTTTTGTTAAATCTAAAAATAAATCTGCAAAATAAAAAAAAAAGTTATTAAAAAATTTTTTGGGTAGCGGTTTTCATCAGCCACCCTGTATTTCACATAAAATACTCACGGCAAATCACATTAAGGAATTTTTTATAATATTTGTTTTTCTCGTGAACGAACTAAAAACTGAACTTCTGTGAATTATATTTTTTATACGAGTATATATGTTTTTCGTTTATTAAAGGGGGTTCTATGTTTAACCCTTCGGCGGGTGAAGGGGTCCCTGGGGACCTTTTTCACTTTCAAACTAAAATTACTCCTTGATGGTCCATGGGAAGTATACCCGACCCCCACATGAATTCCAAGGAAATTTTTGGAAATGAAGTAATTGTTTTAAACAAATTTCAAAGCGATCCGACCAATAGTTTAGTTTCTGTTGAGATTTAAATGTGTTTAGTACGGGAACGTGTGAAAAGATCCGCTGGGACCTTGTACTGAAATTTCAAGAAATCGTTAATAAATGCTGTCTTTTCGCTTGTTTTATTGTTTGAACACATCACAAACGTGTTCCTTGAATTTTAGTTACTTTTTGGATTATTTTATTGTGCCTTTCCTTGCAACATAATAAACATTCCGTCCCTTTTTGAATTTTTGTTACCGTCCCTTTTGACGCAGATGTACAAGCTAGAAGCCAGGTAAACGTAGAAAAGGGTATAAAAGCGGCTGTAGTTTCGTAAACCAAATCAGTGAAATTTGAGACATGGAACATCGAGTGCGAAATTTTATTTTGAATTTTATAAAGAGAAATAAAAGTACAATACAATGGCAGAGGAAAATTAAGACATTGCTGAAATTGTGGTACGTTGTAGTACACGCTACCAGCAAATGAGTGAGGATGAAAGACGTGCAGTGGATGATAGATTTGCAGACTTCATGAGAGCGGAGATAAGTGAGGGCGATAAAGGTGCTATTCCTGCATTTGGTCTTGAAGGTGCGGATGATGACGATTTCACATATCAAGCAAATTTTCGTGTTGATGATTCGGATGCGAAAACTGAACCACATATAGACACCAATGAAGATATTAGTGATGATGATAATGAAGAGGAAGAAACTGATGCTCAGCAAACAAGTGTCAATTACTTTATTTCCAAAGATGACACCAAATGAACTTAACAATGCACCACCGAGTTCCCGAACTCGTGCTCATAACGTGGTCGACTACACAAGGAGGAATCCGGGACCAGTAGGAACCACATATGATCCCTTTACCATATTCCGCTCGCTCATCACCGAAGACATGGCGAACATCATAATACGCGAATCAAATCGGAAAGGCAGGGAAGTGAACGCTGCATGGAATTTGGCAAATCCAACTAACACAAAGGAATGGAAACCAATCACTTTGCTTTTTACGCGACAGCAGCGACTAATCAACAGAAAAACTGCGGCTATTGATGATATTTGGCAGCTTTTGCAGTCTAACTTGGCAGCAGCTTACACTCCGCATGATGCAGTGACCGTTGATAAGCAGTTATTTCCATACAGAGGCCGCACCCGCTTCACACAATACATTCCATCGAAGCCTGCCAAGTACGGTACAAAGATATGGTGGTTGTGCGACTCAAAATCATTTTATCCTGTCAAAGGAATGATTTACTCTGGGAAATTGCCTGACCAGGCACGAGAGGTGAATCAAGGGCAGAACGTTGTACTTCAACTTTCGGAGGGATATCTGAATACAGGCCGCACAATTTATGCCGACAATTTTTTCACAACTTTGGATTTTGCTCGTACTTTGATCAGGAAGAAAACCGCATATGTTGGAACAGTGCGCTCGAGTATGACATGTGTGCCTCGGGAATTCCAAAAAAATCATACGCGTCCTATCAACAGCACATTGTTCGGCTTCAACGAAGGCGATATAACAGTATGTTCATATGTGCCCATGAAGAACAAAGCGATAATTTTGCCTGCGACACAACATTGATACAATGGACCAGATGCTTGGCACATATACATGCAAGCGCTCAACAAACCGCTGGCCATTGGTCATGTTTTTTAATATGGTGGACATTGCTGCATTAGCTGCATTTATATCATACAACGAGATGAAGCAAATAAAAAGAAGTGACAGGCGATGGTCATTCCTACTGATGCTGACAAAACAATTGGCACTACCAAACATAGAGGAACGAGCGCAGAACAACCGCATATCCAAGGATACGGAACGCAATGGAAAGGTAAGAAAAAACAATTCTAATGTTCAAAAGCAGAATAACTACATAATTTTGTTCTTTTTAGATAGACGGGCAGAAGGAGCTGCACCGTCGTTTGCGTCTAGATTGAACGGGCCATCATGTCGCCTATGCCGTTCTGAGTACGGACGGCAGCGGAAAACAAGGGCCTATTGCCATTCCTGTAACAATCCAGTTTGTGCGGAGCATTCAACACTTATGCATCGATGCTACACCTGCACAGAAAATATGTTGGACGAAGCTTAATCTACACTACAATAGATTTTTAGGCTTTTTTCATATAAAACTCATAAAAAATTAATGTTATATAAAAAAAATCTAACATTCATTATTCCATACAAATAGAAATAGGTCCCTGTGGACCTTGTACTTCGTATAGGGGCAACGGATGACTCAACCGTCGAGGGTTAATAACTTAAATGGAATACTTGTTTGAAATAAAAACACAAGCAGTCTGAACGAATTTATATAAATCAAATTACAATTATAAGCTTTTGCATTCGCAATAACCAAATTTGGAATATTTGCTTTCACAAAAATGTATGTTTCAACATTCGCTTTCGCAACAAGAATATTTCAATGCTCGCATCCGCGTTCGATATACCCACATTCGTTACATCCCTATGCTGTAAATGTATATTATTTTTCATGAAAAATTATTGATCTCGAATTTGTAACTATATAAGGCCTAAAGGCTCGGTTACTTTTTGAATATATATAAATGTAATTATTTGAAATTAATCTTTTTTTACAAGAAACCGTTATTCAACTTGATGATTTTTAAAGCATTTCTGTATGCAATCCTCATATTCTTACAGTTGTTTCGAGAAAATGTATTGTATCTATATCGTTTTATCTGATAGACAAATAACTAGACATCAAATAATGATTCCTCAAGGCAATTTTGGTGAAAAATAGTAAGAAATACAATATTGTTTAATTGCTATTGATTTGTCATGCTTAAGAAGTGCATTCGTTTAAAAAAAGATGCACAAAATTGTAAATGTTGATAATTAACTTAATTTTTGTTCAGAATTGCCATTTGAAGTAGATTTCGTTCATATATGATTATAAGTGTTTACAATAAATGATACAAACGTACACCAAATTAGTGTGCTGCAAAAGCCTAATTCTAATGGATAATAACGAAAAGCTTAAAATGTCAAAAGGCGTACATCATTTAATGAGCGCCAAATATTAAAAATTAAAATGAATGTTTGATGTGTCAGTTACGGAAATAGTATACGTTTATGAGTAAAATTTTAGATAGTTGACTTTAAAATAAAAAAGATTGGCCTCAGATCAATATTTCGAGATGTTGTAATTGGAATGGCAAATTTAATATACAGGGTTTTCCATTGAGGGCATAAGAATTTTATATTTTAAAAAACACAGATTATTTAAGATAAAGAGATTTGAACTCTTTATCTACTCTAGGTGTAGTGCAAATGTTACATTTAAGAATGCAATTCGTTTTCGGTTATATGACCACCACGAGCCCGTGTACAGCGATCTATTCTTTGGACCCAATTTTCCGTTGGCAATTTCGCGTTGGATGTTGTCTCCCCCTGCTCGTCTAAAGTTGTTGGCATAAACCAATGACCTGATGTGATCCCATAAAAATAAATCCAATGGCGTTATATCGCAAGAACGAGGTGGCCATTCGACCGGACCATTTCCCAAAATAGCTCGTTCACCGAATTTTTAAATCTATTTCAGAAAATCGATTGTAACGCATGATGTGTGGCTAGTGGCACCGTCTTGTTGAAACCACATATCGGCGATGTCAAGCTCATCCAATTCTGGCCAAAATAATTTTCTAATAGGGCACGATAGCGTTCTCCATTGTCGGTAACATGACGATTGTTTTCATCGACGAAAAAATACTGCCCAATCACACCTCCGACATGAGAACCACACCACGCAGTAATTTTTTGCGGATGCAATTGTGTCTGTTGAAGCACATGTGGATTTGTTGCTGTCCAATAACGCATATTTTTTTATTGACAAAACCACTCAGCCACAAATGAGCTTTATCGCTGAAGATGATTTTTCGATGAAATTCTGGATTGTCGTGAAACTTTGCCGGAGCCACCGACTCAGAACTTCGGTAGTTATCTTTTAATCCAAGCGATGCTCGTAAATGAACTTTTAAAATACGCTGATTACAAAAGAGGTCGGCCCCCTTTTGGCTCCGCAGCTATGGCAACATAACCTACACATATTTCACCATGCATCACGGCACTCATATACATTAATTGTTCGGTGCGTTTTTGACATTGCGACATCATTGGGCCTTACTTTATTTAAAATTAGTTAAAAAAAATATATATCGTTTGAAGGGCATAGGTCTCGGTCTCTTCTTTTAAAATCAGAATCCGACAAGTCCTACAAAAAATGTAAACACTTTCTAGAATATTTTTACTGTTTCACTATATTAACTTCTTTGCTTTCTCTTTGTGGTCGGTCGTAACGTAACGTAATACTATTTATCGAAATATATTTTTTCAGTATTGATTTCAATTTTTATTCAAATGTTTTGTGCTTAAAAACCAAAGAATTTCATTTAGATATTCCGGTACAACAAATTAGTTGATCCGGTAATTATACACATGGGTATAAAAGCGCAAATGTTTGCGAGTCTTTACTCATAATAAAACAAACATTAGTAGATGTTAACACATTCCCGCATATATAATACCCTGAACGGATGTGATGTGCGAAATTTGGGCAAGAACTAATATAGTAAGTGGCCCTTAAAGCGGTAGAGTTTTAAATCGGTAGGGACACTTGAAATCATGCTCAGAAATGGACCAATTTCGCCTTTGATGTTCGTTATTCTAATAAAAGAAATTGTGACGAACTTTATAAAAATCGGATGTTAAACAAAGTTTTATAGTGATAGGGCCAAAATTCGAAGGAACCTTTTATGGGGGCATAATTAAACATGGACGAATATAGACAAGTTCCACTACGGTCGGTATCGGCCATGAAGTTTTAAGCCAAATTTAATATGTTTCGCCTAGAGAGACAATGCATTTAATCGGTAGGGTCGTTTGTATGAAGATTACTTTAAAACATGAACCGATGTAGAGCAAATTTTGAAGAGTTTATATTGCACACATTAATCCCTGGTTTGTCGGTTAAGCGGAAATGAAAGTTTCATAGCAACCGGCCGACGGTTAACGACAAATAACCAGGTTAACCAGTTTTCGGTTACGGGTTTGGACTTTCTGATTCAATTTTTATGATAAATTTAAGTTTTTTATTTTTTAAATCAAATTTTTAGATTGCTTTTATTTATTAAAATCGATTTTATTTGTTTGCTGTCGCTGTCTTATAGGCTGAAATTGAATTCCCTGTCAATGGAAATATGGATAACGAACAACCGCATCAGGAACTTGTTAAATGCGTACTTGTGGGTGACACAGCCGTAGGAAAGACCCGTCTTATTTGTGCTCGGGCATGCAACAAGCATGTTTCACTTTCGCAACTTTTGTCTACGCATGTCCCTACCGTATGGGCCATTGATCAGTATCGTATATATAAAGACGTAAGTCCACACGCCCTGTCAATATACTAATTTGTTCATTCAGCGTAATTATTTTGCTCAAACATGTGTATATTTATGTATGAATAGGTACTAGAGCGATCATGGGAAGTTGTGGATGGCGTAAATGTTTCTCTACGTCTTTGGGATACTTTCGGCGATCATGATAAAGACAGACGGTTTGCCTATGGCCGGTAAGATTGTGTAGCATTTTTAACCAATAAAGTAAAATCAAATTACAAATCCGTCTTTATTTCAAATGTAGTTCAGATGTTGTACTGCTATGCTTCTCCATAGCTAGTCCGATATCTCTACGCAATTGCAAAGCTATGTGGTATCCAGAAATACGTCGGTTTTGTCCAGATGTTCCGGTGATATTAGTTGGCTGTAAGAATGATTTACGTTATATGTATCGAGATGAGACATATCTCTCTTATTTTGGGGAAAGAAGCACATTCGTAAGGTGGGCTTAAGAAATATTTGTAATACTAAAATATTAAAATGCTTACCATTTAGAGCTGCGCTTAAAAGTGACTTGGTAATGCCCGATGAAGCACGCGCTGTTGCTAGAGAATTGGGCGTGTCTTATTACGAAACGAGTGTTTTCACATATTTTGGTGTCAACGAAGTCTTTGAGAATGCCATACGATCGGCATTAATAGCACGACGCCAACAGAGATTCTGGATGACGAACCTAAAAAAAGTGCAGAAACCATTGCTGCAGGCGCCGTTTCGACCGCCCAAACCGCCGCCACCAGAAGTCACAGTAGTTGTGGGCAACTTTCGTCAAGATATGTACAATATGTTTCTTGCGCAAACGTACGCTGATCTCATTTTAGTAGTCGGCACCACAAAATTCCCCGTGCACAAGTTTATGGTTGCATCCGCATCCAATGTTTTTAATCGTTTATTAAATACAGAAATTTCCGATATGGGAGGACGAAGTAGCAGTGAATCCAGTATGGTAAGAATAATACAAATTGAGGTGGCCACTTTGTAATCATTACGTACATCATTACTTTCAGGTTAGCTCCACATTTGGCGAAGCCACCACTGCCGACTTTAACGACGACACAGAATGTTTGATACGGAATGAATCTCGCGCACAAAGGTAAACGCAAAATTTGTAAATTTTTCCTGTAGAGTTTTTAAACCTGATACCTGATTTTATTACCGTAGAATGTGGGAGCAAATCAAGAGGCGCTCCAGTTATCAAGCATTGCCCCTAATCGAGGCGAAACGCCCTACAGAACTTTATAAAGATTTGCATCATCCCGTTTTTCAGAACATTCGTATAGTGCAAGTAGACAATAGCAGAGGAATCCTTATTAACCAAACAATTTTAACACTCACCAAGCTACTCACACCACAAGCACTTCACCAATGCCTCAAGTTTATTTATACTGGCACAGTCGAAAAGGAATTTTACAACATACAGGTGTGCAAAGTCACGTCTTAGACATCCGAGGCGTTTCAATGCCGAGGCAGATTAATCTTGAACAACGTTCCACCATTTAGCGCTCAAACGAAATTCCTCGGATGAACGCCACATATTTTCGCTAAATCATTTTTGATTGTTTATTTTAATTATTTACATTAACAGGATATAAAACAAGCCGCTGAGTTGTTAGAGCTATCTCAGCTATCCCAATTGCTATCTAGGCCACTCAATGTGTTGACGAGCATGAATGAAGAACCAAACTCTCACATCTGTTTGGTATGACAATCTTGCGCATTATAACTTGAACCTGAATAATGCTTTTCACATATTTCTAGAGTATTAGAGAAAACATGGAGAAACATTGTGTGGGCGATGGTTACTTCACCGACATCACCTTTGAGCTGGACGATGGACAAATGAAGGCCCATCGAGCTATTTTGGTGGCGCGATGTGACGTGATGCGGGCAATGTTAGCCGGAGATTTTCGCGAGGCCCATTCAAGTGTGGTACTCGATGCCATACAAATTGATCATTTCGAGTTTTCCTAATGCGTCTTTTTTTCAGATTGTTTTTCCCGGTGTTACTCTGTACACATTCCACAAATTGCTTTGCTATTTATATACTGACGAAATACCGCATATCGCTGCTGTTAAATGTCTCAATCTTTTGGAATTGGCCAACCGATTATGTCTGCCACGTTTGCTGAATTTAATTGAATGCCGAGTAATCGAAGATTTAACTATGATTTCGCAAAATGAAACTAACGAGACGGTGGATCACTGTTTGAAACTTTTGGAACCCGTTAAGGTTTGTAGGTGGCGTTTGCTGTAAGAGATGTCGTGTAGTGTGTAACGTCTCAACATATTTTCGTTTAAGCTTCACAATGCTCATCAATTGGCCGAATGGTGTATGTCGTATTTGTGTGTCAACTATAACATCATTTGCAAATATTCAATCAAAGGCCTTAAAGCTTTGCACCTAGAAAATCAGGACTACTTGCGCGAACACCGTTGGCCTCCGGTATGGTATTTAAAGGATTACGACTACTATCAGCGATGTATTAATGAAATGAACAGGGAAATTAAAAATTCGCGTCGGGATTCGCGCAGCGATGATGAAGGCTGCCTCTGTTTTACTGGTGGTGAGTAATGAACCAAGTGTAGGTATGATATTTGGAACAGATATTTGCATTAGTAGAATCATATTTTAATGGTATATTAAAACAGCGCATTAAAGGATTTTCTGGTGGTTTGTATTTAAATTATAATTTGCATATGTACATAGAACACGCATAAAGTATGTATGAGTATGTACGTAAGTGTGGCCCATATACAGTGAACATGCTTTAAAGAAACTTCATTTCCAACTAGTACTCGTACCATAAAAACGATACAATTCTGTAGTTACAGTTGTCGCTTTCAATACACATGTGGAAAAGGCTGGTAACGAGCGTCCCAAGCGTTTTTAAGTACGGAATAGGGAACTACAAAAATCAACTGGTGATTCCGATCGATATCGGAACGATATCTGTCTGTCCGTCTGAAAAGTACAGGTCGCAATTGTTGTCCTATTCTCATAAAATTTGGCAGAAGTATTTTGGCTGTCGACTTTTAAGAAAATCTATTAAAATATGGATAAGCTGCCCCTAATTTTCAACCGATTTTATGGCATTAGCTCTAAAAGCCACATAGTACATTTAATATTGATGGCATTGGGCACAGTTCATAACGACCGATAAAAAAATCATATAAAAATAGGTCATACCGTTCCAGCTTTGATATAGCCCCAGTGCAAAGATCTCTACCGATATTACAAACAACCACTGTAGAACGTCCATATCAATTCCGATTTCAATCAAATTTTGTGTGGTTTATTACAACCAACCTTGAACCGATTTGTTGGCTATTTGTGATGACAAATTGTGTGATGCCTCAAAAATGACTTCACATGTACAAATGACATTCCATGCAAATGTTCTTACTAAGCTAAAAATACATTTTTACAGTTTGTCCAAATTTTAGTAACGGACTCTTTGTTCGAAAATTTGACCCATTTAAAAATGGACATATGGGTACCAAAAAAAAAAATTTAACGTGTCGATTAGGCACATTTTTATAGTTACTGATTTTAATCAGTACTGTAATATAAGTATAAATTTAAAAAAAAAAATACTGAAATCCTGCCCACAAGATGCATAGTATTTTATAAAAAGAAAATCCTTAAAAACAAATGCAAAATATATATAAAAAATACTCATATACTCGTAGACATGCTATTGTGGGCAACCGTGGGGTAATAGTCATTTTGCAGAACTACACATTAATGTCGGCTACTTAACGAGAATAAAAGTCGTCTTTCAGCCATGTAAAAGCTTCTTCAAAAATGCATTAGCCGTCTGAAGTCGGCATTGAACAGTATTAAAATTATACAGCGAGTATTAAAATTATATCGTACTAAAGTCACTGATTCGAGAGAAGTTTCCCGTTTGTTCCTTAATGGGATGTTGTAGGAATTAAGAATGCCAGTTATATCTTTTAACTGAGATCATAGACTGGGGTTCAGTTACACGATAATTACAGATGTATTAATGAAGATCACAATTCGAACAAATCTAGCTCGGACTGAAATTGTAGCCATTCCTCTTGACTTTAATACAATAAATACTGTATGTGGATATAGAATATCTCCAACAAAAGGGTATTGAGACTTCTACAGTGGATGGCGATGATCGCTTGATGTTGTTTTCTTACAAAGAGTTTATATTTGGAGCAAGTGCGACATGTACATGTACGAGGGCATTTGAAGATTTCATGTATTTTAAAAATGATTTCATTCCATTTGCAAAACAATGTTTAATTTGAATAATTTTCATTCAATCTGAAAATAACACAAATAGTCATCGATAGAAAACAAACTCAGAAATATTGATGTTACTGTTTAAAAACTACCACATGGGCCATTGGCTTTATAAATACTGTGGTAACTCCGTACCACAATGTGGTCTAAGGTTTTTTTTCGTAGCAGTGTAGGCAACAAGGAGATCGGCATTTCGAGACTCACAACTCATCTGCAACAGTTTAGGAAGAACATTCCTTATTATAGTGATGTTTTTACACTGTTGGCCCATGGGAAATAAAATGGAGTACGGCATGGCGAAGCCGGTAGGTATATAGATTGGTTATACCTATCGGCTGGGCCGATTAGTTATAAACCGTCCTTCGTACATACGTACTTCACAATTATTCAGCATCACATTACGTAGTGTTTCCATTCTCTCAGCGATTATTAATAAGGCAATTTTCGAAAAAAAGTATTCTCTTGGATGCTAGGAAAATCAAAGCAGCAGAGGATGTCATCTGGCAATGGCGGTGAAAGCACAAACGAAAACCAGATATTCAACAGTTCAGGAATTTCAATGAATCATATTGATTTGGAGGCCGATATCGATTTGAATCTCTGACACCCAGCATTGGGGCACAGACGGTAGGTAACTGGTGTTTTCTTATCGAGTTATTTTCGCAATTTTAATATGAATTTTGTTTTTCATTATAGATCGCTGCGTTTTATCGTCATCTTGCCCGTATTGATCTGTTTTATTTGCACTATCTTGAGTATTTTAATCCTCTTTCAAATTTACACGTAACGCTTGTCAAACAAAATGCGTGTAAATCATGACTATGGGAACTTGGCTGATACCCAAATTGGACCACCTGTAACGTGTGCTTAGCAAGTAACCGGACGAATGGCGGCCAATTCGCAGCCAAGAAAAAACTGCATCTTTTAGACTAAACAATATTTTCTATGTTAACCACTTATATTGTATGAAAAAAAGGCAAAGCATTTCTACCGCTTCAAATACTTCATTGCGAAATAGGGAACTTTTGTCTAGCCATTAGCTTTAAGCATTTATTAATAGTTAGATGTAAGTAGGCACATACACCGTTTGTTTGTTTTTTAAGAATCATTTATATTCAGTTTTCTACTAGAGAAACTCTTGACTGAAGGAACTATGTACATAACTCACAAGTATCCCAAATTTCTAATACGGTATCTGTGCATATTGATACAATCTAAAATACAAACTATGTACAGTGGCGTAGTAGTTGGGATCATTTTGGATATTTAACGAAACACTTGATTCGACTAACATTTTGTTTTTCTTGGACTTGGAAGAATAATGATATACTAAATTCATATTGAGTTGAACGACTTATCAATATCCTCTTCCGTATAGATAGCTGGAAATCCATTTTTATTTGGCAGAAATTAATTGTTCTGGTTATATCAGAAGTACTGTGCAATAAACGGGAAACTTCATAGAAGAATTGAGAACATTTATTCCTCTCTCCTGCACTTGCAGCAATTTAAGAGAATTCCACTGTATTTTCTGAATTGTTTGAAATTCGGGCGAGTTATAAGAGAAAAACGCTTTAGACAATGGATATTCATTAGATGTAATCCCTTCATGCTGTCTGATGTAGTGACAATAGTGCTAGGGATAAAATCTGGCAAACCAATTGCCTTGCCACGAAGTGGTAGGGAATTGTGGAACTTGGATTAATCAGTAAGCATGCATGTGTCATTGCTAAGTTTATTCTTGGCAATGTCAAGGCAGATCTATCTCTTCTACTTTCCGAAAAGGTTGCACTACTTTTCCAAATACATCCTTGGGTTTTTTCCGTGATGTTTCATTCATCTATTTTGTGACCTCTCAATAATGCTTAATCCCAAACAAACACTCCACTTTCACCTGGAAAGGAAGCAAGCAATTTGGTTTTAATATTAAATAGTTTCACTTGTTCATAGGTAATACCACTAAATAAGGGTTGCTATTTATATTTCGGGTTATTGGAAATATTGTTTTTCAAAATATTCTCCTTTAAGATCAATACACTTTTGCATGCGAACAAATCAATTTTCGAAGCACCTTTTCCACTCCGATTGAGACACCTCCAAAACATGATTTTTGAACGCTCCAACAACTGCTTCGGGCGGTGGAAAACGTTGAGCACGCATTTTTTTCTTAGTGCTAGGGAACAAGAAGGAGTCATTGGGTACCAAATCAGTGCTGAGCGGTGGATAATCCATCAATTCGACATCTTAAGTGCTCATCAAGTAGCTCATCGTTTCAGCTGATGTGTGAGAGCTCGCATTGTCGTGATGTCGTGATCTTTCCTCATTTCTTCGAACACTGTTGGCAAACAGATGGTTGTACACCACTCCGAATTGACCGTCCTACGTCCCACTAAAGGTACTGTGGCAACATGGCCGGTTATACCGAAAAAACGCAATCATTTGATTCGACGACTTCTTCCACGAACAACTTTTGTTGGATTTGGCTCGTCTTGAAAGACCCATACGGTCGATTGCTGCTTTGTTTCGGGTTCATATGCATTGATCCATGATTCGTCACCTGTGACAATGTTATACACTGCCTATGAGCTACCGCAGTTATACTTTTTCAACATCTCTGCACCAATCCATACGAGCCTTTTTTGAGCATTCATCAAATTATGTGGGATCCAACGAGAACAAATGTTTTTCACGGCCAAATGAACATGCAATATCTAAATGATGCTTGCCATACTAATGCACAGGAATGCCTCAATCTCATGGTATGTCCCATGTCGGTCTTGCTTAATCAGTTCACACACAGCATCGATGGTTTCTGGCAAAGTGACCGAAGTTGGACGTCCTTCACGAAATTCATCCTGGAGCGAACGGAGTCCGAGACTGAACTCTTGGTACCAGCGACTAAAAGTGTATTTTGATGGTGCTTCATCGCCAAAAGTCGAAACACGTTGATTTAAACACTCTTGTTCAACATCTCTTTGCATCAATCCATACGAACCTTTTTTTGAGCATTCATCAAATTATGTGGGATCCAACGAGAAAATTTTTTTTTTCACGGCCAAATGAACATGCAATATCTTAATGATGCTTGCCATACTAATGCACAAGGATGCCTCAATCTTATGGTATGTCCCATGTCGTTGTTGCTAAATCAGTTCACACACAGCATCGATGGTTTCTGGCAAAGTGACCGAAGTTGGACGTCCTTCACGAAATTCATCCTGGAACGAACGGAGTCCGAGACTGAACTCTTCATCGCCAAAAGTCGAAACACGTTGATTTAAACACTCTTGTCCCCGATAACCCACGCCGAAAATCGTAAAAAATCATCGCAAGAAAATGTTCACGGGATAATTCCATTTTTTGACTGAGATGAATTTTTCAACACACTGTAAACGAAACAATTCGCCCTCAAATGACAAAACGTTCTGAGTAAAGTTTTGCTAAATAAATGTCAAAGTTTCCAATGGAAGTTCCAGTTTGCATCTGGGAACACTAGTAGTCAGGACCCGAAATATAAATAGTAACCCTCGTAATTCTTGGATACATTTTGAGTAAATTTCTTTAAAGTCTGCATAATAAGTATTATTAAATGCGAAACATGCATCAATAAACAATTTGGACAGATCCCTTGTTTTAGTTGAAGACATTAGACGTTTTATAATTAAACAAAAAATGTGTTTTCTTGTCTTAAACAAAATTTGGACCAACTTTGTGTGTTGGATTGACATTACACCCTAACCGCTCATGTATATATACTGTTTTATTTTCAATATTGCTAAAACGTCAAATATCAATTATAATTATATAAAAATATTTTAATCCAAACAATTGATAATGTAACTGCCATTGTACAATCGCCGTTTTGGAAATTACCAATCATTTGTCTTGCTTTTTTATTTGGGTGACCGCTATATGTAAGCAATTGACGCAACGATGGTATGCACAAATTCGATTTACAATATGACACGACTTTTAAGACACGGCGGCGACCAACCTAAATACAGTACATGCAACTTTATTTATACGAAAAAATTAAATTCTCCAACACGGCATTTTGAGTGCAAATGCAGTCTATTTTAAATTGTAATGCAAATAGTTTGAATATACTATATAAATATGTATATATGTGTATATATATACGTATATAATATATATGCATATTGGTAACAACCTTCATTTCAACACAAATTATTTATTTATATAAACAATAATAAACTTTATTAAAAAAAAACTACTTTTGGAGTATTTTTATATATAAAAAGCTCTAGGTATCGTAGGCATCGGGTCCACTGAGGGACACATTTTTAACTGGCGTCGTTTGCTCTACCTCTAATCCTTCGAGCATTGCTAAAAGTTCCGCATCCGTTATTTCTACTTTATGAGGAACTGACCCCTCACAGATGTTATTGTTGTTTTGCCCCACATCCGATTCTGTTGGAGTTTTACATTCGGCTGTTTCATTCAAAAGTTCCCTCAACTCCTGTTCCAGTTCGTCGTCTTTGTCCTGAGATATGCTGATGTTAGACAAAGTGTCTTGGAGTTCCTTGCAATTGTCCATTGTTTCTCGCATCTCTGAAACCACTTCATCAACATTATCATATGTAAGATTTGATGTTTTGAGCGCATCCTGCAAAGCCTTCGAACCATATCTATATGCATCCAAAACCACTCCATTGTGCTTTGCTTCGTCTACATTTGACATTAGCATTTCGATGTTATGTAAAGCAATACTCCGCTTCTCTGAGAAAATATACAAAACAATTATAAATTATATGGACCAAAAACGATTCTATATAACAACCATGATTCTGTTCCAACAAATGTTTCTTGCGCAAATAAGTTTTAGCCAACAGCCGTTTATTTTCCATCATAAACACACGAGCTTTGTCCTCATTCTCTCTGATGCGCAGCTCTAGGTCTTCAAGTTGTTTCAAAAGATTCTCCTTTGTCACCTGCAGGTTGTGTATTGCAGTGTCCCCTTCCGTGATTGTTACGTTAGGATCCGAGGGCGCTAAATGGAATATATATATATATTTTTTTGTGACTTTTAAACCTTGTCTGTAAAAATTGTTTATCAATGCCATCTCGTATAAGGTAAGAAACACATTTACAGACGCTATTAGAGTCCCATCGATTATTCTGCTTTTGAATTTTAAATTGAGGAATAATGTGATAAGCGATCGGAATGCTATCCAAATGCACATCGTCAGTCTAAAAGAAACTTTGATTGAAAATCTTTGAGTACCAATCATTTTGCAATAAAATGCAATTGATTTCTTAGTGCATACGAGTATTTAACCGAAAATTCATTTCTTTACATATTTTGGTAAGAAATTTATATTTTTTACATATTTTGTTAAAATTCAAATTTTCATTAGAGTACTCGTACCACCTTTTTTGCATATTTTTAGAAATACAATTTTTAGCCAAAAAAAAAGTATCTCTACCAAAAATTAAAACAATTTTCAATAAAATAAATCTCAAAGCGCAACTTGCTGACTGCTGTAGCCGAATAACTATAAACTCCTTACGAATAGTAGATTTTAAGGTTGCGTATGAAAGTAGTATTTAAGTACATAGAAGCACTAAGTGAATGAATAAACAAAGTTCAGTTCTTGTCTAACCACCGAACCAACAACTTGTTTTTACTCTAGACGGAACAACACTGACACGCCACTCCTTAGTAGTGTAACATTTAGCCCAGAATTAAGCTGGCCTTTCTTCCACTCAATTAACTGGACATTTTATATATCTGTCATAGGGATATAGTTTCGTTTTGGAGGAGGTTTGTGT
Source organism: Hydrotaea diabolus (assembly GCA_963513945.1). NCBI lineage: Eukaryota > Metazoa > Arthropoda > Insecta > Diptera > Muscidae > Hydrotaea > Hydrotaea diabolus. The sequence goes on along the minus strand of OY740719.1, from coordinate 674,344 downwards.
TCCCACCCCCATTCTCGCAAAAGCCCACCCTTATTTTCGTTGTTGTTGTTGTAACAACAATATATTTTACTTGGAAGTCCTGCTCGTCTATAGGGGATCTGCTTCGATATACAGGTGGAGGAAACGCGTCATTTGAACTGGATGCGTCCACAGAGACCTGTGGGTCAGCTGATAGGCTTAGCCGGACAATTGAAGACAGATGTCCGGAACGTTAGCATCCATTCGTGCCCAAAGGGAATTGAGGCGGCTGCACCATCCAGATCTCAGCTTAGCCAGTAACGCGTGCGCTTCTGCCGAGGTAGTACCTTCTCCTCAGGTGGAATCTCTGGGGTAAGTTCCCCTAGCACTACGTTTACACTGTAGCTGGATACTGCTGCCGCGACTTCATCAGCGTGAGTGTTGTTCAGACATGCTTGATAGACTTGATGATCTAAAGGCTCTCTATTGTACCGCTGGACCTCTCTCTCTAGATCATGAAGATCGTACCTGATCTACCTGGGCGGAGGCATCCTGTCCAAGAGATGGTGGCTAGGATGACTACTGCGAAAACACCCTAGCAGGAATTGCTTAGACAGCAGAAAATTAAGGACCTTCGTCTCCTCATGTAGATGGTCCTCAGAAGACAACCCGTTGATGTTCTAAGGGCGGCACTCAGGCAAGTCTGAATTGTTTTCTACTGCGTCGTACTCTCGTTTGCCGATCAAACCGCTGCTACCTTATTCGCTACAGACCGACCTATCGCTTTGTAGGAGGTCAACAAGGTTTCTTTGTCGGCTCCCCAAGTAATGCCGGCAAGTGACTTGACCTTGTTCATACTTTTGAGCTTATCGCAGATAGCTGTAGCATGTGCAGAGGATCGAAAAAGGCTGTCTAATGTGACCCCAAGTGTTCTGGGGTAGTTGGTAGTCGGAATGTTGACGTCATCGACTTTCACATTGAGTGGCAACCGCACCTCCGCGGTCCATTAACAGTGTGGCTGATGATTTGGAGGCTGATAATTTCATATTCCTCGAAGTAAGAAAGCTTGCTAAGTCAGTGAGGTAATCAGCGTACGACAAAATGTCATCGCTGTCTGCTGATGCAGGAATTTAGAGAGGTAGAGGTGAAACATAGACGGGGATATCACTCCACCCTTGGGAGCTCCTTGTTTAACTCTACTGGGCTTCACCTTCCTGTTTCTAAATTCTACATATGACTGGCGCCCACACATATAGTTTACGACCTAGCGTTTTAAACTGTGCGGAAGGGACGTTTCTGCACTGTCCTCGAACAGAGTGGCATGATTGACCGTGTCGAAGGCTTTTGTAAGGTCAAGAGCCACGAGGACTATCCTGTCGTTAGGCTTGTTCTGGTTAAGGCCGCGACTTACACCTGTGTTGATGGCGAGTAAAGCAGTGGTTGTGCTGGTGTTCGATCAGGCTAGGGAGGAGCAGTGCATCAAGCGTCTTTGCTATTGGGGAAAACATGGAGATCGGCCAGTACGATTCTCCTTTGCTTGCGTCTTTGCCTGGCTTTAATAGCGGTACCACTCTGTCCATTTTCCATGCCTTGGGAACTAAGTGAGTGGCTAGCGACAGATTGAGCACTTTAGTCATGTACTCTACTCCCGGGGTATCCAAATGCTTTAACATAAGCATTGAGATTCCGTCTGGAACCAGCGCCTTTGATGACTTTGCGCTGCGGATGACATGGGCAACTTCACCAACGGTAAAATTTTGTGGTTTCTCTTTGACTCGGAGAGCGCGGATACGACGCAATACTCTCCTTTTGCCCCTATCACTCTCTGGGTGCCCAATAAAAAGCCGATTAAAATAACACGTGCACCGCTTCGGATCTGTCACTGTCCTATCACCGAACGTGACGGCTGTCCGATCATCCTTTATTGTAAAGGGTGATCCATCTAGAGGTATATTTCAGAACAAAAAAAATATAAAAACTCAACTCAAGTGTGGAATTTTTATTGGTAATTTGAAAGGACATTTTATGGCAATTATTTTCTGATTATAATTTCCATCAAATGTTGGGCGCAACTACGCCTCAGGGTTTCCATTCTGAGGGTCTAATTTTGGATGACTCGTTCGAGGATTTCGACCGGTATGGCTTTAATGACACGCGTAATGTTGGCTTCCAAAACCTGAATCGTAGCTGGTTTGTCAGCATAGACTTTGGACTTTACGTAACCCCAAAAGAAAAATGTCTAAAGGTGTGATATCACTCGATTTAGGCGGCCAACTCACCTGTCCAAAACGTGAAATTAGCTGCTTTTCGAAATGACCTCTCAATAGATCCATTGTTTGAGCAGCTGTATGGCAAGTGGCACCGTCCTGTTGAAACCAAGTGTCATCAAGATTACGGGCTTCAATTTCAGGTAGTATAAAGATCGATATCATGGCGCGATAGCGAGCACCATTCACGGTTAAGTTCCGGCCATCCTCATTTTTGAAAAAAAAAATATGCACGGATGATTCTACCAGCTTATAAACCGCACCAAAACGTGGTTTTCTCTGGGTATAAGGGCACCTCTTGAACCTCTTCTTGTTGCTCTTCAGCCCAAATGCGACAATTCTGTTTATTGACTTTGCCGTTGAGCCAGAAAAGGGCCTCATCACTGAACAAATTTTGGTCGAAAACAGCGGATCTTCCCGTTTCTCACCGAACGCTTATTTCCATAATACAGTTGCCAACATTTAAAGGTAAATATTTTCAAAAAGTAAATGCCATAAAATGTCCTTTCAAATTACCAATAAAGATTCCGCACTTGATATGAATTTTTATATTTTTTTTTGTTCCGAAAAAATACCTCTAGATGGATCACACTATATTTAAAGGGTTAGAGAGCGACTGTTGTCCACAACTCACCAATTCCGGAACTTAAATTGCACTGCTTCAAGAGATCTAGCCATTTGTCCTGCTTACATTCGTTGACCAGACACATTTCCTGTATTGTGTTGCATTTATTGCATAAGGATTGAGTTTACCCAATGGTCCTAGCTAAAGATATGCAGCTGTTGTATGATAAAACAAGGTCTCAGTTCACCTCTTATTGATTTCCCAGCTCTACCTATTTAACAATTATCGTATTCGATCTTTAAAATCCTGCGCTGTACAGTATCCACATCTAACAATCACAAAAATGTCATCCGAAGAAAATATTTCATTTAAAGAGAAGAATAAATTGCAATTTGTGTACCTTGTTACATCCCTAATGTTCTAAAAGTAAATATGGTTCCATAAACAGGAACCATGTTCCGATGAAGACAAGATACTTGAATACAATGATTTCAAATGGTACGATTCAGAGTGCCCGGGGAATCCATGGAATAATTTTTACAGTGAGGCCGATAATTCCGAATTGGGTTTAAGTTTTGCGAAAGGCTTTCAGACGTCCACATAATGTAAGATTTTAGATAAGATACCAGGACTGGCTAGGTAGTGCAGTTAATTGAATGTTACATGCGCTTTGCCAATGTCATAAGATGGATTGCTGCTGCAGCACCTCAGTAAGATTAAGAAAGTGTCCAACTCGCATCATATATTCGATTTTTGTTTTAACACAACTTATTACTTGCACCTTATTTGTGTTGCGGGGCACAGGGACATATGATGATGGACCGGTAGAGCGATCTTCAACATGCCAGGATACCGTCTGATTAAAAGTTCTGCAATAATGCATAAGGGTGCTTGAGCGGCTACTTAAGAAACTGTAAGAATGAAAGGTCATGCATAAAATTTCTTTTGAGGTAACGTTTTCTACCGAATTGACTGGGAGCTAGCAAAACTTGCAGATACGGTTTTGGTCATCTTAGGACCTTAGGATCGGAAAGGTTAGCAGTAAATACTTTTTAGACTTTCCTTTCTTGGTCCCTTTTTACATTAAGTTAAGAGAAAGTATAGTTTAAAGAAGGATTAAGCTAATTTTTTAATTTTGGCTAGATTTCGTGGTACAGTTAAGACTTAGTGAGTCTGCTCGCACTGATTTTCAATTTAATCTAACGAAGGATAATCCAATTTGTACTTGATGCTATGTCTACAAAAATTTCAACAAAATTTAATTCTTCCGTTTGATAAAGTTTAAGTCTTTATCCGATCAAACACTCCAACGTCAACTCCGACTCCACAGTCCTGAGTTGTATAGTTGATTAACATAAAGTAAGTATATAGCTTGAAAACCTCGGGATTTTGACCAATAGTAAATATTGATTTCAAATTAAAGCAAATTTTACTACAAATCGCAACAAAAAACTAAGTAGACCTTTTTAATTGACCTAAACCTTTAATTGACCTTTAATTTTAATGGTTTGTTGTATTTTTTATATATACTTATTAACCTGCATATCGTTGGAGATGATTTGCTGTTTTTTTGTTTCACCAGAATAAACAGTATAAAAGACATTTGTGTCTTACATGCTCAAACTTAGGGAAGGAGTCAAGATGTTAATGCGATGTTAGATCGAAAAGAATAGTCAAGTACGGTTATACATTTAACGTAAACTAAACATAAGGTACATTAACACAAATGTAACTTCCACGGGGATGTTTTTTCGGAAGATAAATACTCAAAGAAATATTAGGAAAAATTATGGAAAGGGGTTTTTAGATAATCCATCAAAATAGATAATAACAGGATTTTCCTTTTTTAATTTGCACAGGTATTTTCGGAGATATCGCTGTTTTTAAATGGACCTCATATACAAATTCGATATTTTTTGGAAAGGTATAGGTAAGGTATATTCCTGGTACAGGGGGATTTCATTAAAAAAACCTTCGGCTTCGACTAAATATATTTATTAATTATAAATTCGTCTGACAGAAGGGAATCAATGGAACAATGTTTACAGGTTTAATTCTATCGAAAAAAGATTGATAATTCCGAATTGGCTTATAATTTTATGTTAGATTCTAGATAAGGTATCAAGAATGAATGGACCGCGCACTAAATTGTTTCATGTGCTCTACTAAAAATACCGAGAGGCAGACTGCTGCAGTACCTAAGTAAGATTGAGAAAGCTTCCATAATTGTCCATATGTGTGACAGCGTGATCCATTTCACAATGCCTGATATTTCAAGTATTGTTGACCCTACATTAGCCAGGAAGGGGCGCATGGTAATGTCAAATTCCTGGCACCAAATTTAACCGTCATGTAGGTTACGAGGCTATTCCAACGATCTACTAACATACATACATATAACGCGTAAAACACCCAAACATGTATGTGTTATGAAGGTATTATTCTTTGTAATGGAGAAGTAGCCGAATATATTTGCATTTTGTCTGTTTTGACCATTGAGACTAAGTGATTCTGCTCGTACATATTATAAATTGGACCTAACCTACGAAAAATCATTTTGTACTAAATGTAATGTCTAAGAAATTCTCCAAAATTTAATTTTTTCGTTTGTTATAATTTAACTATAATCTGAGTCGCAGTAAAGTACGTTTGTTGACTCCAGCTCTGACTCCGGGCAAAGTTTTAAAACTCTGACCACTCGCCAGTTACATCACTTCTTCGCTGGAAGACAGTACTTGTAGACTAGCACCCAAGGCTTCCACCATCCAAGACTCATTGGTTTAAATACAGGAAGTGTAATAGCAGTCATTTGGCTTCGAATCATCTTTTTTCTAATGCGACAGAGATCGATAACAGCGTTTCCAACTTCAACGTGATCCTAGAACAGTTTCACGCTACACAAAACATCGACAAATAACTCAAATACGAGTACTTACACTAAGACGACACTAACTTACTTACACACTAAAAATTAATGTGTAATAAATGTGCCAGTAAAATATTTCGCTTGGGGCCAGGCCAAACTGACTTACTAAATTCCCACAACATCCCATTAGGGAACAAGGGAAAACCTTTCTAAAATCTGTGAGTTGTGCACGATGTAATTCTGACCGGGACCTAACGACCGTTTCGAACGGCTAAGGCATTTTATAGAGAAGCTATTACATGGCTTACGGATAAATTTGTTACTCGTAAAGTCGCCGGTGGTAGATGTTTTTACCCGGCGCTGAACACGGGTTTACTGGCATGATAGTCGTCCACACTACCATCACACCACGATGGCCCACGAGACATCATGCTAATATGGGAAACATAAATCTTGTATCATGGCCACGGAACACAATGTCTAATAAGCAACGCAAATGACGACTGGACAATATCAGAAAAGGAGATAGCCAATATTTACGCTCTGACTCCGGGCAAAGTTTTAAAACTCTGACCACTCGCCAGTTACATCACTTCTTCGCTGGAAGACAGTACTTGTAGACTAGCACCCAAGGCTTCCACCATCCAAGACTCATTGGTTTAAATACAGGAAGTGTAATAGCAGTCATTTGGATTCGAATCATCTTTTTTCTAACGCGACGGAGATCATCCAAGACTCGCTGGTTTTGAATACAGGAAGTGTAATAGCAGTCATTTGGCTTCGAATCATCTTTTTTCTAATGCGACAGAGATCGATAACAGCGTTTCCAACGTGATCCTAGAACAGTTTCACGCTACACAAAACCTCGACAAATAACTCAAATACGAGTACTTACACTAAGACGACACTAACTTACTTACACACTAAAAATTAATGTGTAATAAATGTGCCAGTAAAATATTTCGCTTGGGGCCAGGCCAAACTGACTTACTAAATTCCCACAACATCCCATTAGGAAACAAGGGAAAACCTTTCTAAAATCTGTGAGTTGTGCACGATGTAATTCTGACCGGGACCTAACGACCGTTTCGAACGGCTAAGGCATTTTATAGAGAAGCTTACGGATAAATTTGTTACTCGTAAAGTCGCCGGTGGTAGATATTTTACCCGGCGCTGAACCCGTGTTTACTGGCATGATAGTCGTCCACACTACCATCACACCACGATGGCCCACGAGACATCATGCTAATATGGAAAACATAATTCTTGTATCATGGCCACGGAACACAATGTCTAATAAACAACGCAAATGACGACTGGACAATATCAGAAAAGGAGATAGCCAATATTTACGCAAATGATATGGGCCAGGTGACATGATATATGTTTCATGATGTAGTTGTAATGACTTGGCAAAGATAACAGTAGCAATTTATCTTAAAATTACTTTCGAACTTACACGGAATTTTGACCAAATGTATTTGTTTGTTATTCTGGTGTTCTTTGTAGCTTAAGCCAACTTTTTGATGACAGGATAATGTTATTAGACACATTTTCAGGCAATCATCTGACAATTTAAGGCTTGCAGGGAGGTTATCCCTCAGTCCTTCATAATGATGCAACGCACCTGTGTATGGTGGCCGATTGATAACTTCTTGCAAATCAGCGCAATATTTCTGAAAAATTATGATTTATCTCAAACATTCCGTTAATTTCATTAATTTCTCACTTTTCTACTCACTTCGATAACGCGCAAATGAACAAACTGCACGTTCATTTGACTCAAATCAGCCGGCCCAAAAACGTTTTTGATTTTATTTTGACTCCAATGCAATGGCTTCCAGATGCTACTTACAGCCCATCCCGTCCAACTGTTTTTGGGATCGTAGTCATAGTCGTAGCGTAAACGGATTAGCTTTAGCTTAAGCATTTCATTTATTACCGTATCCAGACAAGAGGTTGACAAAACTCGCTGGCCCAGTGTAAAAGTTTGCTGCAACTCCTGTTTGCAGAAACTCGCCTTGCATTTGAAAAAACAATATTCAGCTATAATATCAGTCCAGAATTTCATTTTAGAATCATAGTTTTCTGGATTTACAGCGCGTTCTCTAAATGGGGCAAGAAGTACTTGGACCCTAGATTCATCTTGCCAACAGCTGGGAAACGGATAAGCCTGTTCCATCGTAGAAATGTTCTTTAAAAAAAGGCCAAAACTTACAGTTGTAGTTTTATAAAAAGCGATTTTTGTTTAATGTAAGAATGATCCAGTACCTTTGACATTAAAAAAAAAACGTACTTATGTACGTAGTGTACGTAATGTAGTGCTAGGAGAACATCCCCCGGAGATTTCACCAGAGGAGAAGATGCTACCACGGCAGACGCTCGTGTTTTTGGAACAGCTGAGATATGATTGGTGTTGCCGCCACAAATCGTTTTGGGCGCGAATTGGTGGAACGTTCCGAACGTTTTCCACCTGCCACATGACGTGCTGCACAACTTCAAAAGTCCGGCCAAGACCACTCAGCTAACTCCAGGTTTCCGTCACCGTGGTATCGAAGCACGAACCACCAAACCAAACGTACATTAGTTGCCATCGTAGTCCGTATACCGTATACGGACTACGATGGCTAGTCCGTATACGGACGAAGCTAGAGCTAGACAAAGATGGGTCTTCTGTCTTTCTGTACTGTGTACTGACAACTGACAGACCTCGGCACGACAATAGGTCACCAATGGCCGTAGAATGACCGATTGTACGGGATGGGTGGTTCAGACTTACATAGGTTTGGTAGCATGGTAAAATCTGGAGAAAATATAAATGCTACTAACTTACCTTCCTTTTTTCTTTTTTTCTGCTTGCATGCGATGTTGCTGGCGATTGGGGCGATGTGGAGCAGCAGTACGAAGGCGAAAAATGTGTATAAACCAGCACAGCACTTTATTGAACCACCACTTTAGTTGACAGCGACAGTCAAGTGTCAAGACAGAGACAGACAGTCAAGTGTCAAGTATACCGCTCTTGCTCTCACACCTCTCAAAGAATAGGAAAATCAAAACAATGCAGAGGAAAAGAATGAGAATCAAAACAATCCAGAGGAAAAGAATGAGAATCAAAACAATCCAGAAAATATACTCACCACGGCACAGTGCTGCCTACATTTAGACAATAAAAACGCAAAATTAAGAAAAAAAACGTTTAAAATTTGCAAAGTGTTGTCTACATTCACACCATCCTTGTTTTGTGTTTCTGTTCCTGTTTTGAGGCAATTGGCAATCCTGAAATAACTAAAGTTTCCAAAGTTTGCAACGCGCGAAAATTAAAAAATTGTTTGGTTGCGCTGTGTGCTGTGAAATTTTTTTAAAAGTGTGGAAAGTGAGAGAGAAAATTAAAAATGCAACGAATGCAACGAAAGTGCTGCATGGTCAAGCATTGCAAAGGAGAAGGTGTTATGTTCGCCTTTAAGAAGGAGAACGTGAAGGTGTGGAAGGATGCCCTGGGTATACCACAAGACGAGTGGATTCCCCTTTCGTTGTCCAAAGTTTGTCAGTGGCATTTTCCGGATAAAATGTTTCTGAGTAAGAAGAAACTTCGGCCTAGTGCGGTGCCAACGCTCCATTTAAATTTGAACGTGGGTAAGTTTAGTAGTTAGTAGTTTTTTTTAGATTTTTTTTTTAGTTTTTTTTTCTACAAATTCTACGTAACAGTCGATTCTGGGAAACTACAAAACAGAGTTTAAAGCGACATCGGCTAAAGCCGTCGTCGCGCCGTTGATGAATATCTGTAGCAACGGCGGAATTTCAAAAACTTCGTTCACTCAGAAGACAGAGTTCACGAACTGGATTTTAAACGTTTCAACGTTTTTTTTTTTGTAAACGTAAACTGTACTTCAAACGGAGAGTACGGTTTAAACGGCTATTATTGAGTTTATTTGTTTTTATTTATTTTTTCATTGTTTTAATAGGTAGGCTGCCACTTCCACATTGTACCCTACGAGAAGGTTTTACATTTTCAAGCCGAAATTGAAAATGTGGACCCCCTTCTATACGAAACATGCGTTATCGCCGCGAAATCGCTAAATAAAATTGAATTGCGTTCCTTTAGTTTAAGAGTAATTTAAGAAATATTACTCGTGTAAATCGCTGTCAATTTTTAGTCTGAAGAAATGACTAAATAAAATTGATTTGCGTTTAGTCTTAATTTGTTTTAAGTTTTAATAAAAAGTTTATGTAATCTATTATTTTGTTTTCTCAGTAATCTATTACATTTTATATGAACATTCAACACAAATTTGCAAAGCTTATTTTTTAAAATTCATACAAATTGTAGCAGCTTAGTTGTTATTCGTTTTTTATGCAGGGAGCCTATAAGTTTTATTTTTATGTAGATGGTGGTTCCGATGTTTTACCAACGGAAGTTGAGTACCTGGACAAGGACACTGTATCTGTGTGCTCACTGATACTTCAAGACGTGGCTATGATGGATGAACAGCCCGACTGTCAGGGCGAGGACGCAGCACAAATAGCTGGTAATTGTGAAAATTGCAAAAATGTACTGAAGCGGGACAACATTATGCAAATGCAAATACAACAGCTACAGGAAGAGAAGAAACAATACTTGCAAAAAATTGCAAACTTGGAGCAAGAGGTTTCTTCTCTTAAAGCTAAGGCCATAATTCCTTCGGCAGATTGTAGTTCGCAATGTTTAGAGCTTACTCGCCTTATTTGCGGAGCTAAACAGGAAGACGATATTAAGCAACGAGAGCTCATTCAAGAGCTTATGTATCTCTCATGTGATACATACAACTACATGAGAGATATATGGCAATTGATGCTACCAAATCCCGAAACCGTTTTAGCCTGGCGGACTTTTCATCTAGTAAATGAGGGAATAGAGGTTGGGTTAGGGGTACTACGCAAATTCGTAGAGGGAATGACCGATAGTGAAAAACACTGCGTAGTAGCCATGGACGGATTCAAAGTAAAGGACACGGACCGTTTATATTCGACTTATCAAGATCGTGTTGCAGTAGCATTTTATTTATCAGGACTGTCAAGTAGTTGGCATTTTAAAATAGGGTACTTCTTGGCAGATACAAATTTAAGTGCCAGTACGATAAATGAATATGTTCATAAGGTTATAAAATCGATTAGGGAGGTGGGGTTATTTCCAATTGCAATTGTAAATGACCGAAGCGCTCAAAATGTTGGTGCTTGTAGTGACAATAGGGTAATGCAGGCATATTCCAACATGCTATATTTATGTCTTGCCCCAACACAAAATATCGTATGCGTATACGATATAATACATTTATTAAATAGTATACGCAACGCATTTGTAAGGGAAGACATCCTGATGGCAAATGGCAGCGCTTGCTCCCTGCAAGTGCTCGAAAGCGTCTACAGACGCTTTCAAAAACAAGAACAAAACAAATTAAAACATTTTCAACAAAACAAAGCAGATTAAAGCCGATGTGACTTTTGCTTCGGCGGCGGCTGGGAGTTTTGATCGACGGCGGCGGCTGGTCTCGTCATAAATGAGAGAATTTAATACAGAAAAAAAGCCTCGGTATTTTTCTTTTTCATTACAATTTTGAAGTAGAAATTTTACATTTCTCTGAACATTTAAATCAACTTTTTGATAGATGTCAACATCTACTACAACAAAAATTTTTGTATCGCTGCTGTTACCTTGTAATTGTGCCATGCTGCAACGGCATTTGACTATATAAAAAAGCCTACAGCGGGCGCATATGGTTTTATTTGTAAAATATATCTTAATAAATATATGCAAGTCAAATCTTCGAAGAACAATTGACGCTTTCATAACACCCCTTTCGCTTAAAACATGAAATCGCCATCCTCATGAACCAGATTAAGTGTCGAAATCTATTACAACTTGTATGGAAATCGACAGCCGAAATCCGATTGCACTGAAATCCAGTGATTTTCCATCGTATATGGGAATGCTGCATAAGACACATAGAGAAAATGAAAAATAACACTTAGAACACACCGAACAATGCACTCAAAACGACGTTTGGGGGATTCATACCAAAAACGAATGATTGAGTACGCGGAACTCTGCCAAATGAATTGATTGAATGTGTATGTTGGTATGAGTAATACATTCATACAATTCAAATGAAAAGAGAATTAATTGAAAGTATTAGAATACGACGTACAACGTGTGCGTTGTATTTAATTTAATGTATGTATATTGACGGGCGAAATCCAATAATAATGAAATCCCGTGCATTTCACTAGTATATGTGAATCGCCTATACGAATTGAATACTGATTAAATTATAAACACAATAGCGCCTCCTTCGATTATTGAAAATATTATTTCTTGTGCCAACGTCATACAAACGTAGTCGTATGACGGCAAAGTTACTTTCTTATGCCACCTATCTTGCGTTAAGATGCCGAACGCTTTTGAATTAGGTAGGCCAGTTAGTGCTACGGAATGTCATCAATTTTATGTCACGTTTCAATGGAACAACAATACAATAACAATTAAATATAAACATATGAAAATTACGAATTACGGAAAGTTTAAGGCAAGATATTGAGGATTATAATCACAGATGTCTGAAAACCTGCAGATCACAAAACTCAAAAATAAAAAAAACCGAAAAAAGACTAAGAATATGGGAAGTAGTGAAGATTTGGATGCCTCTGTGCCAAAACCTCTGCATGCAACAATGCAAGCTTTAGCCTTGCAAGTCGCTTCCAAAACGCTCCCTGTAGCCGATAGAAAAGCAGCTGGTTCAAATTGGCTGCAGGCAACTTCAGTTACAGTTGACACTGAGGGTAATGAAATTGAAAATGAAGGTGTTGTTGACTCCGCCAATGAAAATACACCTAGCAACTTAAGTAAATCCGCACGTCTCCGAAAGAAACGCAAAAAGACACAACTGGACAAGTACGTGGCCATGGACTGTGAGATGGTAGGCGTAGGATTCAACGGACAGGAAGATATGCTCGCCAGAGTGTCAATTGTGAACAAACGCGGCAAAGTTCTACTCGACAAATTTGTAAAGCCACAAGAAACAGTAACCGACTATCGAACAAGTATTTCAGGAATTCGCCCACATGACATAGAGAATGCCGAAGAGTTCAAAGACGTCCAAGATGCCGTCGTTCAAATACTACAGGGTGAATGATTCTCATTTTAAATCCCACCAAATGTATACATGCCTTATATTCTAATCTTTCCTGTTAATAGGTAAAACTCTTGTGGGTCACGGTATACGCAAGGATTTGGCAGTCCTACACATAAAGCATCCATTTGTTAATATTCGCGATACCGCTAGATACAAACCACTATGTCGTTTAGTTGCAAATGGACGTACCCCCAGCCTTAAGCGCCTTAGTCAAGCAATTCTTGGATTGGAAATTCAAACTGGCGAACACAACTCGATTGAAGATGCTCGAGCTGCCATGAATATCTACAATCGTTTAAGCAGCGACTGGGAAACGTACTTGAAGAAGCACCAACATAAAAACCGTAAATAACAAATTGCGTCTGCAACTTTCATCAGCCTTAAGGAAATTTTTTTTATTTGTCATTGCATAAACTTGTTTTCAATCGCAATCTCGCATTTACTAAAACAACTAATGTAAATCTATAAAAAAAAAAGATAAATATTTGTAGTCCGGTTTGTGATTTCCTGCCCACATTTCTATACCTATAACCTACTCATGAAATACATATCTATGTTCCTCAGAAACAATGCTTAGTGTCAAAGTTAAGTATGTCTTCGTTTTTATTTACTGTGTTGATGATTTGCAAAGGCAAATATAAACCGTATATTTTATACAGAATGTGGATCAATCCCTTTTTTGGGAGTAGCGATGATCATTGGTTCCGAGCTGTTGTTTCTGTCACTTTCAGTTCCAAGTGAAATTCTGCTCTTTTCAATGGCATCTATCCGCTTCATCATACCAAGCCAGGGGTCTTCCGTCATTGATGGATGAAGATATGAGGAAATTGACGAGTTTTCCGACTTAATGCCCTGCTTAAAATAATAAATGTATATGAGGAAAATGCATTAACCGTACGAGAAAAAGGTTTTGCGTCCGATGTTAATAGAAGTTTGCTGAATCGTAGTTCATTCAAAGCGCATATATGTACATGTGTGTCTAAAGCGCACTTCAAGCATGAAGACGCGAATGCCTTTATTTTCTGCTCATAGCTCTGGTACATCTATAATGCGCTTTCAAAACTCCATTTAAATCGGACGCAAAATATATTTCTCTGGTTTTCCCCATATTCGTGAATATGTTATTCGATAAAAGACGCAATTTATTTGTGTTCAGTACCACCTTGTTCTTATAATCTTCATTTTTACGAGGCGTCCACTGCTTCTTCTGGTGACTACCGATATTTGGACGTCTTTGATATTTGGTCGATGAAGTATGCTGTGTGTCTCTTGCGTTTGTTCTGCCTCCCATATCAAGAGAAATATATTCTTCTAATTGTGATGGATATAGATTCACTGATTTAGAGTAAGGCGACATATAATTTTTTGACATTCTAAATTTGTTTTATTGTGATATGCTGCGGTAGCGTAGTTGTGTACAATATTGACAATAATAGTGGTGGTACATCAACTTCGATAACGTTGACATTGAAATATTGTAAACGATTTTCATATCCATTATCGAAAAACGAGTAAAAGTCATTTTAGGAATGCTGCTTATTTGCGAGTGTATTTTTTGTATTTCAATGTTGACTTTCTGGCGTTTTTGTGTGCAAACGAATGTGAAAAAAATAAATCCTGAGAATTTGAGCGTTAATGAAGTGCGTTTTTCTACATTATTGTTAAGCAGAAGTATATTGTCATTCTTGTACAATTAATCGTCTTGGTTCCATATTAAGGTCCAATAAGTCTTGACGTTTGACGGTCGATGCTAGGCAATCAGCTCTTTGTAGTTGGGGTGGCATTTTGCATGTGTTAGAAAGAGATAACTACAATTCGACGGTTGACGACGGTAGACTTCTGCAGGTTGCAGAATCGAGACTAATTGGACCTTTACCAAATAGATTGTTAGATTCGGTTTTGAAATGTTGTTATAAAAAAAGAAACAAAGACGATAAACTGTACAAACTGGACGAAATGCCTTTATTTGCAATATCGTAGAAACAAACCTTACAAATACATACTTGGTTAATTATTCACTTTCGTTTGTACACAACCACATGAACCACAAAAACAGCTTTCCCAAAATGTTTAATACTCATCATGTGTGTTTGAACTTCTCGTAAAAGCTCATTACGTCCAACTTCTACAGTTTGTCTTTAGAATCCTAGGGATTTACATAAGCGTCAATTAAACCAATTCAGATGTACTGTTCGGATTTTTTTCACTTTTCCCTCTTCCCTTATTCTAAACGAACTTCGAAAAAGGGAATCTCTTCCCCGGGAAAAAAGTAGGTATTACGAATCTCAATTAAAGGGAGAATGTGATGAAAATTTTTGGGAATAGTTCCGCCAAAAAAATGCAAGGGAGTTGCGCCAAAAATGTAAGTATCTAAAATTTTTCATGAAAAATTAAAAAAATAACACATTTATTTTTTCAGGTCAAAAACAACAAACAAAAAGCAGTTAGACATTCTGCTAACCTCAGTGCAATTGCATGCAGACATTGCTCGAGGTTGGTTTAAGGGAAGTAAAGAGGAGATAAACCGGGTATGACGCAATTTGGAGGCGGAATTAAATGCAGCCGGGCCACCATTAAAAAGTCTTGCCGAGTGGAAGAAGGTATGTACAATAAAATTTGATTTGTACAATGCTCAAATGACGAAAATGCGAAACTTTTTTCAGGTATGGGCCGATCAAAAGAAATATGTACGGCACAAGGCGGCACAAAACCTAAAATACTCCAGAGGAACTGGTGGAGGTCCCAATATGGAGCAGACGTTTTCTGCAAACGAAGAGGCCATATATGCTTTAATGGGCATGAAGGAGTCAGTGGAAGGTGTGGCCAACACGTTTGGGTAAGGCTCTTCAACTTCCACAAAACAAAAACAGAACACAGATAGCCTTCCACCTGCATTTCTGAAGTTCTAGAACCAAACGATGAGGAGGCTGAAAGTATTGCGTTGCAGAGGGACACAGCACAAGACACGCCTTAAAAGCCACCGGCGAAAAAATTAAAATAAGTGTCCAACATTTGACTGCACAGGTCTCCGCTCGTTATGTTCTATTAGATGAGATAGCCATCCAAAAAAATAGGCTTGAAGCAATGATGGAGCAGCATCAAATTACAAAAAAGTGTATCGCTCTATTGACCGCCTTTACGATGGCAAGAAGGGAGAGCTTAAAGAGCAAAAAAGGCACAGTTTGACATATTTTTCTCCTGCACTTCAGCGTTTTCTGCTTCAGCTACCATTACAAACGCAGCACTGAACATTTTTATACTGTTTTTAAGTTTTTATTTTGTTTATACTTCACTTTATTAACTTTTTTCGTTTGAAACTTCATAAAAATATTTGCAAATTGTTAGCCAAACAAAACAGCTGACGCAAAACAGCTGACTTCTAATAATAGAAATTCTCTCTCCCTTATTTCCATTCTCCCCGTTTGTTTAGAATAGGAGGATTTTATTCCCGGGAAAAATAAATTCCCCGGGAATTATCTCCCGGGGAGTATTCAGAATTGGGCTGATTGTTCTGCAAAATAACTTAGGTTATGTTTAGATAATATATGAAAAAGACATTGTCGCTATTAGTTCAATATTTGTTAGAGAATTTCAATTATTTACCTCTAAAAAATATGCTACAATTACAGTTGGGTTAATAAACAACTTGAATCACAGTAAAGCGATAGTTATGCTCTATATGCTCTAATATATGAAAAAGCCATTGTCGCTATTAGTTCAATATTTGTTAGAGAATTTCAATTATTTACCTCTAAAAAATATGCTACAATTACAGTTGGGTTAATAAACAATTTAAATCACAGTAAAGCGATAGTTATGCTCTATTTGAAATAATTTTTACAGGCTCTGTTACACAAACAAAAACTTCGAAGAGCTTGTCAAAATGGCTGCTGATGCGACACGAAATCACATTGTTCTGCAAAATAAATTAGGTTATATTTAGATAATATATGAAAAATCCATTGTCGCTATATGTTCAATATTTGTTAGAGAATTTCAATTTTTTACCTCTAAAAAATATGCTACAATTACAGTTAATAAACAGCTTGAATCAGAGTAAAGCGATACTTCTTATCGCTATATTTCTTATGAAATATAGCGATACTTGTGTGCGACCATTTCCTACGACTTCCTTTTTTAAAAAGTACGATTTTCTGAGGTTTTTGGTTGGCAGCCCTGCTCGGACTAATTACCCTCTAAGAAAACCGGCACGAAAACGAAACATTGGCGAAGTCATTTTTTCATACAAGACTACGAAAACGAACCGATTTTGCGATACGTAAATGCACCGTAAACGTTAATGTCGGAATAAGAGAATTAGAAAAAAAAAAAGTAGTAGTTTGTATGTATTGGTAGTACGCCAAGGCTAAGCTAAAGTAGTACTTTTACGTAACACTAAAGCGGTCCGTTTTCGTAATACCAGAGTGTTACGTTTACGTAACACTGAAGCGGTACGTTTTTGTATCTGCAAAACGTTCTGTTTCCGTACTGAATTTCTTTCTCTATCGAAATAATATAAGCTTTTTTATACTGAGGAATTAATGTTGCATATATTGTGAATGATTATCAATTCTTTGGCTATTACAAAATATAGATATGTAGATATAAATATACTACAAACGTTTTATAAATACCTATTATATTAACACTTACAAAAGCTGATTTTGTTTAACAACAATCAGATCATCACACTTCAAACATCAACTAAAACAATTAAAGTGTTCTGTCAACATGGCTGCCCGAATAAGAAAAAACAGTTAATGCCGTTACCATTAAGAAAAAAAGTTCGTTTTCGTATCGCAAAAACGGCACGTAAACGGATTGTTTTAGGTACTTTTTGGTTTAAATACGTTCGTTTCCATTACGCAAAATCACTTCCATTTCGTACCGTAAAAAACGGCACGTTTATGAAGAGTTTTACGCAGAATTAATTTCGTCGTATTTTTATATGAAAAACTATGCAAGTGTTAGTGATATGGCGGTCCGTATGCAGTACGTTTTCGCTCCGCAAAATGCGTTACGTTTATTTTTCTTGGAGGGTATTAGCTTTTTGGGCTACGTTACCTTGTTTATGGTATGGTGCCTATGGTACAATAATCGAGTCCAGTTCGCTATACTGTTAAAACCATTTGAAAGATTAAGACGAAAAATATTTTTTTGTGAATGTTTGATGATTAATGTGATTGCTTGATATTGAAATTCAGCTTTACAAACTTCTAGAATTGTCTTTATCAAATTTGAAAGTTTGAATTTCAATGAGAAACAATTTGAATTTCAATGAGAAACAATTTTTAATCAGCTGACTGCATAACACTACCTTCTTTATTGTACCATGCTTCGCCCTTAATGATACCGCCGCCGCCAGTGTAATTGATTGTGTTTAGTATCCATTAGTTGTCAATAAAAAAGTAGAAAATAAAATAAAACAAAACAGAAACCAAATAATTCTCATTTCTTGAAGCAACAAAGTTATTTTCATGTGGATGAAAATATAGATGAATTAAAAATTTGCAATTGTGCTTTATGTGCGCATTTTGAGAAGAGAACAGAGTATTTCAAATAGATTGAAATACTAAGACTTCAGGTAATTTCATTAAGATGAGGAAACTGGGAAAGCGCCAAAAGGATAATGAACAGTGAATTGGATATTTGGGAAGGTAAATGCAGGCACACATCTAGACATCATTTGTACATGTGAAGAGTATATGGACTCGCTATTAAAATGTTGAAATTCCCTATGGCCCGATGGAGCTTCAATCTGGACATTTACAAATTTGTGCAAGATAGGATAAGGGTGCGTTCGGTAGGTTAAATAATTCTTTAGCATGAATTATGTGCATTTAACAAAATTAGTTTTTTTTTACATAACAAAAAAGTATAAAAATTCAAATCAAGTGTGGAATCTTTATTGGTATGGCATTGATTTTTTTTTTGAAAATAATTACTAATTACCTTCAAATGTTGGCAACTGTATTATGGAATTACGGGCTCAACGTCGAAGTCAATCAACAAAATTGCCGCATTTGGGCTGAAGAGCAACAAGAAGAGGTGCCATGATACCCAGAGAAAACCACGGTTTCGTGCTGTTTATAAGCTGGTGGAATCATCGGTGCATATTTTTTAAAAAATGATGATGGCCGGAACGTAACCGTGGATGGTGCTTGCTATCGCGCCATGATATCGATCTTTATACTACCTGAAATTGAAACCCGTTATCTTGATGACACTTGGTTTCAACAGGACGGTGCCACTTGCCATACAGCTGCTCAAACAATGGATCTATTGAGAGGTCATTTCGAAAAGCAACTAATTACACGTTTTGGACAGGTGAGTTGGCCGCCTAGATCGAGTGATATCACACCTTTAGACATTTTTTTTTTGGGGTTACGTAAAGTCCTGACAAACCACCTACGATTCAGGTTTTGGAAGCCAACATTATACGTGTCATAAAAGCCATACCGGTCGAAATGCTCGAACGAGTCATCCAAAATTGGACCCTCAGAATGGAAACCCTGAGGCGTAGTTGCGGCTAACATTTGAAGAAATTTATATTCAAAAAAATGCCATTAAATGTACTTTCAAATTAACAATAAAGATTCCACACTTGATTTGAATTTTTATATTTTTTTTGTTCTGAAAAAATACCTCTAGATCCTTTACAAATCGACATGATCTTATACAAATCGACATTAAAATTAGAAAGAATGATGGGAAATTCTATACAGTTAATATTTTTGCCTCCTTCTCATTAGACCTTGACATAGGATGGACTTGATTAAATTTCTTCAAACAAGGTCTTTACGGTAACATTTGTCTTAATGTGGGACGAATGGTGTGATATTATTTATGTGTACGACTTGCATGCCAGTAAACGCAGGTTCAACTTCGGGAAGGAACGAAGACATCGCGAAACAAAGATTTATTCATGTAAAAACTTCTCTATAAGATGCATTAGCCGTTCAGAGTCGAATTATATTAAGTATATAAATGTAGTTATAAAAATAATATTGTGCACAGCTCAGTGATCTATCTAATAGAAGTTTCCCCTTGTTCCTTAATGGGATGTTGTGAGAATAAAGTAAGCAATATGCACTTGTCTTGATACAAATACTAACTACACTTTTAAAAATTTAAGATAACGCTGGAAAATTCCAGAAAATCGGAAACATCTACATTTAAAAATCAAAATGGTTCGACGTATTTTGTTTTATTATAAAATTAAGTTCAGCGGCGCCGAAGCTTGTATACCCTCTATAGTCGCTATACCAACTTATCGCCCTAGTGTATAATCATAACCTTCTGTACTGTACTATAATTTTCGGATAATAAATTGCTTCGTGAAATGTAAAAATATTTTGAAATTAGTGGCGCACCGGCCATTAATCGCTCTTGAATACCAACTACCATCGTCATACTGGTATTAGTTCATTAGATTTCAAAGTTAAGAATTGAATGGTTGTGGTATGGATGGGGGAACGCATGGACCAAAAAAGCGGACCACGCTTATGGCGGGGGAGAAGATAAAATATTCGGCTTTGCCGAACTTTAAGATTTTTACATGGCTCCTTTCCATTTAAATTTTTTTAAGAAAACTTTCTTCTTTTAAAGATGAGTTTAAAGTGTATAAGGAAAATTATCTATAAAATATTGAAAAATTCGTCTAATTGAAAATATGTATAAGTAACGATTGTTCTGGGTGTTTTTTCATACATTGGAAAATCGTTTATGTGAAACACATTTTTGATGCAACACACAAACTTATACGATCCGACTACCGCTGAAGAGAAAGTGATGAATGTAAAAATTATGTGCCGTCTAGTTCATGCTACTTATTAAAGTACATACACATTTTTCAATAATGTTCAAACATGTTGTCAAAAATTTATGTGAAAAAACATAATTCGAAAATTCTTTGCTTGTTAGGTCACTTTATATCAATTCATTATAATATATTTTGCGATTGTTTATTTCAGACAAGCCTCTCTCACCATTCTGAACAAAATTGAGATTATACAAAATCTGAGATTCCAAGAAATGAAATTTGCAATTAATGCAACTGTAGTCCATCAGACACAAGAATTTCAAAAGGATGTTCTTCAAAAATTCGCACTACGAAAGAAAAAAAAATAAAAAAACGAAAAAGCTTTTTTCTTCAAATGTGTATAAGTATTTAAATTAAAATACTTTTAAATTAGGATTGGTTGGCTGATTTTGGAGTTTGATATTCTGTGATGGTTAGTGTGCACGACTATCACACGGATTTAACTCCGGATAAGAACATCTACAATTTGTCGGTGTCGGGTTTTTACCTCGTCAGGTCAGGCGACTTAGTGATTCTTAAAAATAAGACCAACAATGTAGAAAAAGAGAAGCTCGTTCAACACAGCTCTATTTGCTTTTCAGAGGTAAAGCAAAAAATTAGCTTTTCAGAGGTTAATAAAAAAATTGATAATTTGTTTCACCAATTAAAGTCGGCTGTGCTTATTAATTAAAATGTTGATTTTGCTAATACCCTAGGTTAGGAAGAAGTAAGGTTTTTATAACCTACTCCGCACTTTAGTACACGGTGTAAATACTGAGAGCTGATGTTAGCAACACCTAAAAGGAGTGGAGATAGACGCTATGTTCAGCATACTATCAGAATCACTATCTGATTTCATTGAGCGATGTCCGTCCGTATGTCTGACAGGCCGATTTCGATGAAGCTTGGTACAATCTTCAAGTTTTGGCCAAGGACGATACGTATTGAAGTTGACCTTGCTCGTGCTACAGACATAGGCGATTAATAGCAGAGTAAAATGTTTTTAAAAGTATGTTTCCTGAAAATTTCCGACGAATCGAAGCCATGTACAATTGTTGTTGTCCGGTTTGACATCGAATGACTCATAAAATTTATCAAAAATTTTCGTGCCGAGTCGCGTGGAAACTGCGCATCGGCCTAAACCGTTCTTCTACCCAGCATCACAATTTTAAATCAGCTTTGCAGAGAATCTCTCATAAATGCTTTATAAGGTTTCCGATCAATATTTCGAGGTGTTGCAAATCTAATCCAAATCCGTTGTCCCACTTATAATTTTTTCATAGTTACTTCGCTTTGCAGCCCATGGTTAACAGAGAAACATGTCTAACGCGACAGAATGCCATTCAACCTATGTATGCGTGAATTGCGGCCAAAGGCTTAAGCAGCTGTACAAGAAGTACAGCAATACTGTAAAGACCGTTAATTGTGTAAGTATTCAATAAGAGACATCTTAGCCCACTTCCAGGATTCCCTCCGAAGATCGTATGTCGTATTTTGTTTATTTGTTTATAATTTAACTTAACTAAAAAATATCATTATATGAATTCAATTGCAGGATGAGTGCCATAAGGTGGCTGACAAGTATATCGAGTTTGAACCAGTCATAATCATAGTGGATTCCATGCTACTATCTCAACAGGTCTACCGTCACGCACTATACAACCGAGATTTTAAGGTATTTACATTTATTTTTTAGGGGGTTAATATTTCTTACTTCGTTTCGTAGCTCTTTTGGAAGCTGTCGTTGATGTTGTTGCTTTTAGAATCGCTTACGTTATGGAGAGAGACAAATAAAGACGAGTTTAGAGGAGAAATCGGGCGGAATACGGCGACACAAGAACATGGGTTTTATTTCTGCTGCGCCTACAAGATTAGCGGTTCGTTTTATGTAAACCCTAGTCTTCCATATTACTAAGCAACCATTTTCAGAATTTATTCTATGTACTGCACTGCTGGTGATCACAACCATTGCACTTCGGCCAAAATTGGTTTCTCAAACTGGCGTAAAAGAGTACAGCTGTCAACTGTTGAAAGCAAACATCCTGGCAAACTTTTCCAAATTCTTCTTACTACCCATTATGCTTTGGCGAGAGAATACCACAGAAATTGGAGCGGCAATGCATCGTCATTTTGTTACGGCGCATCATTTGTGCTCACTTGTATTTGTTTATATGGTAGTTAGTCGCTTTCGTGCTCTACAGGCAGCAATGATTGTGCTTCCGATATATGTTATCAAGGAAATTGTGATGCTTTATTTGCTGAAATATATTGAAGACAAATAACCAAAACAAAATCGTTCCAGAGTATACAATTTGGAACAATTTGGCGATTCTTTTTGTGAACAATCAACACGACAAGTATACGTATTTATTTCAAATTGAATCCTATATTTAGTTTCTAAACGTGTATTTTACTTGTAATTCCATTAAAAATAAGTCTTATAAATGT
The DNA here is from genome assembly GCA_963513945.1 of Hydrotaea diabolus. Lineage (NCBI taxonomy): Eukaryota > Metazoa > Arthropoda > Insecta > Diptera > Muscidae > Hydrotaea > Hydrotaea diabolus. The sequence continues at coordinate 651,273 of OY740719.1, read as the reverse complement.
AACTACAATTGTTTCGGTTTAGAATATTTTAAATTTTAAATAAATTTTGTGATCGCTTAACAAATTATTTTACTTTAATATATGTACGTATTTATCCTTTCGAAACACATTGATGGTGGTGATGGAAGTAGTAACGCATAAATTGCGAACTACACGATGTACTACATTTTACTATTGAGATACCTGCGTTTCCCAGCAAAAGTATAAATCGAGCGATAGAACACGTCATGCGGTGTTTGTGTTTATGGTGCTGCAGATATACATATATTAAATTATATTAACTCTCGATTGAAAATTGAAACGTCAAAACAATGAAATAATTATGCATACGTTAATAGATTCGAATCTGTTTCGACGGGATGGAGGATGCATCAAAGAACCATTCGTTCTCAAGTTGAACAAATCGCAAGGTGTGTATGTATATGTAATATTAATCTATTAATGCGTTGCACTCTATTTTGACGCACCGATATATTGCTAGGATTATGATGTTTTGGGGTTTTAATATCGATTCGTGTTATTATATGTATGCGTTAAAAGTATTTTATAACCAACTAAATATTTCGCGGTGTATGGCTTAATGACTAATACATTTCTTACAATAATGGGTGCAGGATGCTTTCATTCACATGTGAAATACTTAAAGACAAGGCCCTGGCATTCACATGGTAACAACGTTTGATGTCTTAATGCTCTAGGATGTCATATTCCATGATGACGAAGAGGAACATGACGAACAGTCATCACTTTCTGGCGTTGCATTAATGTTGTGAGTGGCCGTCGGACCCCATATACGTACAGTGGAGTCATCACTAGCTGAAGCCAGCAGCGAAGGATAAACGGGGTTCCAAGAGACACAGTTAACAGTTTTTGCGTGACCGGACAATTTTGCTAGGGGCTCTTCGCGTTTTATATGCCAAATGCAGACATGCTTATCCTCACTACCACTGGCCACAAAGCTTTCGTTGACTCCGCCAAAACACGAGTGAATGGCGAAATTGCTTTGACGTATGCCTTGAAAGCTACGCAAAAGACATTTGTCCTCAAGGTCCCATAAATGAAGTCCCTGGTTTGAAATGTTAAGCAATGCTAAGCGGTCCGCAGAATTGACCGAAAACGTCATGATGGGATGTGATTCTTTGAGCACATCAAAATCAGTTCTGGGGTTATCAAAGTTGTAGCTAAATATAAAAAATAGATATACGCAATTAATAGGATTACCGAATATTACAAAAATGGCTCGTGTACTCACCCTCGTATACGGTAATGATTATCAGCGGCAAGTATCGTTTTGTTGTCAGATCTGTAGGCCACACTGTTAATACGTACTCCTTCCCACGAATCAAGAACCGTACCCTTAAGATCGCATAGGTAGAACTGCCCTTTCTGTCCTCCACATACAAACCTAGTTCCATCGCGATTGAAGGATCCACACGATAAACTATCCTCCTGATTTATATTATTCATTTTCATCAAGAGGCGGCCATCGTCAACATTGAAAATACAAATTTCAGTAGAGTCATCCGGTCCTCCAACTAAAATCATTTTTGAATCAGGGCTCCAGTTAATGAATGCTACACTCATTTCTGTCTGACTGTCTAAAATCCGACGTTGTTTTAGCTGCAACTTGTATGGATCGACGTCCCAAACGATCACGGCGCCATCCTTGCTTCCAGTGGCCAACTTCAACCCATCGGGTGAAAATTTACAGAACCAAACTTCATCGCAGTGATCTGACAGAATTTGAATGGTCTGCAGAGGAAATCCGTCTGTGGCGCAATTGTGATCCGTCAGCAGAGATACGTTCTGCAAATTTGTTTCCCACGCCATGTCGTGAAAAAGACAGTTTTGTGTTTGTAGTTCAACGGCTTGTTGTAGCAAAGACCTCAGTCGTCTCGGTGCCATCATAACTGAAGGTGGTAGGAAGGTTTGTAACCGCTCCATAACAAGTGCGCGTGACAGAATGCCTTTGCCCTCCCACTTGGCACGTTGATAAAGATCGTGGTTGTTCGAACACATCATGTAAGAAGACAATTGGTGGACCCGTGAAATATTATGTTGCAATGGAGTAAGTTCGTTTCGCAAAACATGCAAAGCCTCCAAAGGACAGCCATCATCGAGATTTTCCAGATATTTTTGTTCCAATAATATAAATTTCATTTCGGTAATCGTAGAAGGCTTGCCATTGTCTATAAGAGGCTCCAGTTCCTGTAAATTTAATACAAATAAAGAATAATTTATATTGCGTTAAAATCAACACGTTATGAAACTATTCAAACGTTACGAGATTTAAGAACGTACGAAATTTTTCTGCATCTGATTTTGTTATTCATTCCATACTAAGCCCAACAAGCTATTTAGCAACCAGAGAAACTGGTCGCGGTGGGATTAACAGTGTTCGTGGCTATCACGCAAGAACCACAGGCTCATACCCGTGCAAGACACCTGCAGCTGTTAACCTTGTAGTGTTGGTGTTCTTTTGAAAACAACACCTTTAGAAAATTTCTGTATGTATGCAGTGGCATTCGCAGCCGGATTGAAAATGTTCCCGATCAGAGATACGATCACAGTAAATTTACTGACAGAACCGTTTAGTGAATATCTTTTAGTAATTCACTAAACGGTTTCCAAAGGGAATAATTGGAAAATTGTGACGGCTTCTTACAGAACTCGGCTTCTGCTACAAAGCGAGATTCGGCCTCGATTCGGTATTCGATGGTAAAGACGAAATAACTGACTGTCAACGAGAAAATGTTGGTTTAAAACAGCTGATTATGAGCTTAAAGTTAAGATTGCATCAGAAAACAATTTCCAAGCCTGCTAAAAAGCAGATTCATCGAATGGTGGCGTCTTTAAACTCTCAGTGAGATAAACATAAATCGACTACACTTAATAATTGCCCTCGGCCATAGGAAACTTACTTACTTAATTCCTGCAATCTTAAAGTTAAGATTGCATCAGAAAACAATTTCCAAGCCTGCTAAAAAGCAGATTCATCGAATGGTGGCGTCTTTAAACTCTCAGTGAGATAAACATAAATCGACTACACTTAATAATTGCCCTCGGCCATAGGAAACTTACTTACTTAATTCCACCAGAACCACTAAAAAACAAAGCGAGCTGTACACGATATAATTCTTGTACTTACGGACCAAACAGCCAAAGCAAGCTGTATACGATTATGGTTTATAGACATACGCTGTTTCTTATTGTTAATGAGAGCAATCGGCAAAGAGCTAGAAGTTTAATTTTAAGGGATTTAAAATACCTGGGTCTCAACTGGGCGTCGTTGGCGATGATGGACTTAATACTTTAAAACGGTTGTTGTATTAATTAACTACCACTTCGCAAAAAAAACGGCTGTAGGGTAAGAAACGTTTTTAAATGTGCTTTAAAATAGGCCTTGCACAGTAAAATTTTAAGAGTCTACGGGACCTAGAAGCATAGACCAAACGGCCTTAATGGCGAAATCAATCAAACAAAATCTAATATTATCATGTGGGCAATTAAAGCTAAATTTACTATTAACTTTAAGAAATTGGCTAAGATTGGGGGTCTGTAACCCTAGGGCACAATTTAAAATTACCTTTATGTTTAAAACAAGTCAACAATAGTAATTATGGTGGAAAGGGTAAGAACGTCTAACAATTTTTCAGCGGTGAGTTTTCACCTCTTAAATGCCGGCGACTTTACGAGTACGAGATTTATATCTAAGCCATGTAAAACCTTCTCTATAAAATGCATTAGCCGTTCGGAGTCGGCGTTTTAGAGTAGGTCCCGCTCAGTGAGTAAAAGAATTATATTTTTAACATTTTCAAAAGTGCTTTAAATTATGCCTTGGGCACTAAAATTGTGAGAGTCCATGATAACTAGAAGCATAGACCAAACGGCCTTTATGGCGAAATCAATCAAACAAAATCTAATATGATCATGAGGGCAATTAAAGCTAAATTTACTAGAGAATATTTTAATGCAATACACAAAATTTGACAAAACTTTTGAAAAAGAAGCTCCGTTAAAAACCAATTTTTTAAGAGAAATGTCAAGAAATTTCTTTTTTTAACTGCAAAGGATTTGGTCACATACCTAGAATCTACCCGAACTGAGAAAGGATTCAAAACACAGCTAATGGTAAACATAAAGACAGGAGGTCGGAACTGTTATTTGCATCTTGTGGATGTGTTGGAAAATGTGCTAAGGCAGCAAATACTCGTACGTTGGAATCAATATAGAATGTAGACAGAGGCGCTAATAATCACATGACGAATGAAAAAAGCTATATGTACAACATTACGATGGTCTCAAACAAAAAGGTGATTGTTGCAGACAAAAACGAGTTGCTAGTGGAATGTATTGGTAATATCGACATCAGCGTTGGCAAATCAAATGCAGAAACTGTAACGGTCCAGAATGTCGAATATTTAATAATTTTTAAAAGGTTTTGATTGCCCCCCGTTGGTTCATATGCCTTAAGAATGAAGAAGCAAATTAGAATCAAAGTCTACGGAATGTATCTTGGTTAGATACAGCGCGGAAAGCAAGGCGTACTGTTTGTTTAATCCACGGGATAATAATGTAATGGTAAGTCGTGACGTGGTATTTGTAGAAAATGGCAGAGTGAGTTTGAATACTAGTCAGAAACAAGATTTATAGTACCCTGACGTGTTGGAATACGATGTCAATTCAAAGGAGAGGGTGTGTGAAGATGAATCGACATCGGAGTTAAATGATGGCAATAACACTTGAACATGAGCTGAGTATAAATAATGAAATATTAGTTCCAGTTGGGCTTCAACCGGCAGATTCCGATACCGATAGTGAATACGTGGATGCGGACTAGACTTCTGAAAATATATCTGAAAGTACTAATACTGAGACTACACATACCAATAGACGGCGGCGTAAGCAGATCGGAGCGATAGCTAATCGAAATCAACAATAAATTGCCATGCGAGAAGAATATGATTTATTGATTGACAACAAAACCTGGGTACTGGCTTCCTCCTGGCGAAAAGGCAATACAATGCAAGTGGGTCTTTAAGGCGAAACAAGATGACAAATGTTCTCGTAATCTAAAACGATGGAAAGCAAAACTTGTGGCTAAAGGGTTTCCTAGCGAGTTGGAATAGATTTTAATGAAACTTTTACTCATGATGGCATTAGATGCACAGCAGGGCATGTTCATGCATCAGATGGATGCAGTTAGCACATATTTAAATGGAAATCTGAAGGAAAGCATATATATTCGTCGGCCCGAAAGTTTCAATGACGGATCAGAAAAGTTGTGCAAACTCGTAAAATTGATGTATGGTTTGATAGAATCAGGCCGTGTTTGGAACGTGTTTGGAAACAATAGACAAAGAAATTCAAATTACGGGACTAGTACGAGGAGATGTTGACCAGTGTTTTTACCACAAAATAAGCGAAAAGGAAAAGCTATATGTCGCAATATACGCCGATAATGTACTTATCTTTTCCGACAATACGAAAACATTAAATTTTGTAAAGAAGAAGTTGTCTCAGAAGTTGAGAATGAAGGTTTTGGCCGAAGTTTAACTGTCTCGGAATAAAAATGAAATCAAGATAGATCAATCCAAGTACATATCAGATATTCCGTCTCGTTTTGAAATTATCGACTGTAATCCAACATAAACCCCTACGGACTACAATCATTATCGACAAGTAACATACCAACAGATGCTGTAGAAAAAGCACGAACGTCAAAGATTCATTACATGCAAGCGATTGTTTGCTTGCTGTTCGCCGCACAAATATCAAGGCCCGATATTTGCTATGCAAAAAACTTGTTAAGTCGTTTCAGTATCAATCCCGGACGAGCTCATTGGGAAGTTGTTAAGCGTGTGATGCGATTTCTGAAGGGAACCATTGATAAAGGATTGATACACGAAAGAAACCCAGGAAAAAATAAAATTTGATATTGCGATGTCGATCGGGCTGCTAATATGGACGACCGACAGTCTATTAGTGGTTATGTCTTTATTTTTCAATCAGCCGCAATATCCTGGACAATCCCGGACGAGCTCATTGCGAAGCTGTTAAGCGTGTGATGCGATATCTGAAGGGAACCATTGATAAAGGATTGATACACGAAAGAAACCCAGGAAAAAATAAAATTTGATATTGCGATGCCGATCGGGCTGGTAATATAGACGAACGACAGTCTATTAGTGGTTATGTCTTTATTTTTCAATCAGCCGCAATATCTTGGACAACAAAAAAGCAAAAAACGGTGGCATTATCATCAACGAAAGCCGAATTTATATCCATAACCGCAGCAATACAGGAGTCAGTCTGGTTAAAGCAAATTGAAGCTGAATTAAATTCAGAATGTGGAAGAAGTATGGTATAGTTCTGTGACTCTCTTATGATTCTTAAATTTCCGATAGATGTGTGTTGCAAACATTTTGACATCGGTATACTGTATGCTATTGAAGGCAATAGAAGGGAGATTTTTGACTATTCGCATCCGAAAACCTTTAGTCCAAAGCTGTTTAAAATTAATTAAACATTGGGCAATATTTTCTTACCATTTTTTATGTACATTCTCTCGCAGGATCGTAGGTGCGTAATTAATAGCGTTGTTTGCGAACGGAAAAGCCATAGAGAGCACCTGGTTGTTGTTCTGGTAGAGAATTTTTCATTGACAGAAGCGAAATCTAAATCGTCTATAAGGTTTGTTCGGAAATATAATGTCCTGCAAGGACAATATATTTGTTTACTAAAATGTTGTTAGCTGGCCGAATATACGTTCGCAATCTCAATTTAAGTATCTTTAGAATAAACCTAACTGCTTATGACCTCTAGGAATGGATTGAAAAGGTGTCAGCCTATATATGACATCTCACTGGATTATAAAAGCGAGTCCCCCACCGTGGTCCTTATCATGGCTAAGTATGTATGGTTTAATTTCCGGAGGACAAAAGTAAACAATAAGGGGAGAGCATTGATACTTTGAGCGCAGCTAAGAGGATGAAGTAGTCAAGCATAAATTTTGTGATTTCAACGATCTCGTTTTCTAAAACATTAAAATGAAATTTATTCGAAACGAGGCTGTCACTATGCTGTTGCCGGTGCAGATGGTGTCTTTGCGTGGACAGAGAATGGAATTTCTTAGTGGAGTGGGTGCCTACTACTACTAGTTTGGATACTAGTAGAATTACTACTGGGTTGACAACTTGTTGGATGATTGCTTGTCTAAGTAGGTACTGGAGGAATTGCTAGTAAGGATACTAGTTGTTAATGTAGCATGCGGCCAGAAAGCCTTTACTCCAGTCCCTGTAAAAACGCACGTTGGAACTCGTACATCTCCTCATGTTGCACCAATTTAATATTTAAAATATTGTTTTTGCCTTTTCAAATCGTATACACACTTTATCATGTTGTACGCAGGTTGGTACTCGTACATCTCCTCATGTGGCATCAATTTAATATTTAAAATATTGTTTTTGCCGTTTCAAATCGTATACACACTTTTTCATGTTGGTACACCTACTAATCACCTGTCATGTGACTCAATATTGAAACTGATTTCTTGAAAAGTAAAGTACTAACAACTAGCTCTTTACGTATTCACATTGACAGTGGACCTATGTGGAAGAAGCACGAAGGCGTGGTTCAATTGGCCCAAAAAAATATTCATATTTTACACTATAATAGTTCAGTTGACTTAGGTTAAGTCAAACTGACGAGTAGGTACATTTCTTCCAATTTATGTAAAAAAAAATCTTGTTTTTAAAAATGATGGGTTTTGGCTCACCTTTAGGTCTGCGTCTGCCTTGCTCCACTCGCCAGATAGGACATGTTCACGAAATTTCGTTGCAGATGGATGTTCCAAATAACAGCCGGACTCAGACATTAGAGTGTTCACAGATTTTTCAAGTCCCAAGTCTTGCAAATATTGACCAATGAGTCGTATAATTTCTTGATTTGATTTTCCTAGCCAAGAAATAGTGTTATTCGTCGCGTCATGATTGTTAGGATCCTCACGATTGTTTGAGGGCTCTCTGGCATCGTTATTATTGTTACTGTTGGCAGTGAATCCATTATGTTTAGAATCGTGTCCATTGGAGGTTAACGAATTGTTAACGTTTGACGATCCTGCGACGGAGGCGTCGCTTCCACGGCTACTACTGCCGGCAACTGTATTTAAGTTTGGCATTGTTGATGTTTCTATCGCAGATGCAACAAATGAAGATGCTGTACTTGATGGAGACGTGGAAGGATTCAACGCCGAGTTATCCATATTTGATTTCGATTCTTTCTCTGTAGCCCCGATTTTAGTATGATGGTGTTGTTGTCTAATTTTTGTATTCTCTTGAGTGTTTTCTTTGTTATTTCTGTTATTGTTGGGACTCTGATTTGCTGAATCACCTTTGGTCACTTTTTCGCGAATATTTTGATTTCGTATACGTTCTTGTTGTGCGGCGGCTCTCGAAGTAGTCGCTGTTTCTGTGTCTGTCGTTGAAATTGAACTGAGGGTCACACTACTATTGTTTATACCAGTCAAGCTTTCCGTCAATGTCGTCGTTAAGTTCGTTGCTGCTGCTGCGGTTGATGATGTGGCACCTCCTGCTGCTGAACGTCGTCCTTTCTTGCGCGGCGGCTGGTCCTCCTCAGAAGAGGCACCAGTTGCAGCAGCTTTTTTGTTATTTCTATCAATTTTGAGTCTCTTTATAAAACCTTAAAGACAACAGCTTCTCGCCTTCCGTTTCACGCTGTGCCTTTCTCTATCTCTCTCGTTTATTAGACGGGGGCTCTGTGTCTCTTTGTTTGTTACTCTACAACAACTTTCAATGGAAAATCCTAAAAAATATTTTATATTAGGAAAATACGAATAATAAAAACAAGATAAATGATGGCAGTACTACTAAACACTAACAGCTGATTCATTATTCTAGCTCTAACCTTAAGATATCAGGAGGAGAATGAATATAAACACAATACACAATTCGACAATTCGATTATTCGGGGTTCGTGGCAAAACACGAATTATGAAAAATGAAAAAGTACGTTCACACACAATATTTTTATTTTTACACAAATAAAATGCTTACCTTTTCTTTTTATGTAATCAATTTTTATAATTTCCAAAAAAAAATAGCAATTTAATATTGAGGAATTTTATTCCGTAATTGCAGCAACTTTTAGCTGTTTTATATTTTCTTTTTTCACTTTGTAATATTTTTTTTATATGCTGCGCTTTTAAAACTCATCTTCATCCTTGGTCATTGCTTTTTCTTGTCTCTTATTATGATTTCAATTGCTGCATTTACAAACAAACACATTAAATTTTTCGAAAAAATACTTTTTGGGGTTTTAGTTTTTAGTTTGCTCCTACTTAAAAGTCAAACGTTGATAAAACAAAGAACCCCCACTCAGAGACACAAGCTAGCCGATTCTCAGCCGACCAGCCGCCGCCGCCGGTTATTTTTCTTTAAGTCGCGCCGTCGCCGATTTTGACGACTTAGGTAGGTCAGAAATGAGCGGCCGATTTAATAAAAAATGCCACATAATTCTTTTAAATTAAAAAACTTACATTCTTAACATTGGTCTCAATGCATTTTTTTTATTTTTACACAAAATAAAATACCTGTTCTTTTTATTTAATCAATTCTTATAATTTCCAAAAAAGAGCAATTTAATAGCATGGTTTTTTACTAAAGAGCCAATTGATACTTTAATATCATTTTTATAGCTCTTACTGTGTCAATCTCTTGAAAGTGGATCAATAAAGATGTGAAAATGTTCCCAACACAAGGACAGAGCCGTGCCACATCCCCTTTAGAAATAGATTTTATAGCCAAAGAAATGGAACGTTGGTTATAATATTTGAACAAAATGAAATCAATAACTAGCAAATTATTATGTCAATATTGCACAAAGGGTGTGGCACCACCTACTTAACTTAGAACTTTGAAAGATCATTTCTAAGGCACTAATACTGATATAACGATAGTATTTTGTAATGTCTGTCCGTCTGCCGTTGAACTAAAGCTCGTAATCAAACTACAGGTCACAACTGTTGTCCAATCTTCGTGGAATTTAGCAGAATAACGTGTTTGGACCAAGGACTGACGTTTTTGAAATTTAAGACAATTTAGATCCCACGCATATGTTAAACCTATTTTATATTTTTAGATCTAGAAGCCGCATTCTACATCCACTCGCAATTAATTAACAGATGTTATTTAAAGTGAAGAAAATCGGTTTAGATATCTTCCTCACATATATCTTGAACCAATTTTATGTATATACTCTAGAAGCCATATAATAAATCCAATCTTTATCCAATTTGACACAGTTAATTACGACTGATCAATTCACACCTAAGATATAAATGAGTCATATCGGTCCATCTTTTAATACTGTCCCAGTACTGAGGTCCCTCCAGATTTTACATACAACTACTCGAAAACGCTCATTTCAAATACGACTATTGTTAAGGAAACTGCCAATCTTGGTCCAATTTGGAACGTACAGACCCTTTATTTCATATATTCGCACACAAGTGGGGACTATGAAGAGGAGATGTTAATGAAATCCTCACAAAGTTTCATTTTCGTTCATTATATTTCCAATTTTGATGCGAATCCGAGTTACCACATATTAAAACGGATCTGATCAAATTTCGTACAGGCTAGTCGAGTCTATAAAAAAGCAAATCAAAACGCCGGTTAGTTCTGCGAAGCCAAACCATATTTACCCTCCGTGGCTTTGTTACAGCCGTCTTTAAAATAACTTCATACATATTTCGATTTGTAGTAAAATTTGATTTATTTTTAGTACCCATATGTCCATATTAACTATTGATCGCCCGTTTTGACTAGAAAAGAAGAACCCGAGAAATCTGACGTTGGTATGGGCTTGCCTCCTTCGACTAAATCGACAAATGTTGAAAAAAAAACTTATGCCTTGTTACTTAGTCCCATAAAGGATAACTTTTTTTTAACCCTGGCCCTATTTCCCATATTAACATTCTCAAACAGCGTATGACCATAACCCATCATTATCCCAAATTTCAGGATCTTAGGTTAATGCGTGGACCCCGGACGTACATGTTTTGCTATTAGACACGAACGTACATGTCAGATCGTCTTAGAATTTGAAAAGGCCAATAATAAATAAAGACTAAATGGCGTATACAATACACATTTAAGAACCATTTTTTAGAATTTTATTGTGAGGAAGAGTAGTTTAAAACATGCATGCAAAATTTACGTTAAGTTCATGATAATACAGTGTCGGCATAGAATAACTTTGCCGTACCTGTCACTCTTATTTAATTCCTTTTTGACTTTCAGAAAAGCCGATTTGGCCGGATTTCGCAGATATGTATATCAAAACTTCCGTGGTAAAATAAACTCACAACGTCCTCATTTAAATGCGTGTGCTGTTCGCAGCTATCAACAATTTTGTTCATGATATTAAAATTATCTTTTTACCTATTGAACATTTTTATATATAGATACTTTGTTATATCCGTTTAAGTACCTAGACTCGACAGCTATCAAGTATTCGTCTCTATCCAGGCAACAACTGCGTGGACAAGATTAGCTCTGTTCGTTTACGGATGACTTGTCTGTTTCAAATTTTCTACCTAGGACCATGGTACAATAAAGAAGGTAAAGTTATGCTAACAGCTGAATTCAAATTTGTTCTCGTAGTATTTTAAATTTTCAAATTTGGAATTTCACTATGATAATTGTCGAAGTTTATAATGTACAAATTTTGTATCAAACATTTACAATTATCATCAAACATTCACAAAAATTTGTTTTTGGCATTCTTTTTCAAGTGACTTTGACAATCTAGCGAACTTTTGGTGTTGTTGTCGGGCTAGCGCCAATACCATGGCCTATACCTTGTTTATTGTATCGTGCTTACAACTTGTTCGGATTTACCAATTTTATTGCACCTTTCAAACTTATAAAGTTTGCTTGGCGATTTCCTAGTGTCAAATATTTAAATAGCCTCAGAGTTACTCTGAATTTTGACTGCGAAACAAATAATGGCTTCTGTGTTTTTTGTTATTGCGTTGGTTGGCAAAGATATTGCAGTTTAAATAGACTTTATTGCCACTTTTTATGTTGAATTTGTTTGTGGGTACGGAATTTTGACTTAATTTGATAATCGAACGTTGAAATATAATAAAGTAATAAATTGAACATGTTTCACTAATAACCTAGAACATTTTTGTAAAAACGTGGAAATGTGTTTTAACTATGTACGAGTATATGCTTGAGTATGTTTTAATATTAACACGTACGCGTACATTAGTTAAAAAATCCCGGATGTATCCTCTTGAAAAATTTTAAAATTTTGTTTTGTTTCGCAAAAGAAGTATGTATTGCATTAGTGTTGCAGATTTTGAAAATTTTCGGCCACTGATTGACGAAAATAAGAACTTGATGCGTATATGCATACATATGTCAAACATAGGTATGCGTGTGCCAAAAATTGGTCTCTAGAATAAGCCAAATTTCATTTATTTCTTTTTATAAAAAACCTTGATAAGCAATTGATTTATTTTTTTAGTTTGTTGAATGCGCTTTTTATTTTTATTTGTGAGTTTGTTCAAATTTAAAGTTTTAAGTAAAATTGTTAAATATAAGGTTGTTTGAACCAGAAATCGTCATTTGGGTTATGCGGTTAGAAAGCGGGTGTCTTAAGTCGCTAAACAAACGGGTATGATCTACCGCACTTATTTTTCCAACAAAGAACAAGCACATCTGCACAAGCTGGGATAAGTGAAACTATTAATTAACACAAACTGAATGTGCAAAGAAATTTTACACATTTTTGCAAAGCAATAGTGTTATATTTCATCGATTGTTTTTTAACAATTCTTAATTTTTTTGTCTGCTCTAGTCGAATTTGCTGATGAAACCTTTTGTTTTACACTTATCTTTCGTGTATACAAAAAAACAACGTTGCCAGATTACATGTTGCAAACTAACTAGGTAATTAAGCTAGTTAGCTTAAAAACACAGCAGTTCTACGTCTATTTCAAAAAAAAATTATTAAATGATGTATCCGGTATGTGATCGAAACCGATCGATTTAAATCGTTAGCGATTTTTCACTTTAATTTTGAATGAATCGTAATATGATGGATTTCAGATGATTGATTTTACTGCTTAATATGGATGTAATTTTTAGGTATGAGTCATTTGTAGGCGATTATTGGTTTTTATGTAATATGTTCGTGTCAAGCAAAAATCAAAAGAAAACTGCAAATCTGATGGCTGTTAGCTATTCGACTTGTTACTAAAAACAACATTCCGATTCGAGCATGAAGCCGATAAAATCCGTTTCTCTCACGCTAATGTTAATTATTTGTCGATTTGAACTCGAGCAACAATCCGATTCCACAACAACGCAGTATGTTTACAGTCAAAATTAACATCGCGTTTTTCACTACCAGTTAAGCAGTCGCTAAAAACACTAACATACTCCTGGGTAAATAGATCTACTGATCAAATATCCCGTAGTAATCTGTTCATTTTAATAACGAACATTAAGCCGATACCAAAGTTACAATGCAATAAGTAGTATTTAATAGCTCAACATACTTTACTGATTATTTTTACCGTTTTCCTGCTTTTAACAAAACAGATCTTAAGTTTGCCAGAAAACTGTCATACGCTTAGTATACCTCCATTGAATCGTTCAACGATACAGTAGATATTTAATTTGTAATATGTCATGTATTCAAAAAATAATAAAACAAGAGTTTTGTCACAACTAAGTTTCGTCGATTAAACACATTGATGTCCTGAATGTTGATATTTACCTTTTTGAATAACTCAACATCATTTTAATGTGCACACATTAAGGTACAGTTTATCAGAAATAGTCAGGGCCACATATTGTATTAAATTCAATCTGCCATATCAACTCGGATTTCAAACTTTTTTCAGACACTTGAACAAATTTGTATATATATGTACTTTATAACTTATGATGAGATTAGAGAGTTACAACGGTAGTAATGTATATTTATTAAATAATACAGTTAATTACATGTACACTTCGTTATTAGGTCAGTGGAAATTAACTTCTTGTCTCTTAGATACTTTTCATTTAAAATGAAACTGAATTAATGATAATACGATAATTTGTCGTAAAATTATCTATATTTTTATAATAAAAACTAATCTAATTTGATTATATTATATGGATTTAGATATAAATGATGGGTATACAAGTGGTTGAAACTCGTTTGCGCAATATCTTAATAAGATAAACAAAGGCTATTATGTTCATATCGCTTTAATAAAGTGAAGCAAACTTAACAAGTTGTATTAAACAAATAAAAATGCCAATTTATATTTTTCGTATTAAATTTTCTAAAAAAAAAACAATTTTTAAAAGAAATAGTCCATTTTTTACAAAAGTCATCCTCGGATCAATGAAATTCTTTAAATCCATACTATCAAGTGTTTGCCCAACATGAAGATAAATATTTTTGGTAACTACAAAGGGGATCAATTCGATAAGAACATTTTCGCTCCTTTCCGGTTTGGCACACCTGCGACTGCGGAAACCAAACCACTAACGATAGGAAATTAATTGCAAAACATCCCTTTCTTTGATGTGACATTAACAAACTGTATTTTACACTATCGACATAGTGTATATGCTGTATTGTCGTTTGATGAGAACTATTCAATTTGTGTTTCTTCATTAAAAGATATTAATTAAAATATGGAAAATAAAAATCTTTTGAGTTTTTAAAAAGAAAATAAGTTCAATAAATAAAACCTTGATTAAGAAAAGAAGAACTTTGAAATAGTTTTCACCATACATAAAAGTTTTAAAATGAACAAAAATGTGTATTTTACACTAAAAATAAACCAGGTTTGCAAATTCTATCGCCTATCTATCTATCGATATACGTTGCTATTTATGTTACCCCATGTTTCCGGTTCTATTGGAGTTTTTATGTGTTCCAAATTATTTGAAAGCTGTTGCTGCTAGGCTTCTGCAATCGCTGATGAATGTGATCCAGATTGATGTTGTTGTTGCTGTTGCTGATGTTGTTTTCGTCGTTTTTTACTCCACATTTCATGGCAATCTTGCCATGTTGGCAAAGTAGGGGCAGGCATCCTAAATTAAAAAAATAATATATCAAGAATTGCATTTAAAAACATTTAGAAATAAATTGAATCAAATAATACATTTTTCTTAAAGTTTATTAGTGGTTAATTTGCCAGTTCTAATCTCTTTGACGAGTTGGTGATGTTATTTTGTTTTCGAACACTATCTACTTATATAAGCACATTCTTAGGAAGTGAATATTGTTCCAAATTCACCTCCACTCTATACACTTTTTGTATAAGTATATGCTTGTACGTTAAGTTAAGTTGAATTCTTGTGAACACAGTGAATTAAAAGTTAGTCAGAAGACAATAGTTAAAAAGACTGTGGTGTAAACTATGTGGATATAATCCATCTCTCACTGTGATTTGTTCTTTACAATTACATAGTTCTCTTAAACATTGTGAGCTGTGTACGACCAAACTCCAAATGGAAAAATGTTAATGTTAATTAATAAAAAGGTTAAAAGCAGGTGATACCCAACGTACGCAAATGTTCAAATGTTTGGCAACAATTTAGAAAACATGCAGATGTTTAAAGATATTATTTCATTTTTTTATCGAGATTATTTCAATTTACATTTAAAACAGTTGGCAAAGTAAAATTTGCAAACATAATTTGTTTACTGAAAATAAGATAGGTTTGAACATGGAATTCGAAATGAAAACAACATCAGAAAGATTATCGCAATCTTACCACTTTGGAAATCGCTTCTGGATTTCGTGGTGTGCGGTTGATCGCAATACTTTTTTTTCTTTCCATATAAAATGGCTCATTTTGTATTGTATCGAATAGCCAACCAAAGCAGATTAACCGAATAGAGTTAAAAACGCGTGAACATGCTCGTATACAAAAAGTCATAAATGGTTATGATTTTTTAAAGGGTTTATAAATAATTATTTCAGTTATCTATATATTGATGTTAATTAACGACTGCTATCCCGCTTAGTACCAAGGTTAAAATCTACTAACTTTTATAGAAAAAAGCAGCGAAATAGTGGAAACGTTCTACATATTAATGCGAAATACCGCCTTAAAGAATACTGCCCCGCTTAGTACCAAGGTACTAATCTAATAACATTTATAGTGCCAAATTGGACCAAAAGTTAATTTGGAGTCCGTCAGTTAGTGGAATTGGTTGGAAGGCTTTAGAGGGTTTTGACCCAAACCCGATCAATGAATATACAATTGAACACTTTTAATCAGTTTGTTATACCAGATGTGATTTAGCGTTAAAGCAAACATTTCGAGCTAAGTATATGTATAGTGTATAGTAAAAGACAACATACTCTTCAGGTTTGACATTCTTCAGCCAGAGTGATTTAAGCGCATCTTCTGCTGTTACGCGTTTCTCGGGATCAAGTTCCAACATTCTGTCGAGCAAGTCCAATGCAGGTGTCGGCATGAATTCAAAGTCCTCTCGTAGTCTTCTTCTATATGTTCTTTTTTGTCTTAAAGTGTGGAAAAGTGGCAACTTTATGACGTTGGGCCATACAGCGGGTACAGGTGATCCGCATACTTTTGAAATGTTTTCTAATAACGCCATTTCGTAGTTACCCTGGAACAGTGGTCTTTTTAAAAAAAGTTCACCTAGTATACAACCGCAAGACCACACATCAATAGCTGGACCATAACGTTCTTCACCCAACAATAGCTCTGGAGGACGATACCACAACGTTATAACTTTGTTTGTATAAGGGCGATCACGATCTTCCGCATTGTACAGGCGTGCCAGTCCAAAATCCGCAAGTTTTACTTGACCCCTAAAGTAAACAATTTAATATAAGTTATATGGTATATTAAGCATGCGGAAATAATTTACTTGTTATTCATTAAAATATTGGAGCACTTAATGTCCCTGTGGAGGAAATTTTTCTTGTGACAGTAATTAAGACCGTCCAGCAGCTGCTTCATGATACTTGCATTGTTTTCATCATTAAAATCTACCATTCCAGACTCCAATAATCCCATTAAATCGTGGTCCATATACTCAAAGACTAAATAGAATGAACCCTTATCTTTCCGGAATTCAAGGGCATCCTGTTTGTCAGTTACAACCTCGTGTAAGTTAACTATTTTTGGGTGGTTGAGCTGACGCAATATTTTAATTTCGCGTACTGCAGTAATAGGAAATCCTTCCTTCTCATGATCCATTCGAACCTTTTTAAGAGCAACCATTTCGTTTGTATGATGGTCGCGAGCCTTGTACACCTGGCCATAAGTTCCCTCTCCAATCTGGGCAATCATTTCAAAAACGTCGACACAGCGTTCACCCCAATCTCGAACGTTATTACGCGAATCTCTCCGATTGAGGATTACAGGACGTTTTCGTTTTGTGTCACTTGCGTTTTTGGCTGATTTATCCAGTCTACCACCACCGCCGCTTGCACTGTTACTAATGTTATCGAAGTCTTCAGGGCTATTTATAAGTTCATCGTCACCACTGAGATCTTCACCCCCAGGTACCATAGGAGGCATTGGTAAATTTAGAAGGCTTTTATTTGTATTTGCCACAGCCGTAGAAGGCAAAGACGCCGCTTTTTTTGATGTTGAAGACTGCAGAAGCTTAATGGATGGCACCTGATGATTAGGAGGTGACGGCGTCGAAGGTATGGCTAAATCCGCCGCGGTTATGCCCGGAGGCATGGGTAGTGCTGTGAGACTCTTGGGTTTGCTAACTTTTGCGGTGATGTCTTGTTCCTTTGGTTGTGTTGATTCTTGATCTTTGTCATCAGTCCCATTTGGACTGACTAATTGTGGCATTGGAATGTTTATTATGTCCACTGCGGCCTTTTTTACACCATTGCTGGCTAACGCTGTACCTCCCGCTTCAATAGTAGTGTTTGCAATTGCTAATGATGTTGATGAGTAATCGTTATCGCCAACTGTTGTTTCGTTATTTGCAGATTTGGTAACATTGCTGTCCATGGATGAACTATTGTCGTTAATTACAAGAGTTCCATTGCTATTGCTGTTTTCCTCCTGTCTTTCAATTATTTCCTAAAAAAATAGAAATTAAAAACATATAATTATATGTAAGTTAGATATTTGTTATAGACAAAGAACAATCACAATGGGCCCTCTATGGGTCACCGAACGGATGTACCGCGTGTCAACTCTTAAGGTACGACACCGGTAGAATTCCTTCTAACTTAACCCAATTTCATTTTAATGTTAGCCTTCTTTGAAATCCGCAAACAAATTTCTTGAACTCGTTGTAGAGATTTAACGGGCGCTTTCACATGAATCTAAAAATTACCGGGTCTCAGACACTGACACTTTTTGTTCCATAAAATGGGTTGTTGTAGCAGCGGGGCCTGCAAATAGACACCTAACACAGCGTCAAGTTACTAATTTCCACTTCCTTATTAGTTTGTTTTGTTCCTCCGACTCTTCGGTGTCTAGTTGCAAATGTCGAGCTACATCGACTGGGTTTGGTCCACATGGATGTTGGTTGTAGCTGAGTCGGTTGTGCAGCACATAGGAACAGGCGAGCTACGTCATGCAGACCATTCACACAAGCGGGGCACGTATTGGGGATGGAATCTATTATTCTTAAGAATAAGAATCCAAAGGGCTATTCCACGGCTACTCCAGTGTCAAAACTACGCTTGTTCCGCGCGGCAGACCACTCTTCGCGCCTGCAATTGGTGGTGTTTTCTAGTTCTGTGGCGTTCATATTGTTCTGGTGGTATAATTTCTTTGTATTCAGTCGCTGATGCCAAATTATAAATTGAAGTTACAAAATTATGCAGCGTGTCTGAACGATAAAAAATTACTATCAAAATTGGTATTCGTTAGTTGTTCTCTAAATGGATGTGGTCAACTCATCTCCCGTAAGAGAACAAACATGATATATCTCTCGAATCAGTGAGCTGTGCACAATAAATCAGCGGCTTCGAAAGGGTATGAATTTTATAGAGACTTTCACAGAAAGTATTTTCACAGAAGAAGAAGGTGCACTGAACAGACATATCGATTGTTGTTCAAATATCGTTAACAGGGACAGAAATAAAGGGTTTTTAATTTATGATTTGTATGCGAGGTACCAAGCGCCTTTGACCAATCCCGCCCACATTTTCAGAAGAGCTTAGAATATGTACACCAAACCATCATACCTAATTTTGTTAAAATATCGTTAACAGGAGCAGAAATAATGGATTTTTAATTTGTGATTTGTATGAAAGGTACCACGCCCACTGGGCCGATTTCATGCAAACTACACATAAACCATCTACAGACCATCCCCAACATACCCTATAATTTTGTACCAATTGTCAGCCTTCTAGTTAAAAAAAAAACAGTTTTGTCACGCCTCCTCCGCCCACAGTCCTTTACTTTTATCCTAAACCTTCGCGCAGCAATTATGAACAAACCTGCAGAAGAAAACATCCAGTTTGCCCCAGTCGTTTTCAAGTTTTAAGCGGTGTAACAAACCACGTTTCATTTATATATATAGATCATTTACATAGTTTAAAGATTATTCTACTCGAAAGCTCGCCTACATTTACGAAATTTCCTAAATAATGAGCTATATTCTGACATGACGATAAGAGTTTTAGTTTTACTCTTTGCCGCTTATAAGAGCTAATTAACTTATTTCAACGTTTATAGCTCATGTACCCTCTTTTGACGATAAATGATACGACATATTATGTATCTTACAACACCTTTTGAGAAAAACCGTTCTGATCACTCACATTGAGCGTTTTCCATTAAAAAATTATAAATCGGACTGAAATAAAATACATATGCACATTTTTTCGATTAAAAAAAATCTTGAAAAGAGTGAACTAGCTCTATATAATAGCTTAAACTACGTTATGGTATTTTATTTGAATCAACGTAACATACAGGCATACTGATGCGGATTAATTGTATCCATATCTAACCCTAAGTTCTGGAAGAATTTTTATAAATCAGAAAAATCGACATACCTGCAGAGCTTTTTGTCGCTTATGCTTGTCTTTTACCAGCTCGGCAAACAGACTTGTTTCACTTATTTTCTTGCTGTAGTCTATACGTTTTTGTTTTAGATCACGTGGCGTACTTGGAGGTGATTTTGACCGTGATCGACTTCGCGATAAGCTGACAGGAGAATGGCTTGAACGAGATCTTCGGTATCTTGAAGAAGAACGACGAGTGCGGTAGTAATGGTGTGCACCACTAGCAGGAGAAGTAATGGGAGATTCAGCATATCGCGAAGGTCTTGGCGAACGCGATCGTGAAGCATAACGATCGCCGCGTTTTACTGATCTTGAACGTACAGGTGATGGGGATGTAGGATACTTGTACTTATAAGTGTTTGTCCGGTACGTTGAAGACTGAGTAGGCGACTGTCTACCTTTTGCCATTGACAAACTAGGACTCCTGTAATGTATAATATATATAGACATATATGAATTACTACTTATGCATACACACTTGAATATTTTACCTGGTAAAGCGTCTACTGTAACGATCATATTCATTGACTCTTTTGCTGCTGGAGCTGCTTCTTTTGTGGTGACTCTGTTCGTAATACGAAGTCGAAGTGCGACCTTCATGTATTTTTCGTTTTTTGTGTGGAGGTGTAGACGGCTGATGATGGTAGTAACGGTCAGATTCTTTGTATTTGTGGCTATCTGAACTAACAGCAGCAGATTGCCGTTGATGGTAGTGAATACTGCCCGAATTGACAGACGTGTCGCGTCCATGGTTATGGTGGTGATGTCGATGGTCATCCTTGACTGGGCTAACAACGTAACGCGCACTTCGCGAATCACGACTTGCAATCGAGCTAGTGGTTGCATATAATGGAGGGGTATGTGGAGAATGAGCGCTTGGGAAACGGCTCTTGTTACCAGAAGAACGCGTTGGTGTACGGTGGCGCGAACTACTAATTCTATTAGGTACAGTTACCTGCAATCCAACAATGTTGTTTGCACCAGACGAAGTGGAAGACACTGTTCCACTGACACCTGCGGTCACCATTTTAGCTGATTCGGAGAAGTAGCTATTGGCACTTCCAGCCGGAGGAGGAGTTTCGGTCGATCGTGGACTGCGTTGTTTTGCAGGGGTGTACGTGGGATCCAAAGGACTTTTAATTGACACTGCACTTACTGGAGGTGGCGTGTAATGTCTTAGTGACACGGACGACTCCAGAACATCGTCCAAATCATTATCTGATATTGATTCAATACTCGAGAACGACTTGGCCCTTTTCTTCTTACGCTTTTTCGACTTACGACTTCGTTTGTGTTTCTTATCTTTTTTACTCTTTTTCCTTTTTTGTCGCTTCATTTCAGCTTCCAATTCGTCCGTATCAATAGTTCCACTTGATAAATACTGCTCCAGACCGACATCCCAATCAGATTCTTCGGCTGGATTCTTCTCTGGTATAAGGACAACTGATGGACTTGATAAGACCGATGATCGCCGATCACTTATTTCGCAAAGGTCTATTTGTTTCTCCGCGTCCTTTTCCATGTCTTTCGATGAGTTATTATGGTCACAAAGATTAACCTTTGTGGTTACATGAACTGGTGATCCTAGAATAATTCGTCGTACATGGTTTGGCGAAAGTTTTGACAGGTTTTCAAAACTTTCCTTTCTTTTATTTCTGAAAGATACAAAATTTTGTTATTATAAACTTCCACATTGCAACTCATTGCCAGATTCACTCGAGACAAAAATCATCATTGTTGTTTTTACTTAATTTTGGAGCGTATGAAATATTCCATTTTCAACACAATTACCTGTAATTTTCCTCGTCACTGCTTATGTTCAAATCTAATCTCACGTCTTGCCGTTGGGATGACAACCGATTTGTCTTACTCAAGCTTTCGTTTTGTCTTTTTTTGGCTGTCGCAGTACCCGGCTCTTCACAGAGAATCAGAGAGTTGTCAGAGCCTATTTCGCCCGCTTCTGGATCCGAGAAGTCTGTAGAACTGACATCAGAGTATTCCACTATATTGGTGGAAGGACCCTTGTTTGCCTTTTGACTTATTCCAGCAAGTCTACCTTCGTCCCCACCAACAATAGCGTGGCAACTGGAGGCTGAATGACGACGTAAGCTGTTGCTTCGACTTTGCGAATTCGATTTATGATGTGTCCTTCGAATTTTCCTCTTTTTCACCTTCTTGTGTTTTTTTTGATGATCATCGACACCTATTTCATTCGCAGAATTAGAATTCATGGCGTACTTTCAGCGGCCCTTTTCCACCTAAGATAAGATTATTATTCTTTTCGCTTGATATTCTTTGCACTTTGTCAATTTAAAACTTAGTTAAAAACTCTCGACATTTTTAGATTGTGCATTGTTGCTCATAATTTGAATACAGCAAATAGGAAATTATGACAATTTATTTTATTTGTGTGTTTTTTCTTTTATTCCGTGTGCCTTAGCGAAGAGAAAATCACTTTATTGAGATTTGAGGTTAGTTAGTTGTCTAAGATTCTAAGCACAATTATGTCGTCGGCGCTTAACGATTTATCCACTTTACATGACAGAATGAATGATTTGAAAGTATGAAAATCGAATATTGGCAGCACTCACGTTATATTGACATTACGATTTCTAAGCCAACAACAGCCAGCTTATAGATTTGTTTATATATTTTTTCTTTTCATGTTTAATGTTAACCCACGAGTACTGCTAAATATCAGAAGGCACCCAACGGTAGCCATTTTGCAGCTTCTTCCAGCTGGTTAGCACGATAACTTCCGAAAGGTGTTACCAATCGTTTTTAAATTTTGCATGTCGCAATATTAGTGCTGTTTTAAGTTAAGCTTCGATAAATACGACTGAATTGATAGTCCAGAAGAACTAGACTCTTCAAAAAAAGTAAAGTCGTAAAATTAAATTTTTTGTAGCCTATACACAAACTGTCGTTCGATTTTTTTTTCTACAAAAAAGAACATTGTTTTAAAATCTCAAATACTTGTATCAAATCAGGATGGGATCCATATCTCACATTAGGCGGTCGCAAAACTTTAGAACTCTTGGTCAGCTTCATATATATATACGTTCATATGAATTAAGCAGAATTCTATTTTATTATATATAAAAATGATTCACTAAATCGACATGACATCGGAACAGAAAAATATGTACGTGTGCCAAAATGATATTGAAACTAAAAAATAATTTTTTAACGCATAGGAACCACAAAAGGCATGCAACTGCCCATCTTTACTTATAGACAACACCTACCTAGTAAAATTAATCCATTCTATGAGGCCGTCCTTCGGGCGATCTATGTAAGTAGTTATTTCACACGATCTTACCGAAAATCAATGAAGAATCTCGAAAAAAAGGAAACTTGGATTCGTAGACACGCCCTCAAACACAAGGTCCCACATAACTTGTAACCGTGTGCATGAACTTCGCTAACTTTGTAAACACCAAAATATTTGTGCAGCGGCTTTGTAAGAGCGTATGAAAAGAGAGGATGAGTGAAAAGGGGGCCTAAATAGGGCATGTCATTTAGGCCCCCTTTTCGCTTAATATCTTTAAAACTGTTCATACAATCTGACTAAAAAATATTTATTAAGAATAGTGTTATAAGGTAAACATAAAATTGAATTCTAGTGCACACCACTTCTGGTACATTTTTACACATATGACCCTGTTCCAGTGCAGATTAGATCGAATATACAAACCTTGTCACGTACTACATAAATTTCGCTTAAATTGTGAATTTCATAGCCTTTGATTTATTGCCTTTGTTTGCGGTCCGAAATAGTAGTTGACACGCCCCATTCTAGTACCTCCCTAGCAAATGTACATATTTGGGTATTATTAATACTATAAATGCGGTTTTACTATAATAAGTAATTAGAAAATGAGTTTTATTTTTTCTATTTCTTGAATTGGTTAAACGTTTAAAGAACAATTGGTACATAATCAACAGAAAAAACACGTGAACAAATTCGACTACAAGCAAGCCAAATAAAACAATATCAAATATTTCCTTTCGATTATTGCCAGACTTCAGTTTTGCGTCCATTGACAGTGCTTATTTTGAATATGAGTAAAAGAAAAAAATAACACTATGACGTCGCTTTGATTTGTAAGCTGCGTAATGTTTCTTTCAATAAAATTTTCAATTTTTTATTGATGGCTGGGGAGCCGCTTTTAAATTAAATTAAAGTACAATTATTTGTAATTTTCCTTTTTATAATTAATATATTTCATCAAACAAAATGATATTTATAAAGAAACCAAAAATATATTTTTTCTGTATTTTTCCTTTCCTTTATCTGACTGGAACGTCAAGCTTTGCCTTAATATTTTTGTCTTCATAAATTATTGCAAAAACACGAGAAACACTTACATTTTCATACTATAAACTTATCGAAACCTTAGGTTTGCCATGATAAACATATACAAATGTATATATGGCTTCCTCTTTATTTCACATAAAAATCGCCATTTTCGGCGTTTTTACATTGAAATATCGTCAATTGGTCCTATTTGAATTTAAAAATCGTCAAAATGTCGATTAATCGTCAGAGTTTCCAGCCCTGCGCAAAGATACTAAAACTAGCGTATTTTAAAATGCAACTATGCATGACAAGGTATGTTCAGTAGTTTGGCGTTCATTAAAAAATACAAACAAAAGTACAGGCAAATCAATATTGTTGTTGGTGGATTACGAAAAAATACTGAAATTATTAATTTTGAGTCCTCTTTATAAATATTGTAGAAGATAGTGAATCCATTACCAATTACGTGAACTGTTTAAAGTAAAAATAATGAAAAATGGATTTACGCAACAATTGGGGCGATAGCATTAATGTAAGTAGAACATGTCCATTTAAAATTGACGCCCGCCAACTACATAATAATTATTTCAGGAATATGAG
Organism: Hydrotaea diabolus; assembly: GCA_963513945.1. Lineage (NCBI taxonomy): Eukaryota > Metazoa > Arthropoda > Insecta > Diptera > Muscidae > Hydrotaea > Hydrotaea diabolus. The sequence continues at coordinate 626,305 of OY740719.1, read as the reverse complement.
GTGCTACATTTGTTGGGTAAAGGTGGATTTGCCAGTGTTTACAAGGCACGATGTCTCAAGAGTCATCAATATGTAGCAATTAAAATGGTAATGTTTTGCTTAAAATTATTTGAATGCTAGTTTTTAGTTGATTTTCTACTAACAGATAGACAAGAAGCTTATTCAGGGTGCTGCCATGGCGAATCGGGTGCGCCAGGAAGTAGAAATACACTCTCGGTTAAAACATCCTTCTGTTCTGGAATTGTACACATTTTTTCAGGATGGCGATTACGTGTACTTGGTACTCGAGCTGGCTCACAACGGAGAACTTCAGAGGTATATGAAGTTGGTAATGAGGCGTGCAATGACTGAGTTTGAAGCAGCCTCCATTCTACAGCAAGTTGTGGCCGGTCTTCTTTATCTGCATTCGCATAACATAATGCACAGAGACATTTCACTGTCAAATTTACTGCTGTCTAAAGACATGCATATTAAAATAGCAGATTTTGGCTTGGCAACGCAGCTAAAACAACCCAATGAACGTCACGTCACCATGTGTGGTACGCCTAACTTCATATCACCCGAAGTTGTTTCACGCACTTCTCATGGTCTTCCGGCTGACGTCTGGGGGCTTGGGTGTATGTTTTACACATTGATAGTGGGTCAGCCGCCGTTTGATACTGATGCTGTGCAGGCCACATTAAACAGAGTTATAGCTTCTGACTACCACATACCATCCTACATATCTTTCGAAGCTAGAAATCTAATTGAGCAACTACTCAGGAAGAAGCCTGATGAGCGTATATCGTTGGAACATGTACTGCAGCATCCGTTTATGATCCGATTTGGTAAGGGACCCACTGCAAATGCTGCCGATAATGCAAATACTGTGGATGATAATCGTAGCACTTTTAGTTGTGACAGTGGGATTATTACTTTTGCATCTAGTAAGTTTGTCTTAATAAATAATCAATAATATCAAATACTACATCAAACCATATTCTTTTGCACAGGTAGTGCTTCCAGTTCTTGTCCGCAGTCTCGGTTATCGGAGCTAACTTCAAAACGACTAATGGTGAACCAATATCATGAACATGGGGCTTTTACTGGAGTTGCTGTACAAAAGTATTTATCAAAGCCAATCAACTCAAAAGTCGAAAGTACTGAAACACATGGGCAATTTCCATCACTTTCCGACGATAAATATAGGGATTGGAGGTCGCCAAATGTGAAAAAGAGTCTTCAACAGTCGCACCCAGATGAGGAAAATATATTTCTGATATCGAATTCTAAGACGTTACCAAAGCATCACGAAAATATGGTTCCTGGTATACCGAGAAGTCGCTGCAACGAGGCAACACCAAAAACTGGAATGATAAATCGAGAGATCGAAGAGCGCTTATCGGTGCCTCCAATAAACACTATACGCCTTCAGCCAACGCGATACAAGACTAAGAACGCTATAATGAGTATTTCAAAACAAGGAGAAGTGGTAATAGAATTTATCAAATATAGATCAAAATATAACACAGATCGTATAACAGATATATGCTGGATATCGAGTGACGGGATGCGTATCATTATATATCAAGCCGATTCGGGTCGTGGATTGCCAATCAATGATCGAGCTCCAGAGATACCATCTACCATTTCTACGGATTGTATTTTCTCTTACAACAGCCTACCCTCCAAATATTTTAAGAAGTATGCATACGCCGCTCGTTTTGTTGACCTTGTGAAAAGTAAGACGCCTAAAGTGACATACTATAGCTCACAAGCAAAATCTGCTTTGATGGAGACCTTGGAGGATTTCGAGACTTGCTTTTATGATGGATCAAAGGTGACAAAATCTCCAAGCGATGGACTTAGAGTATACGATAGGCATGGTCGTCAAATGAATCTAGAAGAGGAAACACAAAGAGTGCAACCACTTATCGAACATCAGGAAGCTTGCTTCGATCACTGCAAAAATATAAGCAATGCCTTAGAAATATCAGATGTGTCTGGTATGCATAGTTTTTTTCCAGTCGTCATTGGACGGCGCCCAACGACTGATATTCAATCGCACCAGCTGACAGCGTATAAACGAGATTACAGTATTCACACATATTCATCTACGCCGAAATCGCAACAAGGTGCTTCTATTAACTTCTCCTTAAGTTCTACTTCGTCCGTTGGATATGACAGTAGCATAAAACAACAGCAGTTTGTAGCATCGCAGCCCAATATTCCTATTCGTCGGATAAATATTCCCGGAATCGGAGTGGCTACCGAGGTAATAATTTAATTAAAATTAATCATATAAGACATTAATTTATCATAAAACAAAATTTAGCTTTCACACGGTGTGATTCAAGTGCAGTTTCAAGATAATTCCCTAATATCTGTGATACCTCCTGCTCAAGGTGGTGGCATTACATATACGCTTAATAGTGGTGTTGCTACGCACTTTGGTCCAAACGACGATCTGCCTTTACAAGTCAGAGATAAGATTTCACATCTGCCCACAATTGAGAGGATGCTTAAACAATGTAGTGCTACCTCGGACTCTGGATCCAAAAACAACTATCGTCCACAGCAACTCGAAATTGGCATTTCCACACCCAAGACCAGCGTTAATACTAATTCTAAGCACCCCATGAAGTTTTTTAGATAACAAATCTCTTGAACGTTACACCTATTTATATAAAACCACATATTTAATGATGACCTAAAATGTCTAACTGTCGTCCCACGCTTGAAGTGTGGACTAGACAGCTGTATATTTTGTTACGCATTTGACTTACGTCGGGTCTTTTAAAAAAAATATTAAGCGTGCACTTATGCCACAACATTTGAAATGTTGCAAATTTGAAAGCGCATTAAATTCAAATTAAAAAATATTAATTGTAAAACAAACAAAATATTTGTAATAGTAGTGGCACATTCTTTAGAAAGATGTCTTTAACTAAGAGAGGATATCAAAATCATAATAGATCAGTTTGAGTACTTACTTTCGATAGTTTTTAAGTATGCAAATATATTTTTTTAAGTTTGATTTCCTACATACAGATTAACATAAACAAAAACGTCACGGTGTTACCAAAAGACTGATCAATTGCGATTTTGTTATTCAGAAATAGTTTTCGACGCTTTCTAAAATCAGCACTTATATTTAGTATGCAGTCAATTTTCCTTCAGTAACATATTTTATTTAGACTTGATTTGTATTATATATTTTAAATACCTTTATAAAGAACAACATATTCGAGCATAATTTCAATCTAATTTATGTATACAATTTTCACGCTCCAGCTGTCAATGTCGCCAAACCATGTTCGGGGTCGAATAATTTACATCCGAAATGAGAAACTTCCCGTTGGCAGCTGTATCAATTTAAAATGTTTTCATACTTGATTTCCAGATATGGCTGAGTTTTATCTTGACGTACTATTATGGAATTACTTCAAAAGTCAATCCATTTCACGACACTGTGAAGCTTCGATTACTAGCACTTATAAAGAAAAGTAACTTTTTGACAAACTGTAATTTTTATCAATGTATTTTTGTAAAAACCAAGTACTCAATACATTTTCTAAACACTAGCTACACTTTTTGTTAATAACTAACTATACAGTTATTTACATACGCTTCGGGGTCAAAAATTACTTTTTGTGGAAAAAATCTACAGCAAAAGTTGTAATGCAGTTTCAGCGCACTATAGTAGCGAACTCAGAAAACCCATTTAAAAAAAACAACCCCGAAATTATTTTTAACTAGCCTACAATGTTCCACAAGTAAAGTTGGCAACTATGTGGCAAATCAAAATTTAGAGTTATTGCTCCCAAAATGTTCCTTATAAAGTTTTAAAGATCTATTCTTCCTTTACAAAAATGGATTTTACAACAACCTCTTACCGATTCGGAGTTATTGTTGTTTCACATATTTGTTTGTCCTAAGCTAAATCATATCCCTCTTATTTATAAAAACAATTGGTTTAAAGAACAATTTTTAAAAGAAAATGTAAAACTAAACCTTCCGTAAATATTAATGAATTTGGCCTTAAATCTCTAGAACTGTATAAGCCCCTTATCAGAATTCTCAGAAATTCCCACTGTATCCGTCGCAACATGAACTCAAGAAACACATTTCCCGAACATTTTGCGACCTATATCTCAAAAACGCAAGATTTGAATTCAGCGAACCAAATCTTTCAGATCGGCCTTAATATTTCCCACATAGCTGTGATTTGACCTTTAGAACATTGTAGGCCAGTGTAAAACTTCCAGGGTCATTTTTTTTAATTTGGTTTCTTCGAGTTCGCTTCTATAGAGCTTTCAAACTGCATTTAAATTTTCGCTGTAGATTTCCCCCCAAAGTATATCCCAGAGGCAAGGCAAACCCAAAACGCAGACGTCCCAATCAATTTTAAAATTGGTTGTAGTTATACCATAGACCATTTATTATTACGGGTGATCCATCTTGAGGTATTTTTTCAATAAGCTTTTTTCACAGATTTCGCGAGAGTTGGTTCACTTTATTTTTTTTTCTTTTCAGTATTATGGAAAGACTTACACTGAAACAACGTCTCAAAATTGTGCAACTGTATAATGCAAATGAGCGTTCGGTGAGATACTGTTTTCGACCACAATTTTGTTCAGTGATGAGACACATTTCTGGCTCAACGACAACGTCAATAAACATAATTGCCGCATTTTGGCTGAAGAGCAACCATAAGAGGTTCAAGAGGTGCCATTATACCCAGAGAAAACCACGGTCTGGTGCGGTTTTTGGGCTGGTGGAATAATCGGTCCACATTTTTTCAAAAATGATGATGGTCGGAACGTAACGTGAAGGCTGTCCCGCCTTGATATCGGACCTTTTGCTTCCTGAAATTGAAGCCAGTAATCTTGACGACATTTAGATTTAACAGGACGGCTCCACTTGCCATACAGCTGCTCAAGCAATGGATCTATTAAGAGGTCATTATGAAGAGCAGTCAATTTTACTTTTTCGGTCGGTGAGTTGGCCGCCTAGATCGTGTAATATCACAGCTAAAGACTTTTCTTTGGGGCTACGCAAAGTCCAAATTCTATGCTGACAACCCCAGCTACGATTCAGGTTTTGGAAATCAACATTACGCGTGTCATTAAAGCCATACCGGTCGAAACGCTCGAACAAGTCGAGATGTCACTTCGTAGTGCAACTTTATAGCAAATGACTTGGGACGTCACGCAAAAACTTGCGGTTGAAAAGTGAAAAATTAGTCATACTCGTATTAAAGTTACAGTTTTTTGGAAATTTCTCACCAATTTTATGCACTTCAATAATTTTGAACGTGTGTACAGATTTAAGCTTCTTGCTGTATGTATACCTATGGTATCTTTTCCGACAATCAGCCCACAGCTATATATGCATATACGAGTATTTATTTTTACTCGTAGGATGCGTGTATGCATTTCTTTTTAAAAAATCCAAACCAAATTTATTATTTTGTATTTTTATTACAAAAAAAAAAAAAACTTAAAATATATAAATACATATCATGGTCACATACATATGTATTTTTTTGTATGTGGGAATGTTTTTTTTTCATTTTATTTAGATAATACATTTTATTATATATAACTCAATATTGATTAAATAAAGCAATTTAAAATCTGATCGTTAATCCATGTACGCACTTAATAAATTTAAAATAAATTGGGATTTGCTGAACTGGCGTTTAAAAAGATCAATAGTAGTAAATAAAATCTCTTGCAAAAAGTTGTCGGCAGTTTGAAATGCGGCGCTTGGACCGATATGCGCCAGTTCATGGGTTTTCAAAAGGTCTTAGTTAGGGAAGACGTTTTTATATACATGTATATATGTTAACGGGTACTCCTCCATGTACGAGTCTAATTAGTTGGCAGCTTATGTAATCATCAATGATTTGAATTCGTTGTATATCCTTGCTTGAATTCAATATATGTATTAGTATATGTATATTCAAAAATATTTTGTAGTTGCCTATTTGCAATATGAGCTCTATCACTGATCAGTAGCTATATAAATAATATGTTGCAGCGCATTTGAAAAACACGTCCTCACCAAAAAAAAAGTGTTTTGATTTGGACAAAATATATCAAAAAAAAGGTGATTCGCGCCTACAAGTTGTGGTGTGTAAAAGCAATTCAGAAGAATTCATTTTGAGTATTAAACAAGCAAACAAGACTTCTTAAATATTTTTTGAGATATGTTTAGCTCGTTTTGAAAAGGTAGAAAAAAAGATACGGGAAGTCATTCATTGCTATGTTTTATCCAATAATTTTTATTTAGATTGCATTACACTAATACCCCAGTTTACTTTGCGAATTGGGACCGATAAGACGAATTACATTTTTAAATTTATTTTTAATTTAATATTTTTATTTTGAAAAAGCCGATGTTTGCCCTTTTTATTAAAAAAATGTACTATTTTTTTGACGAATTTAAATTTATTTTTTGTATATAAGTCTGTTTTAACTATCAACGATTTTCTTCTGTGTCGTATGTAAAAATATGCTCGGCTTTCGATATAAGTTGTACAGATTCATATATTTGTGCCTTCAGATGTGCATCCGCTATTTTACCATAACCTGAAAGAAATTTTTCGTGATACTTTATCACACCAATATTTCTTGTAAACATTTTGTATTTTTCAAATTTAATTTGTAAAATATCGATTCAATAAATAAATAAATTTATTGTAAACTGACACTACAGTTTTTAAATAGGAATCCCCTTGTATGTAATTTGAACAGAAATGGTTCAAATTAAAGCATTCATCTCAAATTAATGCAATTTGAGGCCCTTTTTGTAAATGGAATCAGTGCAAATAGAGGTATAGTGGGGTATTGTGTTGCAAATTAAATCGAACAAAATTGTCTAAATGAGTTTTCATATAAAATGAGTTATTTGTGCGGTTTATTTTTCTTTTAGCTCAAAATGAATCTTCTGAAATATGTCCTAGAATCGATCTTTTGATGTGGCGCTATACTCGAGCTCGTTTAGATTTTGAATTTCTTGTAACTCCTGAAACTTTTCGTGGTCACGTATGTGAGCATAATTGGCTGACAAACACATTAAATAGTGGACAAGACTGAGTATAACCAATAATGTAGCCAACGTCGCCAATATAAACATAGCTTCGGCATTTTCAACACCATCTTTACAAAAATACTTGATAGCATTTTTTGGACAGATCTTCAAATCTTCCTGCTTGGTATTAGCGGGGAACATAAAATCTAATAGGGAGAAATAATTTAAATAATAAGAAGCATTGAGTTAGATTTTAATATGTGCTGTACTCACGGAATTGTGTCAAATCTATACAGCTGTGCGAAACCTCCACACTAGAACACATATTCCAAAACATAGTATAAATAAATGTACAAATAACCAAAAAGCATAAGATTAATGTCCACACGATGTTGAGCACGTATGTGAGGCCCATGAGCTGCATTTGAAGGTAAAACACATTATATTTTTACGATAAACTAAAATACATACCGTACATACCACTGCACAAGATATGCGACCACCAACACGCGATCGCCATGCTCTATAAACCTTGTAACGTGTCGCTCCAGTTGCCAGGAACCCCACAAATAAAATCATGCAAGCCAGTGCAGCCATAGCCGCAGCGACAGTCACAAAAACCATTTGGACTGCTTCAATCCTTGAAGGGAAATCAAGTTAACATTATACCACTTAACGAACAAACATTTTCCACGACTTACCATATCAACCGCAAATTAAATACCTGCTTCATCATTATTACGGTTAAAGAAGTGCCTCTGTACATCGTACCACAAAAAATGCCTACTCCCAAGAAACACATAAGCGTTGCTATAAGAGTGGCATAAGGAATACGTGCCATACATGACTGGCAACAATCACCTGAAAATACAAATAAACACAAATCAAAAATAAAACTGTTTCGTATTGAACTCAAAAAAAACTTATCAATTGATGGCCAATTATATTTCTGTTCCAACCAGTTACAATATCTAGTGCAAAATTCACTAAAATTGTATTTCCTTCTACTAGCCATTTTAAAAGTATATTGTTTTCGTTTCTTTATAAAATTCCGGGAAAATCGGAAACTTTAATATCTGAAATTCCCCCAAACCCCTGTGCGTAGGCAAATAGATTCCTGTTTGTAGTTTTTAAGGATGTTGGGGGAGTAAAAACTTCTAAGGTTGGACAACTTTCTGCCTTGTTGCGTTACAGCAAAGCAAGCAACTAATGTGCCACAACTACCTATTCTATGCACCGAATCGACTCGAGGAAGAATTTCTTCTGCTGATCCCCGCAAGTTTGAGACCCAACGTTTTAAACTAGGCGGATGTCCTCGAAGAGAGTGGCATGATTGACCATGTCGTAGGCCTTGGAGAGGTCAAGAGCCACTAGCATCGTATTGTTTTGGTTGAGACCGCGATTAATGTATGGCGATGGCATGTAAAGCAGTTGTACTGCGCTGCTTGCGATACTCATGCTGAGATCAGCACAGATGGAGCAGCTGCAATTTATTTCGATTCCGGCTCGCACCAGTAAAATTCGGAGCAGGCAATCCAGGAAGAGCTGCTCCCACGACGCAAAAATGGAAACCAAAGAAACACATATGTACGGAATGTGCAATTAATTTAGTTTAATTTAAAAATGTTTATGTTTAATTATGTACCGTATTTATGAGTCATTTTTAGGCGATCAATGTTTTTCACGAGAACGAACCAGCCATAAGTCCAAAAATTGAAATGGTGCCATATTGTTCTTTCTACTGTTGACACCCTCCAACGAAGAATGGAGTGCCTACTTAATTCGTTATTCCATTTGCAACACCTCGAAATATTGATCGGACACACTATTATTGTTCGCCGTAAAATTCTAAGACGATCTCGCCATGTCTAAAAAAGCACGGTAGCCGTCAAACGAAAATTTCTGTGAAATTTTGGCAAATGGTGGCCGTTATTTGGGTCTACGAATTCGACCCAAATCCAAACTAAATCTTCAAAGTAAGCCTATATTAGGGTTCGTTGTGAAACTGACTTAAAATTGAATACCCATATTTTTTGGCGACACGAGCCAAAACGTCCACAAAAATATATAATGTATTACGCAAAAATTCAAACAAGTGTGATTTTCCAGCAAGACAAAATTTGAGTTTTGTAGCAACAGCCTTAGAGGCTCATCTATTTAATTAGCAACGTATACTAATGTTCATATCGGACTCTCCATTTATTGCGCAACACGTTCATATTTAAAATAGGATTTTTTTTATCATGCACGAAGCATAATGAATGTCGTTCCAAGGGAAAGAGTTACAATATAAAAACATATTCCACTTATTAGAGATAAGGGTGATGACCAATGCGCGACGGCCTTTACGAACTTTTGTTCATTTAATGGCGGACCACTCTAATGCACGTTTTTTAAAATTGTTAATTAACCTAACCCTGGAGTGTCAATTAAAACGACTTGCATAGAACTTGACGAAATGCTACGTACAACTACATGTATGCCAAGTATAAATATTATTTTACTTTATTTAATTACTCGTTTCGTGAAATGTAAAAAGATAAAATTTTTCAAAGTCTCATTCATACCTCCTACGCCACCATGTTCCGTATAACGATCAATGGAAGGATCCGAACGTTGTGTTCTGCGTCGATTAGTATTGCTATAGTAGGTATTTCCATTGTAGGCACGCGTGAGAACACCATCTTCAAAATTGGTTTCCAGTAAGATTTCTTCGCGCGGATCTCTCATACGTTCCCGATTCTGACTATCAGAAGAAAGCATATTGATTTGGTATATACACTTAATACTTGGAACACTACAAATCACAGGCTCGATACGATACCAATTCAATGATTCATAATTTCATGAATGACATTGGAGTGCCGCCGTTACTTTGCTTCATTGGTTTTCCTGCTTTTTTAAATGTATACTTGTCGATTTTGCCTTAAACATTATTTGCAAACTGACACAATATGAATCGAGAACAACACTTCGTAATTTGTGTTACACCAAGAACTGGCAAGAGTACACCTTCGTGGTTTAAGGCTGTCTGCTATGGATGGCCCTTATCTCAACTAAATGGAGCGTCATACTTTTCAATTCTTATGATAACATTTTTATTCCTAATATAAGAGATTCATTACTCAAATCAACCTTAAAAAGCACTGGAGAAACAACAGAAGTCAGTACACAATTAGTCACGTAAAGCAACAGGTAAGATCAGTTAATAGTTGTTTTAGACGTACAACGCGTATATAATGTTAATAGTTCAAAACACAAAGCGTCATCCTTTTGTAAATTTACAAGTTAAAGTGAATAAAAGACCAAAAATTTAACTTTTGGTTGGAACTTGGCGGATGGCCGCCTGTGAATTTTTTGAATTAAAGATTTTGTGTAGAATTGTATGTTTGAATTAAGTATTTTAGTGTGTGTGAGTTCTTATATATGTATAACATGATTAAATATGTTTTTCTAAAGAGCGTTGGTGGATTTATTATAAAAAATATACGAGAATATGCAACCCTTATATTAAGAGTGTAGGTAATGCTCGCCAAACATTTATTTTTTGCCTTCTATTTAAACAAACCATTGAATTGTAATACAAAAAGTAACAAAAATAATTCGTTGAATGCATTGAAGTAAATGCAGGCATTATAACTAAAACACAGCCAATTGATAAGATATGAAAATGTATTTCCTCCTTGTGTATTTGACATAGTGTTTGTACAACGTGGGCGATTTGAAGCGTATCAGTTCGTAATTCCTGTTGCAACAAAAATACGCAACATGAATTTTGGTTCCATTCCATATATTATCTTATCTTAACAGAGGTTTCTACTCTCTCAATTGTTTGATAAAATGCGTATCTCCAAGCAAAGAATATAAGAGATTCTCTATGCAAAAGCAACCCTTATATTAAGAGTGTAAAAAATTAACTTTAATTAAAAATTGTTTTATTAGCCAGATCAATGCGATTGATATCGACGAATATGTGCGCCATAAAAAATACAAAGTCGTCTACAAATAGATAACTTTTTTGAAAGTAAATGTGGGTAATTTTAAGAACGATAGAAATTTTAAAAACAATACAAAAAATTAAATTTTTATAAATAATAAGTGAACAAATTAACTTCGGCCGTGCCGAAGCTTATATGTGACGCGCAAATAGAAAGGGACCTAAGGGTAAAAACCAGTTTTGTTCGGGAGAGCCATTTTAAAGATTTAAATACGTGTACATTTGGTGTACCATCTCTGGGAGGGAACACTTTTGGGGCATGGGATCGGTCTCATTCGATGCTCAGATGTTGTCCACATCAAAAAAAGAAAAAATGAAAATTGTTTTTTTTTCCCTTAGGTCCCTTTCTCTATGCGCTGTCACATATACTCTCCATCATGGATAGAAGTCCAATTTAAAAGTTTTTGCAGGGGTCGTGGCACTAGCCACTAGGTGTGTTTCTTTCCATACCAATATCATATATACCAACTTTTTTCTATCATCATAGCGGCATTAGTTCACCTTCAGAGTTACATGGGCGGGGTTACGCCCTTTTGATCAATTTTAACACAATATTCATTCTGTTAAGTTTCAATGAGCATCAGTCCAATTGTTTAGCCATAAATGCGGGTTTTAAAGGCGCTCCATACCAACATCATAGTTCCAAATGTCATCGTCATATCTCCAATAATTCATGACATAGTGTGTTTTTATGTTCAAGATTGTTGATTTTTTTAGATGTGGACCCATTTCTTATCTGGAAAAAACTGTTACTTGTTGCCGATCTGGGCCATTTTCAATACCAACCATTTCAGCCCACCAACACATGTTTCTGCAAACCTAGCTGTAGTAGTGCGACCTTTAGTTTGCTTTTCACAGACGGACTTGGCGGGTCTTTGACCAGTATTTCGATATATCGCAAACGGATTGACAAAGTAAATAACGGGTGATCCATCTTAGGCTATTTTTTTTAATAGCCTTTTTTCACAGATATCGTGGGAGTTGTGTTCAACAATATTTTTTTTCTTTTCATTACTGTTTGCCATTTTATCATGGAAATACTTACACCGAAACCACGTCTCAAAATTGTGCAACTGTATAATGGAAATGAGCGTTCGGTGAGCAACTGTTTTCGACCACAATTTTGTTCAGTGATGAGGCACATTTCTGGCTCAACGACAACGTCAATAAACATAATTGCCGCATTTTGGCTGAAGAGCAACCATAAGAGGTTCAAGAGGTGCCATTATACCCAGAGAAAACCACGGTCTGGTGCGGTTTATGGGCTGGTGGAATAATCGGTCCACATTTTTTCAAAAATGATGATGGTCGGAACGTAACGTGAAGGCTGTCCCGCCTTGATATCGGACTTTTTGCTTCCTGAATTTGAAGCCAGTAATCTTGACATTTGCATTTAACAGGACGGCTCCACTTGCCATACAGCTGCTCAAGCAATGGATCTATTTAGAGGTCATTATGAAGAGCAGTCAATTTTACTTTTTGGACCGGTGAGTTGGCCGATAGAATATCACAGCTAAAGACTTTTTTCTTTGGGGCTACGCAAAGTCTAAATTCTATGCTGACAAACCAGCTACGATTCAGGTTTTGAAAGCCAACATTACTCGTGTCATTAAAGCCATAACGGTCGAAATGCTGGAACAAGTCATCCAAAATTGGAACCCCAGAATAGACACCCTGAAGCGTAGTTGCGGCCAACATTTAAAGGAAATTATATTCAAAAAAATAAATGACATGACATATCCTCTCGAAAGAACCGCAAATATTCCACATTTTTTTTTTTTGAAAAAATACCTTTAGATTTATCACCCGATACATACCGTCAATCCTATGACGGAGGGTATAAAAACATTTTTTATATCCAACTAAGTTGACTGGATTTAAGTTGGCTTTCAAGTCTTGGATCTAAAAGTACTAAACACGACTATCATACTAAACCAAGGTCGATAACTAAAAAACGGTAAAAACGTCGAAAAATTCGGCCATGCCGAATCCTTTATAATTTCCACCGTGCCCACGACAAAAAAAAAACAATAAAAAATGGTCCGTTTTGTGCGCCGTCCCGGCATAAGCGCCCGTCTCTGATACCAGTCCAAACATTAAAATTACTTTTTAATGAGTTTCGATTAATATATAAATTTGCTTTAGTATGTTCATTTTGACTATTAACCGATCGTTCTGTCCATGTGGAACGTTTTTTGGCCTACACGGACCAAAAGTCCTGCAAGAACGTCCTTTATTGCGGTATATAGATTTGTAAAGCAAATAATCAGAATATGTACTTTTTATCGAGGTACCTTTAGTCCAAAAGGGAACTTTTTTATCCCTAGACCCATTTCGCCCATTTACTTTACAATCCCATTTACTTTACAAACCAAAAGCAACCATCATGCTAAATTTCAGGATCTTAATTTGATTCGTTTATCCGCTATCGTTTTTTTAACAGACACTCGAACGGGCGGACATGGTTAGATCGCCTTAGACTTTTACGACGAATAATGATATTTATAGGGTCTCCGATCAATGGCGTTGCAAACGGAATGGCAAATTAATATACCACCCATTCTTCAATGGAGGGTACAGAAATTTAGCGGCGGTTTTTCAACTTCTTAATTCTGTCGACTTCACGAGAACGAGATTAATACCCTAGCCAAGTTTTCTATAAAATACAGGTCACTGTCCCTGTTTTTTCTTAACGAAATGTCCAGGGGTTGTGTAAATGATTAATTTATTAGTACCTTGAAGAGCTTTGTTAAATGTATCCAAATTACTTTCTTACCACAAGCTCTGGTTGGTCCTGGACTAATTAATAATTCATAAGAACTTCGGCCTTGGGCGTGCTTTCTCCAGTTTCTAATATCAATGACTCTCGCTTCCTTCTCCACAGCTGCTTGGGGTTTCTCAGTCTGCGCTTTAAATAGTAGTAATCGTCTAACGCCTTTCTGACTGCAGCGTTGCTACGGCGCCATAAGAAAACACGGGTATGAATGTATTGTAAAGAGTGATCGAAGGAGGACTTAGAGATTTTGAGGTTAAGGCCGCGACTTATAAATGTGGTGATGGTGTGTAAAGCAGTTGTTCCTTTGTGCTGCTTCGAAACCCATACTGATGACAGCACTGGGGAGGAGCAGTGCTTCAAGCGTCTTTGCTACTGGCGAAAGCAAGGAAATCGGTCTGTACGATTTACCTTTGCTTGCGTCTTTGATTGGATTCAGTAGCGGTACCAGTCTGTCCATTTTTTATGCATCGAGAACTAAGTGAGTGGCTAACGACAGAAATAGCACTTTGGTCATGTACTCTACTCCTAGGGTATCGAAGTGCTTCAACATCAGCATTGAAATTTCGGCAGGACTCAGCGCCTTTGATGACTTTGCGCTGTGGATGACATGAGCAACTTTGCTAATGGTAAGTTGTGATGATGCCTCTTCGACTCGGATAGCGCGGATACTACTACTAATACTCTCCTTTTCGTCTTATCGCTCTCAGGGTGCTAAATAAATATAAATAGCGCATCGCTTCGGATCGTTCGCTGTTCTGCCACCAAACGGGAAGGCATCCTTTCTTCCAGGGTAAGGGAGCGATTCGACCGTTGTCCACAATTTACCAATTCCGGAACTTAAGTTGCACTGCATTAAGTGATAATTCGCAATAAATAATGAACTCTCGTGAAATTGAACTCTCGTGAAATTGGAAGATCTTGTTCAAATTTAGCTTGGTATGTTATGAGAGACCGATAATTAACAGACTAGTTCTTAATGCTGGTAAAACAGCATTAGTGAGATTTTTAGCTTATGAAAGGTTACGGAATATTTGGAGAGTGAACCTGTGAAATACTTAGGAACTTATCTTAAGAATTGTCTGTTATGGTCCCTTCAGATAAAGTTTAACAAAGCAACAAAGTTATTTTTTCCACATTCTCGCATATAACCTTATATCGCTAAATAGATTGCAAATTAAAACGGTAATTTTGTTTACCATCTGCAATCATTATATTTCAAAATCTCCCTGTACAGGGACTCATTAATAGGTTATTTAAACTGCATCTGCTTTTACTTTTGAAAGAGGAACTACTCCACAAGCTAATAAGATCAGTTTTGTTTGTCCTAAAATAAATAAATATAGGGCATAGTTACGTTTGAGACAAGTATATCAGATGTTAAGCCAGAAATAACACAAATTTAGGAATATTTAGAAGTTGGTTGGAAATGACAAAGCAACACGTGCAATATATGGGTTGTTTGGAACCTCATAGTCTACTTCATTATACTAAAAACACCAATTGACTATTCGTTTTTAAGAAGAAAGTTAAAGATTATTTACTTCTTAATATGTACTTCTTATTGTCATAACACTCGTATACTAAAAGATTCTACTTAGTATAGCGAATTCTTATATCCTTTTTTATAAATGATGTTAAAAATATTTTACTTTATTTGTATACCCTCTACAGAAACACACTAATCAATCTAGGATCCTGAAATTTAGCATGATTATGGCTTATTGTCATAAGCTGTTTGGGATTGTAAATGGGCAAAATCGGCCCAGGTGGAAAAAATTTCCTTTTAACAAGGGTAAAATTGGGTTCCATTAATTGGAACGTAATAATTTCTTTACATAGAGAAGATAACATGAATAACTCCTGGAAAATATCGATCCAATTCCAAGAGAGAAAAATGAGCGGAACTACCGAGAAACGCATCCCTTATATGAGATATTGATATGAGATTTAGAATAAGAAGTTTTGCAATTTTCGGCCTCGGAGGCTTGTGTATTACTAAACGAATAACAAAATTAAATGAAAAATAGTTCTGATGTGCAGATTACGGGACGTGACAAAAATAAAAATAGTTATCTTCAGAATAACTGTAGTATTTTAAAAATTACAGCCGACTTTCATATAAATATGGGTTCTTAAACAAAAGAATATTGCTCCAGCCTGACAAAACATGCAAAAAAAAGATGGGTGTGGCTCTTAAGATCCAAAAGGGGACTTAATGGACCTAAAAACATCTTCACACATACGAAAATAATGCGGAATTACAAAACAATTGTAACCATGCCTAATAAACGTGACTCAATTTCTGAATTAAAAAAAGTTAAAACTTTTTTTAAAAAAATCGCAAGTGCGATTTTGCGTTTTGTATGGATTTGTTTTCACGAATTGAAGAATTTAAACAAAATTCCGCAGACAGCCATCAATAGCAGAAGGCTTTAAAGTCCCGAGTGCCTGTATTGTGCCCGCCCATTGTTGAAAGAGTTCAAGCCCAGCCGGTCAAACAGCGAGAAAATTATTTTTAACGACCCGAGGGCCCTTGTTCATTATTTTCCTTGAAATAACCACCACATTGTAAGGGGCGTGGCAATTTTTTTATTTTTCCAATTCAGTGATCTTAATTGTCTATTGAGGCGGGGCATTGAAACATATTAAACGGCTGCAGGCAAATTGTTTATAAATTAGGTTGATGCTCTAAAAGCCATATTGCTATATATGGCTTTTAGAAAAAAATAATTGTACCGTAAACTCACTTTAACTTACCCATTATGATGTTTTTTTTTGCTAATATTTTCTCTTCAGCCAATTCTAGCCCAGTACTTCCAACACAACGACAACAAAAGAAGTTGTAACTTGTAACTGAAGACCAGTTTTTTAATTTATGCTCGACACTTTTGTTAACGATTGGATATGTATAACACACATTTTTTTGGACTTTGGGCCAGTAATAACTACACTTAAAATAATAAAAACAACTAAATTTATTATTTTTTGAGGAATCGAGCAAAAATTAAAAGAGCAAAAGCAACTAAACTAAGTGGAGTGTTTGGTAAATCGACTTCGATTTCAATTAAAAGTCGACTTCTGGACAATAGATGACAAGCAATAGAAGATTAAAGACGATAAATAATAGAAGATGGACGCTAAAGACGATAAATTTTTATGATGATATGCTTCTTCTTTGCTATGTTGTAGAAAAACAGGTCAGTGACGCACAAACTCTCGTTTTATTTATTTACTTTTTTTTGATCACAAGAACTCAAGAAAGGCAAAAAATGCAACCTAAAAAACACAGAAAACACTTAATTCGCGCACTTTGAATTTAAAAACCAGCTTTACCAAATAAATGTTGTGTTTCTCAAATTATTGTAGTTGAAGTTGAAAAACACAAGATGAGTATCAATCATTTTGCGAAGTTTGTTTAATGTGTATGAATTTAATGTCTTCTTTTTTTTTTAAATTTTTCTTTTTTGCGTTCTTGAATTCTTGAATCGTACGAACGAGAGCAGATAAATAAACCGAAAATTTGTGCGTTATTGAAGTGCTGATTTTCTACGATATTGCAAAGAAGAGGCATTCCATCCATCTTCTATAAATTATCATCTGTAGAGGACTACCACCATACCACGGCGGCTCACCACCTTTTCTTTTTAGTAGATATATTCTAATGGAATATATTCACAGTGTACTTTTCGGCATATATTGTGCGTCAATTATTTGAAGAAATTTAATTTCCACGAATATGGATCCCAGTTAAGTTTGACATTACTAAAAGAAAAATAAAGAAAACGTATATGGTAACTGAGACTAAAACCAAAATTAAAAATATCTTATTTAACAAAATTATTTTACGAGAATTAAGCATTTTACTTTCTGAGTGTGATTTCAAGCGTGATATCCACATAGGTAACCCAACGATGAAAGCAATTTTAATTTCAAATATAGACACTTGCAATGCCCCCTTTAAAAAGTCGCGTTTAGGGCCAAACTAATTGACCGATCGTTCTTAAGCTTTAACAGAATCAAATCAATGACTACCCCGATACAATTTCCTAGTTGCTTAGTTAATAAATCCCTTATTTTATTTTAAAGATAAATTTAATTAGCTATCACTAGTGATTTTCAACTACCGTAACGATGCCAACGTGTTCGCATAAGTTTGCCCGTTTAAAAATAAATGCAAAACAAAAATTTATTGAAAAACACTAACAATGAGATTTGCATTTATACATTTTAAAGACGATAAACTGCAGAATATGGATGAAATGAATTATTACGAAAAAACGAAAAACACA
Organism: Hydrotaea diabolus; assembly: GCA_963513945.1. Classification (NCBI taxonomy): domain Eukaryota; kingdom Metazoa; phylum Arthropoda; class Insecta; order Diptera; family Muscidae; genus Hydrotaea; species Hydrotaea diabolus. Next base: position 608,226 of record OY740719.1, on the reverse strand, counting down.
AGATGAGTATCAATCTTACCGAGATTTCTGCTTTTTGTGTTTAAAGTATACGAATTTGGTACTTTCTGTGTTTTGTGTGTTTCAATTTTGACTTTTTCGAGTCCTTGTGCGTTACTGAGAGCTGTTTTTCTACGATATTGCAAAGAAGAAGCATATCTTCTACAATAAATCGTCTTTCGTTTTTTGTCATTTCGTTCTTTGTCATCTAAGTATATCGTCTTTGCCATATACGATTTTTCTAAAATCGAAATCGATTTACCAATCACTACACTATCACAAAAAGAAGAAGAACAACGAAAAATATTTATTTTTGTTGCCCGTTCCTGTTAATTTCGTAACTCGTAACTGCAAGAACACAAGAGAGTATAGATAATGTTACAATATGTAGCAAAACCAATGCAAATGGTAAGTTGATGACTTTATAATAATTTAGAAAGTATATATGTAATGAACTTTCGTTCCCAGCATACGCACTATACTCCTCCATCGATCACAAAAAGATTTGCTACGGTTGCTTCTAAGGATAAAATTGAAGACATAAAAGAACGGTTGACCAAAGGCCCAAATTTTAATGATTTCGTGCAAAATCCTGAATACTCAAAAGAAGAATGGTCAAAATTTGAGGGAAAACTACGGCGTGAAAAAGGGGATAATGAAAGATTACGGCTGCCTCCATGGCTTAAAACTCCTATACCGACAGGAAAAAATTTTGCAAAAATTAAGTCGCAATTGAGAGAGCTTAAATTGGCTACGGTATGTGAGGAGGCTCGTTGTCCTAATATAGGAGAATGCTGGGGTGGCGGAGAACACGGAACCCAAACAGCCACTATCATGGTAAATACATACATATGTATGTATATGTTCACTACATACAAATATATATACTATATACATACTTTTGGTGATAACCCAATGAATAACTTATCAGATCATTTTGTTTTAGTTAATGGGCGACACTTGTACGCGAGGTTGTCGTTTTTGTTCAGTAAAGACGGCGCGTAACCCACCGCCGTTAGATCCATTGGAACCGGAAAATACAGCTGCAGCGGTGGCATCGTGGGGACTGGATTACATTGTGCTGACTTCAGTAGATCGAGATGGTATGTGGTTCTATTTTGTTCTACACTGTGGTTCCTAAGTACAAATTTAAATTCCAGATTTACCAGACGGTGGATCAAAACATATTGCCCAAACAGTTGGAGAAATAAAAAAGCGGTATGTATTTATAAATACATGTACGTGTTCAATATAACTACTTTGCATATTTGTTGTTATAGAAACCCCGCTATATTCGTGGAATGTTTAGTTCCCGATTTTAGAGGTGATATGAATTGCGTTGAAACTATTGCCAAATCGGGCTTGGATGTATATGCGCACAACATAGAAACAGTGGAAAAGCTTACACCCTTTGTGCGGGATAGACGTGCAGACTATCGTCAGACAATTAATGTTCTAAGAGAAGCAAAAAAATTTAATTCTAAACTAATTACCAAAAGTTCTATAATGTTGGGTCTGGGTGAAAGCGATGAAGAGGTGGATCAGACTATGCGGGATTTACGAATGGTCGAGGTAGACTGTTTGACGCTCGGTCAATACATGCAACCTACAAAAAAGCATCTTAAAGTCATTGAATACGTTACACCGGAAAAATTCAAATTCTGGGAAAATCGAGGCCGCGAACTTGGATTCCTGTACACGGCTAGTGGACCTTTGGTGCGTAGTTCTTACAAAGCTGGCGAATTTCTCATAACTAGTATATTAAAAACTCGTAAGGATAAATCTGAAAAGGAACATCGTACCAAGGAAACAACTCAATAAAAAATGATTAGCTAGTGTTACTAACCTATATGTAAAATATGTAAACAAATTCCTAAGAAGCGCATGCCCCAACCGACTGACTATGAATAATTTGATTGATAAAATAATCCATGAGGTTTGGAATTTCTACAAACTATTTTTGCAAATGTTTTGTGTAATATCTCCATAGTTTTGGATTGGGAAGCTAGTATACATACATACACGTGTATTTAAAAAAACGATCAATACTCAATGGCTAATTTCTCATAGTACAAGGAACTTAGGTAAGCATTTGTATTTAAATTGTTATATAGAATTTCGTTTTTTATGTAATTTCTATTAAATTATTTAATTTATCGTTTTTTACATAGCACTTCATATGTTCTTTACAAAAACAAACAAAAATCATAAATTAACTTTTAGTTTTATGTGGGTTATGTTGTGAAAAAACATATAAGGAGGGGTCGAAATCATTTGCACTAAAAATGGGTTCAAAGTGCTAAAATATGCGCAATATAATCAAAAGATATGCTCTTAAATATGCGTACACAAATTCAAAAATGATGTTCAATTGTATAAATCATTTTGATAAACAAACTGTAATATATTCGGTCTCAAAAATTTTAATGTACAGCGAAGACGAATGTACAAGGCGCAAATTTAAACAAAGCTAGTTTCATTGCGGTATAACTTCTAGTAGATTCATTTTAAAGCGTCCACAGTTTAATCACGAACACCTGCAATATTGAAACAGCATCGAATTTGAATTTTATTTGAACATAATAAATTATTTTAATTTGTGTGGCCAGAGGATCTGTTGTAAACACATAATTTGATTAAGGCGACGCAAGTAGGGCTTTCTAATTTGTTATATTCAAATTGGTTTTAATTTTTGTTAGGGACTTTATTGACCTGCATTTTTCAAGTGGCTTACACAAATCTTGTTTTATAAAATTTGCAAAGTTGCCAAAAAAAAATATTTTAGGTAAAATATTCAATAACAAATCGATGGTATTGTATTGCAAATTCGCAGATTTGAGATGATATTTATTTAAAGTTACTTTGGGACTATCGACAGATAATGTGCATTTAGAATTACGTATATAAGTATATAAGTATCTTTGTGCGCAACATAATCTGTGTAACATGTTCTTAAAAAAACACGTCTTTTGGGTTATATGATGACCGGCGTAATTTACATCATCAGCTCGGAATCAAATCAAAATCACCAGCCTTTAAATTTCTTATTTTTTTAAAAAAGAAGGATAAGTTTAACATAATTAATAATCCAACTGATGCCAAAATATTGAATATAGCCGAATCTAGTCCGAATATTGCTGATGATAGCCTGAAATCGGGTTGAAATTAGACACCCTCTGCAAAAATCTCTGCTAGAATGTATTATCTGCTTATGTGCCATAACATCAGCTGCAGTCTCATACGTTTTTGGCAAAATGTTGTCAGTCCGAAAATTATAATAGACTAAATAAGGAAAAGAAAGTGGCGTGGTATCGCCCACACACCTCACGATTAATATGGGTAACCAGGGATTCAATCCGAACCGGTTCAAAACCGAACAATATCGTTTTTTTGGCTATGAACCGAACTTTGTATCTGCTCTGAACTACTAATTCGAACCAACTCGAATCTTGATGAGATTTGCATCCTTGGTAGTAACGCCCATATAACTTAAAACATAATTTATTAACTATAAACGTTATAAGAAACGGTTCGGAAACAACATTATATTGACCACAACATTTGTTTACAATATGTTACTCTTGGCAGGTAAATTCGGGTCAGCTATAAGTTTCCATTATATGACGGACAATGGACGGGGTAACCCGGAATGCAAACCGAACCTGAACCATTTTTTGACCGATCCGTATAACTTTTTGTTGTCTTTGAAGCAAACTGTGGATCTGCTTTGAACCACTGAACCAACCATGTCATGTGCTGAAGTTCGTGTTACGATTTGATTCTGTCCAATTTATATGACAAATACAAACAAAAAAAGGAAAAACAAGAAAATTGCCTCTTCGTTGTACCGTTTAATCAAAACATACCAGTTGATCTCAGTGTGTGCTTGAGATTTCAAATTGCTAACTCATTGGCGATGGCAAACTCTATCGCACCTGATATGTGAGTTGAAGTCGTATTCGCAAATGTCATGCGAATTGCGATTGCCTCACATGGGAGATAATTTATAAGCTATGATCGGTACAATGAAGTGATTCGGAACATATACTTATACTACTGATCCGTCGTGGTGTTGCGTTTCGTGTGCACAAATAAACTACAAGTAAACCAAGGTTACAATCCTGATAAGAACATATAAAAAATGTTTAACGATTTTCAGAGATAGTCGTTCAGAGCCGGCTAATGCATTCTAAACTGTGGATTTCAACTAGTAAGTATAAGACTAACTGATTTGAGAGAAGTTCTCCGTTTGTTCCTAAATAATTATATTAAGCGATGTCCGTCTGTCCATTCTTTGTAGTCATCGACGTACAGTCGCAGTTTCGATAAAACTTAGTACATTGTTCTGGTCGAGGACGAACCCTGTAGGATCATTCCAAATTTTGATATCATACAAAGGTTATCCCCGACTTAAGACAGCTCTAAAAACCGCAAATGGAGCACGATCGTGTTCAAATGGACGTAACGAGATACTTAAAAATAACTGGTGAAAGTGTACCATATAGGTCCATATTTCGGTATAGCCCCCAGACAATGATCCATCCCGATTTAATAACATGTAGCTCTAGAAGCCACAAATAGCATCATATTCCGACCGGATGACCAACACCAATCTTTGGCTCATGTTTTAAAGAAGTCCCCACTCGAAAGTCCTTCGCGATTTATGTTGATGCAACTCAAGAAACCCCAAATTATTATAAATCGCGCTCAAACCATACCTCAAATCGGGTGTCTTATAACCATTCCTACCTAAGCATGACCATATTGGTTTTTATGTTGATAAAGCGACCATGCAAACGAACCTTCCAATATAAAGTCCATTAATCGAACATTTGAAATGTTATATAGCTCAAATAAAGCATAAGGCGTTCAGTGCAACTTATAACTGTTTCTGGTAAAATTGGACCAAAAAGGTCCGTTTCGCTTTAGAAGTGTAAAGTCCGTTATAGCTTTACTTTCAGTCAAAGGTGAGAATCTTAACAAAAATAAGGGCATCTCTTAGCTCATAGTCGCTCCCGACCGACATCATATTAAAATAAATATTTAACTGGCTAAATGTTTTATTCCAATAAAATTGATTGTGAAAAAGATGGTTTGGTTTTGAATCGAAAAAGTATTTTTTTAAGCAGAAAAAACAAAATAAATAAACCAATATTTATAAAACCTGATGTAAACCACAAGCGTCATAAGCAGTATGTAACTATTGATAGAGTAATAATTATTAAATACACGATATTACACCAGTTAAAATTCATATTAAGAAAATCCAAATTGAGAAACGCAAATTGAAATTAAGAAAAACAGATTGAAAATGAGAATCGACAACTTATTTTGAGGAACGACAATTTAAATTTAGAAAATACAACTTGATATCGAGAAAATTAAAAAAGAATAAGTATTGAACATTTAATAGGTTTTTTTATTGTAAATTTTTATAATTGATCGCGAAAATTAAAATTACAACCACTTAATTTTAATATTAAAGCAATAAAATTACCTATTGTATTTTTTTAATTAAAAAACGTTTCTTAGCCTAATGTTATCACACAAGTTACAGAGTTTTAGAAGCATCATGCAACTTTTCATCTAAAACATTTTCATTTCAATAATATAATAATAATAATAATACTTCAGAGGAAAGTAACTGTTTGAAAACCCTCTGATTTATCACAAAAATTACAGTTGCTTCTTCTGTTTTGATGGAATTTCTTATTCGGATGTTGGTTTAATGAATAGGAGACGTTGAAAGCGCAAGATGCTAACGGTTGGGTAAAATAATTTGTAAATCGATGGGAAGAGCTGGAAATTTTAATCCGAAATATAAAAATAAATCCATATTTGGATTTGTACAAAAACTGCTATAAATTTAATTTGAGTATCCCTATTTATATTCCATAGAGAAGTCAAATATTTGTCGTTCAAACGATTAGAAATTGTTCTCAAAACAAAAGCACATAGCTGGAAGTGGCTTTAAAATGAAAAATTGCAAAAAAAAATGGTAAAATATAGACCAACGATCAGATACCTTTATTGATAATATCATTTTGATTGTTATAGCGACCAGTTGTAATGTCGAAATAGTGGAATTAGCCTATTTATGGTGTGCCGTTAATAAAGAAAGCTCGTGTTGGTAAATAGATGGTACGAGTATTTTGGCCTTAGCTAACCTAAGACACGGAAGGCCGTTGTTATACCACTGGAAGTTCGTTACAGTTAATTGTGCGATAAGCCTATGTAGTTCTCTACCCGCGTAAAATTGTATGTTTATATTTTCTTTGATTATACTACATATTACATATCCATGAACTACGAAAAAAATCCTCGGAGAATACTTATGTCCTCTAGTTTCTACAGCAGTTGTCAGCTTATACAGGGTGGCGCAAAACTATGGTTGTGGTTTGAATGCTTAATAACTTTTTAAATTTATTTATATTTTTTATTTCAGAATTTTGTGAAGCTGACTTGGGGAATTTGAAATGAAACACTACACAACGGCTTGATTATATAATTTCATTCCGTAAAGAAGCAGAAGAAAATCCCGATTTCATTAACAATTTGATTATGAGCGATTAATGGTTTCCTATTGAATGGTTTCATAAACCAACAAAATTGCAGGATATGGGATACGGAGAATCCAAGAACAGTTCATCAGCAACAGTTACACTCACTTTAGTGTACTGTTTGGTGCGGTGTATCGTCTGAAAGGATCATTTGTCCATATTTCTTTGAAAATGCACATGGCGCCTCAGTTACGGTTAATGGTACTGAATATCGAACGTAGCTAAACTATTTTTTTGAGGCCAGCTGTAAAAAACCGTCCAAAGTTGTGGTTCCAGCAAAGCCACAGCCTACACTGCAAGGAACACAATGGCCTTAAACATTCAAACCACAACGGTAGTTTTGCGCCACCCTGTACAAAGCTATTAGATCGAAATAAGGTTGGACTGGTCATCCATCCATCGAAGGCTTTCCCATGTCGTGCCAGCTTATTCGCCATATACGTAAGTCTCTGAAGTATTCCTATCAGCCGACTCGTTATATATGCTTGGCAGAAGTCGCTGTTCTAGAATTCTGAAATACAGATTGCAAATAATAATGAGAGTCGGGAGTGGGAAAAATCTATCCAGCAAAGTTGTAAAGCAACCACTTTGTTTCGGCTTATTTTTAACAAAAATATCCATACGTTGTTTCAAAAACGACGAATATTGGGTGGGAAACTACAACGTGCGTGAGCTGAATTAATTAATTTTTAAATGTTCAACGTTCACGTGCTCCACTCTTTGTCGTCATACGTAGTTATGTATTAATGCTTATGTACATACATATTAGCGCATATCGGAGATCTCAACACATATGCATGAAGTATATTGATACATACATTAGATTTAAAGGCGAAGGTCTGATTCAAGGTTAGTTGCAATAAAATAAATGTTTTATGTACATATGTATGTGTGTATGTATGAATATTTATTGGTTACATTCAAATGTTAATTTATTTTAAAAGATACTCAAATATATCGGTCATTCCGTGCAAGACCTTCATAACTCCAGAAACGTGGTTCGAGAAAAATTACTCGAGATTTAATTTTTAAACCTAAACCTAAAACATATTCAGGGGGTTTCTTACTCAAAAGAGCAATTGTTTCGTTGGCTGTGTGGCATCCTGTCGTCCAGGTACATATCCTCAATTTCTGGTCACAAGAAGTCCGTTATCAGCTGGCGTTGTCCATTCACGGTAACTGCTTGTCCGACCTCATTTTCAAAGAAGTACTGCCCGATGACGAAGCCAGCCCATATGGTGCTAGCGAAATATTAGCATCCAGTGCTATACAAGAGATATATGAAAAGAGATCGTCCATTTCACACATGGAAACGACAAAAAGTATACGGAGTAGCTCAGTTCCACTTTAAGTATAGAGAAGTCATATATTATTGTCGTTGAATAGATTCGATTTGATTTCTAATCGGACTAAGATTAGAAATCTTTCTAAATACAAAATAACTAATTGGCATTCATCAAATATGTCTCTGGTGAGTACCAACAAGCAAGAAAAACTCAAGAACATCATACATACATACAATTATTTTGTTTCTTCAACTGCTAGTAAAAAATATAAGGTAAAATAATTACAGCTAAAACACATGGGTATACAAATAAAAGCATATTTTTCTACGCTAAAAATCATCATTAAAAACGGCCCGTATGGTCGAAAGAAAGGGACTACCTATAAATATATACAAATGGGTACTCAGATTAAAGCATAATAAAGTTAGGGCATGTCTTACGGACCGAAGGGTCGCAAACACATGTCGTTTGGTCAAAAGATGGCACCATTTGAAAATATATACATATGGGTACTCAGATCAAAGCTAATTTCCTAACAAATCCAAATATAAATTAATTTTGAGGATTTGGTAAGATTATGGTCAAAGTCATGGACCCAAAGCCTTCGCCGTTGTGGGCGTGACCTCCAGTTGATGATTGTTTTTACAGTGATATTTTTCTGCAGAGTAATTTCAGTATGTATTTACACATTTTTAATCTTCGACGTGTCAAATAATTCGTGAACTGGACACAGAGTAACGAACTTGTATTTATGTGTTATGACCTTAATATTTTAAGAAATGGCTTAAATGTTGTTTGGCTAAGAGTATTTCATGTGAAATATGTGTATGCCTTTTTTATACCCAAAATTCGATTAAACGATTAGTCGAAAAACGACTTATAGAAACCTATTACAGCACGGTTGATAAACTAATTCTCTCTGGATAGCATCGTGCGGTCAATGTGCCAGTCAAGAACAGTTCTACTAATTACCAGTTAACACTCTGTCCAGATGTCAGAGTTTTAAGGAGGGTGGCGAAATCGCTTGCTATCTAACATGAAATGTGCTTAGTGCTATCGTCTGAGATACTTTAAGAGAATGTGTGTCTCTCGATCATCACAATGATCATTATCTATAAATGTTTTAATATTATTATGAAATCGTATACATACTACTTATAAGGTCTCTCGTAAGTTTGTTTAGACGTTATAAAGCAAATGGAGAAAGTTGTGTGACAAGTGTCTGCCAACTTCTTAACAAATCGTTAGTAACATTCATTTTCCAAAAATTAAATTTTTCAAAATCCGACTTCACAGCTGGACTCTATGAGAACGCCCAATTTTCATTGTAAAATTTCATAATTTGCAAGTGTTGCTCGCGTTTATTTTCTGGATAATAAAAAAAACATCAATTATTTAAAATTATCAAACAACAGAAAGGCAATAAACTTATAAAGTCTCCCCGTCCCCATTATGTGGAGTTTCACACATTCCCAGAACGGCCATTGGTATAAGAAAAAAAGTACTGCTCCATGTTTTAAACGGTTGACAAATAGTTTGGTTCAATAGCGAATGCTTTGACATTACTTATTTTTTCGAATGGTCGCCTCTTTATCAACTAAAGGAAAATATGCCTAACACTTTTGAAGAAAGCGATTTCCTGGTTAAGTGTGCATAAATGCTTCACTTGAACGCTGGCAAAGCACCCTACGTTCTGTATTATAAACATTTTCCCAGCACTATTTAATTCAACCGGCCAAGTGTGTATGTTATCATCATGAAAACATTTGATTTTTGCTAAATGAATTATTGGCCTTGCTCTTACTATCACCGTAAATTGAATTCACCTATATTTTATTGCACATTCGAAGAGAAATTTCGTGTCATATAGCTAGAACGAAGCGAAACACAATTGTCATCATCACACTAAAAATAGTTTTAATATTTTTTACAAATTTCTTTGAGTAATTTGCGACTTAAAACCGTCAGCTACATATTTATTCCTCACACATGTTTGATAGTTATATCATTTCACTTCTGCTATTACAACTTTCTTAAGACACCACACACTTTCTCCTGGAGTCGTTGAACTGAGTTGAGTGTTGAAGAAATGCTTTCTAAATTCGTTCCGTTAAAAACAAAGTTCAGTAACCCGTCATACTATGCCACATTTAGCTGATACTCGTTTTAGACACATTGGCATACTCTCAGCGTCTTTGTTTCCATAGCATTGGTTTGTTCGGTAGGGTAGGACAACATCCCATTCAACAATAACGACGTCAAGTAAGAATCCAATGACTGGCAGTGTGACGTATATACAAAGAAAGTGGGTATTGTAAGTATGTTTGTATGTTCCTACTCACAAACCGAGATAGTCGATGGCAATTGCGTAAAAGTTTCACTTTCGTTTGTTGTAGTCATAGAGGGCATTTCTGCGCTTGAGTTACTGTCCTCACCATCCATCCACCTTGTACAGACGAATGTTTATAAACGCGTGAGTGCATATTCTTGCGCATGCGTATATATGTACATACCTACGCGTATTGATGCGGGTATAGTATGCTCCGTTTTCTTGCAAAGGTACCACATTTTGCGTAATATGCCACTTCTAATCCGGCAACCGTTGCCGTGCCCGTACCTGAGTGGTGAAAAAGTGCTAAGTTTTGACTAGAGAGCGCAGCATAAATCTAAAAATTTCAAGAATATAGCTAGAATTGTTAAAAAATAAAAAGGTATTTTTTCGATGTGACCAATAAAATACGATGAAGACCAATGAAGTACGAAAAGTTTTAATATATTCGATTATTAAAAAACTAAATTAAAATAAATTATACAATTTGTTGTAGTCGTTATAGTACCAAGGCTGAATAGAGGCTAATACTCGATAGATATCAAGGCTAAGTACTAAAATGGCTACAAAAAACTACTTAAACTTCACTTCTAATTTATTAAAGAGTCTACTTCAGTGCCTTTTCTTTAGACACGAATTAAAATGGCTTTTGAATTTCAGTGTTTGCTTCTTTTTTTAAATTTGTTATATCCCAATTTCTAAATTTTCGGTATTTTCTTTTTATATAACTTTTATTAGGTTACACAAAGGGCTGGAAACGTTCTTTAAATTGCTACAAACTTCGCATGGAAGCATTAAGCTATAGCGGGAAATGCAAAAGTCCGCAAACAAAGCTAATGCATGCCTGTAGACCTTACAACAAAATTTTAAGTGAGGTCCATTTTCAAAAGCCTATATCTCCGAAAATATTTGCTCAAATTAAAAAAGAAAAACCCTGTTACTATTAGATTTTGTTCTTCTATCTATGAATAACTTAATTGAGTTATTTTTTTTTTTGAAAAAATGCCAAAATTTGGATGGGCTAACTAACCCCTTTCCATATTTTTGGCTTAAAATTATTTTTTTCGAATATTTAAAACTTTTTTAATTACGATTATTGTTCTTTCAAAATAAAACACTTTGCACGTTATATTAGTTAAATAAAGAAAGTCGTCATTGAGATACGGGAAAAATAAAATTTTTAAGATTGCACATTTCCTCCCCTTTCCATATTTTTGGCTTAAAATTATTTTTTTCGAATTTTTAAAACTTTTTTAATTACGATTATTGTGCTTTCAAAATAAAACACTTTGTACGTTATATTAGTTAAATAAAGAAAGTCGTCATTGAGATATGGGAAAAATAAAATTTTTAAGATTGCACATTTCCTTCGAAATTTTAACCTCGAAATCTGGACAGAGTATAACTTTTATTAGGTTACACAAAGGGCTTGGAACGTTCTTTAAATTGCTACAAACATCGCATGGAAGCATTAAGCATAGCTGGAAATGAAAAATTCCGCGAACAAAGCTAATGCATGTCTGTAGACCTTAAATCAAAATTTTAAGTGTGGTCTATTTTCAATAGCCTATATCTCCGAAAATATTTGCTCAAATTAAAAAAGAAAAACCCTGTTACTATTAGATTTTGTTCTTCTATCTATGAATAACTTAATTGAGTTATTTTTTTTTTGAAAAAATGCCAAAATTTATATGGGCTAACCCCTTTCCATATTTTTGGCTTAAAATTATTTTTTTTCGAATTTTTAAAACTTTTTTAATTACGATTATTGTGCTTTCAAAATAAAACACTTTGCACGTTATATTAGTTAAATAAAGAAAGTCGTCATTGAGATATGTAACCCCTTTCCATATTTTTGGCTTAAAATTATTTTTTACGAATTTTTAAAACTTTTTTAATTACGATTATTGTGCTTCCAAAATAAAACACTTTGCACGTTATATTAGTTAAATAAAGAAAGTCGTCATTGAGATATGGGAAAAATAAAATTTTTAAGATTGCACATTTCCTTCGAAATTTTAACCTCGAAATCTGGACAGAGTATAACTTTTATTAGGTTACACAAAGGGCTTGGAACGTTCTTTAAATTGCTACAAACATCGCATGGAAGCATTAAGCATAGCTGGAAATGAAAAAATTCCGCGAACAAAGCTAATGCATGTCTGTAGACCTTAAAACAAAATTTTAAGTGAGGTCCATTTTCAAAAGCCTATATCTCCGAAAATATTTGCTCAAATTAAAAAGAAAAACCCTGCTACTATTAGATTTTGTTCTTCTATCTATGAATAACTTAATTGAGTTTTTTTTTTTTTGAAAAAATGCAAAATTTTGATGGGCTAACCCCTTTCCATATTTTTGGCTTAAAATTATTTTTTTCGAATTTTTAAAACTTTTTTAATTAAGATTATTGTGCTTTCAAAATAAAACACTTTGCACGTTATATAAGTTAAATAAAGAAAGTCGTCATTGAGATATGGGAAAAATAAAATTTTTAAGATTGCACATTTCCTTCGAAATTTTAACCTCGAAATCTGGGCAGAGTATAACTTTTATTAGGTTACACAAAGGGCTTGGAACGTTCTTTAAATTGCTACAAACATCGCATGGAAGCATTAAGCATAGCTGGAAATGAAAAATTCCGCGAACAAAGCTAATGCATGTCTGTAGACCTTAAAACAAAATTTTAAGTGAGGTCCATTTTCAAAAGCCGATATCTCCGAAAATATTTGCTCAAATTAAAAAAGAAAAACCCTGTTACTATTAGATTTTGTTCTTCTATCTATGAATAACTTAATTGAGTTATTTTTTTTTTGAAAAAATGCAAAATTTTTATGGGCTAACTAACCCCTTTCCATATTTTTGGCTTAAAATTATTTTTTTCGAATTTTTAAAACTTTTTTAATTACGATTATTGTGCTTTCAAAATAAAACACTTTGCACGTTATATAAGTTAAATAAAGAAAGTCGTCATTGAGATATGGGAAAAATAAAATTTTTAAGATTGCACATTTCCTTCGAAATTTTAACCTCGAAATCTGGACAGAGTATAACGTTTATTAGGTTACACAAAGGGCTTGGAACGTTCTTTAAATTGCTACAAACATCGCATGGAAGCATTAAGCATAGCTGGAAATGAAAAATTCCGCGAACAAAGCTAATGCATGTCTGTAGACCTTAAAACAAAATTTTAAGTGAGGTCCATTTTCAAAAGCCTATATCTCCGAAAATATTTGCTCAAATTAAAAAAGAAAAACCCTGCTACTATTAGATTTTGTTCTTCTATCTATGAATAACTTAATTGAAAAAATGCAAAATTTTGATGGGCATATTTTTGGCTTAAAATTATTTTTTTCGAATTTTTAAAACTTTTTTAATTACGATTATTGTGCTTTCAAAATAAAACACTTTGCACGTTATATTAGTTAAATAAAGAAAGTCGTCATTGAGATATGGGAAAAATAAAATTTTTAAGATTGCACATTTCCTTCGAAATTTTAACCTCGAAATCTGGACAGAGTATAACTTTTATTAGGTTACACAAAGGGCTTGGAACGTTCTTTAAATTGCTACAAACATCGCATGGAAGCATTAAGCATAGCTGGAAATGAAAAATTCCGCGAACAAAGCTAATGCATGCCTGTAGACCTTAAAACAAAATTTTAAGTGAGGTCCATTTTCAAAAGCCTATATCTCCGAAAATATTTGCTCAAATTAAAAAAGAAAAACCATGTTACTATTAGATTTTGTTCTTCTATCTATGAATAACTTAATTGAGTTATTTTTTTTTGAAAAAATGCCAAAATTTATATGGGCTAACCCCTTTCCATATTTTTGGCTTAAAATTATTTTATTCGAATTTTTAAAACTTTTTTAATTACGATTATTGTTCTTTCAAAATAAAACACTTTGCACGTTATATTAGTTAAATAAAGAAAATCGTCATTGAGATATGGGAAAAATAAAATTTTTAAGATTGCACATTTCCTCCCCTTTCCATATTTTTAGCTTAAAATTATTTTTTTCGAATTTTTAAAACTTATTTAATTACGATTATTGTGCTTTCAAAATAAAACACTTTGCACGTTATATTAGTTAAATAAAGAAAGTCGTCATTGAGATATTTAACCCCTTTCCATATTTTTGGCTTAAAATTATTTTTTACGAATTTTTAAAACTTTTTTAATTACGATTATTGTGCTTCCAAAATAAAACACTTTGCACGTTATATTAGTTAAATAAAGAAAGTCGTCATTGAGATATGGGAAAAATAAAATTTTTAAGATTGCACATTTCCTTCGAAATTTTAACCTCGAAATCTGGACAGAGTATAACTTTTATTAGGTTACACAAAGGGCTTGGAACGTTCTTTAAATTGCTACAAACATCGCATGGAAGCATTAAGCATAGCTGGAAATGAAAAAATTCCGCGAACAAAGCTAATGCATGTCTGTAGACCTTAAAACAAAATTTTAAGTGAGGTCCATTTTCAAAAGCCTATATCTCCGAAAATATTTGCTCAAATTAAAAAAGAAAAACCCTGCGACTATTAGATTTTGTTTCTCTATCTATGAATAACTTAATTGAGTTTTTTTTTTTTGAAAAAATGCAAAATTTTGATGGGCTAACCCCTTTCCATATTTTTGGCTTAAAATTATTTTTTTCGAATTTTTAAAACTTTTTTAATTACGATTATTGTGCTTTCAAAATAAAACACTTTGCACGTTATATTAGTTAAATAAAGAAAGTCGTCATTGAGATATGGGAAAATTAAAATTTTTAAGATTGCACATTTCCTTCGAAATTTTAACCTCGAAATCTGGACAGAGTATAACTTTTATTAGGTTACACAAAGGGCTTGGAACGTTCTTTAAATTGCTACAAACATCGCATGGAAGCATTAAGCATAGCTGGAAATGAAAAAATTCCGCGAACAAAGCTAATGCATGTCTGTAGACCTTAAAACAAAATTTTAAGTGAGGTCCATTTTCAAAAGCCTATATCTCCGAAAATATTTGCTCAAATTAAAAAAGAAAAACCCTGTTACTATTAGATTTTGTTCTTCTATCTATGAATAACTTAATTGAGGTATTTTTTTTTTTGAAAAAATGCAAAATTTTGATGATTAACCCCTTTCCATATTTTTGGCTTAAAATTATTTTTTTTCGAATTTTTAAAACTTTTTTAATTACGATTATTGTGCTTTCAAAATAAAACACTTTGCACGTTATATTAGTTAAATAAAGAAAGTCGTCATTGAGATATTGGAAAAATAAAATTTTTAAGATTGCACATTTCCTTCGAAATTTTAACCTCGAAATCTGGGCAGAGTATAACTTTTATTAGGTTACACAAAGGGCTTGAAACGTTCTTTAAATTGCTACAATCATCGCATGGAAGCATTAAGCATAGCTGGAAATGAAAAATTCCGCGAACAAAGCTAATGCATGTCTGTAGACCTTAAATCAAAATTTTAAGTGTGGTCTATTTTCAATAGCCTATATCTCCGAAAATATTTGCTCAAATTAAAAAAGAAAAACCCTGTTACTATTAGATTTTGTTCTTCTATCTATGAATAACTTAATTGAGTTTTTTTTTTTTTTTGAAAAAATGCAAAATTTTGATGGGCTAACCCCTTTCCATATTTTTGGCTTAAAATTATTTTTTTCGAATTTTTAAAACTTTTTTAATTAAGATTATTGTGCTTTCAAAATAAAACACTTTGCACGTTATATAAGTTAAATAAAGAAAGTCGTCATTGAGATATGGGAAAAATAAAATTTTTAAGATTGCACATTTCCTTCGAAATTTTAACCTCGAAATCTGGGCAGAGTATAACTTTTATTAGGTTACACAAAGGGCTTGGAACGTTCTTTAAATTGCTACAAACATCGCATGGAAGCATTAAGCATAGCTGGAAATGAAAAATTCCGCGAACAAAGCTAATGCATGTCTGTAGACCTTAAAACAAAATTTTAAGTGAGGTCCATTTTCAAAAGCCTATATCTCCGAAAATATTTGCTCAAATTAAAAAGAAAAACCCTGCTACTATTAGATTTTGTTCTTCTATCTATGAATAACTTAATTGAGTTTTTTTTTTTTTTGAAAAAATGCAAAATTTTGATGGGCTAACCCCTTTCCATATTTATTTATTTATTTATTTCATATAATTTTTGGCTTAAAATTATTTTTTTCGAATTTTTAAAACTTTTTTAATTACGATTATTGTGCTTTCAAAATAAAACACTTTGCACGTTATATTAGTTAAATAAAGAAAGTCGTCATTGAGATATGGGAAAAATAAAATTTTTAAGATTGCACATTTCCTTCGAAATTTTAACCTCGAAATCTGGACAGAGTATAACGTTTATTAGGTTACACAAAGGGCTTGGAACGTTCTTTAAATTGCTACAAACATCGCATGGAAGCATTAAGCATAGCTGGAAATGAAAAATTCCGCGAACAAAGCTAATGCATGTCTGTAGACCTTAAAACAAAATTTTAAGTGAGGTCCATTTTCAAAAGCCTATATCTCCGAAAAAATTTGCTCAAATTAAAAAAGAAAAACCCTGTTACTATTAGATTTTGTTCTTCTATCTATGAATAACTTAATTGAGGTATTTTTTTTTTTGAAAAAATGCAAAATTTGGATGGGTCAACCCCTTTCCATATTTTTGGCTCAAAATTATTTTTTTTCGAATTTTTAAAACTTTTTTAATTACGATTATTGTGCTTTCAAAATAAAACACTTTTCACTTTATATTAGTTAAATAAAGAAATTTGTCATTTAGATATAGGAAAAATAAACTTTTTAAGATTGCACATTTCCTTCGAAATTTTAACCTCGAAATCTGGGCAGAGTATAACTTTTATTAGGTTACACAAAGGGCTTGAAACGTTCTTTAAATTGCTACAATCATCGCATGGAAGCATTAAGCATAGCTGGAAATGAAAAATTCCGCGAACAAAGCTAATGCATGTCTGTAGACCTTAAATCAAAATTTTAAGTGAGGTCTATTTTCAATAGCCTATATCTCCGAAAATATTTGCTCAAATTAAAAAAGAAAAACCCTGTTACTATTAGATTTTGTTCTTCTATCTATGAATAACTTAATTGAGATTTTTTTTTTTTGAAAAAATGCAAAATTTTGATGGGCATATTTTTGGCTCAAAATTATTTTTTTTCGAATTTTTAAAACTTTTTTAATTACGTTTATTGTGCTTTCAAAATGAAACACTGCACTTTATATTAGTTAAATAAAGAAAGTCGTAATTGAGATATGGGAAAAATAAACTTTTTAAGATTACGCATTTCCTTCGAAATTTTAACCTCGAAATCTGGACAGAGTATAAATTTTATTAGGTTACACAAAGGACTTGAAATGTTCTTTAAATTAGTAGAAACGTCGTACGGAAGCATTAAGCATTATAATTTGAAATAGACTATAACATAGAACGACCAGACAAACCGGAAAAATATCTGTAAAGAAACAGAAAAATAATTATTTTTTGTGTGAAATTTGGAAAAGATAAAACAATTTTTACTTTTTTTTGCTGAAACGGAGCCTTTTGTTAAAGGTGAAAAGTTGCGCGTTCTGTTCTAAGGGTTAATCTCAGGCTGCTGGACCCCGACTAAAGCGATTATTTGCCCATGTTGTTGTTGTAACAACAATATATTTATTTTGAAGTCTTGTTCGTCTATGGGGGATCTGCTTCGATATCTCAGCTGCGCCAGAACCACGCGCGTCTGCCGAGGTAGTACCTTCTCCTCAGGTGAAATCTCCGGGAGATGTTCCCCTAGCACTACATTCACACGGTAGCTGGATACTGCTGCTGCGACTTTATCGGCATGAGTGTTGTTCAGACCTGCCTGATACTCCCCTGCCTGGACCTCTCTTTCTAGATCATGAAGATCGTACCTGATCTGCCTGGGCGGAGGCATCCTGTTCAGGAGATGGTGGTTAGGATGACGGTTGCGAAAACACCCTAGCAGGTATTGCCCATAAATGTCTTCGCTGAAAATAAAAAAATTACTTTTATAAGAGCATCTATCAATAACAGAACAGAACATACACTCAGTCATGGCGGACGACAACTTATGGGGAAATCGCAAACGCCACCAGCAGCATCAAGAAGGAGTCATCCAAAAGTTAGCAGGTCTCATTAATATTTCCCAACTCCAGTACCTCTGAAAGTTAAAGCAGATGCGATGGGCCTACGATTAATATTATTTTAAAAGATTATTGTTTTTTAATAATTTTAAATAAATTTCATGAATTTAATATCATAAACACTGAATTTTGAAATTAATGCATGTATTTGTTCATTTTCAAAACATATTTTAAATAATTGAAAAAATGACACAATTTTTATAATTTTTTTTGACTTTGTTCATTGGCAAATATGTCTATTGTTGACACACAAGTACTAATTAGCAGATTTTTTATTAGTATAAATTCTATTTTAATTGAAATGATTCTGTTTATTATAATGTGAGATAGCTTATGACACTATAAACAGAAAATAAAATGGGACAATTGGTATAATCTTATACTGAACAAATAATTAGATCTGTGTTTAGTGATGAAGCTCATTTCTAGTTATGGCTATGTCAATAAGTAAAATTGTCGTATTTGGAGCGGAGACAATCCTCAGCCCGTTAACAAATCACTATTACATCCGTTAAATTTGACTGTTAAATGCTGTTTACATGCTGGCGGTATAATCGGTCCTTATTCGTTCAAAATGGGGTCTTAGCTGCCGTTAGGGTGCATGGCGAGCGCAATCGAGCTATGCTGACTGAATTTATGTTTCCAAAAACTAAAAGCTAAACATCATACACATGGTTTCAAAAAGACGGCGTAACTTGCCATATTGCTCATTCATTTATATTCGAATTATTGCAAAATAAATTTGGTGACAACTTTATTTCCAGAAGTGATACTGTTCACAGGCACCCTTATTCGTGAGATTTAGCGCCTCTAGATTACTTTTTAGAAGGCTATGTTAAGTCATTGGTTTATGCCGACAAACCAACAACTCAAGCAAGAAACATTAGAAGCTAATACTCAAGCTACCATTGACGCCATACGGTCAGATTAATTTGAAAATGAATGGACTGTGTAACTGGTAGTAGCCGCGCAGAAATATGCCAGTAATCATATATGACAGCACATAGAGAAAGGGACCTAAGGGTAAAAAAATCAATTTTCACTTTTTTTTGATGATCCCATGCCCCAAAAGTGTTCCCTCCCAGAGATATGAACGTTTTATGAAAGTGATGGTACATCAAAGATACACGTATTTAAATCTTTAAAATGGCTCTCCCAAGCTCTACAAAAAACACTATTAATATAAAAATATTGAGTTTTGTGTGTTCGTAATGTCCCTCATTACTTTTCTTAATCCTTTTCAAATTAAATTTACATATTGCAATACGAAGACGCTTTACTGGAGACGGCTATTTCGATTTGTGACATTCATTCACGGAATGAACGACGCGTGTATGTACAAATGTACTGTACATATGTAGGAGTATTTACTATTTGCAGGATTTAACAATGGGAAAAATACAAATGTAACAGATGTGACTTGTTCGATTCTGCACCATATGCACATTTCTATGCAAGAAAATACAGGTATGCATAAGGAACGTATTACAAACACGTTCAAGGCGGATTTTACAACAATAAGACCTCATGGAAAAAGGTTGCGAAATTGTGTTATGATTAATTTCCGTCAGATATTTGAAACAAAATATGCTATTGGCAAACAGTGCCAATGGGAACGAACGATGATGCGTAGATGAAGAATGATTCTTACTTTTCTCGGAAACTGAATCACCTTGCTTGCAGCAGCTGTCTTCTAAGCATGTTGTACATACATACATACATATGCATTTTCTACCTGCAATATTAAGTCGAAGTTTGAAATGCCTAGCGACAGAGTAAATGTTCCTTTCTTCACACACCACACACAGGACTCTTGATGCCTGGTGTTAAGAAGAAGCGCAACTGTACTGCTGCTTTGGCATTCCGCATTCCTTTGTGTTGTACAAAGGAGTTTTGGGGGTTGTTTTCCATTTCGTTATTGAAAATTCGGAAATTCCATCTCATTTGTAAGAGTCAGTACGAACTCCAGTAGTCATAAACGAAAAACACGTTTAAGAACGCTGTTTTGTTTACGCATAATTTTGAAATCATTTTGAAATCTAACCGTTCGCTGCTCGCTCCCTGCTCTCTGAGAGAGCGACGATATGCGATGAAAAGAGACAACAAATGTCAATGTCGCCAACGCTACGAATGATATGTGCCAAAAACTTTACAGAACATAAGACGCCACAGGAAAAAACCAAAGAATATAAAAAACTCCTAACACTGTTAAAACAGTTCGTTGGAACGAAAAATGTTTACTAACATTATTGATATGCAATTTGATACAAAACAACTGGAATTTTTATATAACTAGTGAAATAACACGTGTACAATCCCGCGATGATTTAAAATCATAAAAAATATTTCGGATCTAGGGAAATATTACGGATCCAAAAGCCCGTTTGTAGTGCCGAATGTTATAGAAAAAACATAATTCAAGAAAGCGTTGAGCGAGTAAAATTGCTGTTGGCGTAAAATACCATTGTTTAAATGTTTACTAACATTATTGATATGCAATTTGATACAAAACAACTGGAATTTTTATATAACTAGTGAAATAACACGTGTACAATCCCGCGATGATTTAAAATCATAAAAAATATTTCGGATCTAGGGAAATATTACGGATCCAAAAGCCCGTTTATAGTGCCGAATGTTATAGAAAAAACATAATTCAAGAAAGCGTTGAGCGAGTAAAATTGCTGTTAGCGTAAAATACCATTTTATCCATAAATATAAACTTTTGAAACAAACTGCATTCGCTGGCTTTTAAGCAGATTTTCGCTTGTTAAATAAAACATGCCTAATAAGTATTCGTTCGCAAAGTACTGCATATGTTTCTAACAACATTATGGTGACATTTCGTTCAACGAACTAAGTATTACTTTGGCAATAATTTTGTTGTATGTGTGATAGTAGTTCGACCGAACTAGTTCGAACTCTGTACTACGCTAATGAATTCAGTTGAATGCGCATTTGTCCACAAGATATTGAAAATGGTACCCAATTTTAAAGGATACGTCTTCGGGGTTTTTAGTTTTCCATGGAATGCATTTTATTTTAGTTTTAAATTTAAATTTTGCGTTAAATAAATTTGAATAAAATATGTCTCAAGTCAAAAGCGTGTAAGAACAAAACAACGGTGAGCAACAATTAGTTTGCAAGTTCCATAGTATGTCCAAAGAACCCAAAACCGGGTTTTCGTTCGGAGAAACATAACAATTCTTCACGCCTGTTTTTTTGCCGAATACTGTCCTTGAAGAACATACACAGCGTTTCAGGAACAAATGATCTCAAAATAAAAATTTAATAAGCGATAATAACTACAGGCGTTGTGCGAATTTATTTAAAATCGTCATCGAATCAATTTTTTGAAAATTATGAAAGCAGTGTTTTTCGGCGATGAAAAATCACCACAAGCATCGGGAAAACCACTCAGTTGGCATCGCTGACAAATGAAGCCACTGTTTCTCTCTTTCGCTCCGCTCAAAATCTCACTGTGGCAACTACCCGCCATGCGCTAGTGTATCGAAACCGACTAAATACGTCAGTTATATTTCTAGAAGCAACAGAAGCGGACGTGTGCACGGAATATCAAACGGAGAGGAGAGAAAAAGTAGAACAAAAGCAATTAAATATAATAGGAGAGATTTGTTTTAAAATCGTCGCTACAATTGTTGTTTGTGCATCTAGATTTCGTAAGAATTTATTCAACTTACATCAGCTATTTCTGAAGAGAATGTTCTGAATTCGCAATTTTTTTCGGAATACAAGCGTACGTACTTATTATTACAACACACATAAGTGCAGAACATAGCAACGCTGTTAAAGTAAAATACGAAACACATTTACTGTGGAAATATCGATGACAAACCAGTGCGCATATAGTTGAAGCGAAAAAAAGAAAAATAAATTGTTAACGTGTTGAAAAAATACTCAGTGATATTTATTTATATACAAAGAAGTTGAAACCAAATTGTGTCAAACACATTTCAGTTACGTCGTCGTACATCGCGGAAAGACTTTTGAAGTAACTTAAAAATACACAATGGAAACAAACACATCTAGTAGCAGCTCAGCGTCGCCTGTTCCACTTGCCACGTCTAACATAAGTTCGTCGGCGATTAAAATAACGTACTCAGCACCTGCCTCTCCAGCTCCATCTATTGTGCTGGACACCTCAACACCGCATTCCAGTAGGGTGGCGACATGTTCGAATACGTCTGTCCTGTCAACACCAAAGAAGAATTTCTTGGACGCTGTTATGCTGCAGACAATAAGAAAGAAACTCTCTACACCTGGTGGGTCGTTTGAACTACAATCCCTACGTTTAGATTGTACTATGGATTCTGCAGTAAACGTAGTCAAGGACAGGTATTTAATATGTGCCAAACCGAAACACATGCCTGCTGAAGCATTCTCGAAGGGACAATCATGTTACCGCCATTTGGTCGACATGAACATGTCAAATCTCAAATGTACAGACATTTATACCGGAGAACAGTTCCTATGTAAAGTCGTCAATGAACCTCTACATAAAGTACAAGAAGCATACTTTAAGCTACAACAGGAGGCGGAACAGCGTCGAAGCAGCATATACGGTCATCAGCTTATACGCGGCGTTAAGGACATTGTGCCCCTTAACAAACATCGTACTTATCTGATATTAGCACCCGCTCAGACACAGTCATCCTCCGATGATGCTGCGGGGATATATGAGGATTTACATACATATCTTAGGGAGAAACATCGTCTCTGCGAGACGGAAGCCCGCTCACTTTTTCATCAAATTTGTGAAACTGTTCTAATATGCCACCGCAATGGAATTATACTACGTGATCTCAAGCTGAAACGTTTCTTTTTCGTGGACGAATCAAGGTAAATACCATACGCAGTACTTTAATTTTCGTAACCCCCAATACTTTACGTCGATACTTACGATAGACTCACTTCCCGGATTAGAGTTTAATCGATTAACGCCGTATGGTCCTCTCTCTAATAAAGGATTTCTAATTGTTATAGTTCTAAAGCACTACAACACCCCAGCTGTGCGCGCATATCCATGCCATTAAAGACAGACCTTAATTTAAATACACATACATGTATACATAGTCTACTTTGCGCTACACACATACACAAACCTGTACATATATAGATGACGATATTCGACATACATTCGTATAACGCCAGACAAAACAACATTTAAACTCGTTATTACCATTAACACACAAACATTGAGATAAAACTCCAGCACATAAACGAGCGAAACGGCTTAAACAAAAATACAATATGTTTGGTGTTGCTAGTGACGGCAGCGCGCAGCTAGCTCTGCTTTGCGGTAACATTGAACGTATTTTGAAATGTTGAAATCAATACAATGAAATACTCCTCGCTACCACAATCACGCTGAGGGCCAATGATTACCAAATATGTATACACGTACAAACATACATATGTACACAGTTTGAAGAATCTCCTCCAGAATGTCGAATCATTCGCCGCTGTCGCTCAACGATACTTGCATAAGGCCAAATGAACGGCGGCTGAGGCTTACTGGCTTCTGTGCTCATGAGAACTACATACATATCTTTAACTTCGAGTAGAGGCCACAATTGTATTGTTTGTAACGTTTACAACATGTTGCAAAATGTCTTGTCGTTCACTTGTAATTTGGATTAACTCTATTTAAATAATAGACAAATATGAGTCGATGACACGATGAAAATATAAAGCCCTTTGAGTGAGTGGCAATCAATCATCCCTTGCCGGTGGTAGCGTCAAAGTAGTTGTAACCTTTAACTTTAGTGCACAGGTTGCGCAAGATGATTATTTCAAAGGTTATTGAACATTCATTCTACTTCGTCCATAACCCTGACTGAGTGTCCTCAATAACAAATGTTTATAGTTTCCACTATTACTTCCACCGAATCGAATGGCCGCCTTTTAAGTGCTCACTTTTCTTCTAAATTAATTGTTGGTTCTCTCTTCGGGCCCACAATATTTCCACACTACATTTAAAATATCGCCTTTCCTCATTCAAACATTTCTGAGACGGTTTCGAGGTCACTCGGGGTAATTGTGTTTATCATTATTTGTATACTAGACTACCTACATACATACACACTCAGCCACACAGAAATGGCTAGTGCGATTTGTGTTCGGTGGTAGCGTCAAAGTAGTTGTAACCTTTAACTTTAGTGCACAGGTTGCGCAAGATGATTATTTCAAAGGTTATTGAACATTCATTCTACTTCGTCCATAACCCTGACTGAGTGTCCTCAATAACAAATGTTTATAGTTTCCACTATTACTTCCACCGAATCGAATGGCCGCCTTTTAAGTGCTCACTTTTCTTCTAAATTAATTGTTGGTTCTCTCTTCGGGCCCACAATATTTCCACACTACATTTAAAATATCGCCTTTCCTCATTCAAACATTTCTGAGACGGTTTCGAGGTCACTCGGGGTAATTGTGTTTATCATTATTTGTATACTAGACTACCTACATACATACACACTCAGCCACACAGAAATGGCTAGTGCGATTTGTGTTCTCTTTTTTTCTGTTAAAAGTTTTCACCTTGTATCTGTCTAACAATTCATGGAGTTGCTGTGCTCTTCTTCAGCAACAGCTTTTTGTTTTGTGTATTGTGCTTTGCATGTGTGCGATTATGTGGTTTCGTTTGTTTGTGTGTATGTATTGATATCAGGGTCAGCTCGAGGTTTTCGTGTATTGTTGTAGTAATACTTGTTGAAATTTTTTAAGTTTTTGGGTGTTGCGATCGCTGCTCACTGTCGCTGAGTATTACTACGATTGAGCTTATGAGCGTGTTGGCAATGAAATTATTACAACACGTACGTATGTATGTGTTTGGGCGTAACAGTGTGCGTCTGCTGAAGGGGCTAGGGATGGGGGGATTATTATTAGAATACTATGTATATTAGTTGCATGCAATTGTTGAAAAGATACTGATGATTTAACTTTTTGTTGTTTTATCTATTTTTCAGAACAAAGCTGCAATATGAATCACTTGAGGGCTCAATGATTCTCGATGATCCAGATGATGATACTCTCAGTGAAAAAATAGGGTGTCCCCTTTATACGGCTCCTGAATTGCTCTGTCCGGAACCAACGTATAGAGGCAAGCCCGCGGATATGTGGGCATTGGGAGTTATATTGTATACCATGCTCGTGGGACATTACCCGTTCTTCGTAAAAGGCAACAGCAATCTAATTTCTATCATCCGGCAATGCTTTGTCCAGCTACCAGGTCATTTATCCCGATCAGCCCGTTGGCTTCTTCTAGCTCTACTGCGCAAAAATATCAGTGATCGCGTACCTATTGAACACATATTTTTGTCGCCCTGGCTGAAGGAACAGCGACCATTTCATATGTACATACCAGTCGATGTCATGATTCCAGATGACGATGATAAATCATCCAACAACAGCCCAACGAACTGCATGGAACTAGATGAAGATGATGGCATCCAACCTTTGGATTATTCGTGTAGCGCTCTAAGCATGAACTGTGGATACTCGTATGCGGAAATGGGTTGACACATATTATTCACGCAAAAGAATATGTTTTAGCTCACGATCGTAGCTGGAAGCCGGTCCTGTTGGCACCTTTGACTTCTCAATGCGCTGGCGCGCAAGCTTCATTATAGTTCTTGATTGTCTTCAATGCGACATCCGTCATCCTATTTCATCCATTCAGGCATTTACTCAACACCAGCTGGGAGAGGCTTGAGGTCGACCCACCACCCACCTATACAATACAATGTGAGAGTGTGAGACTGAGATATGGTGGACATGCATAGCGCTAAAAGTGTGATGCATTGCTCTACTAACGCAGCGCCCAAACCCGAATCAATTTGAAATCTAAAAATTTGTTAAATATTATATTACAATTTTTCAGCGTTGCCTTGAATTCAAAGTTCTTCCAATATATCGCTTTGAAACTAAAATTATAAGTTGATGTTTGTTTTTTGTAAGAGAGTAAAAACTTATTTGTTAAAAAATTTATGATTCTTGTTCTGTTTGTTTCAAGGTTTAAAAATAAATCATAATTTGATCTCATTATTGAATGAAAATTGTATGTTTCTTGTTATTCGGTTGGATTTGCCATTTAATTACATTCATGGGGATGTATTATCTATTGGGCCTACTTGCAAATAGCTCTGTGCATATTTCACGATACAACGACCAAAACGGCATTGATGAGTAAAAAATTGCATGATCAAGAAATTTTCTTTCTTTTCTCCAAGTTAAATAGATAAATAAAAAGAGCAATTCAATCATAGAACTTGCAACGGAATGCTTTAATTCTATCTAGCGTTGTTGTTCAAGGGAGAGGGCCGCTAGATAAATTAAAAGATAAACAGATGGGACGGTAACAAAAATTGACATTCGTACCAAGAGACCAGGAAAAAAACTAATATTTCTACTATTTCGTTTTTTTCTGGGTATTTTTGTTTTAATTATGTAGTTTATAGAAGTGATTGACGATATTTTTATGTAGAAGGCGGTTGATGTTTGTGGTGAGGCATGTCACTGGAGTTGACTGATGACGCTTGTATGTTAAAATAATAGGATGAGGGGGTCATTGAACTGCAATCAGGGCTGTCGTACAAACCAATGCTGTCACTATTGTCACTACGATAAGAAAAAAATGCTTTAGTGTTATGAAAACCAATGTTCACCCCTATTATGAAATAAATTTCCCCAAAAATGTGTTCCCTTTTCCCTTTGTTGTTATTACGAAAACTTGTTTTCCCAATCTGGCATGTTCGAAAGTGAATCCCCTTTATTATGAAATAAAATTTCTTGGGAATTTTTTTGACATTTACCCAAATATTGTTCCCTTTGAATTTAGATGTGAGCAAAATGTAAGTAGTCGTTTAAAAATATAAAAATTAGCAATTTTAATAGAGATTCTTGTATTTTTAGGTCGGTTAATAAAATGCAATTGGAAATATTAGTCGATAAAATGGAAAGCTGCCCTAGTATAGCTGGTGGTTATTCCAAATTACCCAAAGAAGAAAGTGCGTCGTTTTGGACAGAAGTAGTAACTGCGTTAAATAGTGCGGGACCTCCAAAGAAGTCTGTCGCAGAATGGAAAAAGGTCTTAAAGGATTTTTTTTTATAAATACTAAAAAAACTAAAAAATAATTTCATATATTTTAAAAGGTTTGGATAGATCAGCGGAGATATACACGGAAGAAGGCTGGAAGTATTCATCGCTATCGCGAAGGTACAGGAGGAGGTCCACCAAAAAAGCTACAGCTTTCCTCGACCGAGGAACGAATTTACGATTTGATGAATATGAAAGACGCTGTGGAAGGGGTCGAAGAGTCTTATGTTTTTGGAGGAATGGATATAGACAAGGAAAATTCTGCTACAGAACTGGATAAGGAAAATTCAATGATTTTGGAAGTGGAAATTCTTCCATCCTCTCCAATATCTAATAAAACACCTCCATCAGTGAAATCATCTCGAAAGCTATTTACGTCAAAGACCAAAGAAAAATCAGCTGTGGACCTAATTGAGACCGAGATTAAGGCACAGGAAAAAATAGTAGAGAAGATGGGTGACCTGGTTGATTTCTTGAAGGAGGACAAGACTGAAAAAAAAGTTTATGTAAAAAGGATTAGCCGATCTTTGGAAAAAATAGTGGATTTTAATTCAAAAATATTGGATTTAAAACAAAAAAATATGGATTTGAAGAAACAAAAATTAAACGAAATAAAACGACACCATATGGAACTGGAGAAGTTAAAGGTACGGGAAATCGAAAACCAAATTGAAGAAAACAAGAAACTGATCGAACTTACTTGACTATTTTAATTGCTTTTTTAGGAACATAGTGCAACTCTCGAGCTCCTAGCAGGCATCTCCACCTATTTTTTAAAACCCCGTTTGTTCTCTCGATGTTTCTACACTTCGTGTGAGCTTTATTGAACTTCTCTTCAACAGAACCAGCAACAGGATTCCTGTAAGGTATCATAATCCATGGCTCCAACGGGTAGCCACCATCTCCTGTAATAATATTAGTATGTGTTTGTCATTAACTTAACAAGTAAGAAGTCGCTAAGTTCTGCCGGGCCACATCGTTTGAGCTAATTACTCCACACTATGGAAGTATAATTTGTATACCCACTCTCCTACGGTGAAGGGTATACAAATTATACTAAGTATTTACATACCAAGCAGCCACATAGAACTACCTTGCTCTAAGTATTGCTTTTCCAGTTCTTTGCGGAAACTGCTCATTGTCCATACAAAGGAGTCGTGACATGACCCAGGGTGAGTTGCGTCAACATACCGAATCCTCATATTGTGATCACATATCTAGAAATAACTCGAGCATTAACAATCTGAAATATGTACATGCATTTAATAAAGCTCACTTACCAAGGTAACATTGAGACTAAAACGGCCCTTTCTATTATAGTATAGATGTTTTACCTCTGGAGGAGAGTGAATTATGACATGGGTGCCATCTATACATCCAAACACCCTTGGAATATTAAATTTCTTAAAAAACTCCTCAGCAGCACTTCTTTTTTCTTCACTGGAAGGAAATTTAATCCACTTATTACAAATCGGAACTTCCATAGTCTGAAGGAATTCATTTAGTACCACACAAAATGTAGGTTGGGCCATTGCCACCTGGTAGTCTCTTGACACACCCTTTTGGTAGCTCCCCTAAGCAAAAAAACGCAAGCATGCGCTCAATTTTATGATCAAAGGAATACTTGCTTTGGACCGTTTTTCTGGCATCAAAAGTATCATCTCATCAAGAAGATATTTAAAAGCATCCGTATTTATGCGATAATGCATTTTAAATCTAGAAAATAATTTTTACTTGAAAGCATGTACATAAAAACAATAAGATAGTTTTACTTACTGCCAATCTGGGAGTTCCAAAGGATTGGAGGAATCGCGTAAAATTTTTCGTTGAAGTTTTTCATTTCCTTCCCTCAAATCTTCATCATTTTGGAGCATTAATAGCAAAATTCCACTTATTCCAATCATTTTTCTAAGTTTTTCAAATTGTTTTCTTTTACTTTTTGACAAACGGCTCAATGTTCCCATAATTTCATAATAACAAATTGTTCTGAATGGGAGTTCCCACACAATTATTTTTTGGGAGTGGGAATTCACATTTCCTTTGTGAATGGGAATTCCCAACATTTTTATAATAGGGGTGGTTATCGGTTTATCAGCAACAGCTGATTCGAACATTGGTTTTATTTACATTCGAAATGGACAAAACCAACTTAGTTTCATGACACCAAATGAAACCAGTATTGATTTGCAAAAACGACAATTAGCAAAACCGACATGGTTTCTATGACAGCCCTGAATATACATACATATTTGCACATGCTTTAAACATTTTTTTTTGCTGATTCACAATTATTTTTTTGTCATTTAAAACGTTATTCGCAGTTATGATCCAATTGGTGAAGTTGAAAATTTATAATTGTATATCAAACATTCACAGAAATTAATTTTTAGTATTTTCTTTCAAGTGAATGACAGTAAAGCAAATTGTTTTTTTGTTGTTGTTGGGCTAGAGGCTTTACTTTGATTTCTATACAATGTTTGTTGCTAGAAAAGATTGACATTTCAATTTCTAAAAATTCCTGTTGTACTTTTTGTATTTGTTGTAATTATGTATATAACCTTGAAAATGTGACTTGAATTGAACACCACAGTACATATTTTCAAAAATAAAAAGTATCAAATTGATCAACCCTGGTGAAACGGAGTGTCGCGTCAGTATGGCAACTACTTTTCTAGAAGTGATGAAAATCGTTTTTCGACCAATCGACTATTAAGGCGCCTTCCTTTAAAAATTTCGCTATCGAATTAAACCAAAGGTTGATTAATTTATACGAGGGTATATCAACAATTTCGTGACTTTTCCAACCATAAGTTTATAGGCTTCTGCCAAGAAGCCTATATTATCAAGATTATATAGAAAAATATTTTTTTTTGCAAAAACAACTGTTTTATTCGAAAAGTCGCGGATTTATTGATCTGTATAGAAACCAAACGTCCGTGACATGACTGGATTTTAATTCAGACAACAGAAGGTCCGTTGGCATGGTGCGATATCGCTCCGATAGCCTCGGTCTGGTCTAATATTTATAGAAATACAGACCAAAGACTTCACCAGACCACAAACCATACCAACTAGTGGCTTATGGTTTGATGCATCTTATTGGACTTTGCGTGAAATTTGTTGTTGTTACACTCCGCTACAGTCGCAATACGGTATGTTCTAATATTTTTATATATTCACTGAGCGAACAAATAAAGGAATCAAGTACTGCTGAATACTAAATATGGAACTTAGTACGTACCTTGTTAATCACCGTCCAAGGCCCTAATAATGAAAACATACACTTTTTTATGAATAACACACACAATTCACAACTTAAATAATGTTTTTTCTCACAAAATCAATTTCAAGGTTTTGTATTGTATCATTCATAGTGGCTGTGTGTTTACCAAAGACGATAAGCTGTAGAAGATGAACAAAATGATCTTTTACGAGAAATCGAATAACACAAGAGTGTATCAATCATTTTGGACAAAGACGATAAACTATAGAAGATGAATGAAATGCTTCTTTTTTGCAATAACGTAAAAAACAGTACTTCAGTTACGCACAAATTTTCGATTTATTTATACTTTTTCGTTCATACCAAAGACGATAAACTGTATAAGATGGTCGATGTTCTTCTTCTTTTGCAATATCGTATCTGTGCAGCCCCATCAAGATATAAAGCATTTTCTTTTCATTGCACATTTCTACACATTTTTGACATTTTCTCTTGTTTAATAATTCTTTGTGCACTCTCCAATAGCAAATTTGACAGCAAAAACCTAAAGCTTTTCAGAGTTTTTCTCCCCAGTCTGAGTATTGCCGTGCACGCCAATTTTTCGATAAATCTCAAATCGCCCATCTTCTATACTTTATCGTCTTTGGTTCATACACAATCACAAAAACCACAGATAACCCATAATTAACACACTTTATACAAAAAATATTTGTGTTTATAGTGTTTTCAATTTTGACTTTTTTGCTGAGAATTTGTGTTACTGAAGTGCTGTTTTCTACATTATTGCCAAGAAGAAGCATTTCGTCCAACTTCTACAGATTATCAACTTCGATTTAGTCCAACTTCTACTATTATCGATTTTCGTCCACCTTCTGCTTTTTATCGTCTTTTGTTGGAAACAAAAAATCGATTTCAGAATAACAAAATCGAACACTAATCGTTAGTGTACAGGCATCAGCTGCTCTTCATTACCGCAGCAGTCTTCAATCCTCTCATTGTGAAACCTTGTTTTTGTTAATATGTTAAAATAATCTGAAAACGCCACACTCAAAAACATTCCATTCAATTATTTATCAAAATAAAGCAACTCTGGTTCCATTGCAATAGGCTTTCTCAGAAGAAATCCTCTACGAACTTCTACAGCGCTGTGGTTTGTGATGTCTGAACAGCAACAGAAACTAGATGCAGACATGCTTAACAGACAATTGGCGAAAGGTATGTACTGAGGGTGCCCGCAATTTATTTGTTGGATTCTTGTTGGTAAGCCCAGCGTCGGCAGTTCATTGTCGAAGTTAATTTTAAAATTTGTTTCCTACATGTATGGGACGTATGTACACATACACGTGGTACACGCCCTCAGCGACAAAGGGGACGTTCAGATGTCAGGTCATTAAATTGGCCAATAGACAACTAACAGTTCTTAAAAAGAGATAGATTTTAGAAGTAAAATCATGATTCTTCCTGCACCTGGATCGTAGATGTAATTTTGACATCTTATCTAGTTTTAGAGATTATCCGGTACCTAAAAGCTATCGCTCATTTGTCGATTTGAGACTTCACACGAACATTTTTTGTATATGGAAGAAATGAATTTATATTTATTTGCACTTAAATTTGGGTTTAATGCAGCTAAAGTGAAACCCATGTCTTGGACGTTTAACGGGTTTCTCTTTCGGGACAAAGTCCATCACGTCTACACAAAATGATGTCTTATTTTGTGTAGAAAGTCGCCATTGCCACATTCGCACCATTGTGGTAATCTCAAATCAAAATTATGAAAATGGCTATATTTTTCGCAATAGATTTTGGGATAAGAAACTGTCATTTTCTTTGGTTACTATGGCCTCATAAGACATGCGGGATTTTATTTCGCAAGTCAATAAATGCTGCAGGGCCTAACTTGCACTCATATTGATGATCAATGAAATGTCGACATTTTGTTTATTGTCCTAGGACAGTGCAAAGGAAAGCCGATCTCCAAGATGTGACAATACGAGCAACCGAATGTTAACAAATTTTGTCAATATTTTAGTAAGGTGAATTCTTGTACTATGTTTGTACGTACATATCAATACATTTTTTTGCATTTTCTTTTTAAATGTTTTATATGCACACGTTGTTACTAGTCGCTAAACAAACAATCGCCACTTAAGTAAGGAATGCTCCGCTCGAACTTAATTCGATTGTTTTGAAATCGTCTTTTCGTCACGCATTATTTGTTAGTTCTATTCAACAATTTAAAAAAAAAAACTATTCTTCTGTCCAATGGGGTAATTAGTGATAATACGTATTAACTGACGCACGTATACAAATTAGTTGAAGTACACGTTGTACATATCTTCTCAACAGTGCGTTTTGTAGGTGTAATAACGTGAAACCGCTCTCCGATTGCCTACATTTCAAAAACACAAAAAATGTTGGTCGAAAATAATAAAGCCACTGTGTCAATAACACATCAGACGAAAACTTGTTTGCTTGGTCGACTTTACTAAACAGATGATATGACTTGAAAAATATAAATGTATATGAATGCATACATAAACACGCGTGTATTTTTAACGCGTCACACACTGCGGCGGTCCGTTGTTTTGTGTGCAGTTGTTGGAGAATTTGCTCCGTGCTTTCATTTCTCCGAACGTTTTTACCAAGCTCGAACATTGTTTTTTGTTAGCACTCACACTCTTCTCCGGCGGTCACACTCTCTATTTCCATCTATCTATCTAATTGTTAAGCAGCTTTTGGTAAACA
Organism: Hydrotaea diabolus; assembly: GCA_963513945.1. Taxonomy (NCBI): domain Eukaryota; kingdom Metazoa; phylum Arthropoda; class Insecta; order Diptera; family Muscidae; genus Hydrotaea; species Hydrotaea diabolus. The sequence goes on along the minus strand of OY740719.1, from coordinate 574,797 downwards.
TGAAGCGATCATTCGCCAAACTCATTTGGTTTGATGGTCTAGCGACAGTAATCAATTGCTCGTTTTGTGTGGACTTTCGATTTTGAAATTTCAATTAGATACTTTTCAACGACGACTTCGATTGGTCAGCCATTAGCCCTGGTCCAGTTATTCGCATCTAGCGAAATCAAGGCTAACTTTTTGAAGTGAAATGTGCAGTTTTCCTCAATTTGTGGCAAGGATATCATTTGCAATCTACTACAGCAGGCAATAGGATCTAAGAGATCATGAAAGTACCTACGCGTGATTGCTCAAAATATTCGTGTAATTTAAAAATTTTTAAATTGCAATCTCCCGGGGAAAAGAAATATCCAACCGTTGCCCTTCCGTTAACATCGCTGACATCCGCAGCACCAAGTAAAAGAAATTCTTGGCGTACTGCGTGGAAATTGGCGAATCAACATAGCAGAACGTCCAGCCCTAAATTGAGAACCGAAAAGATCAATATTAAGGACAAATGTCCGGATGAAGGAGATCAAAGTTATATTTGCACATGCCCCCGCAATGTGTCGGCAAAGGATGATTTTCTGTGTAAGTGGCCAATATATCGTTCTTGCTCCCTGCTCATACTCACTCCTCGCAAACCGAACATAGATACAAGTTAATTTTGATTAGATTGACCAGACTGGCTGTTGGAATTTAACGCCTCACCCCACCCAACAGACCAGAATTTCCATTTGTTTTTATTGACCGACTGATAAGCACGCCACCTTTCCTATTATTGATAATTATATTATTCACACTCACGCACACACACATGAGCTTGACTAGTAAGTTAGAACTCAATCGCGGCAATGTGTCCGTCCACAGCCGCGTTTGATAAGTTCAATGTATTCGCTTATTAAATAGTTGATTGTTGTTTTTAACGAACAGTCCAATCCAATTTGCCAGTTTCAAACGTTCGGCTATCGCTTAAGATAGTTTCAAGTTTCAGGGGTACACATACACTATCACTCTCTTTTCATATGAGCATTTATTCATTTGTTGGGCTACGATACATAAGTAGGGAGCGAATATTTGACAATATCCATTTATATCCAGCGGATGTATGTGCGGGATTTCGGAATTTGTGTTACGCAAAAAGCAGTAAAGCAATATGCATTTGGAGACATCTCTCGAAGAGTTTATACAAACAGGTAACCTTTGAGTTATGCAGAGGTGTATTATATTACCACTACAACATTTACGATTCGTTAGTGTAAACAACATCATCCCATAAAAAAAATTCAATGCCTATATTATCTGATACCTCTCTCTCTCTCTCTTGATGTTTAGCTATGCCATGGTTCGGAATGGATATTGGAGGCACGCTCACAAAATTAGTATATTTTGAACCAAAGGACATTACACCTGATGAGCAAGACGAGGAAGCCGAGAGTTTGCGGAGTATCAGACGTTATCTAACAAAAAACTCAGCTTATGGTAAAACAGGCCATAGGGATGCACACTTACAGGTAAGAGCGTTGAATCCACTAACGTTCGATGAGAAAGAATTTAGTGAGCGACATCAACTCGTCTTTGTAGTATGCGTTGTAATTTGCATGCTTTATTTGCGTTTACGCGCGTTAAAAACGTGTTATACTGTATATTGACCTTCAGCTTCATCGACACCAATACCGAGTATTTGAATTTACAGTCTGGCGTATAGCATGTGTGTACGCGCTCATGTATTTCATACAAAAATATTAAAATGGGTATTTTCATACATCGATCGGATAAATTCTCAAATTTAGGACTTTGAAACTGTGTAAACTTTCAATTAGAAAACGGTTTTTGTCGTCCGTGGAAATCATTTGTTCCTTCTGCACACACACCGAAACGAAGTGAACCGCAGTTTTTGCATACGATTTGCAGATATTATCGAGAAAATTAGCATATTGGAATTGTTTATTCATTGTTTTTTTATGTGTCAGTTGTTGAAAACGTAAAATCTCAGAGCTTATTATGACGCAACAGCTACAGACTTACGTATGTAGGTATACATGTCGTTGACTGAAATGCAAATGGGCGGAACTTACAAAATATTATCAAAGTCCATGTCCCCAACAAATAGCGCAATGTGACAACAAATATATTCAAATATTATCGAAGAAATTCCAGCGGGCTCGTTCTTAAAACCCAAAATGTTTGTAGTTTTAGCCAAAGTCATGTTGGTTTATGTTCCAACGGAGGCGACAAAAGTTATTTCCTAAAAAACCAAAGTGTTGATATCCGTTAAGTGGCCAATCATCATACATTCTTTATTTATCTTAAATGCTGCAAAAACAAAAAACTATATTGAAATTTGATTTTTAGATGGACAATGTTGAAATACGAAAGAGAAGGGGATCCTTGCATTTTATACGATTTCAAACCACAGACATGGGCAACTTTTTGTCACTTGCGAAGCAGAAGGGTATGGCAGAATTGGTGACTACTGTTTGTGCCACTGGCGGAGGAGCGTATAAGTTTGAAAACGAATTTCGCGAGGTAAGCAAACCGAGATATGCATTTCTCTTTAGACCATATTAATAATGTTTTATTACAGCAAGTCAATATGAAATTGGCCAAGTTCGATGAACTGGACACATTAATCAAGGGCATACTTTTTGCTGAAATACAAAACCGCACAGAATGTTATTATTATGAGAATGCCCGGGACATAATGTAAGTAATATATATATATATATATATATATGGTGGCGACAAATTTGTTTTCAATCACTGCTCCCGTTGCAAATAATATAGGAAAAGCGAGAAAAAAGCATTTGATTTTTCTCAGCCCTACCCGTTTATTCTGGTAAATGTTGGTTCCGGCGTGTCCATACTAGCTGTGTATGGACCGGACAACTACAAACGTGTTTCTGGCACAAGGTACGATAAAAAAAACACATGTTATTTCATTAATGAAATTATGTTATAGTTTGGGCGGTGGGACGTTTTTGGGGCTCTGTTGTCTGCTTACGGGTTGCAATACGTTTGAAGAAGCCATACAGTTGGCAACAAAAGGAGATAACCGTAAAGTGGACAAGTTAGTGAGGGATATCTACGGTGGCGACTACGATCGCTTTGGCTTGACTGGAGATCTAGTGGCTTCAAGGTTTGTCAAAAGCACACAGCGAGAGATGCATTAATTACACTTATTTCTTCTTGATTTCTCTTTTAGTTTCGGTCAAATGCATCTTAAAGATAGACGGTCATCAGTGTCCCGTGAGGATCTTGCGAATGCCACATTGGTAACAATCACGAATAACATAGGTTTAATTGCTCGTATGTGCGCACTTAACGAAAAAATGGATAAGGTAAATTTGCATAATAAAATTTCGAGACTGATTCTTTAAACATTTTTTTTGTAGGTCGTCTTTGTTGGCAACTTTTTGCGTGTTAATCCCATAGCCATGAAACTTTTAGCGTACGCTATGGAATTTTGGTCAAACGGTACGTTAAAGGGTTTGTTTTTGGAACATGAGGGGTACTTCGGTGCTCTAGGGTGCTTACTCCAATTCAACGGAGAAATAGCAGCTGCTCTGAACGAAACAGACAAGAGTGCATCTGGTTCACAGTCATCTGAAGCAGAGAAGTCGGATCCGCGGACGACAATGGATTCACCTATATCATCTATTGACTCCAGTCCGCCAATTGAAACTCAGAGATAGCTGTTTGTATACGCTAAAGAAGGTGCCTTTATTTAAGTTAAGCTTTGAATAAGTTAGCTTTACTACATATTCCCCTTTACAGTGAGTATCATTCTCTCTCTAAGAATCTATATGGTTGATTTTGGGTTTCTTCGTTATGTGTTCTACCATTAGATAGCATAAATTTTTTTATACATACTCTGGATTATTCGTCACAGATGTGTGTGTACATTGGAACGCACAGCAAATAGCTAATGTACGTTCTGATATGAGTAAAATGGCACAATGATTTTTTAATATATGCCTATAGTTCATGTGATTCTTTGTATTCTGTTGTTTGTATTTTGCTTTAATTTATTTTTAACCAATGTATATTATTTTGGATGTATATTGAAGACTAGACACAAAATAAAGTTTTATCTCCAGTAAAGGACAACTTAGATCTATTTCATTGTAGTTAGGAGTAATAGATCTCTTCGTTTTATTTAAAACTATGAACTGTAATATTTGAATTAGTTGAGATTTTAAAATGGTATAACAATTTTTCAAATCAAAATGTTTACTTACACACAATGTGTTTGGCGGTAGAAACCACTGAAGTCTCTACTTACACCACAATCCACTTTAAAGTCCAATACGTGCACATTGTGGTCAGTAGCCACAAAGAGGTAACGGCTATCGCAAGTTACACTATATACAGGTGACGATTTGGAATCTCCCCTTCTCTTCTGTTTTACATGCGGAAAGTACAGCTGCATATGCCTCCCAGGAACACGGATGTCGTAGAGATTGACACGGCTGTGATAATTTGTCCCACATACAACAGCATATAAACCGTCGTAGTCAAGACAGTAGAATGATGAATCAAATGGATCCTCCCAAATTATTTCGTCTTCGTCTGAACGTCGATCATATAGACGAAAACTGGTGTCAAAGTTGGCAGTGAATAGCACATGGTCGTCTTTCAGCTTGAGGTCGTATATAGATATTGTGTTTGAGTTTAACACAGATTCGCATCCACTAAAAAGAAATAGTTTTTCTTCTTTATTTATCGTTATAATTTATCATTTACTAAGTTATGCGGTTTTTCTCTGGATCAAAATCAAACTTCGATTAGAGCTTGAAGAGTTCGTATTTGATGGTTTGCAGAAAATGTAAACTTTACAATGACTATAAAGAAATTTGCCTTTAAAAATTGTCACGTGATGGCGGTGTCGCATAAATGGAGAATAAGCCCGATGATATAATAAGCGAAATAAAATGAATTGTGGTTTAAAAGCTGGAAGCTGGCTTGAAATTACAGATTCCGGTCAGTAAGTGTAGTAAATCTAATTTGTGATAATTTCTAAACGGCAGGACTCAGATCGGGATGCTATATAAAAATAGGGGATCATCGGATTAAAAATAAATGCATCTCTCAATTCTATTAAGGAAAATTTACATTCTTGCCTTTTCACATTTCCCAATTCTACCGATGTACACATTATTTTATTAGGGAACCGTACAAACTGTGATTTTATTTAAAAAGTTTACTAAGCAGTAAATCATAACATGGCTTTTGAAATACTTTATTCGATTTTGTCGCTTTTACAAACCGATTCTTTTTGAAAGAGGAATTACTCCACAAGCTTATATGATCAGGTTTGTTGTTGCTTGTCATAGAGGGAAGGAAAAGTAAGTCAGCGGAGTTAAAGCAAACCCATCATCGTTTGGTAGACGCGCGTTTTCTTCTTGTTATACTCAACAAGAACTACAAGAAAAATAGTATCACTTCCCACAAATTTTTACGACGATATAGAATACCATATAGCAATATTCGCCAGTCCAATCGAAAGAAGCTAACGACGAAATTTTACCTTAAAGTGACTAAAAACCCGCGAACCATTTTTTCACATTTTGGCTTTATAACTTAAATATTTTTAAAGAGAAAATTAGCTCTGCTTCACTATCGTACAAATAGAAAGATTAAACGCGTCCCATAAATGATTTAGTAGACTGTGTTTAGTACTTATGGGTTGACAAGTTTATATTTTTTATTCATTTCATATTTAGAAACAACGAACGTATGTGAGATTCTGTAGCCATGTATACGATTGAGAAACATGAAATGTTGCCCGCTTAAGATTAAATATCAATATATTAGTTCAAAAATACCATGTCCAGTTACTTATGGCCCACCCTTTACAACAATGAAGTTTTATCATTTTTTTTTTTTTAATTTTTGACACATTTAGGATTTTTAAGAAACTAATATGACAATTTTTCAAAACGTATCGCCAACAAAAATTTTTAATATAGTCAATGGGTATAGGGCCAAGACAAAACCATGTCTAGATACTTATAGACACCGAAATTTTCTTACAATTCCACATATGTACAGGATGTCCCTCAGGAAGGTATACTTTGTTTATGATTTTTGATTATATAAAAGAGAATGGATCTTTAAAGTTTGATAAAAGTTTCATATTGATAAAAGTTTCATTTAGTGTCGGCAATTGTGAATGGAATACAATGTCAGATAAATGTCCGCCTCTGTAAGCCTCACAAATGCGAGCCCTTTTGAGCACATTTTTCATTACATTCTTACACATTTCACGCGGTATTTCATTAATTTCATCACGAATATTTTGTGGAGTTGCTTAAGTGTTTCTGGTTTGTTTGCATAAACCTTTCTTGAAATAACTTGTTGTGGAAAGAGTAATTCCATTGTAATCCTGGCTGTACGATGTGGTGCCACATCTTGTTGACACTACATATTAATCATGCCCAAAGCATGCAGTTCTGGCGTTAAAAAGTTTTCAATCATATCACGATATCGCTCCCTATTGACAGTTACTGTTTCGCCGAAGTAAGGTCCAATGATTCCTCATGACCAAATTGCACACCAGACTGTCACTTTTAATGGATGCAAATGTGACTGATGAATAATTTGACGGTTTTCCATTGCCCAGAACCGACTATTCTGTTTATTCACATATCCATTCAAATGACCCGTCACTCATTATGATTTTTCATGAAAATCGGGGTTGTCATGGGCGAGCTGTAACATCCTATAGACATATGTACGGCGGCGTAAATGGTCGAAGAAGCTCTTGTGTCAACTGAATTTTAAATGGTAACTAATGCAAATCCTTGGGCAAAATTGACCAAGCTACTGAGCACGGCGTCGAATTGAGGTTGATGAACACTTTCTTGAGCAGCAGGAATGTTTTCAGCTACGTTGTGGTCCATACTTGGGCCTATCAGCTACAGACCCTCTTTCTTCGAAATCATTCACTACACAATAAATAGTGCGTTTTGTTGGCTCGTTGTTTCTCCCAAAAATTTCACGTAACTTTCTCATCGTCAGAGTAATCGATGATTGATTTTGATAAAATGTTTTAGCGATTAAAACACGTTGGTGTAACGAAAATTTTTCCATAATAAATTTGCCACGTCTCTACTTTACGACTGCCAAATATAAACTGACAAGTCTAATGTTTTAAAATGGCGACAAAACAAACCTTTCAAACCTTGTTTCCCCCAGAAACATTGCATGAAAGCCAATTAAATTAACTTACTAATCCAATTTTGCACTTTGGATAAACTTGGGTTTAGGATCTCTGCGAGCCCGAGGAGCCAGTTAACATGTATAGGTACACTAATAAACAAATAAAATTCATCGTGATTTGGGCCCTAAGGTCGAAAACCCTACCAGTACAAAAGTACTTGATAACTTAAAACATCAAAATTCCTCTGTAGACAAAATATTGTTTTAGTTTTAAACTTTAAACATTGTGCAGCCTTGGGCCAAGGACGAACTTTATAAAAATTGAGCTATCTCGGTACCAGTTTAAAAAATCGTTAACCAACTTCTACCAATTTAGGTCTGTCTACAAGTAGAACTTGCTCATATATTTTATAAATTTTTACGTCTACCAAATTGCGAACCGTAGGTCAACTAGACTACGCATTCCTTATTTGTATACAAAATTTAAGACGATATAGCTATGTCCATCCGACCGTGTGTATGTTGAAATCACGATAGCGGTGTAACGAATCAACTCATAATCCTGAAATTTTGTATGATGATGGCTTATGATCTACCAATTTAGGTCTGTCTACAAGTCGAACTTGCTCAAATATTTCATAAATTGTTACGGCTACCAAATTGCGAACCGTAGGTCAACTAGACTACGCATTTCTTATTTGTATAAAAAATTTAAGACGATCTAGCCATGTCCATCCGACCGTGTTTATGTTGAAATCACGATAGCTGCGAAACGAATCAACTAATAATCCTGAAATTTTGCATGATGATGGCTTATGATCATAAGCAGTTTAGGATTGGAAGTGGCCGATTTAGGTTCAGGGGAAAAGTTCCCCTTGAAGGGACTAAAGGTGCTCTTGAAAAAGTTTCTTAAGAAATCATACTTTTTTTTGTACAGGCAATGGTTAAAATGGGTACTGTTGGGACGCACTTAATACCTCAAAAAATAGCACAGTTTTTGGACGTTTTGGCTCATTTGGCCCAAAAAACTTCCCGCATGGTCAAAACGTGCGATCAAAAATCAATATGTGACGCGCAAAATAGAAAGGGACCTAAGGTTAAAAACCAGTTTTGTTCAGGAAAGCCATTTTAAAGATTAGGTCCCATTCTAGTTGCGCTTAGAATCGTCGACTTCACTTTCATAAAACGCGCATATCTCTGGGAGGGAACACTTTTGGGGAATGGAATCGGTCTCATTCGATTCTCAGATGTTGCCCACATCAAAAAAAGAAAATGAAAATTGATTTTTTTACCCTTAGGTCCCTTTCTCTATGCGCTGTCACATATAGACATATGTGTATCAAATTAGCGCAAATTCTTCTGTTAGTCTAAGTATACTTATTTTGTAGTTTAAGCTGGGATGTTGGACGCATGGGTCGAAAAACGGACCCTATATTTGCGATTTTGTAGCGTAAGGATGGTGAAGGTTATAAAATGTTCGGCCGCGACGAACTTTTCGACGTTTTTACTTGTTTATTATAAAGATATGTCAACGAATCAATCTGTCAGTCCTTTTCGAGACTATATATACATATATGTGGGAGATACATACATATATGTGGGAGCTTTATCTAAATCGGACCGATTTTTTCAATTTCAACAACGCCCGTCCTTGATCCAACAAACAAATAATGCATGATTGGACTTACCTTTCTAAGTCAATGGCCCGCAAAGCGCGTCGTTCTACGGAAGTATATAAACCACCATATAGGAGGGTACCGCAGTTATTAAAGCGCATGGTTTTGTATGAACTCTTCAGTTCTGTCATCAAATAAAGATCAAGAAGATTTAAATCCCCAGACCGCCGCCATATTTTTCCGCAATGGTCCGTACTTGTGACATATGTGTCATTTGCAAAGTCCACGCACCACATGTATTCCTTAGGATTGTGCAGTTGTTGTTCGGCTGCGAAACCATCCTCATATATGAAACAACTACCAGTCACTCTACCAGCAAATATAGTATCCCGCTTTTTTACAAAATCGGCGATGTCAGCCCTATTTTTCGTAGCGATTTCTCTGTGGAAGCGTCGTTGCACGGGTTCTGCTTTCAAACGTTTATGCTGACTCAAATAGTTTGCATAAGAAACATACAGCCAATCCCGCTCTAGGAATAGTTTAGTCGCAAACATTTTAGACCGATGGAAATAAAGTTGTTCCCGGTAGCAGCCTTGTAACCAATTTCGAGCTATTTTTAAACGAACGGCAAAGGGGAGTGGATTCTGTGTTCTAAAGAGGAAAAGAAAAAGGAAACTTTACTTTTTAGTCAACTTATTGCATTTAGTTATATTTTCCTTGACAAAGAGTACAAAATCGAACATAATACTCGTATTAAAAGTCTATAGCTCACAAATGCAACCAGCTAGAGACGAAATAATTAAATGGTTTTTTCGACGTGTGGTTTTCAATCTGGTCCACTTTTTTCAGAGTTGGACTTTTTGACAGCTGTCACTTGATTTATGCTCAGTTTGTTTTGCCATTTCATAACGAAAAGATTTACTCCGAAACAACGTTTGCAAATCGTGATGACCAGCGATCCTGATTATTAAAAGAAAATTTTGTTCAGCGATGAAGTTCACTTTCGGTTGATGGGTACGTTAATAACGAAAATTTTAGCATTTGGAGTAAGGAAAATCAACAAGCTTTTGTTGTGACGCCGTTACATTATCAAAAAGTCACTGTTTGGTGTGCTCCTCTATGGGCAGAGAGAATCACTGGTCCATATTTCTTCAAAAATGAAGCCGGCCATAATGTTACTGTCAATGGGGAACGCTATAGAGCCATGATTAATGACGTTTTCGTTCCAGAATTGGATGATGTTGATGTGGACGTCCTTTGGTTCCAACAAGGCGGCGCTACATGCCATACAGTGCGTTATCTCGCGATGTGGGCCTGTGACGTGGCCTCCAATATCGTGCGATTTAACACCGCTGGACTATTTTGGTAGGGTCATGTGAAGTCGCTTGTCTGCGCAGGTAAACCTGACACGATTGACGCCTTGGAAGAGAATACTCGGCGCGTTATTGTTGACATACGGCCCCAAATGCTGCTAAAAGTGGTCGAAATTGGGCCTCTCGGCCCAGCCAGCCAGTAACTTTACAAATTGGGGAAGAAGCGTTTTTCTAAAAAAATACCCAAAAATATCCCAATTATCCCATCTATTACCAACAGCTTACTAAGTATATTCTACATGGAAATAAAGAAAACTTTTATTTCAATATTTGCTCTGCTTACAAGCTGACAAAATAATTGATCTTTGGAAGTTAGTATAAACAAACAAAAATTAAAAGCGATAACTTATTATTTTGCTTAAAATGTTTAAGAAAGTGGGACATGAAATAATTTTTGCTTCAATGTAACAAATTCTGTTTATCTCCGTCAACCATTTGGCATTAGTAGGCGTCCTTTGAGGTCCTTTGAAAGACGATGGACGTTTTCTACTGGCAACTTGATTAGGAGGTCGCTAACGCGACAACTCCACATCATTGTACACGAATATAAGAAATGATTTTTTTTACAGAAAACCATAGATAATTTGCGTTAAGACCCGTTTGTTTTAAATAATTAACATATTTGGAAAGAAAAATAACTTTAGACAGTTTAAGCGAGCAAATAAGAAATTTTCAAATCAAACGGTTTATGATGCATTATTGTTTACAAAGAGATTTCAATAATTTCTCGTAAAGTTTTGAAGTTATCGCCTTAGCGGCCACTTGCTCGTTTAATAAGCGAGTACCCTGAACGCCTAGTGCATAGTGAATTAAAAACAAGATTTGTTTTGCAGAAAACAATTTAACACTGAAAATAGAAATTATTTAAAAATATATTTTGTGGAAGAAAAACTCGCTCCGAAATAGGACAATTGCTACAACATTTCAGTAAAAATTTGATACACGACGCTGCAATCTATGACAAAAAAAAAACCGGAGACCCCTTTAAAATCTGCCACGAAACTAAAAAAGGAACTCCAAAGTAAAGCTTGATTGGAAACAATTCGAACTCGATTACGACAACATAATTGAAATCCCTGCATCCCATTGAAAGCTAACCTCAATAGCGTCAGTCTGTGACGGGATTTTAAAATTGTTTCAACTTTCATCATGGAGTGGTCAGATAATGAGAACCGTATCGCTGTAATAGCGCTTTTCAAGTGTGAAATGGAAAACAGCAATATTTTCAAAACGCTCCGGCCACTAGGGATTAGCCGCTTGTTCGTCTACCGATGCATACAACTGTTTGAGGAGACTGGTGATGTAAAAGACCGCCACCGGTCGGGCCGCCCACGCTCTGTTCGAACACCGCATGTCATCAAAGCCGTTAAATCAAGAATTCACAGAAATCCGCTCCGAAATCAGAAAATCATGGCCCGTGAGATGAATATCACGCAAAAGTTCATGAGTCAAATTATTAAAAAAGACTTGGGACTTGGGGCTTTCAAACGACGTATCGGACATTTATTGTCTGCAGCTTTAAAAAAAATAGGATTGAAAAATGCAAACGTCTTTTGGTGAAGCACGCTGATAACTTGACAGAAAAATGTTCACCGATAAAATTTTTTTTACCGTTAAGGAAAAATTTAGCAAGCAAAATGATAGAGTGTATGCGCGGTCTTTTAAGGAAGCATCTGAACTGATCCCAAGGGTGGGAAAGGGCCATCACCCAGCTTCAGTCATGGTTTGGTTGGGTGTCTCTTGCGATGGGGTCACTGACCTGCATTTCTGCAAACAAGGAGCCAAAACATCGGCCAATGTTTACCAAGAAACCGTTTTGGAAGCTGTTGTGAAGCCTTTTAACAATTCCCTGTTCCAACACCAGCAGGATTCTGCGCTGGCCCATAAGGCTAAAAGGTCCCAGGCCTGGCTTCGAAACAATTTGCCAGCCTTCATTACAAATTGTGGACGGTTGTAGAGGACAAGGTTTGTCACAAAAGATACCCCAACATTGGATCTCTTAAGACTGCTTTGGTTCGAGCTGTGGCCAATTTTCCAATGGACGATGTTCGTACAGCTATTGACGATTGGCCAGTGCGACTAAAGGCGTGTGTAAAGGCAAAAGGCGGACATTTCGAATAAGTAGATTCTTTTTGGATACAATATACATCAATAAATATATTTTAAAATATTTACAAGCGGACTAGCACGGCAATTTTTTTGACAAGGCGAGTAATGTAATGGAGTTGCACGCATAGTCGCCAGTACCAAACCTAATAGAACATCTTTGGGCTGACGCTATGAATGAAATTTACAATATTTTTTAATAAATCCAAATTTTTTGTACATTGTAATCTATTATAACGATTAATTTAACAGGGTGGCGCACGAATCGTGCTACAAAAACAAAACATAATAGTTTTCTCCGTGAGAGCAATCGGCTTATTCTTTATTTTATTTGGAAGGTTAGTATTAAGATTTATTAAAATTATTTCTTGGGATACCGAAAAGAGGATTTGGATAGAAAGTTTGGCGAATGGAGCATTGTGAGTATGGAAAATACGAAGTACGTACCATTGAGAACCCTATGTTTGCGGCTATAGCATCGTCAATTCAGGCAAATCCTAGCGTTTCGACTCGAAACATATCGGCGCAAATTGCAGTTAGCAGAGGGTCATTACAACGGCTAGTTCATGATGACTTAAACTTGTTTCCGTACAAAGTCCAAATTACGAACCCAAGTTAAACCCTCTGGATTTGACTATTCAAATGGAATTTGGCCAACAAATTATTGGAATGGGCGAAAAGACAACAGGTTGATAAATTTCTTGTTTATGTCTGCTGAGGCTCCTTTTGTCTAAACGGGAATGTTGCAATTTTGCACTTTGGATAAACTTGGGTTTAGGATCTCTGCGAGCCCGAGGAGCCAGTTAACATGTATAGGTACACTAATAAACAAATAAAATTCATCGTGATTTGGGCCCTAAGGTCGAAAACCCTACCAGTACAAAAGTACTTGATAACTTAAAACATCAAAATTCCTCTGTAGACAAAATATTGTTTTAGTTTTAAACTTTAAACATTGTGCAGCCTTGGGCCAAGGACGAACTTTATAAAAATTGAGCTATCTCGGTACCAGTTTAAAAAATCGTTAACCAACTTCTACCAATTTAGGTCTGTCTACAAGTAGAACTTGCTCATATATTTTATAAATTTTTACGTCTACCAAATTGCGAACCGTAGGTCAACTAGACTACGCATTCCTTATTTGTATACAAAATTTAAGACGATATAGCTATGTCCATCCGACCGTGTGTATGTTGAAATCACGATAGCGGTGTAACGAATCAACTCATAATCCTGAAATTTTGTATGATGATGGCTTATGATCTACCAATTTAGGTCTGTCTACAAGTCGAACTTGCTCAAATATTTCATAAATTGTTACGGCTACCAAATTGCGAACCGTAGGTCAACTAGACTACGCATTTCTTATTTGTATAAAAAATTTAAGACGATCTAGCCATGTCCATCCGACCGTGTTTATGTTGAAATCACGATAGCTGCGAAACGAATCAACTAATAATCCTGAAATTTTGCATGATGATGGCTTATGATCATAAGCAGTTTAGGATTGGAAGTGGCCGATTTAGGTTCAGGGGAAAAGTTCCCCTTGAAGGGACTAAAGGTGCTCTTGAAAAAGTTTCTTAAGAAATCATACTTTTTTTTGTACAGGCAATGGTTAAAATGGGTACTGTTGGGACGCACTTAATACCTCAAAAAATAGCACAGTTTTTGGACGTTTTGGCTCATTTGGCCCAAAAAACTTCCCGCATGGTCAAAACGTGCGATCAAAAATCAATATGTGACGCGCAAAATAGAAAGGGACCTAAGGTTAAAAACCAGTTTTGTTCAGGAAAGCCATTTTAAAGATTAGGTCCCATTCTAGTTGCGCTTAGAATCGTCGACTTCACTTTCATAAAACGCGCATATCTCTGGGAGGGAACACTTTTGGGGAATGGAATCGGTCTCATTCGATTCTCAGATGTTGCCCACATCAAAAAAAGAAAATGAAAATTGATTTTTTTACCCTTAGGTCCCTTTCTCTATGCGCTGTCACATATAGACATATGTGTATCAAATTAGCGCAAATTCTTCTGTTAGTCTAAGTATACTTATTTTGTAGTTTAAGCTGGGATGTTGGACGCATGGGTCGAAAAACGGACCCTATATTTGCGATTTTGTAGCGTAAGGATGGTGAAGGTTATAAAATGTTCGGCCGCGACGAACTTTTCGACGTTTTTACTTGTTTATTATAAAGATATGTCAACGAATCAATCTGTCAGTCCTTTTCGAGACTATATATACATATATGTGGGAGATACATACATATATGTGGGAGCTTTATCTAAATCGGACCGATTTTTTCAATTTCAACAACGCCCGTCCTTGATCCAACAAACAAATAATGCATGATTGGACTTACCTTTCTAAGTCAATGGCCCGCAAAGCGCGTCGTTCTACGGAAGTATATAAACCACCATATAGGAGGGTACCGCAGTTATTAAAGCGCATGGTTTTGTATGAACTCTTCAGTTCTGTCATCAAATAAAGATCAAGAAGATTTAAATCCCCAGACCGCCGCCATATTTTTCCGCAATGGTCCGTACTTGTGACATATGTGTCATTTGCAAAGTCCACGCACCACATGTATTCCTTAGGATTGTGCAGTTGTTGTTCGGCTGCGAAACCATCCTCATATATGAAACAACTACCAGTCACTCTACCAGCAAATATAGTATCCCGCTTTTTTACAAAATCGGCGATGTCAGCCCTATTTTTCGTAGCGATTTCTCTGTGGAAGCGTCGTTGCACGGGTTCTGCTTTCAAACGTTTATGCTGACTCAAATAGTTTGCATAAGAAACATACAGCCAATCCCGCTCTAGGAATAGTTTAGTCGCAAACATTTTAGACCGATGGAAATAAAGTTGTTCCCGGTAGCAGCCTTGTAACCAATTTCGAGCTATTTTTAAACGAACGGCAAAGGGGAGTGGATTCTGTGTTCTAAAGAGGAAAAGAAAAAGGAAACTTTACTTTTTAGTCAACTTATTGCATTTAGTTATATTTTCCTTGACAAAGAGTACAAAATCGAACATAATACTCGTATTAAAAGTCTATAGCTCACAAATGCAACCAGCTAGAGACGAAATAATTAAATGGTTTTTTCGACGTGTGGTTTTCAATCTGGTCCACTTTTTTCAGAGTTGGACTTTTTGACAGCTGTCACTTGATTTATGCTCAGTTTGTTTTGCCATTTCATAACGAAAAGATTTACTCCGAAACAACGTTTGCAAATCGTGATGACCAGCGATCCTGATTATTAAAAGAAAATTTTGTTCAGCGATGAAGTTCACTTTCGGTTGATGGGTACGTTAATAACGAAAATTTTAGCATTTGGAGTAAGGAAAATCAACAAGCTTTTGTTGTGACGCCGTTACATTATCAAAAAGTCACTGTTTGGTGTGCTCCTCTATGGGCAGAGAGAATCACTGGTCCATATTTCTTCAAAAATGAAGCCGGCCATAATGTTACTGTCAATGGGGAACGCTATAGAGCCATGATTAATGACGTTTTCGTTCCAGAATTGGATGATGTTGATGTGGACGTCCTTTGGTTCCAACAAGGCGGCGCTACATGCCATACAGTGCGTTATCTCGCGATGTGGGCCTGTGACGTGGCCTCCAATATCGTGCGATTTAACACCGCTGGACTATTTTGGTAGGGTCATGTGAAGTCGCTTGTCTGCGCAGGTAAACCTGACACGATTGACGCCTTGGAAGAGAATACTCGGCGCGTTATTGTTGACATACGGCCCCAAATGCTGCTAAAAGTGGTCGAAATTGGGCCTCTCGGCCCAGCCAGCCAGTAACTTTACAAATTGGGGAAGAAGCGTTTTTCTAAAAAAATACCCAAAAATATCCCAATTATCCCATCTATTACCAACAGCTTACTAAGTATATTCTACATGGAAATAAAGAAAACTTTTATTTCAATATTTGCTCTGCTTACAAGCTGACAAAATAATTGATCTTTGGAAGTTAGTATAAACAAACAAAAATTAAAAGCGATAACTTATTATTTTGCTTAAAATGTTTAAGAAAGTGGGACATGAAATAATTTTTGCTTCAATGTAACAAATTCTGTTTATCTCCGTCAACCATTTGGCATTAGTAGGCGTCCTTTGAGGTCCTTTGAAAGACGATGGACGTTTTCTACTGGCAACTTGATTAGGAGGTCGCTAACGCGACAACTCCACATCATTGTACACGAATATAAGAAATGATTTTTTTTACAGAAAACCATAGATAATTTGCGTTAAGACCCGTTTGTTTTAAATAATTAACATATTTGGAAAGAAAAATAACTTTAGACAGTTTAAGCGAGCAAATAAGAAATTTTCAAATCAAACGGTTTATGATGCATTATTGTTTACAAAGAGATTTCAATAATTTCTCGTAAAGTTTTGAAGTTATCGCCTTAGCGGCCACTTGCTCGTTTAATAAGCGAGTACCCTGAACGCCTAGTGCATAGTGAATTAAAAACAAGATTTGTTTTGCAGAAAACAATTTAACACTGAAAATAGAAATTATTTAAAAATATATTTTGTGGAAGAAAAACTCGCTCCGAAATAGGACAATTGCTACAACATTTCAGTAAAAATTTGATACACGACGCTGCAATCTATGACAAAAAAAAAACCGGAGACCCCTTTAAAATCTGCCACGAAACTAAAAAAGGAACTCCAAAGTAAAGCTTGATTGGAAACAATTCGAACTCGATTACGACAACATAATTGAAATCCCTGCATCCCATTGAAAGCTAACCTCAATAGCGTCAGTCTGTGACGGGATTTTAAAATTGTTTCAACTTTCATCATGGAGTGGTCAGATAATGAGAACCGTATCGCTGTAATAGCGCTTTTCAAGTGTGAAATGGAAAACAGCAATATTTTCAAAACGCTCCGGCCACTAGGGATTAGCCGCTTGTTCGTCTACCGATGCATACAACTGTTTGAGGAGACTGGTGATGTAAAAGACCGCCACCGGTCGGGCCGCCCACGCTCTGTTCGAACACCGCATGTCATCAAAGCCGTTAAATCAAGAATTCACAGAAATCCGCTCCGAAATCAGAAAATCATGGCCCGTGAGATGAATATCACGCAAAAGTTCATGAGTCAAATTATTAAAAAAGACTTGGGACTTGGGGCTTTCAAACGACGTATCGGACATTTATTGTCTGCAGCTTTAAAAAAAATAGGATTGAAAAATGCAAACGTCTTTTGGTGAAGCACGCTGATAACTTGACAGAAAAATGTTCACCGATAAAATTTTTTTTACCGTTAAGGAAAAATTTAGCAAGCAAAATGATAGAGTGTATGCGCGGTCTTTTAAGGAAGCATCTGAACTGATCCCAAGGGTGGGAAAGGGCCATCACCCAGCTTCAGTCATGGTTTGGTTGGGTGTCTCTTGCGATGGGGTCACTGACCTGCATTTCTGCAAACAAGGAGCCAAAACATCGGCCAATGTTTACCAAGAAACCGTTTTGGAAGCTGTTGTGAAGCCTTTTAACAATTCCCTGTTCCAACACCAGCAGGATTCTGCGCTGGCCCATAAGGCTAAAAGGTCCCAGGCCTGGCTTCGAAACAATTTGCCAGCCTTCATTACAAATTGTGGACGGTTGTAGAGGACAAGGTTTGTCACAAAAGATACCCCAACATTGGATCTCTTAAGACTGCTTTGGTTCGAGCTGTGGCCAATTTTCCAATGGACGATGTTCGTACAGCTATTGACGATTGGCCAGTGCGACTAAAGGCGTGTGTAAAGGCAAAAGGCGGACATTTCGAATAAGTAGATTCTTTTTGGATACAATATACATCAATAAATATATTTTAAAATATTTACAAGCGGACTAGCACGGCAATTTTTTTGACAAGGCGAGTAATGTAATGGAGTTGCACGCATAGTCGCCAGTACCAAACCTAATAGAACATCTTTGGGCTGACGCTATGAATGAAATTTACAATATTTTTTAATAAATCCAAATTTTTTGTACATTGTAATCTATTATAACGATTAATTTAACAGGGTGGCGCACGAATCGTGCTACAAAAACAAAACATAATAGTTTTCTCCGTGAGAGCAATCGGCTTATTCTTTATTTTATTTGGAAGGTTAGTATTAAGATTTATTAAAATTATTTCTTGGGATACCGAAAAGAGGATTTGGATAGAAAGTTTGGCGAATGGAGCATTGTGAGTATGGAAAATACGAAGTACGTACCATTGAGAACCCTATGTTTGCGGCTATAGCATCGTCAATTCAGGCAAATCCTAGCGTTTCGACTCGAAACATATCGGCGCAAATTGCAGTTAGCAGAGGGTCATTACAACGGCTAGTTCATGATGACTTAAACTTGTTTCCGTACAAAGTCCAAATTACGAACCCAAGTTAAACCCTCTGGATTTGACTATTCAAATGGAATTTGGCCAACAAATTATTGGAATGGGCGAAAAGACAACAGGTTGATAAATTTCTTGTTTATGTCTGCTGAGGCTCCTTTTGTCTAAACGGGAATGTTGCAATTTTGCACTTTGGATAAACTTGGGTTTAGGATCTCTGCGAGCCCGAGGAGCCAGTTAACATGTATAGGTACACTAATAAACAAATAAAATTCATCGTGATTTGGGCCCTAAGGTCGAAAACCCTACCAGTACAAAAGTACTTGATAACTTAAAACATCAAAATTCCTCTGTAGACAAAATATTGTTTTAGTTTTAAACTTTAAACATTGTGCAGCCTTGGGCCAAGGACGAACTTTATAAAAATTGAGCTATCTCGGTACCAGTTTAAAAAATCGTTAACCAACTTCTACCAATTTAGGTCTGTCTACAAGTAGAACTTGCTCATATATTTTATAAATTTTTACGTCTACCAAATTGCGAACCGTAGGTCAACTAGACTACGCATTCCTTATTTGTATACAAAATTTAAGACGATATAGCTATGTCCATCCGACCGTGTGTATGTTGAAATCACGATAGCGGTGTAACGAATCAACTCATAATCCTGAAATTTTGTATGATGATGGCTTATGATCTACCAATTTAGGTCTGTCTACAAGTCGAACTTGCTCAAATATTTCATAAATTGTTACGGCTACCAAATTGCGAACCGTAGGTCAACTAGACTACGCATTTCTTATTTGTATAAAAAATTTAAGACGATCTAGCCATGTCCATCCGACCGTGTTTATGTTGAAATCACGATAGCTGCGAAACGAATCAACTAATAATCCTGAAATTTTGCATGATGATGGCTTATGATCATAAGCAGTTTAGGATTGGAAGTGGCCGATTTAGGTTCAGGGGAAAAGTTCCCCTTGAAGGGACTAAAGGTGCTCTTGAAAAAGTTTCTTAAGAAATCATACTTTTTTTTGTACAGGCAATGGTTAAAATGGGTACTGTTGGGACGCACTTAATACCTCAAAAAATAGCACAGTTTTTGGACGTTTTGGCTCATTTGGCCCAAAAAACTTCCCGCATGGTCAAAACGTGCGATCAAAAATCAATATGTGACGCGCAAAATAGAAAGGGACCTAAGGTTAAAAACCAGTTTTGTTCAGGAAAGCCATTTTAAAGATTAGGTCCCATTCTAGTTGCGCTTAGAATCGTCGACTTCACTTTCATAAAACGCGCATATCTCTGGGAGGGAACACTTTTGGGGAATAGAATCGGTCTCATTCGATTCTCAGATGTTGCCCACATCAAAAAAAGAAAATGAAAATTGATTTTTTTACCCTTAGGTCCCTTTCTCTATGCGCTGTCACATATAGACATATGTGTATCAAATTAGCGCAAATTCTTCTGTTAGTCTAAGTATACTTATTTTGTAGTTTAAGCTGGGATGTTGGACGCATGGGTCGAAAAACGGACCCTATATTTGCGATTTTGTAGCGTAAGGATGGTGAAGGTTATAAAATGTTCGGCCGCGACGAACTTTTCGACGTTTTTACTTGTTTATTATAAAGATATGTCAACGAATCAATCTGTCAGTCCTTTTCGAGACTATATATACATATATGTGGGAGATACATACATATATGTGGGAGCTTTATCTAAATCGGACCGATTTTTTCAATTTCAACAACGCCCGTCCTTGATCCAACAAACAAATAATGCATGATTGGACTTACCTTTCTAAGTCAATGGCCCGCAAAGCGCGTCGTTCTACGGAAGTATATAAACCACCATATAGGAGGGTACCGCAGTTATTAAAGCGCATGGTTTTGTATGAACTCTTCAGTTCTGTCATCAAATAAAGATCAAGAAGATTTAAATCCCCAGACCGCCGCCATATTTTTCCGCAATGGTCCGTACTTGTGACATATGTGTCATTTGCAAAGTCCACGCACCACATGTATTCCTTAGGATTGTGCAGTTGTTGTTCGGCTGCGAAACCATCCTCATATATGAAACAACTACCAGTCACTCTACCAGCAAATATAGTATCCCGCTTTTTTACAAAATCGGCGATGTCAGCCCTATTTTTCGTAGCGATTTCTCTGTGGAAGCGTCGTTGCACGGGTTCTGCTTTCAAACGTTTATGCTGACTCAAATAGTTTGCATAAGAAACATACAGCCAATCCCGCTCTAGGAATAGTTTAGTCGCAAACATTTTAGACCGATGGAAATAAAGTTGTTCCCGGTAGCAGCCTTGTAACCAATTTCGAGCTATTTTTAAACGAACGGCAAAGGGGAGTGGATTCTGTGTTCTAAAGAGGAAAAGAAAAAGGAAACTTTACTTTTTAGTCAACTTATTGCATTTAGTTATATTTTCCTTGACAAAGAGTACAAAATCGAACATAATACTCGTATTAAAAGTCTATAGCTCACAAATGCAACCAGCTAGAGACGAAATAATTAAATGGTTTTTTCGACGTGTGGTTTTCAATCTGGTCCACTTTTTTCAGAGTTGGACTTTTTGACAGCTGTCACTTGATTTATGCTCAGTTTGTTTTGCCATTTCATAACGAAAAGATTTACTCCGAAACAACGTTTGCAAATCGTGATGACCACCGATCCTGATTATTAAAAGAAAATTTTGTTCAGCGATGAAGTTCACTTTCGGTTGATGGGTACGTTAATAACGAAAATTTTAGCATTTGGAGTAAGGAAAATCAACAAGCTTTTGTTGTGACGCCGTTACATTATCAAAAAGTCACTGTTTGGTGTGCTCCTCTATGGGCAGAGAGAATCACTGGTCCATATTTCTTCAAAAATGAAGCCGGCCATAATGTTACTGTCAATGGGGAACGCTATAGAGCCATGATTAATGACGTTTTCGTTCCAGAATTGGATGATGTTGATGTGGACGTCCTTTGGTTCCAACAAGGCGGCGCTACATGCCATACAGTGCGTTATCTCGCGATGTGGGCCTGTGACGTGGCCTCCAATATCGTGCGATTTAACACCGCTGGACTATTTTGGTAGGGTCATGTGAAGTCGCTTGTCTGCGCAGGTAAACCTGACACGATTGACGCCTTGGAAGAGAATACTCGGCGCGTTATTGTTGACATACGGCCCCAAATGCTGCTAAAAGTGGTCGAAATTGGGCCTCTCGGCCCAGCCAGCCAGTAACTTTACAAATTGGGGAAGAAGCGTTTTTCTAAAAAAATACCCAAAAATATCCCAATTATCCCATCTATTACCAACAGCTTACTAAGTATATTCTACATGGAAATAAAGAAAACTTTTATTTCAATATTTGCTCTGCTTACAAGCTGACAAAATAATTGATCTTTGGAAGTTAGTATAAACAAACAAAAATTAAAAGCGATAACTTATTATTTTGCTTAAAATGTTTAAGAAAGTGGGACATGAAATAATTTTTGCTTCAATGTAACAAATTCTGTTTATCTCCGTCAACCATTTGGCATTAGTAGGCGTCCTTTGAGGTCCTTTGAAAGACGATGGACGTTTTCTACTGGCAACTTGATTAGGAGGTCGCTAACGCGACAACTCCACATCATTGTACACGAATATAAGAAATGATTTTTTTTACAGAAAACCATAGATAATTTGCGTTAAGACCCGTTTGTTTTAAATAATTAACATATTTGGAAAGAAAAATAACTTTAGACAGTTTAAGCGAGCAAATAAGAAATTTTCAAATCAAACGGTTTATGATGCATTATTGTTTACAAAGAGATTTCAATAATTTCTCGTAAAGTTTTGAAGTTATCGCCTTAGCGGCCACTTGCTCGTTTAATAAGCGAGTACCCTGAACGCCTAGTGCATAGTGAATTAAAAACAAGATTTGTTTTGCAGAAAACAATTTAACACTGAAAATAGAAATTATTTAAAAATATATTTTGTGGAAGAAAAACTCGCTCCGAAATAGGACAATTGCTACAACATTTCAGTAAAAATTTGATACACGACGCTGCAATCTATGACAAAAAAAAAACCGGAGACCCCTTTAAAATCTGCCACGAAACTAAAAAAGG
Source organism: Hydrotaea diabolus (assembly GCA_963513945.1). Taxonomy (NCBI): domain Eukaryota; kingdom Metazoa; phylum Arthropoda; class Insecta; order Diptera; family Muscidae; genus Hydrotaea; species Hydrotaea diabolus. The sequence continues at coordinate 552,121 of OY740719.1, read as the reverse complement.
AACTCCAAAGTAAAGCTTGATTGGAAACAATTCGAACTCGATTACGACAACATAATTGAAATCCCTGCATCCCATTGAAAGCTAACCTCAATAGCGTCAGTCTGTGACGGGATTTTAAAATTGTTTCAACTTTCATCATGGAGTGGTCAGATAATGAGAACCGTATCGCTGTAATAGCGCTTTTCAAGTGTGAAATGGAAAACAGCAATATTTTCAAAACGCTCCGGCCACTAGGGATTAGCCGCTTGTTCGTCTACCGATGCATACAACTGTTTGAGGAGACTGGTGATGTAAAAGACCGCCACCGGTCGGGCCGCCCACGCTCTGTTCGAACACCGCATGTCATCAAAGCCGTTAAATCAAGAATTCACAGAAATCCGCTCCGAAATCAGAAAATCATGGCCCGTGAGATGAATATCACGCAAAAGTTCATGAGTCAAATTATTAAAAAAGACTTGGGACTTGGGGCTTTCAAACGACGTATCGGACATTTATTGTCTGCAGCTTTAAAAAAAATAGGATTGAAAAATGCAAACGTCTTTTGGTGAAGCACGCTGATAACTTGACAGAAAAATGTTCACCGATAAAATTTTTTTTACCGTTAAGGAAAAATTTAGCAAGCAAAATGATAGAGTGTATGCGCGGTCTTTTAAGGAAGCATCTGAACTGATCCCAAGGGTGGGAAAGGGCCATCACCCAGCTTCAGTCATGGTTTGGTTGGGTGTCTCTTGCGATGGGGTCACTGACCTGCATTTCTGCAAACAAGGAGCCAAAACATCGGCCAATGTTTACCAAGAAACCGTTTTGGAAGCTGTTGTGAAGCCTTTTAACAATTCCCTGTTCCAACACCAGCAGGATTCTGCGCTGGCCCATAAGGCTAAAAGGTCCCAGGCCTGGCTTCGAAACAATTTGCCAGCCTTCATTACAAATTGTGGACGGTTGTAGAGGACAAGGTTTGTCACAAAAGATACCCCAACATTGGATCTCTTAAGACTGCTTTGGTTCGAGCTGTGGCCAATTTTCCAATGGACGATGTTCGTACAGCTATTGACGATTGGCCAGTGCGACTAAAGGCGTGTGTAAAGGCAAAAGGCGGACATTTCGAATAAGTAGATTCTTTTTGGATACAATATACATCAATAAATATATTTTAAAATATTTACAAGCGGACTAGCACGGCAATTTTTTTGACAAGGCGAGTAATGTAATGGAGTTGCACGCATAGTCGCCAGTACCAAACCTAATAGAACATCTTTGGGCTGACGCTATGAATGAAATTTACAATATTTTTTAATAAATCCAAATTTTTTGTACATTGTAATCTATTATAACGATTAATTTAACAGGGTGGCGCACGAATCGTGCTACAAAAACAAAACATAATAGTTTTCTCCGTGAGAGCAATCGGCTTATTCTTTATTTTATTTGGAAGGTTAGTATTAAGATTTATTAAAATTATTTCTTGGGATACCGAAAAGAGGATTTGGATAGAAAGTTTGGCGAATGGAGCATTGTGAGTATGGAAAATACGAAGTACGTACCATTGAGAACCCTATGTTTGCGGCTATAGCATCGTCAATTCAGGCAAATCCTAGCGTTTCGACTCGAAACATATCGGCGCAAATTGCAGTTAGCAGAGGGTCATTACAACGGCTAGTTCATGATGACTTAAACTTGTTTCCGTACAAAGTCCAAATTACGAACCCAAGTTAAACCCTCTGGATTTGACTATTCAAATGGAATTTGGCCAACAAATTATTGGAATGGGCGAAAAGACAACAGGTTGATAAATTTCTTGTTTATGTCTGCTGAGGCTCCTTTTGTCTAAACGGGAATGTAAACAAGCAAAATTGCTGTAAATGGAGTGAATCTAATCCACAAATACTCCATGAGACGGAACTGCACCCAGAGCGAGGAGTTACTGTGTGGTGCGCACTTTCGTCAAGCGTACTGTTGGCCATACTTCTTTGATGAAAAAGGAGTAACAGGGACTGTCAATGGAGATCGTTAATTCAAGATTTTAAAGGAGTAAAAACACCCAGAACTGCGCCGAATACGGATCTGATTCAACAGCATTTGGTTTCAGCAAGGAGTAACTGCACAAATAGCCAGAACGGTTATGGAAGAACTCCAACGAAATCAAATTAATATCCAGAAATTCCGCAAAGGTCACCGGATTTGACTGCACCCGGGGGGTTATATCAAGCAAATGGTGTACAAAACGAAACCAAGGAATTTGACTAAATTCAAGTAGATTAAGGAATATTGATGAACAAATTGCATAAATACTTTGGACTAGGGAAAAGTGCCTGTAGTTTAATGCTATCTTATTTATGTGTTAGAAAGCAGTTTGTTCGTGTCAATGGAGTCTCATCGCCTGTTTTGTCTGCTAGGAGTGGGGTCCCTCACGGCTTACATCATCTTGGTCCAATTTTATTAGTGTTTTTTATTAATGACGTTTGCAAAAGTTAAGGCGATTGGTGTGCACTATACTCTTTTGCTAATGATGTTCAGCTATTATTCGGCAGAGAAATCCAGAATTTGGATGTGTTACAAGCGTTAACTGATTATAATTTAAAATTATTGTGCGTTTGGAGGTCCTCAAACAAGCTTAGTATTAATCCTTCTATAACAAAGGCAATGCTGTTTTCATCATCCTCTTCTATCAACTTAGATTTGCAATATAACGGTACGGCTTTATAATCCTTCAGAGTATAAAGGCTTCCAGCTGTAGACAGGCGTAATCTTGCGACTCGAGACTTTAAAGCATGCTGATATTGACCACCGTCCTCAAAATTTAACTAAAATTCATCAAATAGAGGAAAAAAAATTTGTTTTGAGCAAATTTAATTTTCTCTTATTTCAAAAACAGACTTCTCTCTTTTGAAAGCTTCCAATTCTTTTATAATTCTATTTTCGTACGAATGCATATGTTTTTAGAGACCTAAGGGCCTCACAACTCTCTATTTTGGGTTTTGTGTGCCCTATATGGCCTCCACCATTTATTCCTTTTTCATTCTTGGCATCCTTTAGCAATCTACTTTCCCATGGTCTCGATTGCCTTGTATAGTAATTTCCGAATTACTCTGAAATTTCAGAACTTCGAAGACGATAAACTATACTTCAGCCAAAAAAGCAAAACTGCTCTCTTTTTAAACCTTCAATATCTTTGAAAAAGCAGGTAAGTAACCACTTTCGAATCGAAAGCATGTTGAATATTACGAATATGTTCCATTTCATTATGTTGCTAATGCAATCTAAATTTTTTCGTTTTGATTACGATGCTCCTGGCGCGTTTTCTTCTTCTTTAGATATGCAAAACTTGTTAACCAAACGGCTGATATATTTACAAATATGTACTACATATGTATGTATCTGAACAGTAAATTCCACTCTTCGGACAAAATTATGCAAACGTGGATTTATTTCAAGATTTTTATGCGGTAAGTATTACTTGATTATGTATATAAGATACGGCACGTCCGAACTTTGTTCTGCACTTGGTTTTATCTGACACAGCTGTTTTAACCACAAAAATTGGTTTCAATTATTCTGAGTTCGAGCGAACAATTCCATTTATTTAAGTTCCGTGGTAATTGGACGGAGTTGCTATCCATTTGATGTGAACATCTTAAAACGTGATCGGTGACTCAAAGACACCCGTGTGTCTGTTGACAGCTGTCAAGCGAAATGAGCTAGCATATATGTACATATACGTACAATTTTGCTGGAAAGGGAAAATAGGCGAAATCGACCTAGGGTGAAAGACACTCAAGATTTAGCCTGGCCGAACTTAACGACGATTTTACTTGTTAGGGTAAAGAAGTTTACAAAATCCAATATTCAGTAAGCACTGCCTTTAAATGTGGCAATAAATTAGTTGCTAAATTCCTTCCCTCCACATCCCACTAAGGAACAAACGGGAAACATCTCTCAAATCAGCGAGCTGTGCACTGTAAAATTGCTAAACTCAGACAGTTACATACTGTTTGTTTAACTACATCTTTAACATCAGTTCAATTCTCATCACTCCAATTAACATGTTGACTTTTATCATTTTGATATAACGCAACCGACACAGACAAAATCTTACCTTTCACCTACCGTTCAATAATAGACGGCCCATTACGATGACCACACAGGAGCAAGTCCAGTGTTTGCGCATGGAATATGTTGTTTTCAATTACTTCATTCAACAACCAATGGGAACGACACAAATTCAGCAGATCATTTTCGTTACAAAAACTAAAAATCTTTAGTAAACAATCCGCATTTAAGTCTAACAATTGCATTCTGCAGTGTTTACAAAACCAAAACACACACGGTTGCTGTATGACTTTGGCGACGAACTGACTTTTTATCGGCCGTGTCTAAACAGCTGATACAGAGTTTACAGCCGAATCGGCTCAAATCGCCGCCGACACTAGTTTGATTAGCCGATTTAAAAGGCTGACATAGACTTTATAATGTCAAAGCATAGTATTATTCTAAAACGAAATTTTCGCCGCTACTTATTTTCAAATAAATTATTTTATTCATATTCATTTAAATAACCTCATGATTTTACAACATTTCCTTTGGTTTTGCAAACACTTATCTGAACATTAATTTTCGTTTGTAGATGGTGAAAAGTCTACACTGCTCCTATCTATTAGCTGAGTACCACAAACGAAAGTAGCTAAACGGAATTTACCAATCGCAAACTCGTTTGCTTTGCTACATGCATTTCTTTTGAGAGCGAAAATTTTGTTTTAGGTGAATACTAGGCTTAATGTTGATAATTGATACTTAACTCTTTTCTCGATGTGAATTTTCTTTAGAGGCGGCAAGAGTGAGTTGTATTTTCGTGGGCAACTGTGTGAAGAAAACTTGAAAAGTAAGGTTTACAACAGTAGTTCTCATTCGTTTGGGGAGAGCCTGGCCTTATAGAGTTCGGTTTTACTTTCAACAATTGCAGCAAAGCTTTTTGAAAAGGGTTGTCACGGACCCGAAATCATGATAAAAGCAGTGTGCAGCCACGAAAATCAATGTCACTTTGCCATTTTGTTTAAAACTTGTCTTCTATTTAAATATAGAAGCAAGAGGTCTTTTATCAATTATTAGGTCAATTATTTTATTATATAAAAAAGTGTTGATTGTGGAATATTTTACCTTTGCTAAAATTGTACATTGTCCTACAATTCTTACATTATATATATATATATATATATATATATATATATATATATATATATATATATATATATATATATATATATATATATATATATATATATATATATATATATATATATATATATATATATATATAATATAGTGATAATTGCTGAATATTTTGCCTTTTCTAAAAATTGTATACTTATTACTGACATAATTCAGTTGTTATATTGGCAAGAACATCATAGTAAACAGAAAGATAATGTCCTACTAATTTACATTATATATATTTGCTCGAGATTATGAAAACTGTGTTTTTTGATTGAAAAACTCCGCGTCGATGTTTAAGCTGTCGCCGGTTGCCCAAATTTATAGAGAAATAATGCCGCCGATTACGATTCAGCATCGGCATCAGAGTTTTGATGCCGACGAGTAGCCAGTCTGCCGCCCATACGAAACTATCAACGGCTACGGCTCAAAACTTTTAGATCGACCAATGCGGCTTGAATATCGACATGCCGCTGTTTGTGCCGAATCGGCTTTGAACTCGAATAATAACAAGTGTAATTGTCAATGCCTTTTAATATTTGAGCGATTTTTGTCGGTCCCTTCGTTGTAATCAAAGTACAGTTCTCAATCAAGAACCGATTTCGATAAAAATTAGTTCAAGCTTCAAGTTTGTGCCAAAGACAAACCCTATTGAAATTGGTCCACATCGGATCATAATTTGATATCCCGATTTTAGAACCTGCATCTCTCAGTCATATATTACACGCGATATTTACCAAATTTCACACAGAGCATTACGATTGACCAACACCAATCTCTGGTGAAATATGACAATTTCGGTCCATGTTTCCCACTCAAACGTCCCTCCCGATTTAAAGTCCTGAAGCCAACTGTATACGATAAAATTCTTATACTCACTGACCGGAACCTATTGTCGCTGCCATTTTCGAGATGAAAAGCTGTAGCTGAAATCATGTTATGTAGTTGTTTTTACTCGAAGTTGAGCATGGGAAAACTTGTAACAGTAGTGCCCCAATAACCATCACACCATGGAGGCCCACACAGTTTGTATCTATGTTAAAGTTTTCATCAGATATACTGTTGTCTCATTTTTATACCCTCCACCTCTGAACCCTTCCTCGAATTATTAATCGGAGACCCTATAAGGAATATACTTTATAGATATACTTGTAAAATCAATCCACGTCCTTCCATCTGGTGTCTGTTAAAATCACGGAAGTGACCGAACGAATTGGAAAAGGACTCTGGAATTTTGCACTGTTTTCGCCTACAGTCATAAGGTGCTCGGAAAGTTTGTAAAATCAACCCATGTCCGTACATTCGTGTGTCTGTTAAAATCACGGAAGTGACCGGACAAATTCAGAAAGGACTCTGGAATTTTGCACTGTTTTCGCCTACAGTCATAAGCTGCTAGGAAAGTTTCTCTTTAATGAAAAAATAACACTTATGTGACAATAAATAATTGTGATCAACATATCTTAACTGTGTACATATGTATATGTGGACGAATATGCCTCAACTGGGAACCTACACAATGGAAATTTTTTTTGGACCTAAAGACTCTGTATACCAAAAACGGCAAAACAGGCAAATAAAGGGTGTGCCACCCATCTCAGCGATTAAGCTTACTTTTGGTTGACTGGGTACGTTAATAACCAAAATTTGGTACATTTGAAGTAATGAAACTCCACAAGCCATTGTTGAGACGCCGTTTCATCCCCAAAAAGTCACTGTTTAGTGTGCTCTGTGGGCGGAGGGAAATATTGGTCCATATTTCTTCAAAAATTAAGCCGGCCATAATCCCTCAGTTAGTGGGGAACGCTAAAGAGCCATGATTAATTACTTTTTCGTGCCTGAATTGGAGAATGTTGATGAGGACGACATTTGGTTCCAACAAGACGGAGGAAGGAACATTTTGGCGAGCGCATTATCTCGCGTCGTGGGTCTGTGGTGTGGCCTCTATGATCGTGCGATTTAATACCTCTAGACTATTTTTTGTGGTGTTATGTGAAGTAGATAAGCAGATACGCAGATAAGCCCAACACGAAGAAATTTTCGGCGCGTTATTGCTGACATACGGCTCCAAATGCGGCAAAAAGTGGTCGAAAATTGGGCCTCTCGGCTGGAATAATTTCGAGCCATCCGCGGCGGCCACTTGTCCGAAATCATATTTAAAACATACTTATAATGACAAACCCTTATCTTTATAATAAAGCTAAATTAAATACGAATATGGTTACTGAAATACAAGGAAATTGCACTACGAATCCAACTAGAAATATTCTTTAATGGTTGCTTGATATCGAGGCTCAGATTTAGGGACCCATGAAAAAAGCTCCTTAAAGCACATTTAATTACAAATAAAAATATGATATTATTTTTATGAATAAGCTGAGTTTAGGAGCTATTAATATGTTTACACCTGCGATGCATTATGAAGATTTGGGTGAGAAGCCTTTAAAGATTTTAATGGTCAAAGCAAGTGATTAATAGTAAATATGAACATACAAAAATATATAGACTCCTAAAAGCTGGGAAACTGTTAGGCAAAACTGATATATATGAAAAGACTGATAGATAGGGTAAACATGTTATACAGCTACTTGAAACCGAAATAGTAATGAGTTGTTTGAGCAGTTGACTGCATACGCAGGTTAAGGGGTGCACATGGACATAAACAGATTGTATACACTCCTAAAAGTTGGAAAAATAGTTCCAAATCTAGTAAGTTTTTACAGATAAACAATTGCAAAAACGACTTGTTTCGTCAATCTGAAAAGACTGTTATGATAAAAACTGGGTATGCAGTCGGCAGGGTCGACTTAATACGGAAGTTACGTATCTTTAGCTTCAAGGTAGAAATTGAGGGAAAAAAACTTTTAACAAATATACATATTCGTTGTCATTAGAAAGTCATTTGCCCATATGAGTTTCGGGAATTTCACGTACATACTGACCTCATAAAACATTAACATTTTTCACATTCGCCAACATGTTTTATTATTTTATGACACGGGACATTACACAGCTTCATTCTGTCCCTTGTTATTCGCCCTGCCTTATGTAGCTTGTCCTGTCTGGCCTGTCCAGCTACTTACAAATTACTTGACACGACGAAACGCAAGTACCGAACTTTATTAGTTTATGACCTTTTTATGTTTTATTTAGAAGAACTATTAAAATATACCGCCCCGATTTTCCTTTGTTTGTCGTTTACTCTAAAGAAATTGGAAATCTCACTGTTCTTAGAATTTTTAGGCGCGCAAAGTTGGTATTTCATACACCATTTATTATTGGGCCATTAAGAGTTAAAGGCGCGAGAATGGATGCATGTGAACATGCATTTAAATGGTGTTTGTATACCTGTACGTCTATGTATACGTTCGTTTAAATTCTAGGAAAACCAGAGTCTAAATGTGCTCCGTTAAATAGGAATTTTGCAATTTCTTGACGTAATAGCAAAAAAGCATCTTCAAAACAGTTTATATTTTTTTTTTTATTAATTTACACAATTTGTAATACAGTGATTATTATCTTACTCGCTAAGTCGGTAAAATTAAGGAGGAAACATTACACGTTTCTACCCGCCTTCACACATATCGTACCTCCACCACACCATGACGATTTCGTTTCCTATAATAAAACTGTGCCTACCATAGGATTGTTTTGTCTTTCAGTTTGTCGGGTAAATTTTTTTCGAATGGATTATCTGAACCCCCATAATATTATTTTTTTTTACAAAACTGTCTATGTCTCAACAGGCATAGACAAATTGCCAATATTTGGTAACTATCTTCAAAAACTATAGCAGTTAGTACCTGAGATTAAAAAGTTATTGTACAAAAATGGGAATCCATATGATGATTTGACCACTACGACATTTCGTTTGCAACATCTCGAAATTATGGTCAGAGACCCTAGATAGGTAGCTAAAAGAGACACTTTTCATGCTCTGAAATGGTTGGTATTGATGGGACTCATCGGCAAATAGATACAAAATTTCCCCACACATGGACTGCGTCAACCTCTGAAAAAATCACCGTATTCGTAGAATTAATTGCACTTTTTCGCTCATATGTACCATTATTATCACTTTAAACATTTTACAACTCTTTTACAACTCTGAGCTTGGTATGTACATCCGCTGTTGGTATAAAAAGAAACGCACGCAGTGGTGGAGTCAAGCCTCTTGGAAAACTTGTCTTATCGGCCAAAAAAAGACTGATTTCTTTAAGATTTAATAGAATGCAATGTTTAATCCTTAAATTGTCGTAGACTGTATAAGGCCGTGATTAGACAAAAGGACACGGCTTTTAGACATTTTACTAATTCCCTAACATGCAAATAGTAGGAGTAGTGATTGTCTAAACGTATATCTTGGAAACGTTTTCAAAATAGGACGTTTATAGGCGGGAATACGAGAAAGTCAGATAAATCAACTCAAAAAAAAAATTGATTGTTTTCAAACTGCAAAGAAGGAGTCACGTGACGGTCAAACTTTTACTAAGACGAAAAAAAGCAAAATCCCCTGGGTAGGCCTTAGGGTTATCGTATCAAAATGCTTTGTTGGTTTCTAATGTGCTACATTTTAAATAATTTGTTGTATCACGGAAATACAATAAATAAGTTAGGAAACAAATTAAAAGAAAATTAACAAATTACCAACACAACTACGAAAGATTTGCGTTCAAATTTTCAGCTTGCGGGTTGGATCTCGCCTCCAACTTTGAAACAAAGAAACTAAAATCGATGTTCTCATACATAAGTGTATATACTCGCACAACTATAAACGTTTGCGTACACTTTTTTATAATTTGCGAAGTAGAAGTGGTGGAACTCGAATTCACCAGAAGTTTTAATTGAAAAATTGGGTATAATTTCTACCCCATTGTGATTGTGGCCATAAACACACAGTGGGATTTTAAGACTTCCTTGATTACACTTGAGAAGCAAAGTAGGTACTTACACCGAGTCACATACACGCAGTCATTCGTGTGTACGCGATAACCAGGTTCAGAACAAATGTTAACTGCACTGGTGAGAGGGCAAGGCAAGTTCAGTCCGAAGCCACTCTGTTGGCTGTTCCATTGTCTCAACATTTTGGACGGAGGAACTATCGACTTTGTAGGGCATACTGATATCCGCATGGGTATGTGTGCGAGTTTTAATCGTCGCACTTGAAATCGAACAAAAGCCAGTCGTGAGTGCACATTTCGCTTATACAAAACGTGTCTTGGCGTTTGACAAATCTTAAATGGCCCGATTTGATTTCAAAGAGCGACATTTGCCATTTCACAAAATGTTCGGTCAGTAAAATCTATACACAGTAAATGTTAATGTGTTGAAAAACATCTTAGCAAATTAAGGAACATTTATACTTGAGTCCTTCACTTTTTTACCATTTCTCGTCAAGTGGCTCTTTGAGGGAACCGAACTTCCTTTTACTTTGACAATCGCTGTTATTCAAGAATTCCCCACAGTACTAGCTCAAGCCGTTATCGCCGACATAAATAACAAAATAAAATATATCGCAATATTTAGTATTTTATTAAATTTAACTGAACATCACCGCTTGCAAACCTGTTTGAAAACATTTCCATGCAGAGCAACATGAAACATGTAATAGGCAATGTTGCCCAGTCCTTATTTTTTATATTTTATCGGCGTGGCACCATTACTGCTCTTTTCACAGAATTTCAGCTGCAGGTTGCCGTAATTTGTACATAGGAGTTTGACACATTTTCAGGGGAAACATAGACCTCGATATGGAGCTAGCCAATTAAGGCAGAATGCGGACGAAATGCTGGTACTAGATAAATGTTTCCGCGCATGGCCAGACACACGGAGTGTTTTGTACATACCTTTTCTCGGGGCAAGATCCTTAGACACGTGTTGTAGTATATAAGACATTGCCTACCAAATGGTGGACTTTTTTTTTTTTTTAAATAACCAACACTCAGGGGATGCCCCCTATACATGCGGTGCATTGCGTTGGCGAGTGGAAATTAATGGATCGGAGGGGGGAAAGAGGGAGTAATGTTTGTTGACGCTTGCCTTGAACTTCTGGATGTCGCAATTAGTGGGAAATACATTTGCCGGAAGTCGATTCCACATACGGACTGTACGAGCGAAAAACGAATTTGATCTGTAGTGTATAGTGCGGTCAACTGGCCAATCGATAACAAATGGGTGTAAATTCCTTGAAAGTCGCGTATCCCTGCCGAACATCCTCACGTCAGGAATAAGGCGACGGATGTCTGATGAACACACACCATGAAAGTAACGATAGAACAGCGTCACGCAACCCACATTCCGACGATGCTCAAGGGAAACAATAGAGTTGGATACCCTACTGTCACCTATCAGCACCATCGCTCTTCTTTGAACACGGTCAAGTAGCTCCACGACCGACGATGCTCAAGGGAAACAATAGAGTTGGATACCCTACTGTCACCTATCAGCACCATCGCTCTTCTTTGAACACGGTCAAGTAGCTCCAAGGATGATTTTGGAGCACCTGCCCATATATGGGAGTTGTATTCCATCTTTGGCCTGATGTAAGTTGTATAGATATTGAAACGATCAGAAGGAGGGAAATATTTCTTGCACCGCTTTAAAAAGCCTATGCACTTGAGTGCTTCTTTCGACACTTCGAATACATGTCTCGCCCAACGAGCGTCACATTGTATTTTCATGCCCAGAACATCGAGAGCTTCTGATTGTTCAATATCCGTACCATCGAGAGAGATTGATGATATTGTTGGGTCAGCGAATCGCTTGTGAGACAACATCGTCAGGACGTTTGCTTGAAAAAGATACTTTATTTTAACCATTACTAAGACCATATATGTACATATTTTTTAATATTTAAATCGGGCCAGATTTAGATACCCGATATATTGACTTCAAAATCTAAGTCGGCCTGTGGGAAGATATCTTTCTGAGCCCAAATATATTGCCGCCGATCTATACAATTATCTGTGATCATGGCCCGATCAAAAACAACTGCATCGCCTTGGCATGCTCGTCATAATTACATGGAATAGTACTGTACTTATCATAAATAATGTCGGTTTGTAAATGATTGCGTTTTACTAAAAAAAACTTTTTTGATTATGCACGTGCATTCATACATACATATGTACTCGCATATACGTTAGTGCATACGTTCATACAAGGGTTTAAGGGGTTAATTTAAACATGTCACATAAGAGCTGTAATTCAAAATTTGTTAATATCGCACAGAATAGTCGTGGCGACCTTTTAAGACTGCGATATGTCAAATAGCTAAACCTGACTGCAGCTTTAATTAAACGATGCTTTATTCACTCAAATTATGTGTCGGTAATCCATACGGGAACTCAATGATAATTAAAAAAAGTTATTACTAATTAATTTTAACACAGGGTAATCTTTACAACGTCCACCTTGCATTTTTGTGGTTGAAACCACAGCTCGGCTAAATATGTAGTTTTTGTCTGTTCGTAGAAAGTCGCATGCACAAAATTTTGCAGGTAACATATATATGTTTGGAGTATGCTCCAATCATGCAGGAAGCATATATATGTTTGGAGTATGCTAGAAACATTTATATGTTTGCGGCAATGTTTCCAAACATTAATATGTTTGTAGCATATTCCAAACGTATTAATGTTAGCATGCAAACATATTTTTCATAAACGTCATAAAATTCATATGTGGATGTATATCCAAATCCAGTCGGACCCGATCGTCATTGCTGAGTCTTTTCGATACTGACCAAGTCTTAAGGTCCAGGCGAGTGCACTACCACTAAATGTTTTGAACAAAACAAAATAGACAAATTTGATGATTTAAAAAAATGCATTCAAAATTATAGCAAAAAATGATTTAATTATGCTACTCGTACCACGAAAAAATAGATAAAATGGGGTCGCACTTTATACCTTAAAAAGGCATAGTTGCTGGACGTTTCATGTGGCCCAAAACACGGACCGTGAGATTAAAACAAGCGATCAACAGTCAATATGGACAGATGGGTGTTCCAATTTGACAACGAAACCAAATTTAGACTTATTTTGAAGTTAAAAAAAAGCGATCACTGGTTAATGAGGGCCTATGAATACTTTAATTATACCAAAATTTACTAAGAATCTAAATATAGATTTTTTCAAACTATGGCTTAGAATGTCGAATTCACGTTGGAGTGTATATTAGATTTGGCTTGGCCGAACTTAACGATGCACAGTGGGTCATTTAAGAAAAATGGTTAAAAATATACAGCTTCTTAATTATTGCTTAAAACCAACAAACCGATTTCAATGATTTGTTGGTTGCAATAATCCGCTGGGCAAGTCAAATAAAAAACATGCTCAAAACTGCATATCTTAGGGTTATCTTAATAAATAAATATGTAATATGTATTCGATGTACGAGCGGCTAAAACTCAAGAACCGTTTGATCGATTAACACCAAACTGGGCTAATATTTTAGCTCAGTCTGTCGAAAGGTTTGCTTTTAAGTTTGGTTGAAGGCGCTGCCTTCTATATATTTACATTTTTGTATTTATGGTACGATTTAAATCAACATTTAGGGATTTATGGTACGACGCAGCCAACATTTTCCTTATTTCGATTGATTCGCACACTGCTGAATCATTCTGGCGGAATGCTCTGATTCCAGCCGGATTTCCCTTCCATGTCATGCTGGTACATTCTTCGGTTCAACATGCACTCCAAATGACAATTGCTGAATCAATAACTAATTGCGTTACATAAGGTTTTAGGACCGGCAACGAGGGCTGGGTTCAGCTAGTAGTGATATATTAAATGAAATATAAAAATTAACAAACAAAAGCTTTTGATCTAGTTCATAACTAGGACGTTGAATAATGTCAAAACCATTTCTTAAAAAATAGGTCTGTAATACAATCGATAGGCGCGAGCTAGCTATAAACTAGTGGACTACATCAGAACTACATCCTGGGAAACTGCTTCGAGCTACGTTATTAAGAACTTAAGCAAAAAATGGCTCAATGGTAATGCTGTAGTGACAATTATCACCGTCTCGTATCTGCGAATGTAAAGAGGAACAATTGTTAGCTAAAATCTGACACTAAGTTTGAAATTCGTTGAAATAGCAGTAAGAATTATTTTCAAATATCATCTGGCAATTGCACTCAATTGTGGAAAGTATTGTATTTCTCAGGGAAATAATGTACATGTCTATTAGTTTAGATAACATATCTTGACCCAACCACTTGAGCCATTTTCAATTCGAATCGGGGTTTTCTCATAAACAAAGCCTGGTAGGCTTTACACGTTTAGTGGAACTGAAGTGAAACTGCTTCCAGCTTTTGTAGGGAAAACTAAAATGAACGTTTCTTTGCAAACGTAGACTTGTGTTTGCATGTACTATGTACATAGTAGCAAATTAAACAATTTTCATAGATCTGTTTAAAAAGTGGGGCTAGTTCTTGAAATCTATTTCCAACAGTTCTTTTGTTTAACACATCCAGCTCTTTGAATAGGGTCAAAAAATAAAGTAAATGGGCAAAATTGAGTCCTGACTTAAGAAGTCTAATCGGAACTAAAATTGGGAACTAACTGAGCCAAAATCCAAAACAAATTTAGGCTAACTTGTTAGACGTTATCGGAAGAAGAAAGTGTTAGTGCGTATCCGAGCCTGTAGAGGCCCTGCTAACGCCACCGCTGGTTATGTTCGGACACACACACACACACTTGGAGATGGGCATAAGTACATACGTATGTACATATGTGGTGTATATAAAACATTCAGAAGCATAGCTTTTGCGCATAAACAATGACAAACAAAAGCTCCCACACTAGAGATCCATTGTGATTGGCTCAATAGCAACACACAGATACACATTCGCACACTTTCGTAGAATGCAAAAACGCCAATGGCAACACAATAACAGCTCGAAGATGAATGAATAGCAGCGAAGAAACTACAAATGAAACAAAAGCCATCCAGCCAGCCAGCCAGCGAGCAGCCATTCCCATTCAGCCGAAGAAAGGCAAAAAGCACGCTGTGTTTGCTGGCACCTGCTAGCCAAACTTGGTTTCATACAAACGAACTAACATGCATATGTTTCTATGTACGTATGTGAATAGCACGAAATACGAATGCATGCGTATACGTGCCTACATATGTATGAAGGTATGTGTTGCTTACTATGCATGCATAAGATGCAGCAAGTACATGAGTACCTATGTATGCTTGTACTTATCAAGAAATAAATCTAAGTACTCATGCCGAATAACAGCCACAAACAAACGGACCGAACAAATGAATGTTGGCTGTTGTTCGCCCATAATAAAAGTTAACAATGGGATGCAACAATGGCCAAATAAAACAGAAACAAAAACGAGAAAAGTTTAATTTTAGAAACGTTTTAATTCCATGCTTTCTTCCCCATTTATCTGAAGTATGGGAAGCAGCAGTGTTGCCCATAATGAACACAGCGCAACAATAGCTCAACGTACAACTCAATGCCATTTTACTCTCTTTTCTTCAAACAAGCATAGCTTTGTATTGACACACCTCTCAATGGTGATGACACAATGCGCGACAAAGCGAGTTGAACAAAGATCGACGGGCTGCATACAACCATCATAAAACATAAAACCAACCAAACAACGCACACAATAAAATAATGCACACACCGAACATAGGGTGAACAAAAGACACAAGAGAAAAAAAGACACACTATCACATCAAATTGCCAACAATAAACGAGTGCTCTCGCCCCATAGTACGTTGAGTTGCCTTTGGTCGTCGCAGGTAAATGGTAAGAGAATCACTGGTGCTGTCTCGCTTGCACTTGCACAACTGGGCTTGGCATCGACTTTGTATGTGTTCCTCTCGCACTCCTGCGCTGCTTTTGTAGGCTACATACAACGAGTGTTGGTTCCGGTGCCAGCACCACCAAACTCGTTTAGGGTATGCAACAGCATGCTCACATAATGACGAGCTCTCGCCATTCAGCGCTTGTATTCAGCGTATGTTCACACTGAAAGAGAGAGAGAGAGAGGGAGAGTGAAAAAGAGAGTTTCGAAACATAAAGCATAATTTGGTTCGAATCGTGTCGGTAGTTAGAATTCTTATGATTACATCAGTTGTTGAATAGCTCTTGATATGAACACAAGTCTGGCAGAGAAACAGTGAAAGTGTTGTTCGAAAATATAATAGAAAATAAAAGATTCAAAGAAGAAGAAACGCACAATAGACAGATTTTAAATAAAAAGTGAATATTGTTATATGCAATAAATACAAACACTGAGAATCTAGTGTGGCAATAGAAGAGAAACGGACGTGTTGTTGTTGTGCTGATTATCATTCATAAAGAAGTGTTGTAGAGCTCTAATGATGGCTGCTTTATCGTCACACCCGAACTATGGATTTCATTTGGGTGGACAAGGCCTGGACATGCCCACACCAGGCGATTACGCTCCACAGAGTACCATCAGTCCGACAGATATGGACATAAAACGTGTCATGCATTTCTCCCAGAGCAGCAGTTTAGCGGCAATTTCGGCTGCCATGGGCGGCTCTCCTGTAGGAGGTCACAGTGCCAGCAACGGTTCCTCAATCATGGGAACGGCCAGCATGGGACACATGACTGGCCAGGGTAATAATCATGCCCTCGGAATTGCCAGTAACTTGAATCACATGCAAAATTCAGTGGGACAGCAGACCTTGTCGCCCAATTCATCTATCGGATCTGCGGGCAGCATTGGCAGCCAAGGGTCGATAGGAGCAAACCATGGAATACACAACGGCCACAATAGTGTTGGCCACCATCATCCTACCTCGCCAGGACAGGAGGGCCACATCAAGAGACCTATGAATGCTTTCATGGTTTGGTCTCGTTTGCAGCGACGTCAAATAGCCAAAGACAATCCAAAAATGCACAATTCGGAGATATCAAAACGTTTGGGTGCCGAGTGGAAACTGCTTGCCGAATCCGAAAAACGTCCATTTATTGACGAGGCTAAAAGATTGCGTGCACTGCACATGAAGGAACATCCCGATTACAAGTATCGTCCCCGTCGCAAACCGAAAAATCCTTTGACCGCTGGTCCCCAAGGCGCTTTACAAATGCAAGCTAATGTCCAACAAAAACTAGCGGGCAATGCTAATCCTGGGTCAGGTTCATATAACCCCTTCCACCAACTGCCACCCTACTTTGCACCCTCTCACCATCTGGACCAACCATATGCTGTTCCATACTTCGGAGGTTTCGATCCCTTGGCACTGTCTAAACTACATCAGTCACAAGCAGCGGCGGCTGCGGCCGCATCAAATCAATCCCACAATGTTCTCGAATCACAGAAGGCTCCCCAGCTTCCCCCTACAACTTTAGGTAGTTTCTACTCCGGCATATACTCTGGTATCTCAGCGCCTTCCCTCTATGCTGCACATTCGGCCAACGCTGCTGCCGCCGGACTTTACAATTCATCATCGACATCGTCGCCCGGGTCCTCGCCTGGTACGGCTACCCCGAATGGCATGGATGTACATATGGACAATGCCCTGAGGAGACCAGTTCCGGTTCTTTACTGAATCTGATAGCGTATCTCCAACACTATTGTCATATCCAATAGAAGAGACTTTAGATAAGAAATAACTAACGACAAATTCGATTGTAAATGTATTTTTAAGTAACTTTAAGAGTGTATCTGTAATTTATAAGTATTGCGACTATTGTTTGTTGTTTTGTTTTTTTCTTATTTTAATTATTATCATAGTATTTCCCTCAATGTGTATGTATGTATCATTCCACACAATTGTAAATAACTGATAACCGAAAAAGAAACTTCCAATTCCAAAAGTATTATTTAATTGAATAAAAACATTAAATTGAATGAATTCACACCTTGTTGCTTATCAATTACCGACGATCAACTTTGATTAGTTTGAGTCCATTTTCCGTAACTTATACAAAGGCACACTCTCAAAACACTTCATTTCGTTCAAAACTGGGTTTCGATTCAAGTACTGAAACGACAGTTTGGCGAATTAGGCGTACAGTTTTGACCTTGGTCTGATGGTTATGTGTACGACTATCATTCAAGAACATCTTAAAACATTCACCGGCGGGTTTTCACACCTCGTAATACCGACAAGTAAATTTCTCTATATGGGTAAGAAATTCATCTCTAAGCCATGTAAAAACTTCTACACAAAATGCATCAGCCGTTCACAACTAACGTAAATCGGCAGGTCCCGGTCAGTGAGTATAATAATTAAATAGTGTACAGCTTACTGATTTGTGAGCAGTTACCCTTATTCCTGATTAGGATGTTGACGGACTTAAGTAGTATTGACATAATAAGAGAAACTCATAAACTGCAGCAGCCGTCTACAGCCATTCACTTTAATGTAGGAACACTTGATTTGTAGCATTTTAAGAAAACTTTACGTGCGTTGCTGTTGGGTTTTTAAAAAAACAAACGTTGAATACATAATTTTGTTAATCAAGGGTCCTTCTAAAAAGAACGAAATTTGTTTGAAAAATGTCATCTTCGTATATTTTGGCATTTGTATCTACCAAATAGTTGATACATTGTTAAAAATATGCATGATGGGTATTTATGAACTGCCGCATATCGCCGTACATCCTACCGTATATGTTTTGTTGCGAAGCTGCTATGCATTACTTTCTATTTAGCAACATCTTATAACCTTCAAACAGAAAATTCCTGCCTATACGGGGCATGACAATCAATGGCACCAACAGCCTGTGCCTTTTGGTTGCTTTTCGTAAACGTGATTTAATTTGTATGGATTTCATTAAATAATAACAACGTAAATAATAAATAACCATTTAGGTTTCTCTTTGAACAAATTGTTCAAATGAAACATGGTCTAAAATCGGACTATGTATAGATAGTTTAAACAGTAAATTAAAATAAGTAAACACTGTGTTGCGATAACTAAATGGACGGTTTTCTATTTGAAGCCGAAAATATATTCAAAAATTATTTTGTTCTAATTTTTACGATCATTTGATGTCAGTAGCTCGTGAATAGTTTGGCGTACATAAGACGAACTTTTAAAATACCTACTTTGCCTTATGATGTAGTGCCGTCCTAAGGTAAACTGACAAACAAAGAATGCACACAGCTGTCGATTTTCGACCAATGATATAAGTTAGTTGAAACGTGTGACTAACGTTGCTGAATAAAGTGGTGGCCTTTAGAAAAAATGGTGGATATAGCAGACAAAAATGTCGAGGAATGTTAGCGCCAAAGTTCGGAGGTGTGATTGAAAACCTTACACACGTAGAAAAAAAGTATGGTTGGGATAACAATATTCGAAGAGCATCATACTATTGTGGGGTATATGGTTGTGGTCCAATAATATTATGATCCCCACAACAATAGTATGATTTACATACAACCATACTATGATCGTCACAACCATACTATGATTCTCACAACAATAGTATTATTCACACATAACCGTACTGAAGGGATCATACAACCATAGTATGATTCACTCTCAACCATACTATGATCTCCACATATTATAATAGTATGTTTCACATACAACCATAGTATGTTCCTCACAACCATTGTATGATTCACACGCAACCATGTTATGATCCCTACAACCATAGTGTTATCACACAATTAGAATTTGATCCCTAATATTATTTATTAGAATTGAGTTAAGTTGTCAACAATAGATTTGAATAATGCAATTAAATTTAAAATAATAGGAGTGATTTAATTAACAGTAAAAAAAATATGTTTAAATAAACGTAAGCGTTTTTATTAAAAATATTTCCGTTAAACAAGGCCAAAGCAGTTTGTTTAAAAAACTCTAATTTCCATATAAAAAGTACTATTATTGCATTGGATCCGTAACAATAACATTGTTCTTAAACAGCATATTCGAGAAGAAAAATTACAATCATACAGTATGATTGCCGTAGTCATATTATTGTTAACATAAAACCCAAAAAACAATACTTATGTCGCTCCAACCATATTTGTATTGTTGCTACAACCATAATTTCATTATTAAATTTGGCAATAATACTATTGTTACAATTCAACAATATTAATATTGCGGCAATCATGCTATTTTCAAAATAAAATTCATTAAACAATACTATGGTTCCGACAAACATATTATTATTGCCGTGACCATATAGTAACCATGTTTTTTCTCTGCGTGCAATTTACAATATAAATAACTGACTTAGGGGGTCAAGACTCGAATCTATGCCAAAATCTAAGACAAGTTTAAACTTGTACACATATGTACACAGTTTGGAAAAATATAAGAAACCCAGAAAATATTCCCACCCAATACAACCGCATTTTTAATTTCATAAAGAAAAAAGCGCTATTGCTAGGTGTTGGTAGGGATAGACAGATGTGTGTTCTAGTGCAAATATTAGGTATATTTTGTTTTCGTTTAGTTTTTTTGTGTGTTTCTTTAAACCATTAATGACACAATTTCAATTGACGCATAAATATCTTGAATTTGACAACTGTGACCTTAGATCGGCATGAGTGTTCTTGTGAATGGAAGAAGTATTATTCATCACTACTGGATTTGTCTGGGACGAGATAATTTTTTTTCAGGAGATCCATTAAACTATTCAATCCACGTCCATGACATTTGTAAGCTTTCAGGGGTTTTGAATAGGTTTGCATCGCTAGCCGTTTGCTGTTGTTGCAGTTTTTTTTTTGCAATGGACATTTGCAATGCACTGTATCATTTGTGTGTGTATGTTTTTGCTTGGTATGTATCGTTGGTCTGTTTAAACGGTAATGTTTAGTTCATAGCCTGAACTATACGGTATGATTGCCGTAATTTTATTATTTTCAACATAAAACTCACCAACAATATTTAAATTGTTGGTACAACCTTATTTCCATTTGAAAATTTGACAATAATACTATTGTTACTTTTCAACAATACGAGTATTAATATTGCCACAATCATACAGTTGTTAAAATGTATGAAAAAACCCGAAACTAAGGTTGAGACGAACATGCTTTTACTGCAGAGAACATATTGTTGTTGCAGTGACCATATACTTATATAAACCATATCTTTGCTCGTTTGAAGAAGCTTTTGACACGACTCATACACTATTAGCTAAAAGTAATCAGCTGGTTTAATTTGACACAAGCTGGCGTTGCGGTTCGTATAAGGAAAGTGTTTATACGAGCGTATTTTACTAGCATGATTCGAGATAACACGCACTAAAGATTCGAAAAAAACAAGGTTATTAATGTTTTACAGGATGTGTAGAAACATGACATGTAGTATTAGCCATTACATAAATTGCATCGCGGATTAAAGAAAGGGACAAAGTCTTGAACAATGGTATCAAAAGACAGCGAGAATTTTTCACAAACGGAGGAGCACAAACTCAAATCCGTTGTTAAGTATGCTATTAAAGTGAAAGTCTGCACAAAGTTTATGTATATACGAGATTTACAACTATAACTAAATGAATAATACACTACTATATTTTGAATAATACATTTTTCAATAGTTGGCTAATATTTACTCCAAATACACATTTATTGACAGTTACTCCTTTAAAGTAGCAAACATTTTATAAATAATTTTTAAAAAATGATTAGCCATTTCGAGTACACGTCTTTTTCAATACATTTACTTATATATAAAGAAGCACAAACGTAAGTATGTCGATATACAAGACAGGCCAGCTTCATCTAAAACACGGTAAAATTCTTTAACTCCGTCCAAACAATCTTCAGGCAAAAACGGATGGTGTTGCATTATTAAATGACAGAGTTCAACCTTTTCAGAAATTTGAACAAATTACAAGTACCAGTCCTTTTTTACAGCCGATTCAAATTAAAGTGTTAAATCACCCACCCTGTATCAAAAGCGTAACTGCGACTAAAAAAAATTCTAATTAAGAAGCAAATATTCAAATATCCGTGGACTTTCGAATCTTTTACTGATCTGATTAAAGGCCCCATTTTGCAATGACATTCTACATTATTCCAATTGGCATCTGTAAGATTAGAACTTGATTGGGATTTTGACAAAATGAATTCGATGCTAGGAAGACTCTACTAACGAGTGCAATGCGAGTACTAGTTTGCTATTCAGCAGTATTTTTTCTATGTACATAAATCAATAAGAAGCGCCAAATCAAGAGATTCTAGAGTTTGTGCCAATTTGTTACTTATACTCTAAAAGTGTCTCGCTAGAGTGGGCAAGCCCAAGGACAAATGAAGAGACTTCAACTCACCTCGAAAACAATGCTGGAACTGTATATTGTTGTTCTGGTCAAGCTAGGCAGTCAACGTTCTCAAACCGTTCTGAAAGCAAGGACTCAACTCCGACTGCAATAATACTTATATGTACATACTTATACTTGCAGTTCAATGGTGTTCGATTGTCGCTCATGATAATCGTTCCCGATGCCAGTCAACACAATCGTAAAGTGACAATGGCAGAGCCGCTACATTTCCCTGGCAGGTTGCCGTGTGTTGTGTTGGGGCCCGACTAGCTGTTTCTCATTGGCCAGGGTACAGGTCCCATCACCGAACGGAAGTGTCTGCATTTCCCTGTAAGGATTGCAAAGCAAAGTGTATTCAGTCGTTTAAGTGTCATTGGTGTAGTTGCATTATTACGCCATAATGACGTTAATGCCAATTACTCTTTCAATTACCAGAAACAAGAATTGAAATATGCTTTAAATATGCTTTAAATAGTTTGCTATTCAGCAGTATTTTTTCTATGTACATAAATCAATAAGAAGCGCCAAATCAAGAGATTCTAGAGTTTGTGCCAATTTGTTACTTATACTCTAAAAGTGTCTCGCTAGAGTGGGCAAGCCCAAGGACAAATGAAGAGACTTCAACTCACCTCGAAAACAATGCTGGAACTGTATATTGTTGTTCTGGTCAAGCTAGGCAGTCAACGTTCTCAAACCGTTCTGAAAGCAAGGACTCAACTCCGACTGCAATAATACTTATATGTACATACTTATACTTGCAGTTCAATGGTGTTCGATTGTCGCTCATGATAATCGTTCCCGATGCCAGTCAACACAATCGTAAAGTGACAATGGCAGAGCCGCTACATTTCCCTGGCAGGTTGCCGTGTGTTGTGTTGGGGCCCGACTAGCTGTTTCTCATTGGCCAGGGTACAGGTCCCATCACCGAACGGAAGTGTCTGCATTTCCCTGTAAGGATTGCAAAGCAAAGTGTATTCAGTCGTTTAAGTGTCATTGGTGTAGTTGCATTATTACGCCATAATGACGTTAATGCCAATTACTCTTTCAATTACCAGAAACAAGAATTGAAATATGCTTTAAATTAACCACCACTTGTGCGTGTGAATGAACGTGTGTGTGTTTCTGTGGATTATGAGGGCCATGAAACCAAAAAACGGAATTGCTACAAAAACACCCTCTTCTTGTTGGACTTTGTGTGTTTAGCACTCATTTACGTTCAAACACACATACATATGTATTTATGTGTGAGTGTTGGCGGCTGCTTGTTTATACCACAAGCTTGGCGTGTTTAACGGTTTTCAAGAGGACTCTGGCAACAGAACAGATTGTTAGTTTAAGCACATGGGCACTGGCTGGTTGGTAATGGTGTCGTTCTTTGGTGACATAAGTCGTGGTGGTAGTGCCCTGTCGAGGCTAGAATTAATTGATGATACTATTCGGGCGGCTGTCTGGGTGGGTGGTTGTTCACCAGTGCAAAAAACACCACCGTTTCTTCTCGATCTATCTAATAATACATATGTTGGTACGGTGACATGGTGACAACGCGGTCATGGTTTGGCGAAGAGCAGCGAACTCGTTGCATGTAAAGGATTAATGCCTCTCCTGTTGGTGCCACCGGTATAGCCTATGAGAGCTGGAGGGAATCATCAAATCTTTCGCAGGTGGACTCGCATGATCCGAAATTTCCAAACTACAAACTACGGTTTGCATTCCAGGATTTATCTGGCGGGAAATCCCGGAAAAATTATACAGTATTTCTTTTTCTGTTAATTGACAAAAATTAAGATAATTGAGAACTAGTACTCCTAACTCAAACTTCATAATAATTATTATGAAGCTTGACATCTCAACGCGGCAAAAGTCTGTAATATTAGCGATTGAAAAGTATAACGAAATCAGTGATAGTTTATAAATATAAAAGCTTCATAAACTTTCGAAGCATCGGACGCATTCATTACTCTGATAACGTCAGAATACCCTGTCCTGAATACTCTGTGCCAAAAGTGCCCTCTATTTATTCTTTGTCGACATGAAATTATTCAAGCCCTTGAAGATTAGGGATTAGATTAGCTCGTTTAAGAAACTTACTCAAATCAACTATACCGATGGCGACTGTGGCAACAAAGGACCTTGTATTGCATTGATAATCAGCCATTAAAATATATTTTAATGTTGGAAAATAATTAAAATTTTAAATTTAATCCTCTAAAAAATATCAAGCCAACATCCATTAAACGTAAACTATATGAGCTTATATCTCTTAAATTCAAATAAATTCGCCGACTCAGTACTATTTTTTCCGTGAGAAGTTCTGTATTTGAATAAAGAAAACTATTTTTTAATTTTATTTTCAATTGCAAAATGTATATTTGTGTCGAAAATTACATTCTAGAAATTTCTCGTCCAGTCACGGGATCCCGGTAAATGGAAAAAATATTTCCCGTATCCCGAGAAATTGCAAACTCTACTACGAACTGAGAAAAAATTCTTTTGAATTCGGTTAGAACTACAAAATCAAAGTGAGACAGGAAGACATTCAATTGTAATCACCAAATGTTTGCTTTATTTTAGAATATTCGGTTCTTATACATACCAACGGATGATAACTATCAGTTAGGGCCATAGTATGCAGTCAAATTAATAGGTGCTACAACTGATGATTTGGCGATGTCAACAAATGATATACAATAACCGACAAACAGAATGAAAAATCGGTTGTGGCATTGAATCTGTTTTCCCTTGGTATTCACACGTTTGCAAGCGAGTTTTTTGTATAATTATGTAATGGCTTATTACTAGGGATCGGAGGTATATATATATATATATGCCAATGCCTCAACCGATTTTTCACATATATATATATATATATATATATATATATATATATATATATATATATATATATATATATATATATATATATATATATATATATATATATATATATATATATATATATATATATATATATATATATATATATATATATATATATATATATATATATATATATATATATATATATATATATATATATATATATATATATATATATATATATATATATATATATATATATATTACGTACCATTTCATAAGCGTAAAGTGTATGGCCTATGAAATAGTAGGGTTTTTTAACTTCCGTCCAGACCGAAATTAGTTTTACTTGTAAGTGCATATTTTTTTCACATATATATATATATATATATATATATATATATATATATATATATATATATATATATATATATATATATATATATATATATATATATATATATATATATATATATATATATATATATATATATATATATATATATATATATATATATATATATATATATATATATATTACGTACCATTTCATAAGCGTAAAGTGTATGGCCTATGAAATAGTAGGGTTTTTTAACTTCCGTCCAGACCGAAATTAGTTTTACTTGTAAGTGCATATGTTAAATTTTATAGTGCATGTTTAAGCGTTTAAAACGCGTTTTTAGTGCATATAACTCCGATCACTAGTAATAAGCCATTACACTATTTTTTATAGTGTCTCCGATCAATGTTTCGTGGTGTTGCAAACGGAATGACAATTAGTATACTATCCACAGTTCGGTAGATTTTATACAAATAAAAAATATGAACAAAAATTATTTTTTTGAGATAAAATTATAATTCGAAACACAAAGTTAAGGGGTTTTATGAATTTCAATAACACAAATGATAACCATATGACTGATCGAAATTCAGAAAATAAGATTTTTTTTTAAATATATTTGGTTTAAAAAAAATTACGCGTTGTGAACACTGCACAAGTGAATACTGCACTTATACAAGAACAAGTGAGTCTTTTTTCTATTTTCTGCACGAACTTATATCGAGAACATCTTAACATTAGCGCAATCTTTAACAGTTATTGTTGCCTTAACGCCATAAATTAACATTTTAACATAATTATTGATTTTAAATTTTGTGGTTATTGGATAAAACCCCGTTTGTCCTTTAATTGACTCATCTAAATCAATAACTTCAATATGCAGGCGCAAGTTGCGATTCATTTTATTGTTTTTATTATTGGTAGAGACTTTATTATTTTATTATTGTTGACCTAATTTTTATATGAGATTAATATTTAATTTTTTGAAAAATAGCGTAAAAAATGATATTTTAATCAAAATATATATATTAAAACCTATCGTTTTTTTTGCAAAATGATTCGCAAAGATATAAATTCAAGCTTACTTTTAGAATAACGACAACAAATATGCTTTAGCATAGAATTTCGAACCCTACTTATTGCTCTGCTAAAAAATAAGGTGCTATAGTGAATTCAATTGAAAATGCCAAAATATCCGATTTCATCTTAAAAAAATTACTAAAAGACAAAAAATGCAATAACAATTATTAGATCACAAGATATTCCTGTAAAAATCCTTTAGAATTTGGAAATGACTTTTCGGTCTTTTTAGTAGAATTTTTAAACAAAACTAGACTATCTGGAAAAAGCTTATTTGTTTACAAAAATACCAACCAACATTTCTAGTATTTTGAGTTGTAGTTTGTCCATACCACGTCTAAAAATTCTGACCATAAATATGGGGCAAAGAAAAATATTTATTAAATTTTGTTTTTTTCTTATTTTATAAAATTGGTCAGTCAATTTTAAAGTTTTAAATTGCATTGTACATAAAATAATTAAATTCATTTTTCCGTTCATAGACATAAAGAACTTGTCTCCGGCGTCTGTAAAACTTATCGAACGTAGAATAAAACTTGACACGATATCCTTGTTTAACCTCAAGCTTGTTACTAAGATGGCCTCTTCATGTGAAGATGTGACAAACTTCTCAGATAAATAAATTATGTGAAATTGCGTTTTTAAAACTACGTTTTACAACCGATGTTGATCTGACTTGTTAGGTCCAAATCCATATTAAGAAACAATATATGTTTGTTGCGATCGGTCAACAGATCTACTCGTACGTTTTGATATAACCGCCATATAATTTGGGGTCTAAACGATCAAGGACTGGGGAAAATACATACGAAATGTGTGCTTAGGGGAGTTCTAAATAAAATTGGCGTAGAAAACCGCTGGTCCATTAACCCGACCAGAAGAACACTACCTTGATGCGAGATCGC
Organism: Hydrotaea diabolus; assembly: GCA_963513945.1. Lineage (NCBI taxonomy): Eukaryota > Metazoa > Arthropoda > Insecta > Diptera > Muscidae > Hydrotaea > Hydrotaea diabolus. Next base: position 524,544 of record OY740719.1, on the reverse strand, counting down.
GTCAGCAACACCTCCAAATAATCTGTCTACGAGCCGCAGCCTTTTGTCCGTTCCTACCTTCAAAAAAAAGAAGCCCAAAAAGAGCTATTGTGAAAAGGATGTGATTAATTAAAAATTCATAAACGAATATAAAATATGTATGAATGAATTATACACGCCATCGTAAGGAACGTGAATGTGGGCGAAACGGCATCGGGTGTTAAACTGCTGCTTTGGGAGCGGGAGACGAAGGACACCATGTAAAAAATCTAATTAAATCAAATTAACATGAAATGATGACAAATTTATGCAAATCGCTAGTTCATCGTCTCGCTTGCAAAACAGTGTCCGTCGGTCGTTGTCATGTGTACCTCGAGCCGAATGCAGGCCATACACACACACACACACACAGTTGTAGTGGTTGCCACCACTGTGAGCGATTCTAACCCTTGACCAGACACTGCTTATTGAAAACTTGGAACACTATTGCGTAAGGGGCGAAGTTTCTTATTTGTTTCTTCTTTTTTTTTTGGCAATAATTCATACGTCACTGCTCATGAGCTCGGCGACATACACAATGCCAATGCGTACGGATACTGGGTCCTGATGCTTTGTGTATTCTGGCACTGCAGTTTCTGTATGGTTCCCCTGCTGAGAGCACAGAGGAAACAAATTACATTTGCGAGCAGTTAGCAAAGTTTGAAAGTGTGCGTGAACCGCCGAGCATCTTCCACAGCACAGCTACGATTATTTTACACTCTGAAACACTTGTGATACACATTAGTTGGCGTATGTTGGCACAAAGACATTCTTGCTGCACAACAGTATGACGGACGGACGAGTGGCCACGAATGGGCGGATTAGGATAACCTAAGCGAAGGCAGCGCTGTCACTAAACAATAATGCGGAGCAATAATAGCGAGTGTAATGCACAACGACGGAAGCAATAAGCAATTCGGAAAGCTTGTGTCTGTCGGCTGCGGTAGTCATAAATAAATAACGTTTGAAAGGAAGAGTCCTTCGAAAGTCCCGTGACGTTGGTGCAAGCCACTCCATTGTGTGCGCGCCAATTAATAAATGTTTGTATCTACTGTGGACAATTAAACTTTGTGAATTATTAAAGCAAAGAGCCACGCCCCGGGTCATTAATCATCGACCAAATGACAACTCTCGAGAAGTATCTGTTGTCGCTAGATGATGACTTCTATATCGGTATAACCAATCTGCACAGTCCTGCAGTATCACATGTTTTACTTGCTTATTCCCTCAATATCGCATAAAGGAACCAAAGGGAGAACTGCACTATTTTGATACATCCATAGAACGTAGTGTGCGAATATTTAGAATGTATTTCTAAAAAATAGATTTAGAATAGATATCAGTTAGGACCATGAATTTGTAGCAAAAGAAAGAATGGTAACGATAGCTCTTGGTAATGAAATCTTAAAATTGACCACAATGGGATGCACTCTATACTGCAAGGAACTCTGCATAGTCGCCTTGGTCCATTGGCTCTGTCGAAATATCCTCCTATATCAGAGTTCATGTTTTTATACTTACTTTATACACAAATTTTACTAAAAAAATACGTTTCAGCTGTTTAAGTTATTCTTATGTTTCAGCTGTATCCACTTCACAACTGATGGTGCTCGAAAATTGATTGAGCCCACAGTACATGTGAAGAAACTGTTGATTTTGACCAACATTCGAGGAGAATAGCAACGAATCCGCTGGTTTACAGACTTTTAGAAGGCTCAGCTTGGCGATGATTTTTAATTATTTTGATACATCCATAGAACGTAGTGTGCGAATATTTAGAATGTATTCCTAAAAAATAGATTTAGAATATAGAATATTTTGGATATCAGTTAGGACCATGAATTTGTAGCAAAAGAAAGAAATTGTAAACGATAGCTCTTGGTAATGAAATCTTAAAATTAGCCACAATGGGATGAACTCTATACTGCAAGGAACTCTGCATAGTCGCCTTGGTCCATTGGCTCTGTCGAAATATCCTCCTATATCAGAGTTCATGTTTTTATACTTACTTTATACACAAATTTTACTGAAAAAATACGTTTCAGCTGTTTAAGTTATTCTTATGTTTCCACTTCACAACTGATGGTGCTCGAAAAATGATTGAGCACACAGTACATGTGAAGAAACTGTTGATTTTGACCAACATTCGAGGAGAATAGCAACGAATCCGCTGGTTTACAGACTTTTAGAAGGCTCAGCTTGGCGATGATTTTCAATTATTTCACATTTGATTACTCTATTAGAAAAGTTCATTAATGATATTCATTTTCTATTGTTCGCATTTCATTAAATCAAAACACTCGGTCCGTCCAATACTCGTTTCGGTATTCGTAGGAGCGTTTGTGTCTGCAACATAATCGAATATCATCGCAGTGAAGAGCAGCAACTCAATTTTTTCCCACCACAATGCCCGATAAATTAGTAAATAATGGACCTCATTATTTAGCTTTTTTGTTTTCGTTATGAGTTTTATTGTATACAAAAGATCACCGACATACTACATATGTATGTACATATGTACTTATGCACCTGGACAGGTCTGTACACGTACGTATGTATGCGTGAATCTACTGGTAGGTCGTTCATGTGTATGTATGGATGTATATATTTACATACATATCGTATGCACATACGGACACGGATGTACCTACACACCTATGTTTGTACACACAGGGATATTTCCCCATTCCGATCGATAGGTTAATTTTCAAGAAAAAGGATGTTCCAAATGTATTTGCACTTCGTGTGAACGAACAGAAACATTATTTCAAATTCTAACATATAGGGTGCTGCATTTAGTGGTTTATTTTAACATCATATGTTATTTAGACAGTGACAAACTTTTTCCGGTAGAAAACTTGTCAGAATGTCAGTATTCTACCTCCGACGTTGGCAATTATTGCAAACCTTTTTTTGTGGGCCCAACTGTTCGTTTATTAAAAGGAAATTTTGGTCTAAATGAGACACCCACCGAGCCTGCTGAACGTATAAGAGGATGTGGCTGTTGATCCCAATAAATTCGATGCTAAGTTTGCACAAATACCTTGCATTATGTGCAAAAGAGGACTATTCGACTCAGCAATTGAGGGAATGGACAACGATTTTGCTCGAATTGTCGAGAGAGTGACAATTTGGTGCAGTGACATTATTGGCCTGATATTGAAGACAAGAACTTGCACGACATTGGGTTCATCATATTAAACTTATCTTCGACCCACACAATACTAACGATAAGTTTCATTCTAAAAATTAGAATGTTTCAAATCAATGATTTTTGCTTATTTACAGTACAGAAACGAGTTTCAAATTTTTAGAGGATTTTTTTAAAACACGCCTAATGTGCGAGAATTATTTTCTCAACCGAAAGAATGAAAGCACTCAGACTGGATCGGAAAAAGCGCTCTGGTCTCTTGGATCTTGTTTTCCTACAGAAACCGTAAACCACGCGAACTGTTATTAAGTCATCGCATAGAAAAATACAGTCATTGTCATCTAACTATTGTTGCACTAAGCCGAAACATCTGTTTAAATAATTTGCTGTACAAATACGAAACAATGGAAAACAGAATAGAAACATCGAAACCACATGCACACACATAAGTACATTCCCACAAAAGTACATACATACGAGTACTTTTATAGAATGTATTCATGGATGTGTGCTCACATCTCGAATACACAAACGAATAAATGTTAAGATTATCTATCTACGAGCGAGTGTTGTGTTTAACCCGTTCTTTGTAGCTATCAATTGTTCGGCATAAATATTGGTCTATTAATTACATTGTTGGCCCCCCGATACCTGTGTGTCTGTGTGTGTAAGTTAGTGCAATGACATCTGTCATGTTTGCCCATTGTCAGTGCATAAATATTTTGCAACACTACAAATGGAATAGAAGCGTGCTGAGTGCACTCGGAATTTTCGAACAGCCGTTTACAAGAAAAAAAAACGATTATGGTTACGTGCATATAAACATTAAGGCGGGTTAAAGAAAGTTCCTATGGTTTGCGGTACAAAAAACTTCAAACAGGAAGCTGGCAGTTTCAACTAAAAAATATGTTATTAAAACTAAAATCAGTCAAATACACGCTGAGAAAAAAAAGGGTTACTGTACCGTCACGACAACAATAATATGTTTTCTGCAATTAAAGTGTGTTCGTTGCAACCATAGTATAATTTTTTGAATTTCATTTCGACATAGTATGTTTGCGGCAATACTAAAATTCCTGAAATGTAATAATTGTAATATTGAAAATGAAAATATGTTTGTAGGGTTTTATGATAACAATAATATGATTACAGCAATCATACTGTATTTTGATTATTTTAATATGGTTGGTAGAGCAATGTTATTGCAATAATAGTAATTTTTATATGTAAATTACAATTTTTCAAACAAACTGCGTTCGATTTGTTTTTGAAAGAGTGAATTACTACTGTTTGTCTGCTTATAAATAAATCACTCCTATTATTTTGAATTTTATGTATTTTTAAATAATTTACTCAATAAAAATCATTATTGATAAAAAAATAACATAACTCAATTCTAATAATTATTTTTGGAATTACATGGTTGAGTGTAAATAATACTATGGTTGTATGGTAGTGTGAATCATAATATGGTTTTGCGGATTATAGTATGTTGAGTTTGAATCATACGATTGTTGTGGGGATCATAGAATGGTTGAGTAGGAATTATACTATTGGTTGTAAGGATCATAATATTGTTATGCCACAACCATGTACCCAACTTTAGTATGGTGCTCTTCGAATATTGTTATCCCAACCATCCTTTTTTATAAATATATAAATTTGTCATTCCGTTGTAATATTGATCGGATACCCCAAAAAGTATATTATTGGTCGTCGTAAAATTCTAGAACGATCTAGCCTTGTCAGTCTGTCGGTCCGTGTGTCTGTTGAAAGCACGATAGGGGTCAAGCGAATCAACCTGAATTTTGTCAAAAGCTGTTGAGGATTGTTGGGGAAAAATGTTTCCCTTTAAGGGACTAAAGGTACATAACTGTAATTTTTTTGAGTATTTGTTTATTAATTTTTTTGTTGTGGACTGACAGTGGCCAAAATGGCTACAGTTAGTAAGTACGCACGAAATACCTTAGAAGAGGGCATAGTTCCTGGACGTTTTGGCTCATGGGGTCCAAATAGTCAATCATGGAGACATATGGGCACTCTAATTAAAGCTCCTTTTTTCCACCAATATAGAGTTATTTTTAGCTGAGATTGGAGACGGAGGAAAGGGCCTAACAACGAACCATTCGTTTTGCGCTGGAAGGTTAATAAGGTTTAATTGAATTCAGTTAATTAAATTCAATCAATTAACTCTTCTGAATGAATAGTGGTGTTACAGTAAGCTAAGTAAAAAATAGGAAAAGTCCAAATATACTCGACACTTTAAGAAAGGTTTAGCTTCAAAAAAGTTTAGTTTAACCAAAAACATCACTAATAATAAAGAACTGTACAACGTTTTGGACGAATTTGTTTTTAGAAAATTGAAATTAAGTATTTTTGACATTTTTTCAATTCTAAAACCATTTTGTTTGTACATTATAGTTTTAACATATTTTAACGTGTGATTGCTATAAAAGCCGTTTGGTGATTTCTTTTAACAGAGTAGTGAATAAAATATAAGAAAACCGCAAAAATCTATGTTAATATAGGGTGATCCATCTAGAGGTATTTTTCAGAACAAAAAAATATAAAAATTCAAATCAAGTGTGGAAATTTATTGGTAATTTAAAAGGACATTTTATGGCATTTATTTTTTGAAAATAATTACATTCAAATGTTTGCCGCAACTACGCTTCAAGGTTTCCATTCTGAGGGTCACATTTAGGATCACTCGTTCGTAGTGACACGCATAATGTTGGGTTTCAAAACCTGAATCGTAGCTGGTTTGTCAGCATAGACTTTGGACTTTGCGAAGCCCCAAAGAAAAAAAGTCTAATGGTGTAATATCACACAATCTAGACGGCCAATTCACCGGTCCAAAACGTAAAATTAGCTGCTCTTCAAAATTACCGTTCAATAGATCCATTGTTTCAGCAGCTGTATGGCATGTGCCACCGTCCTGTTGAAACCAAATGTCGGTAAAAGTACTGGCTTCAATTTTAGGAAGCATAAAGATCGATATCATGGCGGATCATTCGTTCGTAGTGACACGCATAATGTTGGGTTTCAAAACCTGAATCGTAGCTGGTTTGTCAGCATAGACTTTGGACTTTGCGAAGCCCCAAAGAAAAAAAGTCTAATGGTGTAATATCACACAATCTAGACGGCCAATTCACCGGTCCAAAACGTAAAATTAGCTGCTCTTCAAAATTACCGTTCAATAGATCCATTGTTTCAGCAGCTGTATGGCATGTGCCACCGTCCTGTTGAAACCAAATGTCGGTAAAAGTACTGGCTTCAATTTTAGGAAGCATAAAGATCGATATCATGGCGCGATATCGAGCACCATTCACGGCTACGATCCGGCTATCATCTTTTATGAAAAAATATGCACCGATGACTCCACCAGCTTATAAACCGCACCAAACAGTGGTTTTCTCTGGGTATACTTATAAAGGCACCTCTTGAACCTCTTCTTGTTGCTCTTCAGTCCAAATGCGGCAATTTTGTTTATTGACTTAGCCGTTGAGCCAGAAATGGGTCTCATCACTGAACAAAATTTTGGTCGAAAACAGCGGATCTTCCCGTTTCTCACCGAACGCTCATTTTCATAATACAGTTGCCAACATTTGAAGGTAATTATTTTCAAAAAATAAATGCCATAAAATTTCCTTTCAAATTACCCATAAAGATTCCACACTTGATTTGAATTTTTATATTTTTTTTGTTCTGAAAAAATACCTCTAGATGGATCACACTATATAAACAAGTTAAAACGTCATTTAGTTTGGCCAGATCGAATCTTATACTCGTATACACTTGACTATTGATTCGCTATAGAAATGTTTATATGGCCTCATTAATATACGAGGCTGACCACGGTCTTAGATAAATTTATAATATCAATGCATTTTTAGACTTGTTGTTTTAATTAAAATGCTTTAATTCAAATGTCCACATTGCCAACTCTTTTTGTGCTTGACTATCGTGCCAGTAAACCTAGGTTCAACCCCGGGAAAGAAGATCTACAATTTTTTTTAACCGACAGGATTCCACCTCGTAAATGCTGGCGACTTTATGAGTAAGAGATTTATCTCTAAGTCATGTAAAGTGTTCCGATAAAGATGCATTAGCCGCTCGGAGCCGGCTTTAAACAGTAGGTCCCGTTCAGTAAGTATGGAAATTGAATCGTGCACAGCTCCCTGATTTGAGAGAACTTCCCACTTGTTCCGTAATAGGATTTTGTAGATCTGTGTATAATTCGAATGCTCACTGATAAACTGGTATAAACTCCATAAATTGGTTTCCCACTTTATTATATTTTAGTAATAGTTTGATAAAAAGTTTTTCCCTGTACAATTTTCTCGTTCTTACTCTGTTGTGATTTGATTTTCAAAAACTCAGTTCATAGCAACAATGTTTTTTTTCGAGGGCAAAACAACTTTTCAAAATCACACATACGATTTCATAATGAAAATATTTCACAAGAACTAAAGTACGTTACTCTATTGTTTACACATTTTAATGATGACCCTTATGCCGCCAGACCGGTAATCTATCGAGCGTGTTTCGTAGAATCTGTTAAGCTAATCTAGAGTTTGAGACAAACTAATAGAAACCTACTTGCCGATATCTCCTCCGAACTTTTTGTCATATAGGGCAACACGCCTTTTTCGTGCGTTTGAATTTTGCCAAGTGTTGTCGGATTAAAACTGACGTATTAAACACGATTTTGGTGTCTCCTGGTCAGGAAGCCAGGTTCGCAGTGAAAATGATTTTAAAGCTGCTGCAAAATTGTCGATCTTGCAAAAAAGTTTAATTTCACTAAAAATAACAAAGCATAAAATACTTTTAAATTTACAGACAACAATAGGTCATTTGGAAGTTGGCTGACATTCATGATTCCGAAACAAAACTAGGTGTGCTACTAAAAAGCTTAACATTCGGTGCAAGTTTGTGCGGGTAGAACATACGATGTCCATAAAAAATAAAATCAAATAATGCGAGAAGAGCAAAACGATCCGATTAAAGGTAAGATAACGACGGATATTGCGGCTGTATTTGGAGCTGGTTCAACATTTGTATGAATAACAGCACATTTGTCCATTCATAGCCTAACGTAATTAGTGCACAGCAAAATGTCACGAACTCACCTTTAATTGTCTCTAGTTTGTATGTACAGTAGCGAGGTCGGTCTTTATTAGTATAAAAATGCTGAAAAAGTAGCACATACATGCGAACTGATTTAATACTACGAAGTTATCAAAGTAATCGTAAAGTTCGCCATTCCGAGCTCCATAAGGGAACTGACAAGTCGCCACTCCGAGCTCCATAAGGGAACTGACAAGATACTCGATCACCACTTTAGATAAGATTGCCTTATCTGCCAGTCTTAAGCCACTTATTGTAAACAAACTGCAAGTAATAAATGCAACCGATTTCAACGGATCATATCGTGTTCAAGACTCATTTGAAATAAAATGCAACAGCCTGATGCGGATTCGGCCAAAACTAGTCGTTGGCGCTGATTCAGTATTCATATTTATTGACATCCCGCTTTAATTTTTTCCCCAACTATTCAACATATCAATACATCTATTGACCCCCAACAAAAGATATATAGACGGAAGAACATGGCTAAATCGTCTTTACAACGGATAATCATATACCTATACATATATGCTTTCTCGGGTATACGATCAATGTTTGACAAATTCAGTACGTATACCCTCCATCCTTCGGTTGTGGATATAATTTATAATAACACGATAAGCATTTGTCATGAAGACTTAAAATGCAACTATTTTAGCAAAATAATTAGAAAAGGTCAGTAATCAAATCGGAGGATATGCAACGAACACGTCAGCCATACCTGCTGAGACTAGTAGTGCACAATGCCCTGGTTTCAGGGTTCGATCTGATGTTGCAGTTATCAGTTATGGAAGTGATACTGGAAACTTTTGAAATGCCTGCTTGCAGTTGACAAACAGATGAAAACAATTAACGCATTCCGATGACGCCAACTATTGTCGCCAGGTAAGTTTGAACACTGGCACTGCTGTTTGTAGAGAGATGCAGATACACTTAGATAAATAGTCCGCTCCCCCTCCCCCACGCCCTGTGCTTTATACGCGCGGATGCAACTGTGTAAATGAGTCCAGATACCACCGAGCGCACTAATTTACACGTACGTCGATGAGTACATGTACGTACTGCGTACTTCGCATGAACGTAAGTGTGTATTTGTGTGTGTGTGGGTAAGTCTAAACAAAGGCAAACAAAAACTTTGAGTAAGAAATTAACACCAACAATCGATTGTTCGCTCCATTGAATTGAAGGCGATTCTGTTACTACTGTTTGGGTTCTGTGTGAACTGTCCAAACATTGGCCGGTCAGTGCAAGAAGGAAGACGGACACGGTGGGATGGATGACCATTTCGAACCTGTCTTCTAAACGATGGCAAACATTGAAGTGCCTACAATGGGCGCGGAGCAAAGCGTCAACTGTCCAGGTAGCCCATCCGTGTCCGTATGTGATAATCCATTTCATATGTAAATCAGGTGCAAGACAACGAAACGACTTTCAAGAGTCAACATGATGATGGGGTGCTCTTGTTTGTCTTATTCCCGTCTGTCCGCTCAACAAAACTGAGTTTGGTTACTACTTAACAACAACTGTACATTTCAAATTCATGGAGTATGAGCTCGTACGTACTGCCATACATACTCGCATACTACTTATACATACATATGTTGAGGTTAATGTAGTACATACTATCTGTGCATTCGAACTAGCGCATCTTACATTTTTTGGCGGCGACTCTTACTTCTCGTTAATGCTGAGGAATGTACATTGGAACTTTCTAATTGAAAATGCGAGTATGTTTTTTAAGTCAAATAAAGAAAATTTGGGTCGAAGAAGGTTGGGTCCGACTCATGGACCCAAGGGGCAAAAAACGGGTATATGGGATTAGACCTGGCCGAACTTAACGGCATTTTTTAAATTGAGATCTATTTTTTAGATTCTATTTCAAAACCCTAAAAGGCCATCAAATCACGATGCCACAGATATGACAGAAGGTATATACGATTCTGGACATCAGAACATAACGACGTTTCCACTGAAGACTTGACACTCAGTATCGTACAAGCCAAACAATTCGTATGCATACGGCACACTTTCAATATCCTAGGCTCTGGTCTAGAGACTACCAGGTACTCGTACGTACTAATTATGTTCCTCTCCAATTGTTACGCATGCGTATGTGTATGTTAACCATTTACATCCATACATACAGTACACTTTGTACCGTACATTTTCCGATGTTCAGTGATGTTGCGGAGCAAGTCGCTCGTATGCAGCAGTCTGCAATCACGAACAATGGACCGACCGGAAACGATGTTAGTTCATTTAGGAATATGGATTCTGCCAAAATTGCTAACGCGTCGTACTTTGGGTCGCCGTTGTACTCGTACGTCGGAGTTTGTTTTGACACAGTTTCTAGTTTCTGTTTGATTTAAACGATCTAAAACAATGGACGAATGAAGGTCCATTGTATTCTACGGCAGTTTGTAAAACGAACGACCTAGTGTGTAAGTAATCAATTTGGCCGGAATGATTGGCAGCAGTTATGAGCGAACTACAAACATACGAGCGAATCGTAAGTATATGTACGGAGCAACCGACCTACCCTCCATCCACATCCCCTCGCCCGCTCAGCCATCGCTTTGTTTGCCGTGAAAAGTACTACGATCTTTACGCTGGGCGCTCCTCGTTCCAACTATTTTATTTGCACTTCATTGGCTTTGATCGTTTGTTTTGGTGTTTTGTTCACTTCTATTCAATTGTCTGTCCATTGTCGCACCATTGTCGAGGCGGCTATTGTTGTTGTTTTAATTCTTGTTGTTCAGTCATTAGTGTCCATTATTTGTAGTTTTGGTTCATTTGTAACTTTTCCGTTTTTATTTCGTTTTCAAGTATCAATCGTCGAAAATGTTTTTGTTTATCTTTATAATTTGTTTGTGCGGCAGGCACATCGGACGGACACGGACATTGATTGCTTGCAAGTCGACTTTTCTCCCTCGCTCTTGCTCTCCCTCTCTTTTTGCTGTACCCAATGTTGTTGTTTGCTGAATTTGCACCATGATACACCGTTGCAAATTTCCCTAACCAGCAGCCGGTCGTAGCACAAAATATGTGGACTAGTACGACGTGTATTCTTCTTCAATTTCGAGATATCCTCATGGCCCTGTTTGTACGGTATCATGGAAGGACTTGTGCGTCAACATTAATACTCGTAACTCCGAGATGACGTTGCAACAAGCCGCCCTGATCTTGCGACTTGTCACCCTTCGTTTACCCTTCGATTTATTTTCTTTAGCCGAATGGCTTTAGCATTTAGAGAGTAACTTTTCTATCGATTTAATTCGCAGTAGCTAGTAGTTTTCAGATTTAGGGGACCAAACTTTCTAATGACGGAAAATATATAAGGCACTGGAATACAAAGAGTTTAAAGCACAATGTCTTTATATCACTGTGGACCACATTTCGACCTGTATTGAATAGAACATCCTATTGAAATTGAAGAGGCGCTCCCCGCCATACCACAGGACTAAACGTCGTTGATTATTAAACTACCTAATACAAAAAAGGGAAATAAGTATTCTAGCTACTGCATAATTGTTCATTGTACAATTTTTGTTCCCACACAGGCTACACACAATCCAGATATTGCGTCCGAATATCCCAACAACAAAATTTATCCATACCTACGAAGGCAGGAGATGACCAGCTTAGATTTAAATACATCTGCTACAGAGGTAAATTTAGTTGGAGCAATTCTGTCTTTAATAGAAAATGGCTGAGTGTGATGTTAGTCAAAAATGGGCACTTGCATACACAAGACCACTCAAATGTCGTCATCTCATAAGATATGGAATTTCCTTACATATATCTAGCCATGTTTGTCCGTCAGAGTGTCTGCAGAAAGCATGATTGCGGTCAAACGAATCAACCTAGGATCTTGAAAATTGGCACGATGATGGCTAATGATACGCTGTCTGCAAATGGAGAAATCGACTCAGGGAACGTTTTTGAGTATTTGCTTTACAAGTCATAATGTTTTGTGGACAAACAATGGGTAAAATGGTTACTGTAAGTTAGAACGCATTAAATACCTCAAACAAGGGCATAGTTGTCATACGATTCGGCTCACATGGCCCAAAAAATGGCACGTATGGTCAAAACAGGAGATCAATAGTCAATGTGAACATATAGGTAAATATATAAGAGCAAATTTTGAGATATAGTATGGATTTAATTTATAGTTTGAAGCAAGAACCTGTACATTATCCGTGTAGCGCTATCAACCTCGATCATTTTAATTCGGAATATTTAAATTAATTAACACTTTTAAATATTTTCAATACACGCAGAAAAAAAAATATGGTTGTGGTGACAATATTCGAAGAGGATAATACTATTGCTGGGTGTATTGTTGTCGTACAACAATATTATGATTCTTACAATTATAGTATGATCGAAATACAAGGATACTATGATTCTCACAATCATACTTTGATCCTCACAATAGTATGATTCTCGCATAACCACATTATAATCCCCGCAATCATAGTATGATTCACACTCAACCATACTATGATATCCACAGCCATATTATGAACCTCGCAACCAAAGTATGTTTCACATACACCCATAGTATGATCTTCATAACCATAGTATGATTCACACGTAACCATGTTATGATTCATACAAACATAGATGATCACACACAAATATTTTCTTATCCCCAATATTATTTATTAGAATTGAGTGAAGTTGTCAACAATAGATTTGAATTAGGAAAATTATTTAAAAAAAAAATAAATTCTAAATCGTAGAAGTGATTTATTTAACAGTAAAAAATCAGTTTAAAAAACGTAAGAGTTTCTATTAAAAATATTTCAATAATACTTTTGTTACATTTTAATAATATAAATTTTGCGGTAATCATAATATTGTCAAATTTAAATTCAGTTAACAATACCATGGTTGCGACGAACATACTTTTATTGCGGAGAACATATAATTATTGCCGTGACCATATAGTAACCACGTTTTTTCTCTGCGTGTAATAAAACATAAAAATATAAATTTTGCTGCAATCATAATATTGTCAAATTAAATTCAGTTAACAATACCATGGTTGCGACGAACATACTTTTATTGCGGAGAACATATTATTATTGCCGTGACCATGTAGTAAACATGTTTTTCTCTGCATGTAGAGAAAAGATATGGTTACACTATGGTCACCGCAACAATAATATGTTCTCTACAATAAAAGCATGTTCGCCGCAACCTTAGTATTGTTTTTTGAATTTAATTTTGACAATAGTATGATTGCGACAATGTTGCTATTGTTGAAATGTAACAATAGAATTATCGCCAAATTTAGAGATAAAAATATGGTTGCAGCAACCATATAAATATTTAATATTAATAATAATTTTGGGGATCATAGTATGGTTGAGTGTGAATCATACTATGGTTGTGGAAATCATAGTATGGTTGTGTGTGAATCATACTATGATTGTGAGGATCATACTATGGTTGTGGAAATCATAGTATGGTTGTGTGTGAATCATACTATGATTGTGAGGATCATACTATGGTTGTATGAGAAACATACTATGGTTGTGAGAACCATAATATGGTAGTGGGGATCATAGTATGGTTGTGTGTGAATGATTCTATTGTTGTGAGGACCATAATATTGTTATGGGCATCATAGTATGGTTATGTGTGGATCATACTATTGTTGTGAGGATCATAATATTGTTGTGTCACAACCATATACCCAACAATAGTATGATCCTCTTCGAATATTGTCACCCCAACCATACTTTTTTTCTGCGTGTGCGTGTAATAAAACACTTAATGTTGTTATCCCCATAATGTAAATGTTTAATATATTTTTAAATTATCGTAAGAGCTTTTTTGAATATTGCATTTATTAATAAAGTTAAATATTTTCAATAATCGTGAATAAATAGAAATATCATTTGGGCAATGAATTAAATTTTTCTGATTATTGGAACTGTTCCAATTAAATTTATTATTCAAATATACAAATTGATCACTAAAGTTGATATTTATTTCTTCCTGCGTAGATGTAAATGTTCGAAACCGCATTTGCTGCTATTCCTTCGAATGGCTTAGGTAATTTCCTTTAATACATATGCTGAAGGAGACTATACTCAGCATCCTTTTCCTTGGAGACGGCAGAAGGAAAGGACAACATAAATCAAAATTCTCACCGAATTCGAACAATCGGTCATAAGAATAATTTTAAGTATTGTCCCCAGACTCACTAACACATGTACGTACATATGAACAAACATGCACATTTATGATTTATAGCGTACATCATAAATATGAAATATTTCCTTTTCCATTTCTGCTAGACAAAAAACATATCAAAAAATATGACAAACACACCCTGGAAAAGGAAATGCGCAATGACAAGGCGGCCAATGTTGGCAAAACAAAGCGTTAATTATAAATGAGAGATATCTCTGTTAAATAGACTTGGTTGGAACGTTGTCTCCCGTAAGTAGATATGTACGTAACGTAGGGCATCTTATGGAATTTCACTACGCGGTGCATTGTTAGGAGTGGGAAATGCGATAGGCTTAGAGGTGTCACTTGTCAGAGGAGTGAAGAGTTTATGGGTTTCCATTACAACTCTCTTTTACGTTTTATTGTCCGGGACGGGTCGCATGGAGTGGAAAAGCGATCCGACAGATACTGCTCTGTCGCTACTCAGGGATCAGGGCCACATATGTAAGTGTGTATGTGTGTTTGTTGATACTGGTATATGGCGGCTGCTGCTTTTGTGGCAGCGGGTGCAAGCAGCTCAGCCCGCTGCTAAGAATAATCACAACGTGCTGGAGCCTAATCGTCTGGTCCGACTATACAAAAGTCTCCAAAGAGTCTTGCAGTTTTCCATATTCATGCTCAAGGGTCCACTCAGTCACTCCGTTGAACGAAATCCAATCAAAGCCAATGACACGTCATTTAGATATTGATGCGTACACACACATCGCGCCTTTATGTTGCATTTAATGCTTTGACGCTTTCTGAAATGACTCGTATCGAAATGAGTTTTCGTTTCTTCTCCATTATTCTTCAAATCTCTAAACGTATCACAACAACCGGAGTCACAAAAGGTAAATGCTCAAGTGGACTCCCTGCTGCGCATGGAATTCTCTGGCAAGCGGGTGTCAAGCTTAAGAAAGACCACTAAAAATGCCAAAACGTCATAAATTAGGCGACGGACGGGACGGACCAGGAGCCTCTACACACACACCCTCACACAGATTTTATACGTATTTGCGTACGGGTAGTGATTAGTATAGGTTTTTATTTTAATAAAATGATTTTTATTCTTTTGATTCGATTTTGTATTCTTCCATTCGATTCATTCTTAGACGTTAAATGCTGGCCCACTAAACACACACATGCATACGTCCACGACTCCGTGCGTGTGTGGGTAATTCCTTTAAAACCAATTTACGACGATATTTACCCGGACTCGTTGCCTCCGTGGAACGAAAATTTCACACTACTGGTCGACCACTCGCTCTTGCTTCCTAGTTTGGATTTTGTTTCAAATTTCGGTTTGGAGGAACTCATGAATGCATACCATACAGGCATAGGTATGTATGAACGTTCACATGTACGTCCATACATACTTTTGTAGATCCTTGTGAATTCAAAAAAGAAGAAAACAACAACAATATGTATCCATGCGGCTCGGAACTTACACCGTGCACAAAGCATTTCAATCGTCCAGACGCAACATTAACAACAATTAGCGAACATTACGTTTGAGTGCCACTTTAAAAATTAAAAAATACCCTTTTCCATTCAGAGCGGAGCACAATGGACGGAGGGCTTTTCAGCAATTAACATACACGGCAAGCAAAGTTTTATTTAAACTTTGACCTTGCGAATTTGGTTTTGTTTGTATCAGAAATCAAAGAACTTGTCCAAATTCTCGCCCCTCTTATGAAAACATTCTCAGCCCATTCATTAGCATTCATTCACGTCACAAGTATCTACAACGACAGCAATCGCATGAGCGCTCGAAGCAGTTTTCGTAGCCCGAGCAACCGAAGGAAACATGCTCAACATCACATCTTGTCGTGCTTTAACCTTTTCGCTTTTGTTGTTTTGCAAAAAGAAAAAAAAAAACACAAAATGCCTCGGCTGCTTGACGCATTTTCCGCCATTCTTTGAATGTTTGACACGAGAAGTTGTGTTGTGAGCTGCGTAAAACATGCAGGACTTCTAAACGCAGAAGTGTCGACTGTAATTCGGAATTAATCTTCACACAAGATATCATTCTTCCGTGCCGCCAAATTCCCCTAAATACTCGAATCTGCGCAGCAGCCACTTGCGAATGGCAATTAAGCTCGAAATTATTCGATAACTTGTTACGAATTGCTCTAAATTTGATCAAAGTGTCATATATACGAGTATTACTGACATGTTGTCGAACGGAAGACAACCCCAAAACGCGGGTCTTCAACTTACTTGGCAATCTGCCGTGTATTTTCATATTTTGTACTTTTCGAGGAATACATTTAATTGTGCATTAAAAGACAAATCATAAAGAACTTTAAAAGAGTGGGCACATAAACTTGCCTTCAATAGCAGGAATGCTTTCGCCCTTAGGCACAGGTCTGGGTTAAGGTTTTATAAGACCCTACGCACCGATCACTAATGCTACAAAATTCATTTTGAAATGTGTGTAGTGTTGTCGTTTTGGTAGTTTTCTAACAAAAATTTTGAGTTTCACTACTTTTAATGGGTAAATTTTTTGTTTTTTTGAGGGTTCATAGTTTAATGTGTAATATATAAATTTATTAGATAATCCCGATATGGACATATATACTTAGTAGGGACATAAATACTGTTACAACATTGAACACACCCATTTCAATAGTAGAACTGAACATACCCCGTTAATGTCATATGGGTTTTGAAAGCTGACCTCAATAGCGTTAGTCTGAAACGGGATTTTAAAATTGTTTCAACTTTCATCATGGAGTGGTCAGATAATGAGAACCGTATCGCTGTAATAGCGCTTTTCTAGTGTGAAATGAAAAAAGCGATATTTTCAAAACGCTCCGGCCACTAGGGATTAGCCGCATGTTCGTCTACCAATGCATAAAACTGTTTGAGGAGACTGGAAATGTAAAAGACCGCCACCGGTCGAGCCGTCCACGCTCTGTTCGGACACCGCATGTCATCAATACCGTTAAATCAAGAATTCACAGAAATCCGCTCCGAAAACAGAAAATCATGGCCCGTGAGATGACTATCAGGCAAAAGTCCATGAGTCGAATCATTAAAAAAGACTTGGGGCTTTCAAACGACGTACCGGACATTTATTGGCACATCACCCAGCTTCAGTCATGGTTTGGTAGGGTGTCTCTTACGATGGAGTCACTGACCTGCATTTCTGCGAACAAGGAGTCAAAACATCGGCCAAAGTTTACCAAGAAACCGTTTTGGAAGCTGTTGTGAAGCCTATTAACAATTCCCTGTTCCAAAAGCAGCCATGGACTTTCCAGCTGGATTCTGCGCCGGCCCATAAGGCTAAAACGTCCCAGGCCTGGCTTCGAAACAATTTGCCAGCGTTCATTTCCTCTGAAGAATGGCCATCAGGCAGTCCAGATTTGAACCCATTGGATTACAAATTGTGGACGGTTTTAGAGGACAAGGCTTGTCACAAAAGATACCCCAACATTTGATCTCTGAAGGCTGCTTAGCTTCGAGCTGCGCCGGCCCATAAGGCTAAAACGTCCCAGGCCTGGCTTCGAAACAATTTGCCAGCGTTCATTTCCTCTGAAGAATGGCCATCAGGCAGTCCAGATTTGAACCCATTGGATTACAAATGGTGGACGGTTTTAGAGGACAAGGCTTGTCACAAAAGATACCCCAACATTTGATCTCTGAAGGCTGCTTAGCTTCGAGCTGTGGCCAATTTTCCAATGGACGAGGTTCGTGCAGCTATAAGTACTACATACTTGCTGTTGAGGTCGTTTTGTAGAATTTTGTGTTTGGTTCGAGATCTACGGAGAATATTGCGAGAAACAATGAAGCCACAGAACCACAGAGTTTACGATGGACAAAACGCTCTTGTCTGTTATAAGCAAATGAATCAGTGGATTGAATTACTGTGGACGTGGATGGTCGTTCTATTCGACCAAGGAGAGTGTGGTAGATTTTAAACGAATTTGATACGATGAAAAACGTAGAAACATTTTGAACCATTCTTCCTTCATAACGATAAAGTGTTTAAATCGGAATTATGTACAAGTCTTCTGTTTATGCTTTTGTCTGACGAGCTAGACGCCAGGGACTCCACAACAACGAGACCTAGGCAAACATATGTCCCATCTACAATCATCCTTTTTAAAACCAAAGGGGATGTTTGCCAGTCATTAATCCTACTATCTGACCATAAGCCAACAACTCTTGTGTTAGATACATAAGAGGCAACCGTTGATGCAATGAGTTGCAGCAACGTGTTTTGTTTGACGTGTCAACACAGCTACACACGAAGCAACTTTTGCTTCAACCTGGCTGTGTTGCTGCCACGGTAGCCTCGTGTGTATCTAGCATAAGAGTTCTATTTGAAAGCAGATTGTTGTACATTGTACAATATAAGATTAAAGGAGTAGCAAATGGAATGCAGATTTCCGGTTTGCTACAATTGATGATACACATTAAGCGCCTATGCAATTGTGGGTTATTTTCGACTTGATTCGAAGTCACACTCATTTCAATGCAATATGTTTGAAACTACAATTTTCTCTAAAAAAAAATGAGTTGGTTCCCTAACACACACCGCCAATGTAGTTCTGATGGAGAGTACACAATAGAATTTATACATCATTTCTTTGGTAATACTTGGAAATATTTTTCGAATGTATGTACACATTGTGGATCTTGCTAAAAAGATGAGAAACGATCTCATTGACTTAGATGTCCTAGTGTGGTTACTGTAGTTGCAACTAGCAAGGTAACAAATTGCTTCAAAGGGAAAACAAGGGGTTTTGCCTTGGAATCTATAACGTCGGCAATGGTATACTCTAGACGCTAGTCGAATGCTTCCGCCATTCAAGCAAAATCTGTCGTGTTATTAACTGTTTGCCGTAGGCTAGTGCCTGCTTTGGAGGTTATATGGGAACTTCAAGTCCTTTAATAACTCGCCTGTGTTTGTGTCCGCAAATGCACTCCTAATGGATGCTTGCGTGTCCTCATGCATATGTTTGTACACACGTCTGTGTATGGGTTTACATACCCATCCATCGGGTGAATAGAATCAAAGCGCCTGTTCCTATGTTCACTCATAACCGTGCATAACCCCATCCATACTTGATACGAAATTTGTTATTAAAAGCTTTTAATTAATGCTTGTTATGCGAACTTTTTCACTTATGCTCCTCGCACCAAATCTCGTGCCCTCTTCGCGAAACATGCAGGCATACATAGGTTTTAAATGTAGTTAGGCGAGATTAGGCACACATACACACACCACAGTGCATACCCAGCAAAAACTTCCATTCATTCAGCAAAATAGTAAGCAATAAAATTGACTACCGCGAATGCATGTATTGTGTGTTTGGAGGTGCAAGAAATCATTAACGAATCATTGGTTCCGAACGGGGGTCAAGTTGTACTTTGTACTATTAAGTTCGTATACAATAGGTTAATAACATTCACTAATCCGACATGATTTGTTTGAATTAAGTTTCACACGAGAAATGACTCTGAAATGCTAGACAAAAATACTATTTATAGCAGCCTAAAACAGCCAATAATTATTTGCTGGGATACTCGTACGAGTATGTGTTCTCATACGAGGTAGTACGATAATTAAAAGGTTCTACATAAAAAGAAGAAACGAAGCTACGTCGAAGTGATGAACTCCCATATTGATTTGCTACCGTTTTTCATTTACTTAGGGGATTTCCCGGGATTTTCGTAATTGTTTCCCCAGGAATTTTTGCTGGTATCCCGGGTAATTTTAAATGAAATACTCGTACATTGCCGATTGCCTCAATAATCCTTTGTGGGCGAACATAAAAATAACTATAGCAGATACTGTTGCTCTTTGGACTTTTATTGCCATCTGTGGACAGCTTTAGATTTCAAAGGGTTAACACAGAAATGAAAAAAAAATATTTCGAATAATATGTTTTTATAGAAGAAAAAAATTATGAAGAAGTTGAAAATGAGTCCATTCTTTACGTAAATTTAATCGTTAAGTTTAAGCCCTTAATTACCCTACGTTTTTCACAAAGTTATAATCGAAATAAATTTAAGGATGCGATTTAAAATACAATTTAAATTAGTGTTTTTTGATTAAGTCTCGATAGCAGAAACGCAATACCAAAGTCATTTGTTATCAATGAGTGGCAATGTACTAGGGATTAAGATAAGCGATAAGTAGCCGTTTTAGTTCTTTGCCTGGAGAGCTATCAGGATTTAGCCTCAATACTGGCTTATTACTAAAACAGCGACAACTAATATTTTTTTTAAAGATTTTGTAAAGACAGTAGAGTATTGCAGCGACCAAAGTCAACCCAATAAAAACACTTTCACACTGTTTTCTTGCGGTTTGCTTTTTAACAGTTTTTAGTTTTTCCGACCAGTTAGTTTTTAAACATTGGAGCGTCCCATCTAAGTGCGTTGATTAGATGTCTGATTGAACATAGAAAGAATAGTTTCCGCTAAAAACATTGTTTAAAAAAATTATGATCACTTCCCATTGGTCCGTTAAATGGAAAAACTGTAGCAGAAATTTTTGCTTGTTTACAGGTTGCATTTCATATTTAATGTAGGCTTTATTGGTTCAGAGAGGTTTTTTCCTATGTTAGATTTGGTATTTTCCTCAACTAAAAAACGACATTATTTGTGAAATGTAGTTTGCTTTAAAAAATATTTACTTCTTGAAATCTACAAGTTTACAATATTATCGCTTTTAAATTGTTTATGGTGCTGAACACAATTCAGGTCCTTTTCCTTCGAGTAAAAATAGAAGTAACCAAAAGAGGTCCAACATCAATCAAATTTAAATTTAATTTTTTTCCGGCCAGGATCCCGGGAAATTTTTCCTATACAATTTTTTATGACCTGAACCGACAAGTTTACAATATTATCACTTTAAAATTGTTTATGGTGCTGAACACAATTCAGGTTCCTTTCCTTCGAGTAAAAATAGAAGTAAGTTGCTTAAGTGGGTAGTATCTTTACATTTGCTAACCAAAAGAGGTCCAACATCAATCAAATTTAAATTTAATTTTTTTCCGATCAGGATCCCGGGAATTTTTAAATTTGTCCTATACGTATACATTTTTTATGACCTGAACCGACGAGTGAATGTGTGTATGTACGGACAAACAAGTACTCAAAATAATGCAAATTTCGCTACGAATCCAAATCTTAGTTTTGGCTGGACCAAAAAACGGACCACTTTAATTTACGGTGGAGGATTTACATAAATGGTTCGGGCTGACCGAACTTAACCAGGTTATTTTTTGTTTTTGGATTGTAACGCCCTTGCAACCACCATCTGTGGAAACCATCATTTCGACTGTATTTCAAAGTATACGAGTATTATCGATTTATTGGCTATGATTGCCATTACTACGAGTATAATCCAATCAGTTTGTAAGTAGCAACGGATAGACTTCTAGTTCAATGTAAATTAAAATTCATTTAGACATGGCATACGTTTTTTTACCAGTGTATGGCACTTGAACTAAGGGAAATGCTCGTGAGAACAAAGCATAAATTGGTGTAATTGGTTTTTTATGAATCGAACTCGTATCGTATTTGCTGGGCTCGTTTGACAGTTTTTGCGCAGGGACGGCCGCACGAAAATCCAACCAGAGAGCGATCTCTACGCAGTAGTACGAGTATCTCGTTGGTGCAGTGCTTGCATCCAAGCTTTACATGCAAATCCTTTGCGGGTGTCTAGCGTTATTCACATATTCTAACACAACTGGGAATGCATATGTACGTGATGCGAACAATGCCTCATATTCCGGAATCAATAGTGATACCTACCACCGGTGCTTGTTAAAAGGCAAAACAATTCCATTTATCGGGCGTATTTCCTAATGGATTAACAATCAAGTGCCGTAAACTTCTATACATCCACTTTATTCATTGTTTTGTTTTTCTTTTTTGGTTTGCTTGAATTTGCTCTAATCTATGCGCGTTGATATATGTATGCACTCGTATGTACATATTTTCCGTTTATGGATACACGGACGGTGGATTCTAATTTATATACAAACGAAAGTGTGCATCAAATTTTACCCCACGATAAGTTTTCGATTCCAAATGGAATAGCAGGGTATCCGGATACCTTTGGGCTGGCCGATTCAATTATTTTTGTACAGTGGGGAAAGCGCTGCCCACTAGACTCTGCTAGTGAATAGTTTGAATTTTATAGACTCATCTTCTGTTCATGTTTTTCGCAGGGCCTCGTTAGTTTGCAAGGATATCGAAATGAATACGAGTATGTTTGTGGGTCGCGTTCACGAAGATCGCACAAAACAGTTGCAGTCATGCGAGAGAATTGCATCCGTCAGTCAGTCAGTCAGTCGATCGACCGGATGTCCTGATAGACTTTGACGTCTATGGTGCAACAAACAGATATGAATACTTCACGTACAAACATACGAATGTGTATAATCTGACATGCGTGTGTGAATTTAAGCCGAAGTGATTTGTGCCTACATCAGCACAGCGCACGGGAATTTTAAAGCCCTGTGCGAACATGAAGATTAGCGTTTCACGGCCGTTTGAATATTCATTATTTCGAGTTGAGATTATATTCATTTGCACCTTTTAAGGGGTTGCGACACCATGTTTCGCTTCGTCTCATACTTGTGACAGACGAGTTCCCGAGCGCAAAATCAAACGATGACGACACGAATGATTAAACTGGAATATAAGGTTCAACTGGGTCGCCAATATCAAATCGCAACTAATTAACCCACAAGTCGTTTATTAGAAGTCAATGTCCTGTCTTACGTTGTTTAACCCTACACCGAGGGTGTGGAGGCTGAAAAACATTCGGTTTGAAACGCCTTCTTATATTCCATTTTCTGTTTTTTTATTTGATATTTTTAAACGTTATTATTTTTAAAAGAATCATTACAGGATTGCAGTACCCTAGTCGCTCCCCTTCTTCTATGTACTCTGAAAATCGTACTGGTACGAGTAATACGGAAAGTTAGAAAATTTGATTGTCAATCATTTTTTGCAAAAATGGTGCTTACAACAAAACTAAAGATTATAAGTTAACGTTAAAAAGAAATCGTTTAAATTTTCTTAGAGTATGAACGGAATGTAAAGTTCTTTTGTTTTTTCGATATCGCACAAAAGAATGTGGTATCAGAAGCAAAAGTTTTGCTCACATACCCTGGTTGCATTTCCACTACATGATACCCTACTCCACTCTGATATAAGTCTCGAATCATTTTCACGAAATATGACTAAGATCGCATGTACTACTTATGTGCGGTCCAGAGCGACAATGCGTGGTAATTTTGTATGGGGCCATATACTGGGGGCCCCATGGTCCTTTCCTGTCAGGGTTGTTTACAATTCCATCGGAATAAACGGTGCTAAACATCATCAGAATCGGACCTCATTCGTGTAGGGCTTTTATTTGACAGATACGTTTGCCTGAACCTATACTTAAGCATGGATCGAAATGGTAAAATTTCACTAATGACAAATAATTTAGATTCGAATATGGAATTTTTAATAAACGTTTGTTTATTTTGGTCCTTTGCTTTGACACATTGAACAGGGATTTACCGACTGGAGACTACTTGCATCTACATTTCTAAAGAATACAAGTTTATTACAAAATGGCAAAGTGACACTGATTTTCGTGGCTGCTTATATTGCGATTTTGGGCCCGTGACGACCTTTCTCAGAAAGCTTCGCAGCAATTGTTTAAAGGAAAACTGAACACTTTCAGCAAACGTTCTCACCAAACGTATGAGAACTACTGTAGTAAATCTCGCATTTAAGTTTTCTTTGAACAATTGCCCACGAAAATGCAATTCACCTTTACCATGTCTACATGGGCTCCACATTTAGAACCACCTATAGATTTTCTTTCACAACGTGTGTTGTGAGATTCTGCTCTTAAAGAGTTCTGTTATCTTTTCAACAATTGCTGCAATGTGGTTGTATGTTGCATCCATAGAATTTTGACATAAAAATTGCTGCAAAGTGGTTGTATGTTGCATCCATAGGATTTTGACATAAAAATTAGCCAAATTCTTGCTTGTCAGAAAAACACGGTCTTTATTTTGCAATTATGTTGTAATAACAGACAAATGTCAAATCGAAAAGGGGCCGGCTTCAGGACAGTCTTGAAATGGATTAAGGATATAGGTCACTAAAATGCAGTCTGGCCGAACGTAGATATAGCTATGTGGTAGAAGGGAGCCTTACAATGACTTCAGAGTAGACCACCACGTTTAAGGTCTATCGGTCAAACTATTATTATAACATGTATAGGCATGCATGTATACATACATACATACATACATGTGATACATATAAATACATATGTACATTAATACACTCATAGATACAAGTATGCACGTATATTTTAGTGTGTAGGTGCATGGTGCAGGTCCAAACAATGGAAACGATCCTGGCAGACACTCTGTCGCCCAGGGTCCAAGGTGTGTATTGTATGGCGATGATACTGCATGTCATACAATGGACACTTCGGAGTTTATTGTTTGTATCGTTTTTGAAATATTCATTTCTTTCTTTCTTTTATTTCCCAAAAATACAAATACATGCCATGCCGTACATTCATATAAATTCGAAAGTCATTGTTATGAATGAAATTTCAGTTTCCCTAATTCCATTTGTTCTTTTTTGTTGTTGGTGCCCTTTCTTTTACCTAATCATTTATTTCTCTCTCTTTGTGTTTGTATCGCTCTACACGGTTAAAATGGGTGTACTGTGCTCAACGCGGCAGTGCCTTAAATAATAACCCCTCAAACGTTCAAAAATTGTACTTGTATATGTGTGTGTGCCTACAGTGGGCAAAAAAAGATATTCGACCGTCCACAACACAAAATACATAAAAAGTGTGTTTTTTTCCAAGTACGATAGAAATTAAAATAGTAAAAAGCAACACAAAAAATTAAAATTTATCTAATCAAATCAACATTTGAAGGGATTTTGGTCAATTGTGTGCGCTATAAAAACTGCAAAAATTCGTGTATAAGAAACGCGAGTCGATGTGTGATTTCAAAGTATATTTGGAAACATGATGTGATTCGCCAGTGTATGGCGATCATAAATGGCAGAAAGTGACGCAGTTTGAAAGCTAACCCTTTTGTAAGTTCTATCTAAGAAATTATCATCCAATTTACTTATAATAAGAGCTTTATTTTCTATACACTAATTTTGTAATAATTATTTATAACAATTTAATATCCTTGGTTTTGTAGAAAACGTTAGACCATAGGTACACTGCGGAATTGTGATAATCTTTTTTAAATTATTTGATTTATTGCTGAGCTCAACACGCTGATAAGTTCGTAACGGGATCGTCGAGGAATTTAAATAACAAAACTATCACTACACCATTAAAGAGTCGATTAAGGATGGGCAGTCCACCTGCTGTCCACAATTAATCAGGAGGAAAGCAGTTCAGACTTGTATACGTATAGCTTCGATACAAATCGATACTAATTCGAAATCAATATACGTAAAGGAGGAGTAAACTCTCGACACCGATTTCACAAACACTGTATAATTTTCTTCTATTATTTTGTAAAGAAAACACATTGAGCTTATTCTGGGAAAAAATCAGAAATCAAAGGCGGCAATATTTAAACACAAAGTTTTTTGAAATAAAATTTTGAGAAAAATAAAATACAACAATAAATTTTTGGGATATGCTTATATATTTTTAAGCTCAAAGCCTTTAAATGCATCTTTGCGCGCCCAAAAAAAACTTTACTGTAGCAAAAGTCATGAAATTTTGAAAACAATAGACTCTATGTCGCATCACAAAAATTAGATACGCTTTGTGCTGAAACGCCATGTCATGACGTAAACTTTTAAATCGGTAAAAACATTTGGGATTCGCTTTGCAAATACACTATCTCTGAATGGTCACTGCCAAACTTCCAGCCATTGGGCCATGCAGTCTGTAGTCGGCTACCAATAAAACCCACGGCCGATCGAATATTGTCGATACTATCGGCATATGTTTCATGCACCAGAATTCAGTTTTTTAGTTTTAATTTTTGAGATATTGCAATATGGCGAACTTGCCCGATGTATTTAACTTTTAATGATTTTTTTGTGAAGCGTGCATCGGCAACTGTCCCAGTTAGAAAGAAAGTTTTAAAAAACGGTGTGCCTTTCAGTTTTCAGCAAACCCTCGTAAGGTAGAGGTCACTGTCAACGACAAGTAAGTCGACTCTCTGTCGCATGTAAAACGTGGTCGATTGATGCCCAACTTAAGCTAAATGGAAATCTTGATGTGATATTTTGGAAGACGTAGATCTTTACATTGTCTCAATTGGATCAGCTTCAGGGTTTAGAGGTTTATCGCCCGTACATGTATGCACGAATGTGCGTGCATTCGTTGAAGTGTGAGCGTATAACAATGATACTTGTGCTCCGATAATCTCATACTCGTACAATAAATGGAGCTAAATGGAATGTAGAATGGTAAGTTCTTTTGTTGGGCTCCTCAAGCGATCAACCTGAATGCTGTCCGACTGAATGGCACAATAGACAGCGTTCAGATGCATTGGACATTGCAATCGATATCTAGGGAAACGGATCGTTGTGCCAGACAAACTGTCGCCAGTCCGCTAGCGATGCTGACAACACTCAACCTGCTTTTAAGACAACAAAGGCGAACGGAATATCTGGGCATTGTTACCAGCTTAACGAGATCGGAATCTATTCATAAATTCCATTATGACTCGTATATTCTATTGTAAGCAGTGACTCATCAATGTTTTCGTTTGTTTTGGGATTTTCCAAACAATCTGGGAAAACACAACAATAACAGGTACAGTCGCAGGCACATCCTAGACAATCACCTGATCTCGCATTGTTTAGCCGTAGGCAGGGAATTCCACAACAACCCTGCAGGTACATGGGCGACCATCTGGACTAAGAACATTGCTGTGCAATTTGACAACAGTTGACATGATTATAATCTCGCGATTACAATTGATTCCGTTGGCTTGACAATGGACCAACACATAGTCCGTCCGACTCAGACTACTTATAAAGGTTTGTGCATATTCGGATCTACCTATGGTTACTTAGGACGAGGTCGTCATCGTGGATCTGCGTGCGCGGCGTAGAAATGCGACTGCCGAGGCCATCCCGAATGGGCTTGTACAACTGACCACAAACAATAAATTAGTGGTAGTTTAAGCTTGGATCAGACTTAAGCCAAATTATGCCTAATTGTCTAGTTGCCCTGCCCAGTCCTTCGGCTATCGGTCTAAGCCACCAGCAGCATGGCCGTGCGTATTTGAATACTTCGAGTATTCTCTCTTCTCTTTATTCTACTTTCATTATGTCCTTTGTTAAATTACTACAGTCAGTCGTTTTTTTTGTCTTCTCGGCGAGTGAACTCATGGGAAAAAATGATTGCAAAACATTTAAAGAATGAATGGCAAAAATAAAGGAAACGAATCCAAATCGAAATCAAAATGACAATTGAACAAAAACTCAGTACCTTTCGAGCGGCTTTATCTGAAGGGTGAGAGGGTTATTGTCGTTTTGCGCGTTTCATTGATTTCTCACCTGCGTTATGGGATAAATGTTTCTACCTTTCATAAATTTGTTTCTGGAGCACATTAACGGCATTGTTCGATTGCCGAGGAAGACGAAGGACGGCCGACCTTCGTATTGCGATCTTTGATTTTTGACATTTCCGTTATTTCTGCAAAGCACTAAATTTAATTAAACAACGTGACAAAAAAGGGTTGCTGCCCGGCGTATTCAATCCTTTGATGTGTGCCAGAGGTTTTCCGAGCCATTTCATTTTTGCGATCAAATCTATGCCATTACGCTGTCGCTGCCGTGTCTGTCTGTCTGTATGCCTGTCTGTCGCTCTACGGCCTTTGTCGAAGGGTTCAATTTTAATTGAATTGAACAGAATTTGCGAGCATGTAATTGCAAAGGTTTGTGCCATTTTCTATTCATGGTGACATCTGACATCTGCGAATTGTGTTTTCTTTCTTGCTTCTTTAAGATGATCCAAGGGTTCATAGGTGGTGGCTCTAATCAATGCGGGTATGCTCGGGCATTTGCCGTCCGAAGAAAGAAAACAATGAGCTCCTGATTGAAATTGATTGTTTCGCGAAAAAAGCATACGCGCACAAAACTCGCTCGCTGCGAGTACCGTATCTGCTTGCCAAACACATCCTGGAGAGGATTTATCTTCGAGTCTCAAGGCTGATCGTGTGGACACATCCTTTGGCCCCGGTGCTGACTTCTTTCCTAATTACATAATCGCGTAGATACGAGTGCCTGTGTCCATCAAACGGTCCCGGAATCTCCTCTGGTTCCATCCAAGAATTAGGGCATGTGTGTACGCGTGCAAATTACATCTTCCAATTTGCCATGGATTGCAATGCGCAACGCCTTTTTTCATTATTTTCTATTTTGATTAGAGTCTGTCTTGGGGTGACTTCGCATTGACACTTTTTCGTTTGCTTACTCACTGAATTTGCATCTGTCAGTTTGTGGCTGCGCATTGAGGTTTACGGAGACAGATTGCAACATTGAATCGAATTGTGCTCATCCATCATTCTGACGGATGTTGCACGATCGCTCCCTTCTGCCCTCTCCCAGCTAGCCAAGTTGTCTGCTGTTTTGTCAGTTGCTCAAGAGTTTGCGGTAGTATCTTGTATGTAGCTTGTTTTAATTAACTTTCTTGGAGTACGTCGGAAGAAAATTAAAGATCAATCTATCTTTTTTATAATGTCATGTTAATACGAGTATGAAGGTACATGCCTACGTACGTACATATGTATGCACATATTTGTTGTGTAGTGTAACGGATATGGCAAGAGGCGTACAGGCGAAACGGATTCCGGTTACCTACAATCAGGCAGTAGAACGAACGTTGGATTGGAGCGTGTGTTGGAGCCCTGAGAGCCGTCTTTGCCGACGGTTATGTGTAGAGTTGCTAACTACAGGAATGCGTGGGATGACTTCGTTTACCGCTCTATAAACATTAACAAATTTGCATGAAATTGCAATTTGATAACTTGGCTCGGCATTCGTGAGTATTTGTGGAGCTAGTCACACACACACATACCAACATGCATACATATTTGATCTTACTTCGGTTATCCTTTGCAGTGGCGGATAGCAGGGTTTGGGAGGCCTTAAAGATAATCTCTGATTTACGTCTGTCTTTTGTAAAGAGCAAAGGGTGCCTACGAGTTGCAAATACAGGGTGTGCCAAAAGTTACCATAGGGTTTAAAAATGTAATAACTTTTTCGTTTATATATTTCTTTTTTTTTCAGATTATACAAATAACATTTACTGGAGATATTCACAACCGAACAAAGAACCAAAATAATAGAATTTTATTATTTAAATCAGCGATCAATTATTTCAACGCAAAGTGATGAAGCTCATTTTCATTTGAATGGCTTTGTTAATAAGCAGAACTGTAGGTTCTGGGCTTCTGAAAATCGAAGAGTCATTCATTAACGCCAATTGCACCCCATTAGGTGTACAGTGTGGTGTGGGATCCCATCTGCAAATATCTTACTTTTTCGAGAATGAAGATGGAAGTGCTGTTACCATAAATGCAGAGCGGTATCGGTTTATGATAGAAAATGTGGTTTCAGCAGGACGGAGCCACTGCCCGCGATCGCCAGATTTGTCAGAACTGGACTATTTTTTTGGGTTATTTGAAGGAGTATATGTGAACAAGTCCAAAACAATCCTTCATCTTAAAACCAACATTGTTGCAGAAATTCAACCGAGACAGCAACAAATTTTGAAAAATGTTATGGAAAATGCTCTAAAACAAGCCCATCATTGCGAAGCTGAAAACGGGGGTCATTTAATGACATTTTTTTTAATACTTAGTGCAAAAAAAATTCCATTCTGTATACTTATATTATGTAATCTGAATTTTCTTAAAGTTTTTAATCCCATGGTAACTTTTGGCCCACCTTGTAGAACGAGATAGCAATGACATGGAAGCATTCCATTGGAATTTGAACTATCTATAGAAAAGCCAGCACCCAATGGAGGCTTGTTCTTAGGCGGATTAAGGAAGAAACAATATGAAAAAAGTGGCCGTCTAGACAGACATTAGCACACCCCTTTCGTTCCAATGAATGCGCGTAAGACACAGTGCTGCTTGTTGTCTCACAAGCGATTCACAGACCCAACAATATCGTCAATTTCTATTGATGGTATAGATATTGAACAATCAGAAGCTCTTGATGTTCTGGGCATGAAAATACAATGTGACGCTCGTTGGGCGAGACATGTATTCGAAGTGTCGAAAGAAGCACTTAAGTGCATAGGCTTTTTAAAGCGGTGCAAGAAATACTTCACTCCTACTGATCTTTTCAATATCTATACAACTTTCATCAGGCCGAAGATGGAATACAACTCCCATATATGGGCAGGTGCTCCAAAATCATCCTTGGAGCTACTTGACCGTGTTCAAAGGAGAGCGATGGTGCTGATTGGTGACAGTAGGGTATCCAACTCTATTGTTTCCCTTGAGCATCGTCGGAATGTGGGGTTGCGTGACGCTGTTCTATCGCTACTTTCATGGTGTGTGTTCATCAGATATCCGTCGCCTTATTCCTGACGTGAGGATGTTCGGCAGGGATACGCGACTTTCTAGGAATTCACACCCGTTTGTTATCGATTGGCCAGTTGACCGCACTATACACTACAGATCAAATTAATTTTTCGCTCGTACAGTCCGTATGTGGAATCGACTTCCGGCGAATGCATTTCCCACTAATTACGACATCCTGAAGTTCAAAGCAAGTGTCAATAAACATTACTCCCTCTTTCCCCCCTCCGATCCATTACTTTCCACTCGCCAACGCAATGCACCGCATGTATAGGGGGCGTCCCTTGAGTGTTGGTTATTTAAAAAAATATTGGTGGTTCCATACCTCACTTTACGTCTGGCTAGGTCAACATTCTCCTGAAGGTTCTGGACCCTTTTTGAAATATCAGCATAGCTGGGCCAATGGGCAACTTCTGTCAAATCAAATTGAGAACCTCTCTTGTACAGTGTACAATTTGATTTTTAAACTTTCCGAGACTGGCATTAATAATTCAGACATAGACATAGCTCTCACATCTAGAAGCCACATATTGCATCAAATATCAAAAGACGAAAGTTTTTGAAATTGAAGAAAATCAGTTGAGATTTAGATATAGCTCCCACACATATGCAAGTTCAACCGATTTTGTGTCCTAAGCTCTAGAAGCCACACCCAATTTAATCTTGAAGTAATTTGACACAGTTCATTTCGGTCGATCAGTAACCAGCTCAGATAAAAATGTGGGATACGTTCCTCGTTTCGATACAGCCCAATACAGAGGTTACTCCCTTTTTTGCATATAACCGCTCTGGATCACCTAATTCCACTCCGATTTCGATCAAGTTTGGTTTACTATATGACGATGGACTAACACCAATCGAAGACCTCTAGAATTTGGAACAAATAGGCCCATTTATTGATATAGTCGCCATACAAATGGACTAAAACTTCTTCCAGTATACGTGGACATATGGGTTTGAAATAACTATGCAATTTTTGACGAATCCAAAAATAAAACTATTTTGCAATTTAGCTAAATTTGGATTGAAAGCAATGAATTTAAATATACTCGTAACAACTTTTAATATGACATAGCTTTAAAATCTGAGAAGTAGAAAGTCTATCTAAGGGGGTGCAAAAAATAACTTTTCAAGAGATTCCAAAAAAGTTTTTTCCATGAAGGCCTGACAAACACTGCCGCTGGGTTCTTATCTTGTGGCTCACCACAAAGATGTCTTGTGAATAGTGATCACGACGTGAAAATCATATGAAATTAAGTGAGCTGCTTTCTTCCAAACAACTACGGAGAAGTGGCGGCGCGAATGCTGGACACTGATGACTCTTGATAAAGTGGTTTGGATGTAAGAGGGAGACGTCCACGCCTCTATGTATATATGCACATACTATCTATGTATGCTCGTAGGCCTGCCACTTGTGTTTGAGTATATTTCAAACGGAACAAAACAAAGACTTTCTTGGTGCCCATAAGACCCAATTGTACAATTCCAAAGAAAAAGGCATAAGTGACACTTGTCCCCAGTTAGCGTTGTTGGCTTCGACGAATCAGAGAAAATCATTAAGGCAAAGGTAAATATTTTAAGTTTAAATTCGGATATCATTTCGATTTAAAAAGTCGGGTTTAGACACACACATGCACACTCGTACATACATAAATACATCCCTACACAAAGTAACGATGGATAATGGCCGATTGACGACTTGAATGCCTCCAACAGTCAGTGAATGGAATGAATAGAAAGACGTGTGCCGTGACAGACAGGCACCTTTGCCAGTTGACTGACATCTTGAAATTCTAAATAAGTAGACTCATACACATGCAGACACATGTACACGGATTCATAAATGTCAATATTATAGGCCAGATAGTGTGGTTTCACCAAGTCTGGCAGGCCAGACCAAGTGATCCGGCTGTGCCATTGTTTAGGCTTGAATACAACTGATCTCCTAATTCAATGGATTACCAATTATTTACATGCATTCAGATCGCGAGGGTGCCTTTATGAGTCCCACAATATTCGGTTGAGTAACAATGCCCCGTGCACTTCCATGAGCATCACACAGCCAACGAGAGGCACAAATCAAATCAAGACAAATACCTAGATGCACAACAAAAGGCCGGTCGTCCGTCCGGATGGGAACACTCGTAATGACACAACAAAACACAAAACAGCACAATCGAATCGCCACTAGCTGGTCATTCTAGGTACTGGGTATAATGGAGCCTAATGAGATGCTGATCACTCTCTCACTCTCTCTCGCTATGTCTTCGTCTACGGAGCCCCGTGATATCGTACTGTATGAATAATTGTTAATCCAATCAAAGTGGACGACTGCTGGGGACACGCTGACTATGCGGAGCGGCTTGGTGTGGACACCAAAGTATAAGCATAAACGATCGATGGTCATAAAGATGCCGGCGTTTGGGGAAAATGCAGAGTGTCCTTAAGGAAAATGAAACCTTACGATTGTACTGGCAGTGCCTAAATGCGAGCATGGTTGTTCATAATCTGGACTGCGAGTTGGAGAAGTCGCGTACATAAGGCGGACAAATGCATGCATACATACAAATGTATCTACGTATGCATGCGTTTGTCTTCCGCAATCAATAATTTAAGTCCAGATGTAATTTGGAGTCAGGAAGATATTTTATTTCCAACATAGACATGGGGTACTTAAACAAAATAAACTAGCGGTGGAGTAATGAAAGTATACAAAAAATGAAAGGGGTTTCTAGCTATCCCTTACAGAATGCAAAAAGTTATTTAATTTTACTTTTAAACGATTCTCAGTCGCATGTCACCATCACCAGCTGCCGGATTATTTCTCTTTAAGCGAGGCGCTTTTTATATAACATCTTGCTGGACATTAATTTGGATCCATCATTACATCGTCTGTGAAATCACCATTTCCTTAAGACAAATGCTTAAAAATAAATACATTTTACAAATTCATCAGAACAACATAGGTTAAGGTCAAAAGGATCACCATTTCCTTATGGCAAATGCTTAAAAATAAATAAATTTGGCAAATTCATTAGATCACCTTAGGTATAGGCCAAAAAGATAGGTTTGAAAAAATAACGATGTAGCAGATTTGCATTTGTATTAAATTTGTAGATCAAAACCAGTGCCAGATATAAGAACGTCATTCATTGAAAATGGCATAAGGATCAAACCACATATGTGGTAAACCATTGAGAATGGACAACTTGGGAGTTTTGCTCATCGTATTACATTTTTGGCTTTCAGATATTTATGTTGGGATTAGCAAAACCAAGAAGAACCAATGCTACGTTTTTTTTGTTATTTAAATTATATTATTTGTTGGTATTAACAATTGTTAAAAGAAACCCATTTGAACGCTTCGTTTGGAACTGGCCACACGATCATCACATTTTTGTATCATTATTGGCGCTTGAGCCGGCCCAATGTACACACATACCTTCGTCTGTGTGCTTTCATATATGTCGCTCTGCCGGCGGTCTCGTCGTTGGACACTGGCCCTACCCTCCACTCAACATCCACATGGGAATACTGGCAGGAATACGTTCACTTGCATCGCAAGCAGGCTCAACATGTAACAAGGTGCTAAATCATTACCTTGATATTAACCCCAAAAAATGGCACACTTAATCAATTCGCACAAGTACACACTTGCACCACAAAGGGGCTTGATTCGATTCATATACTCGTATGTATGCTGCAGTCGCCGGTGAAGCTAACCAACTCACGTGCAAATACATATGTGTATGTATGCCTATATATGTGTGTAGGTATGTGAACTTGTACATATCACTGTGAATTGTACTCTACACAGTATCACCTTTTTTATTCGGCAATAGTTGCAGAAACACTCGTCGTACTCGCATACTTCTAGAAGACAATACATAGAGAGAGAGTCAAAGATCTAGGGTTCTGATATGTTGGAATTGGAGATGACTTATAAATGGCTGTTGAACCCGTAGGTTCTACAAACTAACTAACGCTTGAATTAAAAGTTCGGCAACGGGCCTTTTGTAAACTATTTAGTAACATTTTTTGTTAAATGTATCAGAGCTGTTAGAACACCGTATGTTCTAAACGTCCTATTAAGGAGTTATCGAAAAAGTTTTTAGAAATCAGAGAGCTGTGCATGAAATAATTTACATATTGGAACCTTCTGTTTACAACCGACTTCTAAAGATAATTGCTGTGTACAGAGAAGTTTTTGCATAACTTAGAGACGTATCTTAAAATTCTTTGGGCTCCCGGAAGTTACGAGGTGGAAAACCACCGCTAAATTATACCAGATATTCGTAGCCAAATTTAAAAATGGTTTTGTTGTGTGATCATCGTGCACACCAACAGTTACTCTACGGCGGTCCTCAAAATGTGGGTAACAGAAACACTATTAAAGGTATAGTAATCAAATGTATATATCCCTTATGTACATACTTATCACTTACACGTGTGACAGCGCATAGAGAAAGGGACCTAAGAATAAAAAAATTCAATTTTCATTTTTTTTCTTTTTTTGATGTGGACAACATCTGAGCATCGAATGAGACCGATCCCATGCCCCAAAAGTGTTCCCTCCGAGAGATATGCGCATTTTATGAAAGTGAAGTCGACGATTCTAAGCGCAATTAGAAAGGGACCTAATCTTTAAAATCGCTCTCCCGAACAAAGCTTTTCATCAATTTTTGACTTTTTTGATGTGGACAACATCTGAGCATCGAATTAGACCGATCCCATATCCCAAAAGTGTTCCCTCCCAGAGATATGCGCGTTTTATGAAAGTGAAGTCGACGATTCTAAGCGCAAATAGAAAGGGGCCTAATCTTTAAAATGGCTCTCTTGGACAAAACTGGTTTTTAACCTTAGGTCCCTTTCTAATTTGCGCGTCACATATATGTAAATCCATATTAAACAACATTTCTACTTAAATAGATTCGTATGCAATTTTTTTTTATTATTTTGGAACAAAGTAAAGAAGTGACATGTAAAAACTTGAGGCTTGAAAGGAGCGGCTCGGCACGTTAAACTATTTACATGTATGTACAAATGTATACGAGTATGTACATACGTATACATATAC
Organism: Hydrotaea diabolus; assembly: GCA_963513945.1. Taxonomy (NCBI): domain Eukaryota; kingdom Metazoa; phylum Arthropoda; class Insecta; order Diptera; family Muscidae; genus Hydrotaea; species Hydrotaea diabolus. The sequence continues at coordinate 488,366 of OY740719.1, read as the reverse complement.
GAGTATACATACGATAACATTTTGAACATGTTAGCACTGCGGTGGAGAAAAAACTGAAATGAACCGAGCCGAAAGCTGAAAACATGTGGCTTATGATGACACAGTTCGATGGAGTAAATGAAGAACTTTTTTATGGGACTTTGTCGTCGTGTACAATTTATGACACTGCGTAATGGTGAGAATGGCAAGAAGAGCCGCTCAAGTGTTCTTCTCGAGTTTTGTTCACTTTTGCTGCATGGACTCTCCTCGAAAGGCACAAAGGAGCTTGTACCAGAAGAGCTATTGGCGGGTACTTTGTGTAGTTGTCGCCTGTGAGTGCGGAAATCATTGAAGAGAGATTCACCAATTCGCAATACTTGTGGAAAAGAAGGCGAAATAGCGCAGCGCCGTCCATGTCCATCTAGCATATACTTTAGACTGGCGTTCTGCCATTACCCTTAGACTATTCTATTTAGCATTTCCAAAAATGATTAGCCAGAACTCAGTAAGTAAGCCCCCAAAAGCTATTAAGGCTGTCTTCACATCATACTTGTACGCGTCGACAACCAATCAAATTCATCATGTTCTGACATAAAACTTAGGACTGGATATGGAAATCAATGCATAACTCGCTGATATGTCTCATTTTGTGCATATGTGACGCGCAAAATAGAAAGGGACCTAAGGGTAAAAACCAGTTTTGTTCAGGAGAGCCATTTTAAAGATTTAAATACGTGTATCTTTGATGTACCATCACTTTCATAAAACGCGCATATCTCTGGGAGGGAACACTTTTGGGGCATGGGATCGGTCTCATTCAATGCTCAGATGTTGTCCACATCAAAAAAAAAAAGTGAAAATTGATTTTTTACCCTTAGGTCCCTTTCTCTATTTAGAATATTTAGAATATTGATTATGGCTTACCTATGGGGTGGTCATGAACTGCGGTGGAATCGATCATTGATTTTGGCAAAATAAAACATATTCAGCAACAACATCTTCGGATACAAAGCAGAACTACAGAATTTGGAACAATACCACTCACCCGAGATGAACCAAGCCATCCACAAAAAATCACCGTCCAGCTGCGAGCGCACAATGATTCTCTATTATACAGAGAGAATTTGATCGCGTATCGAGTCTTACTTTCAAAAGAGGCGCGATATCGAAAAGCCAAGTCATTCAGAAAATACGCATAAATTGTTGTAACAGGGAACAAAACTGGGTCATTCGGTACAATAAAAAGTGGTGGTATTAGTAGCAGCATAGGTGCGACATCTGACGTGTCCACGACAATCAATCATAGCTAGCGTTTGATAATTCAATAACCACCAGAGTCCACAGTACAAGACAAATACACTTCGTCGCCACAGTAATAACGGGTGAAACGAGACAATCACCAACAGCGTGTTACTAGTGACTGCGACAGTGGCAATGACAGTGGTTATGGTCACTAAGACCGGCCGAACCACTGGCCACTCCAGCGTGTCCCTCTCGTACGCCATTAAAACGATCCGCCATTCTTCATTTGTAATTGTCCGAAAAGCAGACCCATTCTTCGAAAATAAAAGCATCAATCAAATACAAATCAATGGACATAATTGCAACAATTACGTAAAATACAAAAGTGGCCCCAACGACCGAATTTAAGTGTTTGTCTGTTTGCTTGCCCGCCCGTCTGTCCAAAATGACAGTTACCTGAGAAAATACAGTCTTTCTCTTGTTTTTGTCCGCTCGTTTTTGTACTGGAGCTTGCGTGCGCGCTTGTTTTTCTTATTTTTTTATTTTCAAATATTTATAGTGATCATTGTGATTTCCGCTAGACAAACAATGGATTGGAACCGCTAGCAAAGACAACCGTCGACGAGGTATCTTTTCTAAGTAGACTGGAGAAAGACACGAAACACACAGCGAATGCCTCTTAACGGCCACAATAGATTGTCGCCATTCGTCAGCAGATTTTTTGTATTGTCTTCAGTCTTCGGTCTGCTGGCTTCCCCGTTGTGGTAGCATTAGGCTCTGCTTAGAGAAATTGTCAAAAGGGCTCTTTCTCCACGATGATGACGGACAATGAAATCTTATTAACTGGTTCCCATTGTTCTATGAAATTGGTTTTTCTATCAATCACAATGCGTCCAATACAACCTCCAGCGTACCACTTACCACTGTTATCTATGTATGTAGCTACACAAACAGCTACAGACATCGTAATCGACCAGCTAAAAGTTCAGCAGTGACAATTTAACAAATAAAAGTACCAGGAGTATACAAACATGTTCAACTGAACTTTCATATCTAGATCAAACTTAAGAAATTGAAGGACGATCCGAGTTGTGGGATTACTTATGAATATCTTGCAGATATTGTTTTAGATTGACCCTGCAATATACCAATAAACCAAAACTTTAAACTAGTTTTTGACAATTGGTTTATGTCAATAAGCTTGATAATTGCGCTACGACAAAGAGGAATATTATCCTTTGGTATAGTCCGAAGCAATCGATTGAAAAATTGTGCAAATATGCAGTGAGAAGGAGCATCAAAAACGAGGACGTGGATCAAGCACAATTTGATTGCTTGTCATTGGTTCGACAATAAGAGTGTGCAACTAGCTTCTTTGTATGCAGCTTAAAACCCCATGAGTGACTGCAAAAGGTCGTGCCCAAAAGAGCAGAAGATTATAAAAATATCCCACCCGGGTATACTTGGTAGGGCCATACATGCTGTTACACACGTATTACACGCAGAGAAAAGATATGGTTACGCTATGGTCACCGCAACAATAGTATGCTCTCTATAATAAAAGCATGTTCGTCGCAACCATAGTATTGTTTTATGAATTTCATTTTGACAAAAGTATGATTGTGACAATATTACTATTGTTGAAATGTAACAATAGTATTATTGCCAAATTTAGAAATGAAAATATGGTTATAGCAACCATATAAACATGGTTGGTGCTACAAAAGTATTGTTGTTTAAAATTAACGTTAACAATAATATGACTATGAACATAACAAAACAGGTTTTATAAAGCATACATGTATGTGTGTGCGTATGTTTTTTGATATACAAAAAAAAACACATGCAGACACATGAATGGTTGTTGTACGAGTACATTAAAAAAAACAACAATCGGAAGGTAGTTCGAGGGATTTTTATTGTCTTTACTTTGTTCGGTGAAATACTCTAATACCGACTGGTTCTCGTTTATTTAAAATCTGCCTGCACTTAAGTATATAGCAATTGATCATGGTTTAATCACATTCGTTACTTGGTGTCTACGGATGGTGAAGTAGAATTCACCCCTGCTGGCAACTAAAATTATTTTTGACCGTTGGAATATATATTTTTGTTTCTTGAATAAAATGTTTACTGAAAACATGGCCTCAAATCTGGCTATGAACTAAAAGAAATGCAATTTTAAATAAAATACTTAATAAAAACCTCTATTTTTGAATAAAAAGAATAACTAATCGTAATAAATAATTTTGGGTACCATAGTATGGTTGAGTGTAAATCATACTATGGTTGTGGGGATCATAGTATGGTTGCGTGTGAATCATACTATGGTTGTGAGGACCATACTATGGTTGTATGAGAAACATACTATGGTTGTGAGGATCATAATATGGTTGTAAAGATAATAGTATGGTTGAGTGTGAATCATACTATTGTTGTGAGAATCATAGTATGGTTATGGAGATCATAGTATGGTTAAGTGTGAATCATACTATGGTTGTGGGGATCATAGTATTGTTGTGCCATAACCATATACCCAACAATAGTATGATCCTCTTCGAATATTGTCACCCCAACCATACCTTTTTTCTGCGTGTATGCTGTAAAATAAAACGTACAGAATGTTTTTAGACCAAATATTTTTTAATATACTCGTATTTATTGTTATATATTGTATCCAAAAAGAATCTACTTGTTCGAAATGTCCGTCTTTTGCCTTTACTCACGCCTTTAATCGCACTGACCAATAGCTGCACGAACCTCGTCCATTGGAAAATTGGCCACAGCTCGAACCAAAGCAGTCTCAAGAGATCCAATGGGCCGGCGCAGAATCCTACTGGAAAACCATGGATGGTTTTGGAATAGGGAATTGTTAAGAGGCTTCACAACAGCTTCCAAAACGGTTTCTTGGTAAACTTTGACCGATGTTTCGGCTCCTTGTTCGCAGAAATGCAGGTCAGTGACCCCATCGTAAGAGACCCCCACCAAACCATGACTGAAGCTGGGTGATGACCCTTTTCCACCCTTGGGATCAGTTCAGATGCTTCCTTAGATGACCGCGCGTACACTCTATCATTTTGCTTGTTAAATTTTTCTTGAACGGTAAAAATTTTTTCATCGGTGAACAAAATTTTTCTGTGCAAGTTATCAGCGTGCTTCACCAAAAGACGTTTGCATTTTTCAATACTATTTTTTTTAAACTGGAGTCAATAAATGTCCGGTACGTCGTTTGAAAGCCCTAAGTCCCAAGTCTTTTTTAATGATTCGACTCATGGACTTTTACGTGTTATTCATCTCACGGGCCATCTCTCCTTCCGACAATGTATTCAACTTCTTCATCACCAGGTCCTTCACCATCGGCTCCAGTTCCTTCGACAACCTCAGAACCCAGCTCCTACAAAAGAGCGTATGTTGCAGAAACGGAAAAAATCCATACGATTTACAATCTCGGTCACTGGGTATAATGGGGAGCAAAAGGCAGATGCGGACTATGCCACACTAGTACTCCGCGCTCTGAGTGCAGAAAATGCAACGTATATTTGTTTTGGAACCCACAATAATATGATTTTGTATCTTTTTATACTTAAATTTCCATAAAACACATTAAAAAATACATCTTTTTATTAACTGTCCACTATTGCATCCTATAAAATCCTATAACTGACGAACCAGGATACCAAGGACTTTGAGTTTTTTTGTCAGTTCATATTTGACTCTAGACTAACATTTTACTGGCATAAAAAACATTTTGAAACCGGCCCATTTTAATTGAGGCGTGAGAGGTTTAAGCAAATGCTTTCAATGTACGTTTTCAGAAGTGCTTATACTCGTAGTGCCTTGAAGCGATACTTTTTCCCTCTAGGCCGATTTTGTTAATTTTAAGAAATGAACGTACGCAATTAAGAGTGGGTAAAATCGATCTATCTTTTGATAGAATATCCATACATTCGTACTCACTTGTCTAAATGCCCAAAGAGCTTCAAATGGCACACACGGAGTAAAAATAAGATGGAAATCGGTTCGAACTACAACAATTCGGTTAGATAAACCGAATTTATGTTGCAGTAACCTGAATTTCATAGTATTGATGGTATCATGGTTCGATATATCATATGATGATTTCTACAACCATATCACGGTATTTACAGCCAATAGCACAGTTATACGAACTGAAATAAGATGGAAATCGGTCTGAACAAGAAAAATTCGGTTAGATAAACCGAATTTATGTTGCAGTAACCAGCATTTCATAGTATTGATGGTATAATGGTTCGATATATCATATGATGGTTTCTACAACCATATCACGGTATTTACAGCCAATAACACAGTTACACGAACTGAATTCTATTTAACTATTGGTTGCGACATCTGGAGTAACCAGAATTTCATAGTATTGATGGTATCATGGTTCGATATATCATATGATGGCTTCTACAACCATATCACTGTATTTACAGCCAATAGCACAGTTATACGAACTGAAATAAGATGGAAATCGGTCTGAACTACAAAAATTCGGTTAGATAAACAGAATTTATGTTGCAGTAACCATCATTTCATAGTATTGATGGTATAATGGTTCGATATATCATATGATGGTTTCTACAACCATATCACGGTATTTACAGCCAATAGCACAGTTATACGAACTGAATTCTATTTAACTATTGGTTGCGACATCTGGCGGTTATGGCAACCAACCAATTGGGATGTACATGTTACTATGGTACCAATTATTGGTGGTAGCAACAGATTAGTTCTTTGTAGTGACCAAATCCCGTTTAGTTGGCTGCTGTAACATAATATTAGTTATTTCAACATCAACATGTAAAACATATACTTTTATTTTATCGGTTTACTTATATTTTATCGGTTTACGACGAAAACATATTTCGAAATCCCCAAAATATTTATAAAAACAAAAAAAAATGGTCAGACAGTTTAAGTTTCTTGGGTTAGAGGTTAATGCTTCTAATCTATGCTGCCATATAAATAAACGAACTATAAGTACTCGTATAAATGAAAATAATAAAAAATTAATAAAAAAAATATTTTCCGAAATATAGAATCAGGCTTAGCTGTTATTTAGCGACATTACTCGGACTTGATCAGAATTTTTGCCATAGATACCCCACCTTATTACTTAAAACAACAACCATTGTTTTTTCTGTTTTTTCCTAGTTACGGCCACCTAAAGCTTGACGATAAATATTGTAATATATCCTAATTACTTATAATTCTTTTCCGATTGGGACATCACTGCAATGCCTGTCAAAACATTTATCCAAAGACGTTTTTATTTTACTGATCATTACATTTGTTCAAAAACAACTTATAATCAACAATCTTTAATAACAACCGATACATGAACGAATTCCGTAACAATAATCATCTAGTCTGTTAGGATAACCGATACTTGTTTTCTTTAACCCAGAGTGTCGGTTCTTTCTACTGAAAATTGCTTTGTACCCAATCAACATTCGGTTGTAACGATGGAATATATGGATAGTTGGTGCAACCACCAACATTCGGTTGTGGCAACAAATCTGCTATCTGTGTACATTTCCTTTCCGGCATTATTCACGTTCCATTAGAAAAAATAACGAAGGAGCTTACTCAAAAGTTCACTGTAGTTTCCTAACAGATGGCAGATATTGGGGCAGTGTGTATTTAACTGGAATTGCCACAACCGTATTGATCGGCCCGTGTCGTTGTAACTTCGTCCGGTAGTAGCCACATTGGTCCAGTAAAATAAACGTACAACAATGCTTACCAAAAGATTCCAAAGACCAACTGGGGTCTTCATTCTCAATGTTGAATGAGTCGGGTAATCCTCGCCTAACCTAACCTGACCTTGCTTTTGGTTCAGACAAAACCGGCTGTCACTAATAACCCTGCCAACATTTTCTATCGCGGAAGTGACTAAGAAGTGGCGTTAGGAAGTTAAAATTCATCGTCTGCGATACCATTTTCTTATCGCAGAAGTGTCTTCCGTATAAAGAAGTTGTACCCCCGGAAGTAACTTCCAGAAGCCACTTCTGCGTAACTATAAAGAGTCACTTCTTAGTGCCTCCTTGGAAGTGACTTCTGAGTGCCTTCGTGGAAGTCACTTCTTAGTGTCTTCTAGGAAGTTACTACTGAGTGCCTTTTAGAAGTCACTTCTTAGTAACTTCTAGGAAGTTACTTCTGAGTGCCTTTCAGAAGTCACTTCATAGTGCCTTTTAGTCACTTTTAAGTGGCCTTATGATACAAAACTTTTTTCCTCAAATCGACTGTTTCTATCAACAAAATCTTCAGAGTCACTTGAACTATCACTTGACGAAACATCATAACATGGAAACATTTGAACGGAAACACTGGGTTCGCAACTTTCTTCAATATGACCTGCACCAATTTTTTTTTATTACATTTTTACCACTGGTTGTACTCCCATATATATTTGTTATTATTTTATTTGCCTCTCTTTTGCTTTTGCTTTTTATATTTTTTTTTTGCCTTTACAGAAAATTCACTCATATTGTGGGATAAAAAATATGTAAAAACTACCAACAATAACAATTACAAAACCACACTTTATCACTGACCGATCACAGAAAAGACAAAATACCAAAAATTTCGATGATGTCTAAAAACTTATTTTTTGCATCGTTCTCATTTCTTCTAATTGTTTTCGCGGTCTCTGCGACTGCAAAAGTGAATAATTTTGTTTTTGTTTAATATGTCCATAACGGCACATGTGATTTTTGGCTGGTGTTGTAAACAACAAACAATCTTCCAATTATATGTAAATTGGTTTTGTAAAATTCAAACTATCTTCCAACTATCGTCTGGAAGTGACTAAAGCGAAACGCATTAGACGATGGACGATGAAAGAAACTTCAAAATGTTGGGAGGGAAGTGTCTCGTTGCAGTATCGCAAATTCCACACACTCACGTCTATCTATACGAACTCACACACACACACACTCACACATAGATCAAGTGTACATTTAATCTTAGTTTTGTATATTTAACACGTTTTCGCACATTAATCATAACCACTTATGAAAGCTCAAAACAACAAAAGGTACCAAAACAAATCCGAAAGCAAGTAAACCGCATTACATATATACAGACCGACACACGTACGTATCGTACGCACGCACATGTGTGTGTTTGTTTTTGATGAGACCAATACACACACAGTCGCCGGCGTATGCAGCCCCACCACCCATCAATATCTACAATAACTCATAAATATGAGATGGAGATGAAAAAAGTTTAAACTAATAAATATTTATTATTATTTTACGCCATTAAGGAGGAATTCTTCAAATCGTTGCTAGCTGTTGTTGCCCGACAGCGGCTATTGTTATTGTTGCCGTTATTATTATCGCTATTGTTTGAGTAACAATTTTTCATGAGAGAACAAAAGAGCTCTTTCTCGCCTTAAACGCATTTCGTTTTTCTCGAAATGATTGTTCCTGTTGTCGGCTGTTTGTTTTCGTTTTCTTCGTCTTCTTATTCACATCCATCTCTTCGGAATTCTGTCCGAGGCGACTGGTGGAGCGATGGGAGCAGGGTCTCTGGTGTCTTCGTGTCAACACAAACAATTCAACACCACCACTGCTAGTGACGAATGCGATGTACATGATGTTACTTAAAGCGCGTTTTACAACACGCAAATGAGGAGGAAGGCAATGCCTGGGGGCATACACACACAAACGAATTTTTACATACGTGTGTGTGTGCATTGGTATAGACAAACTGACGATTTCGTCAGGGCAAGAAAAAGTCATAAGCAGCACTGAATGAAGGTAAGAATTCACCGATCTTAGGCCCTGCTTGAACTAACTGAAGTCTTTTCCTCCCAAGTTATGTTACGCCACTACAAGACCCAATGCGGTACAAAGAATCGGCCAATAATGGAACCTTCCATTAACCCATAGAACAATCGGGTAGGTTAAACAGGTGTTGGATTACTCGTGATATAAAGACTAAGCTTGTTCGGTTGATGGTCCCTATCGTAGACAACCAAACACTAGGAAGATCCAGTTGTAGTAAAAAACGTCATCTTGATGAAAATCTCCAATAAATCGAGATTGAAAGCGAAAGTCATTAATGACAAGAAACAAGGTATAGTTGTCGTTATTGCCGAAATTATCTTTCAAAACACCGAAATTTACTGTTAATGTGCGAACTGATTGCTTTGCCATTTCAGGTAGCAAGGAAGTTGCTATGTAAATCTTGTGGAGATTGGTGCCTACGTCGGAATAGGCACCATTCTCCACATAAATGGCAAATCAACAGCGCAGCGAAATTCTTAAAATTTAGTTTTTTACAGCCGAATTGATCGGCGGGCCATATAAAACGACAAATACAGCGTAAATTTCTCAGGCAATTTGTCTACACTCGTAAAATTCGATTCTTCCCCCTGGCAAAGCAATAGCTATCTAGTGGCGTGACCAAGTGTAATCCCCTCGATTTCCCCCCTTGCACAAGCGTTTGGCTTTTGGGTTTGATTAAACAAACCGTCAATATTGTACTATACTCGTATTGGCGACATATTTCCCGCCAAGGAACCAACAGAGAATAATCCTTAACCATCGAGATCGGCTCGATAATATTCGTACATACACCGTCTAGGGTCTATGTATATATTAAAGCCGACTCTGAGCTAATGAGGAATGGAGAAGCTTTTACATGGCGAAGAGATGTACCCCTTCTCGCAAAGCCAACGGCTTTTACGACACTAACCATCACCAAAAGCGCGGTGCCAGTTCAAATACGTTTGGCCTTTTCAGTCCATGATCCCTTATGATTAAGGCCAAAGGGTCTAACTGTAGACCCGTGAGGTACGAGTGCATGTTTTACTCACAAAATAACATGTTGAAGATGAATAAATAACGTCAGAAACATTTGAATCAGAAATGAATTAGAATCTTTATGACTATGAAATTAAGTTTCTATGTATGTGTGAGCAATTTGGTGGCTCCATACAGACACACATACGTATGTATGTATGTATGTGCATATGAAAACTGGTGCGAATTAAAGTGTTTACGCGTATCAATATAAGTACAAGGAGCAGGAACGTACGAATGGAATTTCGGGTCAGCATGCCAGCAATACAGAATCAAAAGCGTTTCAACCCCTTCGAGGCGGCGTGTGAATGCGCTGTGACTATTCTCCGGGTGATACATTAAAATTAGTTCATTCGTTCCTAATGCTTTGTCTGTGCATAATTGCAACAAGATGATAATGATACACATTGAAGTAGAGCAAACTGGAATCTTAGGGATACCTCAGACACAAGATGGACAACAATGGAAACAACAATTGCGATAAATAGCCGTAAGGGTCAAAATCAAGAAATTTGTAGTCTTGCGTTGTTTCCTTCTATTCACCAGTGTGTCAGTCATTTAAAATCAGTTTTTATTTGTAACGAAATACAAGCGAATGCCCTTTTTATTAGCTTCTTATCAGTTGTGGTTATGCGAGATGAGCTGATAAAACGGAAAATTATTATTTAGCGTAACAAATGGGACGACCGGTCATACTCCCTTAAACCGAATGCTTTCAAATGAATTTCTATTCTGTACGATATGAGATGTGGCCCAAAAAAAGAAGCAAACAAACATCGGTATATGTGGGTATTGTGCCAACGCATATATATGTACATACAAATGTGCACAGACAAAAATATTTCCTATTAAAAGGGAATTTCGATTTCGGTTGAACACAAATGTGTAGTTGATCATCCTTTCAATTATCTTTACCATGAATGTGGCACACAATGGATAATGTGCCACATCCGAAACAGCCGCGGAGTTCGAATGTTTAAAATGATATTTCAGTACTAGTGACATACAATTGTATCCTAATATTTACTTTGAATTTAAAAACCTCCAAATTTCCACTTTCGCTTAAGAACCACTTTCGCAAACTTGGTGAGGAATGGTGGCTATCGTCAGCAAATAAACCGTTTCGTTACGTACAGCTGGAATCACAGCTCTTGTGTGGGTGGATACTACAAATTTGAAGGTTCTTCGGATGATAGGTTATGTTGAACGGACTAACGATGTGCTACGAAGAGGTGCTTCGTTACAATTACACTAAAGAAGCTATATAGAAATTTGCAATTAAGGGCGCGATTAGCCTTGGTGGTTCGAAATTTGTATATTCCATTTTGGGTTCCCGCCAAACAATTCTTACTGACCCAAAATCCTTCGAGTTTATTTATATTTTTGCTCTGAGTATGAAAGAGGTCCGAGAAGGAATATGAGTTTAAATGCTTGAACCTTCTTAGACAGAGAGTCGGGCAAGAGCATACGACGAGTTCATTCTTACCCGCTTCCCAATAGTTTTAAAAGTAAACAAACATAAATCTTTTGATTGCAAGCAGTCTATGGATGAAGGGATAACTAATCTTTATTGCTAGTAGAGAATATCACAAAATGTCAAAAGATCTAGAGAAGAAATCAAAAAAAGGATTAACATAAATTATTCTGCCGTCTGCTTAACCTTCGCGATGAAAACTTTTACTAATCGGGATGGTAATTTTTCGCTAAACATGGATCAAGAATTTTAGTAATTTATGTGTATCAATTTGTTTTTTGTAAATTTCAACAAATTTTTGAAACGTATCCCAATGTAAACACTTATTTCATTGTTAAAAAAAAAAAAATACGAAAATCTTTTATTTTCGATAATGAAACAAACTTTCTTGAATTTAAGAATTTTGAGTAATTTTTTTCAGTGCACATGTATATGTGTTAATACTAAAATATGACTCGTTGTTAGACCGCATTAACATCAAAGGAAAATAAAAAAGGTCCTGCTTCTAATACGTCCATTGTGTCACATAAACGCATTTTCCATTGAAAAAAGGACCTAATTGAATTGAGCACTAGTGCCAAAATCGTTCAACGTAATCAGTAATCCGATTATATACAAATTGACCGACGATGACCATTTCACGCATCACCTGAATGAAGCTCTTGAAGAAGTACAGATGAAAAACCCACACAAATCCACAGTCCTATTAGCTGGCCACTATCCTGTAGATAGACGGCAAACTTTCTAAAGCAGGATTATAATTTTCTCTCGTAAATATTTGCTTTTGATGCATCAGATATACATACGTACATATCTACGACCAATATATATATATATGTATACGAACAATAAAAGGCACGGGAACTAATCACTAGAATGGTGCATATCATTTTCCTCCCCAAATTCAAATAGTCAACCTAGGGAATTTTCATGGACATGTCCTACTTTAATTCGTGGATTTGTTCACTTTCAGTTTACACACGCAGAGAAAAGATATGGTTACACTATGGTCACCGCAACAATAATATGTTCTCTACAATAAAAGCATGTTTGTCGCAACCATAGTATTGTTTTTTTGAATTTCACTTTGACAATAGTATGATTGCGACAATATTGCTATTGTTGAAATGTAACAATAGTATTATTGCCAAATTTAGAAATGAAAATATGGTTGTAGCAACCATACATACATGGTTGGTGCAACAAAAGTATTGTTGTTTAAAATTAACGTTAACAATAATTTGATTACGGCAATCATACAGTGTGGTTGCGACTATGAACACAACAAAACAGGTTTTATAGATCATACATGTATGTGTGTGCGTATGTTTTTTTGATATACAAAAAAACACATACACACGATACAGTGAATGGTTGCTGTCCATTAAAAAAATAACAACAATCGGAAGGTAGTTCGAGGGATTTTTATTGTGTTTACTTTGTTCGGTGAAATACTCTAATACCGACTGGTTCTCGTTTATTTAAAATCTGCCTGCACTTAAGTATATAGCCATTGATTATGGTTTAATCACATTCGTTACTTGGTGTCTACGGATGGTGAAGTAGCATTCACCCCTGCTGGCAACTTAAAGTATTTTTGACCGTTGGTATATATATTTTTGTTTCTTGAATGAAATGTTTAATAAAAACATGACCTCAAATCTGGCTATGAACTAATAGTAATGCAATTTAAAATAACATACTTAATAAAAATCTCTATTTTGAATAACAACAATAACCAATCCTAAAAAAAAATTTGGGGATCATAGTATGGTTGCGTGTGAATCATACTATGGTTGTGGGGATCATACTATGGTTGTAAGGATCATACAATGGTTGTATGAGAAACATACTATGGTTGTGAGGATCATAATATGGTTGTGAAGATAATAGTATGGTTGAGTGTGAATCATACTATTGTTGTGAGGATCAAAGTATGGTTGTGGAGATCATAGTATGGTTATGTGTGAATCATACTATTGTTGTGGGGATCATAGTATGGTTATGTGTGAATCATACTATTGTTGTGAGGATCATAATATTGTTGTGTCACAGCCATATACCCAACAATAGTATGATCCTCTTCGATTATTGTCACTCCAACCATACTTTTTTTCTGCGTGCAGCCATACGTACTTAGTAGGGACTAAATACTGTTACAACATTGAACACATCCATTTCAAAAGTAGTAGAACATATCCCGTTAATGTCATATGGGTTTTGAAAGCTATCCTCAATAGCGTTAGTCTGTAACGGTAACAATTTTAAAATTATTTCAACTTTCATCATAGAGTGGTCAGATAACGAGAACCGTATTCCTGTAATAGCGCTTTTCAAATGTGAAATGAAAAAAATCGATATTTTCAAAACGCTCCGGCCACTAGGGATTTGCCGCATGTTTGTTTACTGATGCATAAAACTGTTTGAGGAGACTGGAGATGTAAAAGACCGCCACCGGTCGGGCCGCCCACGCTCTGTTCGAACACCACATGTCATCGAAGCCGTTAAATCGAGAATACACAGAAATCCGCTCCGAAAACAGAAAATCATGGCCCGTGAGATGAATATCACGCAAAAGTCCATGAGTCGAATCATTTAAAAAGACTTGGGCCATGGGGCTTTCAAACGACGTACCGGACATTTATTGACTGCAGTTTAAAAAAAAAGTTGGATTGAAAAATGCAAACGTCTTTTGGTGAAGCACGCTCATAACTTGCGCAGAAAAATTTTGTTTACCGATGAAAAAATGTTTACCGTTCAGGAAAAATTTAACAAGCAAAATGATAGAGTGTATGCGCAGTCATCTAAGGAAGCATCTGAACTGATCCCAAGGGTGGAAAAGGGTCATCACCCAGCTTCAGTCATGGTTTGGTGGGGTGTCTCTTACGATGGGGCCACTGACCTGCATTTCTGCGAACAAGGAGTCAAAACATCGGCCAAAATAGACGAGGTTCGTGCAGCTACTGACGATTGGCCAGTGCGACTTAAGGCGTGTGTAAAGGCCAAAGGCTGACATTTCGAATAAGTAGATTCTTTTTGGATACAATATACATCAATAAATATATTAAAAAATATTTGGTCCAAAAACATTCAGTACTTTTTATTTTACAGCATAAAACGTCTGTAACAGTATTTATGTCCCTACTAAGTGCATCTAAAGTTTAACAAATGTATAGGATTTAAAAGTGGATTGGAAATTCGGTGAGATGTTTGTGTCGACAACATGTCATCTAGCAAAGAAGTCTAATTATACAAGAATCCAAAGAAGTTTATTTGAAATTATGTTTATTTTTAGGTGGCTCGAAGCCATTCTAAGAAACAGGGTTCATTGTCCCATTTTGTAACACTGAGAACTATTTCAACAAAATTCGTGTTGTAGACAAACGCGCTGAAGAAAAATTAGGAACGTCTCTGTACATTCCCTTTTTTCATTCGAGGCGGAAAACAATCTCTGAAAAATGTCACAAATTCCACAACAACTGTGCCATTTTCTTCAACCAATTTCCAATATGTACCTGTGCCTAAAAAACTGTCTGAAATTCGGCTGATGTTCTTCATTCACATGGCGGTATTTCAACCGCAGTTTCCGAAATTTGTGCTGGTTGGACACACAGTACTTACAATGCGCAAGGCATGTGTTACATCTTCCCATGATCAAGTGGAGTAATTCCATTCATCCTTCAATCAATCAGCAACTCCTTTGTTTCTGATTGATGGCCTGTCCTGGGAGAGGATGCCAACTTGTTTACACCACACAGAGCATATGCATCGTTCCGACAATCATGTCACTCGAATAATACTCAAGACATTATAATATTTACCAAACAGTTTTGTCGCCATCCGTGCCATTAAGGTGAAATTATTGATCACTTTGCTGCAAACACAATGGCATTTGAACAAAGGCCTTAACTGCGTACCATTGCGAGTGGATTCCTTTGGGAGGCATTCTTTAAAGGAGTTCCTTCATATGCAAATCTGGCTGACGCTCAATTCAGCTCAACTTTTTCCTTCCAGGCTGTTACAATTACTCTTTACCCCTTTTCTGGCACACGGCTACGACGATAAATTATTGATTTGGAATAATTGTAAATGCCGAACACGCAGTATACGGCCGTCCTTTTCTCCTGGCGTTCTCGTATGCGTGTTAGTCCTTCTTGCATCTTTTTTTTGGCGCACTTGACGATGACAAACGGAACCAAACATAATCGTCCAACGCTTGCTCCATGGCAAAGTTTCATTTCAATAATTTTTTCGCCGATTAAAGATTAGGAATGCGGGTATGCATAAAATACACGATATATTTGTTTAACCCTATTCTACCCAAGCTAAATTTGTAACTTAAAGTACCAAGCAGAGTGAGTCACTACTATGAGGTAGGATACAAAAAGACAAAGCACATTTTGTAGATTTAGGAAAGAAAGAAAACGATTTTTAAGAAATAAATGCTTATTTAAGGTATAAATTAAAAAAAAATATTTCTTACACTAAAGACAGACTGCAGCTGTTTAGGAAAACGATATGATATATTTATTTAACCCAGACAAGAGAATCGTGAGGTTCCCGTGGAAGGATCAGTTGGAAGAATACACACAGCCAGCTATCTCAATATACGCCTCTTTCATAGGTGGACTTTAAAAATTTAACGTTAAAACATATTTTTACTAAAAAAAAACAAATGTCTAAAGTGGCGTATTTCTTGTGTCAGTGAGAAATCGCCTTCGTTTTCTAAAGTACTTGTAAAGTTCCATAACACTGGAACAAATCAACACTTTATGGATATCCGCACGCAGAGAAAATATATGGTTACTAAATGGTCACGACAACAATAGTATGTTCTCTGCAATAAAAGTATTGTCGTCGCAACTATAGTATTGTTTTTTGAGTTTCATTTTGACAATAGTATGATTGCGGCAATATTAATATTGTTGAAATGTAACAATAGTATTATTGCCAAATTTAGAAATGAAAACTTGGTTGTAGCAACAATATATATATGGTTGGTGCGACAAAAGTATTGTTTTCATGGGTTTTACGTTAACAATAATATAATTGTGGTAATCATACCGGCAAAATGGTATTTTTTTAATTTGACAATCCTATTTTTACGAATCTTACGCAATAATAGTACTTTTTATATGTAAATTGATTTTTTTCAAAACAAACTACGGATTAGTATAACTGAAATGTTTTTAATAAATGAATTTTTGAATTTTTTTATTGTTAAATAAATCACTCCTATTATTAAGAGTTTAATGTATTTTTACAAAACTTAATAAAAATCTCTATTGTTGAATAACAACTTTACAAAATTTTTTGGGGATTATAGTATGGTTGTGTGTAAGTCATACTATGGTTGTGAGGATCATACTATTGCTGAGTGTGAATAATAATATGGTTGTTGGGATCATAGTATGATTGTGTGTGAATAATATGGTTGTGGGGATCATAGTATGGTTGTGTGTGAATAGTTCTACTGTTGCGAGAACCATAATATTGTTGTGGGGATCATAGTATGGTTATGTGTGAACAATACTATTGTTGTGATGATCATAATATTGTTGTGCCACAACCATATAACCAACAATAGTATGATGCTCTTCGAATATTGTTACCACAACCATACTTTTTTTCTGCGTGCGCTAACATCCAGAGACAGACTAGAGAAAACAGAGATGACTAACCAGAACTCGATCATTACAAATACGAGTACTCATATTAAGTGTGTATGCCGAAAATAATTTTTGCCATAATTGATTTAATTTCAGTTTGCTGTTTTCACTTTTGCCAAGCGACAAAAAAAGAAAGAGATCTTTCCGCTGATGGAGTTGTGGAAAATCTCACAAACAAACAACATTTGCGAGAAGGCTTAAATGACGAATGTGAACGTGACAAGTACGTACATAGACAACATTCACATGTATTCATGAACACCAAATATGATCGCAATTGCTCCTGACAGCTTCATCTCATCCAAGAGATGTTCATAGGGTTCAATTCAAAAAAATCCCTACGAGATCTCCCTTCAAATGTGGCTGTACGACAGCTGTACGAGAATGTTACTTGGACACATAACCTCTTGTCGCCTTAAAAAAGGGTCAAATATTAAGGAGTCCTTCTTGTCACTGTTGTTGTTCTAAGAGCAAGCTCTCAAAGCAATGGCTTCTTTGTCGTTGATACAGTTTGTCCTTATCCACGACAGATTGACAGTTTGAACATGCACACAGATACATACACACAATACCGTGAAATAGATTGTAATTAATACACAAAAGATGAACTTTCTCAGGGTGCCAGAAGATGACCTTGTTGCCTTGGCTGCTGCGATAAGCACACATAAGCGGACAATAATAGGCCATTCCCAGATCTTGACCAGACTGCTGCCAGGCCTTTACATATTCTCACATTCGTACATATTTCCAACCTATGTATGTAAGAGTAAATGCCCATGGGCACTTAGGCACACATTCCGGCCATCCGCAGCCACCAGAACACGTAACTGCGTCCGTCTTCGCTAACTGCACCGCTCACATAAGCATTGGGCGGAAGCCGCTCAACACGGTTTGCCGATATCAGGACCGTCGTTCGCTGTCGTTCGCCCTTAAGTCAATCAGGACGAACATAGTTTGACACTTAAACCGCAACAGTTTCAAATCATCTGAGAAGCGTAAAAACATCGAGCTATTAAAGGGTTGTACGTGCGGACGTGAGAACATTAGAAAGTACATTTCAATTCGTTTAACCCCTTCGCAATCACAAACGACATTTATTTCGAATCTACTTTAAACAATCGCCTCGACCCGACTCTTATCTCGGTCCCATCTACCCCACATGTGCGAATTAAAAAATGGCAAAAGTTGCGCCTCTTTTTCGTGCTGCTGCCGCACAAGTAGGTGGTGCCAACAGAATCGTTTTTCAAATTATTTTAAAATGCTACCAAATGAGAATTAAATGACAAAAGGCCACAACGACACCGCACCGCATGCAAGGAACAGAACGCCTTCTGGGATGCAGTTTCCCCTCGTTGCTGGGCAGCCTTTCAATTGCGCGTTGAATCGTGATCATTTATGACCTTTCCGATTTGATTGTAGAACGTTGCAAATACACACATACATATACTCGTACATATATGAAGGCTTGCATACATCTTCATATTATGTACTCGTTTATGTATTGTTGCGATAGCATTGTACATATGTGCGCATTTTATTGCAGTTCTGCCAATTTTTACAATATCAATTAATAGTTTGCAATTTCACAGCACACACTCACACGCCTCTATCGGGGACAAAGGGTTACACACACAGCTGGCAGCTGGCAGAAAGGATCACTGCACTAACCTCGTGTTCTGTACATTTGCATGCCATGTATCTGCTGGAACAGGCGGCGAGCAGCCTTGGGGCGTGACGCCAGCAAATCAATACTCGCTCGCACAAATCATTCGGTAAGAATTGATTAACATCGGTGCCTATGAATTGCTAGAAAGCGGCAGGAGGAGTAGCGAATTGGCTAATGGTAAAAACCTTTGGGTCGTTATTGTTGCCGGCGCTGTTACATTTAAACATTTCAAACGCAATCGTTTTTTAACAGAAATGCAAATCATTATCGGACGCCTCGTCAGTAGCCCACAGTAAGAAAACATAGTGCGGTCATTCGTTTTAATGGACACAGGGAAACAATCAGATGTTAGTTAGCTCGATATGATTATTAGGAGAAAAATACAAGAAACAACACGATGGGAAGAACTCTACTGTGAACACGTGTATGTTTGTATAGACACGGTTACGAAGACATAAGTACTCGTACCTTGATTGATTTAGCATTGGGAAGAAGTTCATATCCTGCCAAGGAATTATAAGGATTTGTTGTCGCTTTATCAGGCAAACTTAAAAAAGCAGTTCAACTTCAACGCTATAAGGTAGTGCCGTATGAGATGTATACATACAAACTTCTTTCAATGTTTATTAAATTTGGTTAATAAGATGTACTTACCACCGACGATTTACAAAATCACCTTGCACCTTGTTTGTGTCCACTGAAATTAATCTCCAAGTCCTTAATATTTCATGTGTTAAGAACGAATCACTTCGAATTAGCTGTAAATATTTAGAAAGATTAAGGAACCATGACAACATAATACGACTTTCTTTTAAAGAGAACAAGTTCTAACGATAAAAGAAGAAAAAAAAACAAAAAAGTTGCATAAAAATACCCAAATGACAGTTTTTCGAATAATTAAGTGCATGGCCCGCTAGAAAAAAAAGTATCTGTATGATCCACCTATGGGCGGGCTTAATCTTATTGCTACCATGGAATAAGTCCAACACCGAGAACAAGAAGTACCCCACTTTGTGTTGCGGAACTTCTCTAAGATTTTTTCTTTAAATATTTTTTCACTACGAGTTTTAAATGGAACCACGTCCAAAAGGAATGCTCTTTTTTTCCTACTGTACTCTTTTTCAAATGAAACGACGCACAACTGGAGTACGAGGGCTAAGCGGCAACAGATTTTCATTTTGCGATTTCAAGGTTATTTCAGTTTCTAATATTTCCAAATTTGTCGATTTAGTTTATGAAAAATCAAAATAGAAAATACTTTTTAAATCAATCACATTAGTATTAATGTACGAGTACAGTTGTCCAGTTCTTATTTTTATATTTTTTGATTGTCTCGCTCTAGGACATAAACAGAACAAAAAGGATGGTCATTTTAATTTGTTTATTTTTCCAATGCTTCGATCTTCTTCGAGGATGATCGGTAATTGAAACTTATTTTAATAAGAAAAAGCATCAATTACCTAGACAGCTTACCAATGAGTTTCATATTCAGGTTTGTGTTTTTCTGATTAAACACCCTCTACATTTCGCAAACTGCTTTTAACGCATTTATAAATGTAAATTTCTATGCTCGACTTGAAACAACCCGCTTCCGAAGGTATTGGCTATAACAAATCATATTTCAGCATCTTCCATTTGTTGCATTTCATTAGTAAGAACATCATTAATTTCTGCCAAGTCGAAATGGCAAAAATGACAGTAATGACCAATATTTTGGGCTCCACCGGTTAATAAGACCGACCGATTCTGATACGTAGTGAAATTTGTTTTGTTTTGGTTGCCCAAATGCCCATATTAAGGGCTCCTACGACGGTCCACGCGTCCGATCCCAATTAATTATAAGTTGAGCAAAACTCAAAAATGAGTTCTTTATCCAAGGTAACTAAAGTTCTCATCCCATACAGCGTACGACTTTAAGCTTTCTCAGACACTCGGGCATGGCTAGATCGCAGGGCTGCATCCCGGACAAGAACCAAACCGCTGTTGCGAAAAAAGTCGAACCGAACAAAAACCGCAAAAAATTGTTGGGTCTCCGCTCTTTATTTCAAACGGAAAGACAAATTTAGTATATTCTCCTTCCTGAGGTTCAGGGTATACAAATATGGAGTATTCAACGTTTTTAATCAATTTTGAGTCTAACATAAAGGCTTCAAAGGCTTTTCGCAAAAACCTTCTGAAAGATGTCACACCTGTATTTATGTATTCTTTACACAACGCCAATAAACTATAAGACTTAAATATCTGCCAGGTTCAGGGACTTGGGATGTTGCCAAGTTTGTCATTCGAACTATTTACAAAAAAACTCTAGAGGGTCTATCACACGCGGGCGCATGCGTTAAAGGATGTGAAACTTTGGTGCTGCATCAGCCCTTCTGCGAGACTGTCGGTCATGACTGTACGTATGTGTATGGATGAGTACGTGTGTGTGTTGTGTTAGTGTATGTAATAATGTGTTCATTCACTTGTTATCGCATTAGTTATGGTGTCCATTTAACAAATGCATCTCTCCGATGCTTTGCACGGTCCTCCCGTGTAGATTTATTGTGTTGTTAATGGCGGCGGGTATCTTCATTCATTCTTGTCTCGTATCCTCCTGCAATTCACACTGTGCTTTTGTTTTACTTATTACACGTCCTAGTACGTTCATGTGTCTCCTTGAGATGCATTCAATTCCGTCCGCTCTCTGCAGTTGCTTTGTCTTGACTCCATTCAGGTTGTTCTCGCTTTTGTCTCTCCCTCCATTGTTGCAGCAGTACGTGGAAAACAAAGGCCACTGCTGAACGACTAAATGGGAAATGCATTCATTCATGTGTATTTTGGGCAAGCAAGGTGTTACACATCCTGTACAATAACACAATAATGCATTTATGTACGTACTCTTTCCTCGCATTCGCACTCGCACTGCCACTGGCTTTGGCACACACATCGACCATAAGACGCCTGTCTGTGTACACGAGCATTCTGTTTGTGTTGGTGGACCATGCATGAGTCCTGCCTTCACGGAAAACGCTGCTGCACTTAAGAACCCTAAAAGGGATTTTCGAATTATGACTTTGACACCTTTGTGTGATGCGCGGCAGCTTCGATCGGTGCTTGCATGGGCGAAGCAAACGAACGTACTGGCCATTCAGGAAAACGATCGGGAAACGAACGCCTGTTCCCAGTAGTCGAGTCTTGAATAGCACAGCATCCTACCGGGACGGCGATCATTGACGAGTCATTGAAAATGTGTACATTCAAAAGTATGAATGAAATGGGACAAAAGTCAATTGTCTTTGGTGCGTTTACCTCGACTGTACGACATTTTCCCACCGATGCTCTTTTCTAAGGAATCGCCGAACATGACAAAACATTTCCTTTCAGAGGCGATAGGTGAAATCCCACCCCACAATAACCCATTGTAGTCCCAGCAATTGGAATATACGATTGCCGTGACAACTGCCCTGCCCTGGCAAGCATTATCCTTGCGATCGCTGCCTAGCAACGCAAAAGCGATTTGTCCTGGTTGAGTTGTTCATTTGCATACAATCAAGTTGTTTGTGTCAATTCGTTGCCACCTTCCACCTTCTTGGCGGTTCCTCTCCCACTCGTTTGTGACCGTGTTGTTTGTTGTCTCTAGCTCAGCCAGCCGTCGTTGCTGGTTATCGATTTGTGAGTTACGCACTCCGTTATATAGGACACATCCTTATTCCTCCTTTTGGTTTGCACTCTATTGTGAGGGCACCAGCTCCCTTTCATATTTTTATGACACACACACATGCGCCGACAAATACACTTACACGTATGTGTAGATACTTTTGTTCAGATGTATCACCAGAGATGTTCAAAGAACTTTACAATAAATAATGGCTTTACAACACAATCGGGCAAAAAATCAAATCCTCAAAGAGAATCTGCATTGTATTGGTCCATGTGTACATCACATTTGCAATTGTTGTATACTTGTATATGTAGTACGAGTATGTACGCTCATAAGCACATACTGTATGTAAATATGTATTTATTTACGAATGTCTACACCTAAGTGCCCTGAAGTAGCAACTCAACGGACGCATCTTAAAGCAAATGATTTGAGTCGACTTTAACGTGGACTACCCCATATCCCTCAGCATCCGATAAGGAAGAGGCACATGGAGGACACCTTGTTTTTGGAAATCGTTTTATTGGAGCCAACTTATTATGCATTTGTGTAGTGGCTTCACAATGTGTCGTTTTCGGTAAACAAAAATACTATCCACGATACCCAAGTATACGGCATTTTTTTAATACTCCAATCAAAATATAGAAATATATATTGTCAAAAGTTATAAAACATGGATTTTCAAATATAAAGAAAATATTTCCAATTTATTCAAAATAATGGTAGTAATATTTTGTTTGTCAAAAATTACCTTGCAAAAACAGATGTTGAATATTTGTACTTGAAAGAGGTTAACAAAGACAAATACAAAAAACATCTCTTGGATTACTGCATTAAAATGATCGTCTAGTGCAATCGAAAATAACCGATCAAAATAAAAACATGTGACAAGTCGTAAGTTCGGCCGGGCCAAAGCATTTATACTCTCCACCGTGGATTGCGTTGTAATATATTGGTTGTTGGTGGCTGGTCAAAGTTTGACAGAACTACATTTTTGGGTCCTAGAACCATTGTCACATTTGTTTAACATTATTTTGGAGAGCCCATACGTCTATTGTTGAAGAGAGCTAAAAGGGCCATAGGTTAGGGCCTTTCATCAAGACTAATATATTACTAATTAATATACTAATTATTGCATGTGGAAAAAAGTGGGAAATTCCACTGTTCTGAGTAACCACGCGTCGATGTTCGAAAGCACATTCTTTTCAGAATTCCAGGGACCTTTGACCTATGGGCCAAGACCTGATATAATCGAAACGTATAAAAAATGCTATTTCCGGCTTCGTCTTGATACTTTTTGTTGTATGTTGTCAACAGTTGAAGGTGGCCGATGTTTAGGCCCCAAGTCCCAAATTGATTCAAATCATAAACATAGTGTCATATTGGGATTTGTGAGAAGATTCCACCGTTTCTGGACACCCATACGTCGCCGACCATTAGGGGATGACTTTTGCCCCTTAGGGCCCATGGACCACGGATCAACGCCTTCAAGTTTAACTAAAACGTGTAACTAACGTCATATTCAGATTCATGAGAAAATTCCACTGTTTCTGAGTACCCATATGTCCATGTTCGAACGGACCTATTTTTCAGCACCGTAGGAAGTTTAGATCCATGGGTCAAGGCCACAAATCAGATAAAATCGCAGAATTTATGTTAGATTCGGATGGTGGACGAAATTGTATGGTGTTTAACACCATACACTACTACGAGTACTATACATTAACAATGTATGTACATAGTTATAGGGGGTCCGATTTCTGGTTCCCCTAGGGCCGATTTGAGTCCGATTTGAATAGATTGAGCTAAATCTAAACTATAGGTACAGTTTAGTTTCTCAAAGTAAAACTTTTCCCCATTTTGCCCGATTTAGTCAATTTTGACACCAACCCATCTGCAGCCATAACACATATATCAGTCAAATTAGGGGCTTAGCTCTTCTAGCTCTTTTCGTTTTGACAGACTCGTGCTTTCAACAGACAGACGGGCGGACATGACTATATCGTCTTAAATTTTGCGACAGCATAAAAGTATAGACTGTTAGTGCTCGAAACGCAAAGCTCCGATCTCAAAACTATAAATAGGATTTTAACTTACTAATATGGCTGCGGATTTCCCTGAAAGTCTATACTAGGCCTTGACCTCACTGGCGAATAGACGACAATTTTTCCAAAAACATCCCATTTTTTTAATTTCCACTCCCCTTTTAGGATTCAAGCACAATTAGTTTGACTACTATTGTGCTTTAAACTGACACAAGATCGAAGGGTCTCTGATAAATATTTCAAGGTGAGGCAAACGGAATGACAAATTTACTCGTACTCCATCCTTCGGTAAAGGATGGTATGATTAGACAAAACAAAGTTTTGAAACGACAATTGTGGGTAAAACAAAATAACTTGAGCGAAGTTTTCTATCCTCGTGCTCTACACACACACACAAAGTCGACGTATCGAGTCTGAGGACTTATTGCAGTCGCAAGGATGCAAACTTCAGATATTCTCTGGAATTTGTTTCGTTATTCTATATTGCCTCAACGATTGCTATTTCGATGAACACGGCTGAAGAAATCTTCATATTAGAATCGGCTATCGCAATAATATCGAATCGAGCACAATGGACGGATGAGCACGGCGTAATTGTTGTGGTGATCTTATCAATCTTTAACAAAATGGTCAATATCTCTTTTGTAGGCTTCATTTGGGATTGTAGCCCGGATTATGGTATTCCTTTGTATGCGCATTGCTTGCTTTTGTGTATGTCGCCTCCTGCTCATGTACGAGTATACATGTGTGTGTGTGTGCTTCTGTGTACAGGACACATACGAACGCAAGTGTCCCATATCGATTTGCGTGCTCTTGTCACTGGATGTAATCGTCTTTTGCGAATCTTCCACTCCATGCAAAGCATGTTCGAATTGTTTGTCCTTTCTAAGGATTTCGGATTTCGACATATGCCCACAATGGGGCCATGGGCAATGGGAGTGTGCATATGTTATTATTATGATTGTTTGCAACATTTCCATTGTTTGCTGCATACTGCATACTCCTGGAAAACCGATATGATTTCTTAGTATTCATTCATCTGACATTCCATCGGATCTCACAAACCGACGTACACACACTCACACACTCGCCTGAAAAAGTATCAGTTTTCATTAGGACGTTCTGCATGGCTGACGACTGATTTGTTTTGATTTTCTTGGAAATCTCTTATCGCCGATTGAGCCCAAAGCGCATTCAAATGACCCTGTTTGTTGACATGTATGCGTGCAGTTATAGCTTGACGTTATTATCGGTACTTGAGCGTCACAATAACTGCTCTGTTGTCTAGTTGTAATATCATTTTCATAATGTTGATCATCCACACCTTGTCCAGTGTACTCTCTGGAGAACATTGACCAGATTTCCAAAAGTAATTGCGGATTCAATGCGAATTTGCAATTGCCACTCCGTGTCGTAGAAGCCGTATGCCACACACACGCACTCAGTCTTTCCTTGGTGCTTTCTTAAACAAATGCGGGAATGCCAAAAGAAACGGCAAAACCGAAAAGGACAATTTCTTTTTGTGTCCTGGGGATTATTTCATTCATTGTTTGCTTTCTTTTCAATTTGTGTCGGTGGCATAAAAATCGTCAATGCTTCAAGTCTGCGCGTACAGAAAACATACATACATATTTACATACAAATACATACAAACCATATAATATATGTATGCATGTGTGCATATACTTGAATGCCTGAATGGTACAGAAAAAAAGGAAACTGGGAAGACGGAATACAATCATTCAAATGTGCTACAGAAATATTTGCTGGTATTGCAAGGAAAATCAAAAAACTCACAAGCATGTTACGCGAGCGATTTCTGCATCAATAAACAAATTCGAATCGCGTTGAATGTTTTTCTCTCGATCTAAAAAATCCACATTCGTTTTGAGCAAATCAGTTGGCAAATCAAGACTACATAAAAGTACCGCTGAGATAGTTTGCAGTGAAGGCCTTCATTAGTGCGACAGTCGACGGTTCAGGTCTAGTCAGAGGTTGTGGTAGCTATCGCTGATTGATTTTGAAAATTTAAAGATTTTACAATAAAATTGCATTACGTTTAGCGTGTCGAGTGGAAACGTGGATTGATGAAATAATAATTATCATTATAGTCCGGACGCCATTATAGTCCGCATGATATTGTCCCGAATTTCCCAAATTTTAAAAGCAAACCCATAATTGGATTCGCTGTGAAGTTTGTTTTAGTTTGAGTTCATACACGAGTATGTCCATTTTATTAATTGTTCGCTTGTTTCAACTGCTATAGGCTTTAATGGACTGCGAGGGGTCATGCGTCGAATTCCAAGCAGATCTCAAAGATACATTTATAAGATACATTTATACTTCGAATACCAATGAGGTTCCCAGTTAGGCCATTAATTAACTACAACTCATGCGGCGAACATGTTCAGTATAATTTAAAAAAGTTTTACTTTTCAGAGTATGTACTTAACAGGGTACCCGATCAATACTTCAAGATGTTCCAATGTGAAGTAGGCCTTTAAACATTGAAGATCTTCAAATTTTAAGATCTTCCACATGACTTAAGTACGTCTGTCTTTAATCGAAAATTGAAATAAATAGGGAAACCAAAATCTAGATTCTAATAGCAAATTTGCAGATATTGTTGCTATGTTGTTTGACTAAAGCTTTAAATCATGCCATTTCGTTGGAAAAAATGTAGGAAGCTGATTGCTGGACATAGGGTTAGTGTACTCTTACAAGAAGGCATACCGCAGAGTACGCATATACAAGCATATACGAGTAGGAATGTACGTACATATATTTAGCATGTATTGGCGGTAGGGTTTTCGAAACGGATTTTCACTTTCTAGTCGGGACGACAGCTTAATTGAATCGAGCCAAAGTCCTTGACTGTATAGACGTATGTATGTAGTATGTGCCATATTTCTTTATACATTATCCTTCGGATTGGCGTAAATGGATTTGCCGCTGGGTTGCGTTCGCAAAAAGATCTGTAGGAATCGACATTGTGTATGGAGGAATGACTACCTTTATTATATTTGGAAAATGTCGTTCACGCTAGAGTCCACCGGTTGGGGGAGGGAGGGCTGAAGCCTAGTGGCTCCCCTGCCTACGAATGGATGAATGGCTATGAAACAAACACGCGAGGAGTGCCTTTCAAGTTGAACGCCTTTCAAGTTCGATTGTAGTCGATACCTCTAACAATGGCTGGGTAGATTGTACAGCGCATACATAGCAACACATGTGCGAACACAGTTATACATGTACGTACATACAATTGTGTGTGAGTGGGCCTCCGTGCAATCGCTAAATCCACCTGCCCGCCCCAATCAGCCGAAAAAACCATATCGAACATACGTAGGTACGTACGCGTTAGTCTTTCGTCGAATTCGAATTAACGATACATAATCATGTATACCCGTGCGTACATATGTACAGTATGTACTTAGCTATGTATTACTACACACATATATACACATGTATATACAAGTAAGTACATAAGTTGTCGCAGATAGTTAAAATAAAAATCAATATCGCAAACTTATGTAAGTGACCTGTGGCAGACTTATTAAGTCAGACCTTTTGAAATGGTTACGGCACTTTTTTTGTGGGCAACGTCGTGGAACATTAGCCGAGCACAGTTTGACAAATAGGCAACATGCGCCGTGTCCGTGTCGTGCCGCAGTCGCTGGCACACACAGGCGTACGTATGTACGTTGGCCGGTCTTGTTGTTTGTGTCGTTGTGAGTTGCGACGCTGGTGTCTGGTGAGCGAGCACCACCATGTCGCTATGGCCAAGTACGGCCCTCGTGTAGTGCAGCGACCGTATCATGTGCCTCGAAGTCGCTAGGAACGCCCCCGTATTGCCCACATCAATCTGGCAGCAGCCAATCGTGAGCGTGTTGCTATATTCGTTTCGCTCCCACTTGGAGCATTCAAGCCAACACCACCGGCGACAAAAGGGAGGGAAGCAACCTGCTGGTCTCGTACAGCAAAGTGTGTACGTAGAACTAGTTCTCAGCAAGCCGATAAAAACAGACATGTGCGCTCTGGATTGCATCGGACGGGCATAAGGTGCATGTGGCTGCAACACCACGCACACACATACGGAGAACACGCCTGGCCAGACCCACTAATGTAAACACATGCACGGCGCTCCATGCTCCACGTATGGATGTACGTTCTCTTGCACCGATGCCATTTCCTGGTGAGCGTTGGATGTGCTCGCGAAGGCTCCAACTGTGGCGTGCTTCTCTGTCGGGCCTTGGCTTAGCCGATTAGTTTGCATGTCGATTCTCGCTTTATTCGGGGCTATCGTTTCTTCCAAAGAGATCAGCATCCCGTCTCGCAAGCCTCTGTCAGTGGTGCTCCATTGCGATTTGCTTCTTGTGGAGCTGTGCCTGTGTTGGTTGGTGTCTCGGTTGTCGCTTGTTGGTCTCACGCCATATTCGGCCACTTGTACGCTCGTTCACACACACATACGTCCGTATGCAGAGTTGTTTACAGTTTTAGTCAAGTTTGCATATTTTTTCTTAGTATCGTCTGAAATCGCGCGCGTTGAGACGCACTATTTACTTTGATCGCTTACTTCGAGAACTGGCGGTGGCCGATGTGAAACACGGCCTTTTTTGGGTGTCTTTCTATGTGCTAGCTGAGAAATCCTCGGGCGACAGTTAATTAAACGAACGAAAGGAGCAGAATAGAACGCTAAGGTTACGGCAACGAATTTCGCCCAAACAATTCGAACGGAAAATTCGACGAACTCTGAGGAGACGCGCGGTTTGATTTAACCAGACGGATACCGACGGAACGGAATTAAACGCGATTTCCTTTCAAAGTGATTACAATAGAACGCATTCTAATCGGACGCCAGTCGCATTGAGTGAAAAATAAAACAAACATACATATTTATGTATGTGTGTGTAACTAAAGAACTGATGCATCTCTCGAAGTAAAACAATAATAATCATACGTCCAGAGTCCACCCACGAGCGCGCTTTTGTTTGTTTCATACATACATGCATATCTGCTTTGTGTGTGTTTGTGTTAATAAGTACAGTTGTATGCATGTGTGAACAACCGCTGCAAATTAAGCTATTATAACTAAAGAATACTCAAGTCGAAAACACAACACCAAGCAAATAAAAACATAAAAAAAGAAAAACAAAAAAAAAACACATTCAATTCAAGGTTATCCATCACGCAGCGCCCACATACCTCCTCTGGCAATGTCACTTATTTTAACGTGAGTATTGGCAAAATATGCAAAGCACTTAAAATAATATTTTGTTGTCGTTCCGTGGCCTAAGCAAAGGAAGGGACAATTTCTGAAATGCTTTCGTAGGCAGGTTTCTACAGTCCTCTGCTTGGGCAGAGGATTCTGTACAGGAAGCGGCCAAATTGATGATGGATTTGTTTAAAGGTCAGAATTTTAATACGTATCTTAACATTTTTTTGAAGGAAAAGTTTCTCGTTCGCTTCTTTATATTCGCTGCTATAATTTTTTTATTTCGTTTTTGTGCGATTAACTTTGAAATCTACGCATAAGTTTAACTAATCCAAAACAGGATTTTTGGGACCGCCATAATTGTAGAAGTTATGGGCAAAAAACTAACGTAAATTCGTACTCGATGCATATTTTCACGAAACTTTTTATTTGCGGAGGCTTGAAAAACAAAATTAAAAAAAATGATATTTTACGTCATTATTTTTTCTATAACTTCTACAGCTATGGAGGTCCAAAAATCTTCAGTTTTGGATTTTAAAGACTTATGCGCAAATTTGGAAAACATTAATTTTAATAAATTTTACTAAAAAAATTAAATTTTTTTTAAAAAGAATTGATAAATTGAAATTTGACTACATAATATAGACCCTAGTGTTTCCAAAATTTCCAATCCGTTACAGTTAAAATTTAAGGTACCTATTAAATATTCTGAACCTTAACATAATCACGAATTTGCTTAAGTTTACATAAATAGACAAGTGCAAAGATCTACTTGTACTGCTGGATACCCGTGAATGGTTCAAGTTTTATAGCAAGTGTTATAGAAATTCGCCCGCATCTCATAAAATTAGGTATACGAAAACTAGGAGCATTATGCTCTTAATTAAACAACAATAGCTTTGTTGCTGATTGTCCACTCCGGGAGTACTGCCTCCACACCACTACTTTGTAGGCATTCCATCTCGCTATAGCCCGCTTTTTATTTACCCACAAAAGAATGACTTTGATTTTCCATTTACATACAGAAATAAAGTTGGCTCAAGGTGTTCTTGGAAATAAGTATCGAGTCGGATATAATTTCGATATATATCCGAGGTTTACTAGCAAATACTTCAAAGGTGTTGACCGAGCTGAGATGGCGTCGAACGGATCGACATAAAGTTTATCCTAAATTATCCTAATTTCTTTATTGTTCAATGTCCAATGTGTGTATGTAAAATAACTGAGTAGGCACCCATGATTTGTTCTGATTTTCAATGAAAATGTATTCAATTCCAACCACAAGCGAGGATAACCTAACCATGTCTGGAAACTTAAGATCTATTCTAACGGTACTAAACGACCACCATTTTCCAAAAAACAAATACATTCATATGTTGAAGGCGAACTAATTAGTCATTCACATGTTAACCTCTAAGAACCGTTCGCGCAGAGGCCCAACATGTGGACTGGTAAGTATTTACACGAGTCGAGGGTAGAGTTTGCGTTAGTTTTGTAATTGACAATACCAGCTTCAATTGGAGAGTTTTTTTCGTCGCACCTCATGATGCCGGCGACATTTCACATTAATTCTCCTCAGTATGTCCAAAAGTCGCTTTCGACAGACTTAAAAATGTCGGTTCCGGTCTGTAAATCGTACAGTGCTCACTTATTTGAACAAACAAATCCGTTCGTACTTCTAAGTGAAAAAATACTTTTCGATTCTGAATTAGTGTTTAGAATCTTCACATATTATTTCATATGGAAATTGATAGTTGTAGGCTCGCAAATGACATAAATATGGTGTCCATTTGGGAAATTAGCTCAAAATAATCTAAAGCCACGGCAAGGGGTATAATGAACTATTTTGC
This sequence comes from Hydrotaea diabolus, assembly GCA_963513945.1. Lineage (NCBI taxonomy): Eukaryota > Metazoa > Arthropoda > Insecta > Diptera > Muscidae > Hydrotaea > Hydrotaea diabolus. The sequence goes on along the minus strand of OY740719.1, from coordinate 456,743 downwards.
TTAAAACCGACCTATTCAAGTGTAGTGCTCTTAAATGCTGTTTATTTTTTACCTTCAGATAGCCTACAAGTCTTAAAAATAAGTGTCCACAGCTAAAAATCAATGTATGGCAGACATATTGTCTGCCAATCATTATGCAGCTAAAACATACATACATATGCATAAAACATAAAAAAGATCCTTCGTTTATTAACATACGGCCGTTCAGGGGTTTTCATACGGGGGTTTTTAAGTCGGAAAACCCCCCAAAAACATTGAATGTTTAAGGAAAGATCGATAGAAAAATCATCCAGTACAACAATGCCCGGAAAGTTTCAATACCTACTTCAACGGCTGGAACAGCTTCAGTGTGTCTGGAGGCGTATACATGTTGTTGTGCTTTGATTTCAGCCATCATTACAGATGGATACAATACGAACACAAGCCCACGTTATTTCGTCATGTCGAACGTCATCTGGAGATTTGGATGGCCAGCCGCCTTTTCAGCAGCCTACAGGAATATGGCGGAACACTAACGTCAACGAATGCGTTCCGAATAGAGTTACCACCTGAAACGTCGCCGCAATATTCCGTTCAAGTTCGGACACATCTATGGAAATCCCCTTGATAGCATTTATGGTATATGCACTAATCCACATACTCGTATATATGTATGTACACATATACATATAAGTGTGTGTATACATTATTGTTGCCCGTATTTATGAATAATTAAAATATCCACCCCCCAAAGACCAATCCGACATGTGTGTGGAATGTATGCTTCCATGACAATAACCACAAATTTTGTTGATATCAAGCGAGTAGATGATCGCACACACCTTAAATGAACAGGTGTTGCATCTAACAGGGGAGGTTTCGGTGGAACTCAAGCTATAGTAACGACACACAAGTGCAACGATGGGTTAGACCAACATGTCCAACGTTGGCTGGCACGCCCACTTTCAGGGAACTGTGTCAACGTAAACCTTGTCGAATTTTATGCTCATACTCGAAATAGGAATAACAAATCTGATATTTCGTAGCGTTTTAAATTGTAGTCCGCAGTACTCCCACGATAGTATGGACTTGGAAATTTAAAATCTGTTGGGTAAGTGAACGGCGAGCGCATTTCCCGCACATACCTTCAACGGACAAAAGAAAAACTTCACTCAAATCAGTAGCTGTCTTCTTTTTAGGATGCATTTGTATGGAAGTTGCTCGGATAGCAAGCGAGCTGACCTTAAGACGATTAACAAAAGAGTAAGAGTTATGCTTATTTTTCTAAGAAAAAATCAAGTACAGGGTACCCCGCTTTATTAAAAAAAATGTTTTTTGTTATGTTTTCAAAAAAATAATCACACAAGAAGATGTCTCATCGACGAAGTCGTATTTCAAATACTCGTATCTAAACAAGATGGGATAGATAGTTATAGTTTCATCAATCCCATCTTGTTTAGATACGAGTATTTGAAATACGACTTCGTCGATGAGACATCTTCTTGTGTGATTATTTTTTTGAAAACATAACAAAAAACATTTTTTTTAATAAAGCGGGGTACCCTTTACTCAAACTTTAAGTCCAAACAAGCTGTATACACTTCAACAAAGCAAAAGTGTAGCAATGAATTGATTAATTAATGACAATTTATACTTGTTTATTGACTGTTTTTGCCAATTTCACCGATAAACCCCTTTTGTTGTTCAATTCTCTTTGGTGCATACAAAGAGAAACAATGTTGCCACACTATTCCCAATTTTGTTCAATGTTGCAGGATTGCCATTTTGCAAAGTAACTTGGTAACTAAGCTAGTTATCGAAAAAGAACACGGCTAGAGATTTAATTTGTGTACTCACTGGCCCGGACCTACAAATGGCAAATGTATTTTAAGGTTAAATATTTACATAGCTTTTATACTGATGGAGAACTATGCTTACATAGGAACTCTTTTGAGTAATTTATATTTTAAGTTGCAGAAGTGAGAGCTCGTCGGTACAATGTTAGAATTGAAGGGTCAAAGATTTTCGAAACGATTGTTTACCTTCCTGTTCTGGAATGAGCCGGCTATTGTTGTTGTGGTAAATCCCAAATACTAGACAGACGGACATCGTCCATGTGGAGGTTTTGAAGAAAAATCGACCATGCAATGCGCCCGTCTGCCTTGATTTATTAGTGTCAACTTCCTGTTAAGATATGGTGGATTTTATTTTTGCTGGATTTTAGCTGGGAAAGGATTATAATGCTACCAAAATAACCTCATTGGAAGATGGATTGTAATGCCCTCTATACCAGCTCGAATTTCAGCATGCGTGCTTCTTAACAAACCACGTTATCTTAAATTATAAACGCTCTGCTACCTATCAATCACTACGTGCTAATAATCAATACGCCAGCTAATGTAGGGGAATGTCAGTGCTAACGAGTGTGGAAGAGATCGTACTACGCCGTACAATGCAAAAACATTAGGAGGCATTTTATACAAAAGAGCGCGAAAACGAAATCAAATAGCGCGATTTGATTCTGGTAAGACACGTCCAACAGTTAGCCAAACAGAATGATGCAAACGAGAGCTGAAGCCATCAGACTTCATATTGACACGGGGTCCACTACCAGCCACAGCACAATCGGCAGCACTGGCAACTGCAGTCAGAGGATCGGCAGCAAAAACAGCGACAGACTGGTCGTCGTGGAGTCTGCTCTTCAGACCATTTCACATCGCAGACTGTCTGATTGCCTTCGGCCTGAATGCAACACGAATAAGCGGCTCAGCATGTGGCTAAGCCGATCATAATTCTTGTTTGTCAGTCCCAACCTGAGCTAGAGACCAGCAGCTTTTGTTCCCTTTGTGTCCAGATCTTTTCATTCAAACCAAACACATTTATACAGAAAATATTTGTTCATGTGTCAAGTGACTTGCGGCAATCTGCTCCTACTGTGGCCACAGAAATGCGCTTCTTGCCTCATTGTCAGACCTGCCTAAAGATTAGCCTCTCGAGCGCGTTGTTCCTACATTTGCGAGCTACATTTGTATCTGAATGTAATTTAGCTGTGAAGTTATAAATTTTCACGATGATATCTATTAACGCACAGCTTTAACTGCATTCAGCTCGTATCCATCGCATCCGACTCTACTCTGGATTACGGTAGGTAGGCTTGTGTTGTTTCACGTCCCCTCGCAGCCCACGCCGGCAAGTGTATGTGTGTGCATCTGCGAGGCTGCATGGCTGTGCATGTGCACAGCGTTGTGTGTGCCGGTTCATGCGGATGGATGATACGCACGTATGTACATGGGAAACGCGATGCATTGGCAGACAGTACGGAACCAACCATTGGCGGAACGAAAAGACCGACAACCCGAAAGAGTGAACACACATGAATGTTTAAGCATGTACGAGTGTTTGATCTACATACATTTTGCGGACAAGATTGTGTTGGAGGATGGGTCTCCGAAGAAATTCTTCACAGTAAACGATCGATTCGTAGGATAATCGATCGATCGATTAATTTCTTATCGCAGCCAAGTATGCCGTCGGAGGACAACGGTATATCTTTACTGCGTAGAAGCTTCCTTCGTGTGGACAAGGTTGGACAATGCATCGCCCAACTTAATGGTTGGATGATGCCCACAACAAATCCGAGAAATTTTCCGCAGTGTACTGAACGAGTAGGGACACGTTAAAGAGAAGCAAATTTCGTTGTCCAATATAATTCCCAAAGACATTCCGAAAGATGCAAGAACAATTTGTAAACCCATTTGATAACAGCAGGACGCACTACTGTGGGCTCTGGTCCCCTTTCGCATCATGATTACTGATATGACAGTTTTGCATAAGAAACAATGCAGTTCTACAATGTAGCAACATTATTTCGCACATGTTTATGTCCGCTGTGCATGCATATCTACAGCCAGGCCGGCAGCAGACGGCCAGACAGACACTTATGCATCGCGAACATGTGGCACTTAATAAGGATTAGCATCGCCTGGCAAGGGACGCGATATGCCAGAGAGCGCTTTTATTATGTGGGTTATTCCAATTTGTTCTTTTTTCTTTCGGTTTGACCGGCTTCCTCCGTTACTGCGAATAACTTAAAATGTTAATCCGCAAGACGCAGATTTCGCCTTCGGGCTGCCCATCTGCAACACCATCGGTCGTGCAGTGCCGTCTTATCGACATGGCTGGCGACAGAACCAGTCAGTAAGTGTTACCTGTGTGCCGCACTCATAAAATCCTACATTTAATTTGTTCCCACTCCTGCAGCACTGGTCAATCAAATGCTCCACAGTCCGACGACTATGCCATACTTGCACATCAGGGGCACCGTAACACGCATGGATGAATGAATGTGCCGATACTGGCAACTGATGCGAACGGAGGTCATCGGAGCACATATATACGCGTTCGAGGAGCCCACTCACCCACATGTTCATCGGTATTCATTTGTTTGCCATCTTAAGTGTATATGGGATTGTCACTTAGATGCCAGGACCATGCACTACCGCAGCCATCAACAAATCGAACTTGTTTGCAAAGCAAACCCTTTTCCATTATGAATATTTAACCCCAAACTGGGTCTTAAACACTTTATTCAATCCGTCCATCTCAAGTGTATTTAACAATCGCAACAACAATGCCGCTGATGAGATTTAAAAGAGCCAACAAAAAGAAAGTCCATCCCAGCAACCCAAGCCGTCCAACTAATCGTTTAACATTTGATCAAGGACCGGCCAGTGAAGTGTCCCTGCCGAAATGCCACCCCGTCCTCGGCGCCCTGTAACATGGGTCATCGCTCATCCCCTGGCCGGAGCCATGAATACGAAATACTAACAGTGGAGACAAAGAAAGCGGACAATGCACACATATGCAGACGACATGTGTACACAATAAGTATAAGTGTGTGTGTGTGAGCGAGTCCAGTCATCGGCACATACAAACAAGTTCAATGAGTTTGAGAAACTCACAAATGGACCAGCACTTCCTTCACTTGACGGTTCGACTGGCCTCTTTCCTCCGAGCTGCGAGCTTAGCGAAAACAACCACAGTGTCCGTGTGATTGTACTAGTACAAGTTTACATTGCCAACAACGGCACCAAATCCAAATAAACTCTGCCGAACTGGAACTGGGCTGTAGCCAAATGCTTTGCATACACATGTGTATATACAATAGTCGTGTTTGATTAGTCGTTTATGGATTTCATTGAATAACTGTTTTGACGCATAACCTAAATAGGTCATGTATTTGTAAATGAAAAGATTTTTCGACAATGATGTGTCTTACTCACAAACATATCTGGTTAAAACTCGATCACGCCTAATGTACTATGTACAGTGCCTGGCCATTAAATTATGATTGTTGCTGTTGTAGCCGCACACACAGTGCCGAGGTGACAGCCCTTGGCCGAAGAATTGCTGCTTCGGGTCAATCCGGTACATAGAACCGACTGTCGTGGGATTGATTAAATTATGATTGATTCGGTTTGATGTCAAACGTGTGTCCCTTTGCTGTTTAGGAATACAATTATGAATTTTAACTCGGCTTTGAGTTTGGTTTTTGACACCAAACAGTTGCATAATTATATCGGCAACGACCCAAAACTGAAGTTTGGAGGCATATTACTTTCCAGTTGAGTATTTTGAATTGTAGCACGATATAACTAGACTTGTATTACGAGTATACGAGTAAATTATTTTAATAACATATCGTCGTAGATCTCAGCAGAAGGCCTTCTGCTCGGAACACGGACGATATGAAAAAGACGGTATAAACAATAGACTTAAGAAAGACGTAGTTAAAGTTGCGGTCATTTTATGAGGTCACTTCAGCATTTCTAGAGCGGCTAACTCAGTTGGTTAAACGTAGGGAAGCTCGACTAGCCCGTTTAAGTCCCAACATCCATGCCTTTATTTTAAATTGTCTGCTGAGTTGTGCTAAAATCGTTCTCGTTTTTATAGTTTATAGGGTTGCGAACCGATATTTGTAAGTAGTACTACTAGAATGACACAATCCCAAACGAATTTTACGATGATGTTTAATAGATTTTTAAAAGAAACCATAAGTCGACAAATAATGTCTTTTAATCTGTACGTACGAGGGCGGTTCGGAAACTTCTTAGCCTAGCACAAAAAGCGCGGTATAAACAGAAAAAAGTTAAGTGTCAAGAAATTCATAATGATATGGTGAATGTGTTAGGTGAAAGTGCTCCTTCATATGCAACTGTAAAAAATTGGGTTGCTGAATTTAAACGTGGTCGTACAAGCATTGAAGATGAACCACGTAGTGGACGTCCAAAAACAGCAACAACAACAGAAATTGTAGCCAAAGTGCATGATATGGTATTAAATGATCGACGAATAAAAGTGCGTGAAATAGCTAATATCATGGGCATCTCAAATTATCGAGTCCATTTAATTTTGCATGAAGAACTACAGATGAAGAAGCTTTCTGCAAGAAGGGTGCCGGACTTGTTAACAGTCGACCAAAAACGCATAAGAATGAACATTTCTCAAGCTTGTTTGGATCGTTTTCAGCGAAATAAAATGGATTTTAAGCGTCGTTTCATAACTGTTGATGAGACATGGATCCATCACTATACTCCAGAGACAAAAGAACAATCCAAACAATGGACTGAAGCTGGAGGACGTGCCCCAAAGAAGGCAAAAACAATTCAATCGGCTGGTAAGGTTATGGCAACGGTTTTTGGGACTTCAAAGGTATTTTATTGATTGACTATCGGCAAAAGGGTAAAACAATAAATTCTGAGAACTATTGCAACCTTTTAGATCAATTAAATGTAAAAATTCGAGAAAAAACGTCCTGGCTTACAACACAAAAAATATTTTTTCATCAAGACAACGCACCAGCGCACAAGAGTGTTTTAACAATGCCTAAAATCAACGAATTAAAGTACGAGTTGCTTGACCACCCACCTTATTCTCCTGATTTAGCTCCCAGTGACTTTTACCTGTTCCCAAATCTAAAAAAATTCCTTGCTGACAAGCATTTTACCTCAAATGAAGATGCAACTACAGTTGTAAACCACTATTTTGAAGACCTTGAGGAAAACTATTTTAATCAAGGGATAGAATTGCTAGATAAGCGTTCGACTAAGTGTATTGAAGTTTCAGGACATTATATTGAATAATAAAAATATTTTTGAAAAACTAAATATTCTCTTTCATTGATAGGCTAAGAACTTTCCGAACCGCCCTCGTACGTTGCAATATCCTTAAATTTTAACGAATTTTCTGAATGAGATGTGAAGAGAAATACGAACAAACTAGCGATGGTTTTAAGGAATGCCGAGATTCAATATTCTAAAGTGATAGGTTGACTACAGGATTTTTCAGAATCCGGAATCTGATTTATTTTGTTTCTAATCAACCTTTGATACCCAAGAGAAAAAAGTACGGATAAACACATTTGTAGTGAAAATTGTTTTTATTTTTACCAAAACCATTATTTTCCATAATCTTATCATCGTTTTCCAGATGATTAGACTATTAAATATTAAACGAAAGTAGTTGTCGCCGGTCGTATTGAAATGACCCGATACTGTATATAATACGAGCATAAATTATCCTCGGTAATTGATGTATATAAAACCAAGAAATCTCGTTTTGATTGTAATTACTTAATTGATTATATTTCCCTAGAAATGTGTGTAAATATGATCAGTACGTATGCCCATGTGTATTAGACCGGGTAGAGAAATGTCATCTTTAGGAAAAATTGTCGAAATCGGCTAAATGCGAAAGGTTGATGGCGATGCAATGATCTCTTGATTGAGTAGTCAATAAGCCGCTCAGAAGAAGAGAAAGCTTTCGTCTTCATATTCACGAGGTGGTGCGCCATAATGTCCATGGACACTAAGCCAACTTAAAATGTGGCATTATGTTCACAGACGATATGCCACTATCAAAGTGTCGTTACGTTCGTTGACATAAGGACCACTTAGACAAATTGCTGCAACCGTCTCAGTGTATTCTTTTGTTTTAAGTTCGTTGTAGATTTTATTAAACCGGTGACCAGCATGTTTCAGTTTAACGTGATTCTCGCCATTCAGCTTCAATCTGGCACTGTGTAAACAACAGTGCGACTACCTCGTAGGCTGGATGTTCTATTTAAAGGCTATGCTGTATAGGCAATTCCACTTCTTGATAAGGGGTTGGGTTACATATTACACTTCTGCTACTCTATTGGTAGTAGATCCCGGTCGGAAAACGCACGCCATGCGGAGCATTTGCTTTTCCTGCAATTTGGTTAATCCACAGCCATTGTGAAACTCGCCGAAGGGTCATTTCCAGAAAAACTCGCGGTACTAAACTTTAGTATCTTGTTTCACATCGAGAAACATGTAAGATGTAAGATTGTCCCAAGAATGCTCTGAGTATTCAGTTTGGATGATCCTGAGTGCTGTGGATTATGTTTAAAGCATGTTTTTTGGCACTCAGCGCCAATAAAACGTTGGGTTGACAAAAATGACTATGCACAATTTAATGAATGCTGCTCTTACTAATTCTAAGATATGTCCAAATTATTTTGACAGGTTTCTTGCCGAACGAGGCTATGGTTGGATTTAATGAAATGACTCCCTCTACATTTACCATGAAAGCATCTAAACTTCTACCGGATTATCTTTCTGACTAGGGTACCGGGGTGTGCTCCACTATTACACAAGTAAACCCAGGGTTTAATACATCACTGATTTGAGAAAACTTCTCTTTTTGTACCTTTATTTGGTGCTGGAGTGTGATAGACCAAATGAATGATCGAAACGGCATATGAAGTTACAAGGCTAAAGATTAAGGAAATGGTTTCCTGTGACAACGACCAGGAATACAGGAGCGACGACTTGATTCGGGAGTTGGTTTCTTGGCGATTACAAAGAGGTTGAGCATCCCACCTATTAAATCTAGCCCAACGTTACCAACTGATAATACAATTTCCTGCATCCCACCAACAACAATAGGCCCTTAAGTGCGGCAGACAATCTAAGGCAATCTATGGCCACGGTCCAGTCGCACGGGACAAAGTATCCTCCTGTTGTGCACTAATATTTCATTTCGACCATCAACGCATTGGAGAAAGTCGACCCGGCCTAAGGTGGATGCGTGTGCACTAGTACTGTCTTCACAGCAACCCCTTGCAATGTGCCCTTAGTGTTTGTCAGTTTGGCTGAGTGTCTGCCAGCTTGTTGGCTTCTTTCGTTCGTTCGTCCGCTTGTTTGTTTTTTATTTGCCCATAATTTCGAATTAGGTTTGTTTGTCCAAACAATATTGTTAAGAGGAGTTAGTTCGCTGAAGGCGAACACCAGTTACCAATACAGACGTACGGACATATGCCCGCCCGAATGTACATATACGTATGTATGTATGTGTGTACTGGCAATTACAACGCAGCAATGCGATTTGCCGTCTGCTTGTATGTTTCGTTCTTTGCGTAGTTTAGTAATAAAGTTTAGTTTTACGAGGGCTTAAACAAATTGTTTTACGACGACAGTCCCATGACCGAGGAACTGATTTTGCCAGCGCCGTATGGTTGGCTTCGCTAGGTTGCATTGGGTCATTGATAGCTAGGCCGGGCGGACGCTTAGTCAGGCCATTGCGACGGCACTGCGTGTGTTTGTGCGTCGGGATTAGATTTGGTGTTACTCAATAGCTTTGTATCTCGAATGGACAATTAATCATAATTAATATGGATGCTATTGTTGGGGCCGTGGCGACAAGAGATTGATTTGTGTGTGGCAATTGGAGGACTTGAGACGGGTGGGTTATCAACATATTTTGAAAGCTTTGACAGACACCACGCTGGCTTCGGAATGAAACTTTATAAATCACGCTAGTAGTGGTCGTTCGCTCTGTGGCTGCTGGTGGCTGGAGGTAAAGAAACTAGAAACTCTTCCGAATTTAGTACGCAACACCTTCGATTAGACGACAGAAGATATAGAAGTCGCTGCCTTGGGAGGGGGCCAGCAAAAGGTGTCGCTTTGTTATGTAAATGAGTGAGGATGATAAATCAAAGAACGATTTATGAGAGTGTTTGTATGTATGTTGCGTGTCTGTGTAAGTGTGATGAAATGAATTGTGGAAAATGTAAACACGTACGCTTTGAATTGAATAACTTGAGAAAGACAAATAGCATTCAATTAGAGAGGGCGAGTGTGCGCCCTTACTCTCCGCCATTGGGCACAAACGAGTGTTAACTAATTTTTTTGTTTGTTTTCAGTATCGGCGTGAACGAAATTCGAGCATTGGCCAGCATAGCAAAGTGCGTACTGTCTGAAGGCATTTGTTTGCTTTTGCGCACAGAATGATGGAACATATTCCATCATTATCACTATCTGGGATATCGATAGCACATCCACTTTCTATATCGTCGGGCCAGACGCTCTCGAATCATTTCGGCAATAACTCGGCGGTCAGCTCTTCCACTGGCAGTCACATAGAGCAGCTGGCGGCAGCGGTCCACCACCATCATCACAACAGTCAAGCCGGTGTCCAACAGGGGAATAACAACCACATCGCACTGAATTCATTGTGTGGCTTGCAGAGCGGTCACCATTCGAGTTCGCCGTCCACATCGTTGTCGATTCCCAGTAACACGGTGACAAGTAGCCCGTCGTTGTCGCACAGCAGTCAGCAAATATCCCCAGCTCACAATTATATCCTGCATCACGCTCACCATACGTCCCATCTGCAAAGTACTGCAGGCTCCATACATCACAACAGTTCTCCGTCGGTGCACAGTCATTCCATTACAGCTTCCGGGAGAACGCTGCCGTCCCTCAGGCCGGGCGATCACTTAGCGCATCTACAGAATAACCTGTCGCACAGTCACATCTCGGGGGAATCCTCAACGGGCCCATCATCAGTGACGTCGTCAGCAATTTCATCGGCAAATTCTTCGGCAATGGCTGCCGCAGCTGCAGCCCATTTGCACCACAGCTCACAGTCGTCGCCAATGACGAACCTGCACCAGAACATGGGCACCCTTATGAACAGTGGTGGCAGCGCCAGGTGAGTCACAACTTCCTATTGCTGTTCAACATTTCAATAAGTGTGTGACATCCGTGTATTCCTCTTTTACCCATTTTTAGCGATGTTTTTTTCAGCCTGATGATACAAAATACAACGAAGCGACAAAACGAGGAGCACATTAAACGTCCAATGAATGCCTTCATGGTATGGTCGCGATTGCAACGAAGGAAAATAGCACAGGATAATCCAAAAATGCACAATTCTGAAATATCCAAACGCCTGGGTAAGTCCATTTTAGATCCATGTTATAAGCGTATTGCGTCGGAAGTGCTCAACACAAATCCTCGTTTAGCTTTCTCCACAATCGGTCATCGGCCACAACCAGTGGCACGCTGGCTTCCCAATTTCCACATACATGATATACTCAGAAATATCTTGCCGCACACACACATACACACTATCCCAATCGAGACCGGGTGACAGCTGAATAGTACTTTTGTTTTGTGTTGATTCGAGGGAGATTACTTGACATGATCACATGCTGCCATTGTTGAACGTTCGAGTGTCAAAGATGACGAAAACTGTCAAACAAGGACAGCAGCTTCCAATGAACGACATCCACAGAATGACAACGACAAAGCTTTAGCTAATCCACCCAAAGCTGGGCCAATGAAGGGTTGCTACGGCAGCCGCTGCTGCTGCTCCAAGCCGAATGTGTCATTCACGCCTCACGCAATCTGTGTCAACTCATCCATCGTTTAAGAACAAAGCGTCTTCCCAACCAGTTGCATTGCTAAGTAGTTTGCTAAATTTAATCCCTGATTTATCGAAATGGGAAAATAGACGCCGCGTGCCGCTCAGCGAATCTTTTTGTCCCACCGCAATTTTGTCTATCACGTCTCTTTAAAATTTAATTCAATTTCGATTCCACATAACAATAGTTTCCGCACACACCAACTCGACTCTCGTCTGTTGTTTCGTATTTTTGGTGCGTCATGTGGCACGTGTCATTCGTACTGTATTAACTATGTTATTATTTGCTTTCAGCGTCGACACTTCCTACACACCCACCCCCTGCCACCACCACACACACACTCATGTTGCTCCTCCTCCTGCTCCCTGCCAGTTCTGAATGTAACTTTTCCTTTTAGCATAACAAAAGACAACGATTCCTTCCTTTTCGAGTCTTTACAATTTTCTTAAACAAAACCAATACATAAACATATGCACGTACACACACACATATACATACATTCACAAGAAAAAATGTATGTATGTATGCAGATGCGGGGCAGTACAAATACATACGCAAAAGTATGTATGAGAAGTACCCCAGACATACGCCATACGGCTGTTCCAACAGAGATAGCCGAAAACTATGGCGATCACACACACACACACACCACTCTTATCTCGCACTCATTCTCTTTCAGTTAATTATGCAAGGACTCCACAAATCCTGTATTTTCAACCAGAAACCACCTGAATTTGCATTCATTTATGAAATTTAATCACTCCGTTACAAACGGCGACGGCGAATCGTTATATTATGTGCAGGCGTACATTTGCCAGAAGACGGACATAACTCATAATTTGATATTTCTAATACAAAATACTCCTCTGAGCTTCACACGCTTTATAAAATTAAAGTGATTCAAAACTACAGGTCTTTGACTTATGACCGATGTATCGCGAATGAGAGGTATGAGGCACTTACGAGTACATATGTACACATATGGGCGAAATAATAAGCACAGTAGGTTTTTTTTTTATATTTTACGTTTAATTAAAGAAATGCATTGATTGTGGCACAAAACAAAGTTATATTTCATTTTTATAACATACATTAAACTTAAAAAACAAATGGTTGTGAGGTACTAATATAAATCAACTTGTTGTTGTGTATCCAATACAAAAAGGTGACTTAAATAAGTGGTCAAAATAATAAGTACATTCTGTAAATCATCAAATACAAATGTTTAATTGAATATCATTAAGTTAAACAAAATTATAGTTTGGTTATTTTTTCAATATCCAGTGTATCCGCCCTTATTTTGAATAATTTTTGAACTCTTTTTGGCATACAACTTACAAGTTTGCGGCAAATTTCAACTGGGATTTCATACCACGTTTTCTGCACAAAACTCCAGTTGGTTTTTATTTTGAAATGTTTCTTTACCGGTTCGCTGTTTTAACTCTCCCAATAGGTTTTCAAATGGATTAAGATCCGGTGATTGGCTAGGCCAGTCAATCGGAGTTACATTATTGGCCTGGAACCAATCTTTGACAAAGCGGGAGTGTGTTTCGGATCGTTGTCCTGCTGAAACAGCCATCTTAGAGGCATGTTTTCTTCAGCGTATGGCAGCATTGTGTTCTCCAATATGTTTTTATATTCGATCGGTAATACGAAAAATTGGACCTACACCATACCAGGAAAAGCAGACCCATACCATTATGTTCCCGCCACCGTGTTTGACGGTCTTTCTTGTGAAGCGCACATGGAATTCCTTTCCTTGGGGACGACGAACATTACGACCGTTATCATTCCCGAATAAATTTATTTTGGTTTCGTCGCTCCACAAGATATTACGCCACTTTTTCTCAGTAACTGGCCCTGACCACCTCGAATGGTTTCTTGCGAAGCACAGCCTCGTCTTCCAATTTTTTTTCCGAAGCGTTTCTGGCTATTCGGCCGGGTAATTTGACATATAATAGTCGACGACGAACAGAGCAGATATAACATTGCATCATTGCAATCTCGATAAAATTCTTCACATCATTGTGTGAACCAATTTGGCCAGGCCGAACCGAACCTCCACCGCTCATACGCTACTAAAGCGCAAACAGACACACGGACGGACATGGCTAGTTTGTCTTACGACGATCAATAATACTCGTATAATTATATACACTTTATAGGGTCTTAGATCAATATTTCGCGGTGTTGCAAACGGATTGACAAACTAAGTATACCATCCACTATTCAGTGGAGGGTATACAACAAACAGACTTGAACAAATATGTAAGTGATTGGCCACATTACTCAAGATATCTGGATCAACCAGTCAAGGAAATTGAGTCAACTACTCTGAAGATTTGTACTTAATGTCACAATTGGTCTTATTATTGGAATTAGTTGGCCCGAATTTGCCTGTAATCAAGTTTTGTCAAATTAATTATTTAATTAATTGATGCATTTATTGGTTTTGTTCACTCATATCATAATCTGTGTAGGGAAGGTTAAGCAAACAGATGTTTATTTCAAATATCGGTAAGAATATAGAAGGTTGTGCAACCAAGGTAAACGAAATCTGATGCAACTACAGCTGGGCTCTTTCCGATTCGATTCAATCGAAAGCTATCCGTGTTTGCAAAATGCATTCTAAGACTTCTGTTCACAGAGAGATGGTGTAAGGTTTCTGCGAGCCACGTCAAGGTCTGCTCAAAACGATCTTTGAGCATCAACAAAAACAAACACCCTCCGAGTTGAGTACAATGACAGCGACGACCACGGCGACGGTAACGACGGCAATAACAACAATCATAATTAATCACGAATGAATTGTTATGCAGTTGAGCGGAGCAGAGAAAGGAGTTGAGAAGCCCACGCATGGAACTGTGGAAACATAACGCGCTCCTTACAGGTTGTCGCACAAAAGATGCAGCCAGTACGAACATGCATATATACGAGTACATACATATGTATGTACCGGTTGCCATTGTGTGTTTGTATTTGTCCTGTGTCCTCCTGTACGGTGCTGTGAGGAAAGTAACAACGATAATGGCAACGCCAACAATTACACAAAACGAAACGAAACAAAACAAAACAGAAAAGAGTTGTCCTGAAAACGAGTAACTTCGAAGAAAGTCAACGACAAGCAAGCAAATTAATTAAAAATGAGAAACAAAGGGCAACTTAAAAGGTTTTACTTACACTCGTCTCTGACGAACAAAAAACGAACAAAGGCAGCCTTAAAGCTCCAGACCGTAGGCCGTGAGCCGGCACTCCACGCCACCCCCATGGCCCGCAGTAGGAGAAGGAGGACGCATAAACGGTCGGGCGGGCGGTGGAAACCTCTCGAATGGAGAAGGACGGAATTTCAAAACGGCAACCGAAAAATGTTTGACACAAATTAAACGTGGCCCTAATGGTGTGCGCTGTGTGATCCGTGTGTGTTCGGATGTGTGCGGCTCAAACGCTACACAGATTCTCTATGTTGCGGTTGATAGACCACTTCAGATAAATATGATTTAATTTCCTAATCAAAAAATTGCGAACAAAGGACGTGAACGCAAGCAGGCATCGGCATCCGTACGTACTGCCGTGCGGCATGATTCGTACTCTCGACGACATAATGACTGCACTGCGATAGAGCCAGGAAGCATATTGTTTGGCAAACCCACCATTCATCAAAACGAATACAATGTTTTCCTACGAAACATTTCCAATTCACAAAAAGCTTCAACGCAACATTCAACAGTAACAATTGGGTTTTAGAGTTTGTTATTTTTCTTGTTTCCGGTCGCTGTAAAGGAGCAAGGGTGTTTGTCAAGTACTCATCGTACTTATTAGGTTGTCCTTCGCAGGCAACAATGGCAACTGGCAGCAGCAGCAGCATTCATTCAGCTCAGCGGCAGCAGCACTCGTTAAAAATTGTATGTGTATTCGAGGACGAGGCTTCCTACCAACAATGGCGTGATTGGAAAATACCCATTTCGCCCTCGGAACTTTTTACTTTTCGAATGGTAAAAAACCACAATATGTTTTCATTATTTGCGCCAGACATTCAGCATTCGCCCCGTACAAATACGGCCATAAAGGGCGTTTTGTTTATTTATTTGTGTGTGTGTGTGTGAACGCTTCTTCCCCCACCCCCGCAAATCTTCAAAATATACATTTAATACTTATAACAATAACAACAAACTATTACTTACTATCATAATTGAAAATAAGCATTGATTGTCCTCCAAGTGTACATATTGGGGATGACTGGCGGTTGCACTTCAAATACGAGCCGACGCGACGACGTACCCTGACAATGGATTGTAAAGTGAATCACAATTTTCTTTTTAATGCACATCATCTAACTCACCATCCGCAGCTACGATTAATAAGGCTTTGTTAGGTAGCGAGAATTCAAGCACCTTCTAGTGGAGACGGGACCAAATTCCTCAAATTTTCACAAAATAAAATTCTTTGTTTTTATGAAAATGTTCATAAATCGGCTGTAAGATCTACAAATTATTGCGGCTATTTGTCCGTTAAAGGGGCATGCATACGATATTGAAGTAATCGGCGTATTTTATTTACTAGAAAGTGCAGTAATCGTATTCAGAGGAAAGTGAGTGAGTAAATATCAGAGCCTATACTCGGATAGCTTGTATGCCCGAGAAAGTGGGTGAAAGTTGGGCGGGGACGACTCTTTATAACCAGATTTTCAAAATTATTTGATAAAATGTTAATTTAACTATTGATCAAAATCGAATTTGGATCTTAAAAGTATTTACGAGTATAGGATATAAATTTAGAATATGTAGAAATTGTAATTTGTGCCCATCGACACCACATAATTTCAACTGATATCGAGGGCGGTTATATTTCATTTTGGGACTTACACTCGACAAAGTGCCGTTTTGCTCTTTGTCAAAACAATATTTGACTGCGAAGACTCTTTAAAAATTGCACTGCCTCCGTGGACAATGTGAAAACGTTTTATGGACATTGTGTCGCTTTTAAAAGTGTCGTAATGTTAATGCACTTTATGACACTCCCTTCGATTCATAATGTCCATAGACATTACAACCTTAGATGTTGTGACACACCGTAGCACAATCAACTGACGGCATCGCGGAATGTATGACATAAAGCGGCTTCATCTGATGATTTGCAGATGCATCGAAAACCGACCAACACATATTTTAAACCATAGTTTCCAGCTCCAAATTCATCCAAATTTAAAAAATATCTTCATTTGTGGATTTGTTAGGAAATGTTTTTGCCCTTTGGTCCCAAGGACCGGATTCTACGATTCGTGGTAATATTGTTTGGTGTTTTCTAAAACCGTTTGTGTATGTTTTACAGAACGCAAAATCAGGATGGCTCATATATTAGGGCTTTATAAAACTGCTCGATCGTATTGGTCTACACTTAATGTCATCACGATATAAAGTACTAGGGAGCTACTGGAGCGGCTTGACCTAAAGTTCGGGTTACATTTGTAAGAAGAGTACATACTTATATATATGTTAATTGACTTTCTTTAATATCAATAGCGTCCATCTTTAGCCGAACATAGTACATTTGCCAAAGTTCATTAGGATCGGAGAACAGTTCTTACCTGTAGCTTGATTTGTGGTTAAGGCAAGGACAACAAGTGAAAGATCGGGGAATCGGGATTCTGACACAATCGGTGCACTTTAAAGTGGTTCAAGAATAACTAGCAAAGACTTGCCATTAAAACATCTTCATTTGTAAGAAGAGTACATACTTATATATATGTTAATTGACTTTCTTTAATATCAATAGCGTCCATCTTTAGCCGAACATAGTACATTTGCCAAAGTTCATTAGGATCGGAGAACAGTTCTTACCTGTAGCTTGATTTGTGGTTAAGGCAAGGACAACAAGTGAAAGATCGGGGAATCGGGATTCTGACACGATCGGTGCACTTTAAAGTGGTTCAAGAATAACTAGCAAAGACTTGCCATTAAAACATCTTCTTTTATGATATCTATAATCGCGGTCAGATTCCAAATTGAGAGGTACATTTGTTTGAGAATTACATCTGTGCTTGGGCCGTGTACTGTCGATTTTTAACGATAATTGTCATATGTGCAAACTTACACCATGAACCAAATTTCGTTGAAATCTGATAAAAATGTTCTACCCTGGTTAGGACAATATTTTCCGAACACTTTCTTGAAACTTTTCGGTTGAATGGTGTCATAAAACGTTTACAATCCTAACTTCAAATGGGACAACAGTTAGATGAATTATGCGTCTCCAAGTCGTCTTCGTTTTCAATCTGGAGATGCAATTGAAAGAATGTTATATGTACCCCTGACCTGATTTTCTAGTTACGAGAATACTTTTTGTTTCATTTGTTTTTGATGTGGGGTACACTTGCGAGTATGAAACACTAACAAGTTCAATAATAATTCTATTAACGTTCCGAATTTGTATGTTCATTGGGGTTTACGATGCATAAAAGAAATTTGAAGCAGCTGGCCTCGACGACTGGAAATATTTCTCGGGGCTTAGTGTGATCGGCGAAAGGCTACATCCATGGTTCACATCTATATACTTATATTTACGTTTTTAAAAATGCCACCTCTAGTTTAAATCGGACTTGGATTTGTTAACATTATCCGTATTTGTTATTTCTTCTGCACTTGCATAAAGGACAGTTCGTAGTCAATATTTAAAGCGATGTTTCGAAAGTTAAACAATGGCTGTCTCCTCTTTTTCTTCTTCTAAGAAAAGAACTACACATAAAGGATATTTTTCACTTACCCAGTAATTGTGGATTATAGCCATATTCCACCCCACACTCGGCAGGATTTTTTTTGTACCCATAGACTCGTACGCCAGATGATGTCTCTTGTCCCATGGTTATGACACATTTTCAGGCAAAGATTCGAATCTTAAAAGAGAAAAAATAAAAATACATGAAATTATCCTTTTCTATGTAGAAGATTAATAGTTTGGACAAACGATTTTCGGACTATACTGGGTGGTCCATTCAGTGGTTTCTTTTTGAATCATGTGTGATTTTGAAATAAAATAAGTTAAGGGCTTAAAAAGACAAACACCACCCAAGCTGACGCAAGCTTGAGCAAAATCGCGGCATGCTGTGGACAACGACGTCGTGACGACTGACGAGAATGTGGCTGCCTAAGCCTAGAGTTTGCGACTTAGTCTTAGAACATTGAATCGCTAGCGATCTTAACAGTTCACGCACTAGCCTGATGCAAATTTAGCACAATGACCCCGCACTATTTGCTTACTAGGTCTAATTGTAGGCACACGCCAGTCCTTTTCGCTTTTTAGTTTGAGAGTTGAGTACCTAAATCGCAGTTCATCCGCGGCGAAACAATTGTTATGAAAAAATCATCATTCAATGCGTTCGATATCAGCGTTCGTTGAGGAGGAAAAAATGCGCAATGAAGGTAACTTCACGAGATGAAACAATCATTGCGAGCGGTCATTAACTAACGCTCGATTACTGGGTGGATTCTTACTCGCTTAGCAAAAGTTGCTGCCATGCCATTGGCAAAACCTTTCCCAATCTACGCCAACAACAATATTGTACGAATAATAATTCCGTTTGGTTATTCGATTTTTGTTGCAAGAAAATATTTTACATTCATTTTTGTCGAGTGACAGCAGAACAATAGTTGCTGTCACTTGCAGTTCTGTTACATTGTCGTGTAGTCGTAGCAATCTGCTACGTCGGCGTTACGAAATACGAGGTACGCATGTACAAACATACTTACTATGTTTGTATGTACACTCAAGAGGGATTCGATAATCGAATATTCTAAAGAGTTTGAAACACACTTCTGCGATGTTTACATTCATGGAATTGTTAATCGAATACTAAAAAAATGTACCTTCATTGAAAACTTCGCAATCAATTGAGAGTCCCAAGTGTCCCAAACAATGCGCGAACAAACAGTTTGATTGTACTGCGGCATTAAACCACCAAATGCAAAAGCTTTTATGTTTCGGATAATTTTTGTGTAATTTCAATTGAACATGGTACGAGAGCTCAAAATATCAGAATTAAAATTGTGTAAATGTTGCTCTCAATTCAAGACAAGCCTTGAACCTTTTACAAAAAGAAAAAACAAAAATATGACAGCACTAGGTGGGCCATCCATGGAGACCTTCGCCGAGGGAAATTAGAAACTTTTGGATTTCAGGCCGTAGATAATTTGCCATTTCGCAGCATTGTTAACATTTATAGAATTTTTCTAGGGATATTCAGTTTTTAACACACATAAATCAGAGCCATTTGATTGTGACTGATATGGAACAATTTAATATGCTGAGTATTTAATGTATCAAGAGTATTTTACTCCTGATTTGAATCGTTTTTTTTTTCTTTGAAAAATGTCGAGCTTAAAAAACATGCAGCGCTGCACGCAGAAAAAGAGTATGGTTGGGATGACAATATTGCTGGGTATATGGTTGTGACACAACAATATTATGATCCTCACAACAATTGTATGATTCACACTCAACCATACTATGATCCCCAAAACCATATTATGATCCTCACAACCATAGTATTTTTCCCATACAACCATAGTATGATCCTCACAACCATAATGTGATTCACATGCAACCATGCTATTATTATCCCCACAACCATATTATGTTTCACTCAATCATACTATGATCCCAAAAATTATTTATTAGGATTGGGTAATGTTGTTATTAAAAAATAGAGATTATTATCAAGCAAATTATTTTATATTGCATTACAATTAGTTCATACCCAGATTAAAGGCCATGTTTTCATTGAACATTTCATTTAAGAAACCAAAATATATATTCCAACGGCAGTCGAAAATACTTTTAGTTGTCAACAGGGGTGAATGCTTCTTCATCAATCGTAGACCCCAAGTGATGAATGTGATTAAACCATGATCAATGCCTATATACTTAAGTGCAGACAGATCTTAAATAAACGAGAACCAATCGGTAGTCGAGTATTTCACCGAACAAAGTAAACACAATAAAAATCCCTCGAACTACCGTCCAATTGTTGTTGTATTTTATAATGGACAACAACCATGCACTGTATCGCGTGTATGTGTTTTTTTTGTATATCAAAAAAACATACGCACACCATACATGTATGCTCTATAAAACCTGTTTTGTTATGTTTATTGTCGCAACCATACTGTATGATTGCCGTTATCATATAATTGTTAACGTAAATTTAAAACAACAATACTTTTGTTGCACCAACCATGTTTATATGGTTGCTACAACCATATTTTCATTTCTAAATTTGGCAATAATACTATTGTTACATTTCAACAATATTAATATCATACTGTTATCAAAATTAAATTCAAAAAACAATACTATGGTTACGACGAACATACTTTTATTGTAGAGAACATATTATTGTTGCGGTGACAATATAGTAGCCATATCTTTTCTCTGCGTGTCCTGCATGAAAAAAATATTTGGTTTGGGTTACGTTGTTATTCAACAATAGAGATTTTTTTAAGTAAATTATTTTAAAATATATAAAATTCAAAATTGTAGAAAAATACGCTAAAAACTTACATGTTTCATTTATTAAAATATTTCAGTTATACAAATCCAAAAATGGTTTTAAAAAATTTAAATTTACAGATGAAAGTACTATTATTGCGTTAAATTCGTAACCATATACAAATTTATAAAAACTACAATCATATGGTATGATTGTCGTTATGATATTTTTGGAAACATAAACTCCAAAAAACAATACTTCTGTCGCACCAACCATTTTTATATTGCTGCTACACATATATTTTCAATTTTAAATTTGGAAATAATACTTTTGTTACATTCCAACAATATTAATATTGCCGCAATCCGCAGTCAATACTATGGCTGTCACGAACATACTTAGTAGGGACATAAATACTGTTACAACATTGAACACAACCATTTTAATAGTAGAACTGAACATACCCCGTTAATGTCATATGGGTTTTGAAAGCTGACCTCAATAGCATTAGTCTCTAACGGGATTTTAAAATTGTTTCAACTTTCATCATGGATTGGTCAGATAATGAGAACCGTATCGCTGTAATAGCGCTTTTCAAGTGTGAAATGAAAAAAACGATATTTTCAAAACACTCCGGCCACTAGGAATTAGCCGCATGTTCGTCTACCGATGCATAAAACAGTTTGAGCACGCAGAGAAAAAACATGGTTACTACATGGTCACGACAATAATAATATGTTTTCCGCAATAAAACAATGTTCGTCGCAACCATAGCATTATTAACTGAATTTATTTTTGACAATAGTATAATTGCTACAACATTAATATTGTTGAAATGTAACAATAGTATTATTGCCAAATTTAAAAATGAAAACATGGTTATAGCAACAATATTAATATGGTTGGTGCGACAAAAGTATTGAGTTTGGCGTTTTATGTTAACAATAATATGATTACGGCAATCATACTGTATGATTGTAATTGTTCTTCATTTAAATATGCTTTTAAGAACAAATGACATTGGTGCGGATCTAATGCAATAATAGTACTTTTTTTATCGAAATTAAAATTTTTTAAAACAAGCTGCTTTGACTTTGTTTAATTGAATTTTTTTAAATAAAAACGCTTACGTTTATTTAAACTTATTTTTTGACCGTGAAGTAAATCACTCCTATTATTTTGAATTTAATGTATTTTTGAATAATTTTCATAATTCAAATCTATTTGTGACAACTTAATTCAACCAATTCTAATAAATAATATTGGGGATCAAATCTATTGTCGACAACTTAAACAAATTCTAATAAATTATATTGGGGATCATAGTATAATTGTGTGTGATAATACAATGGTTGTACGAATCATACCATGGTTGCGTGTGAATCATACTATGGTTGTGAGGATCATACTATGGTTGTATATGAAACATACTATGGTTGTGAGGATCATACTATGGTTGTGGACATCATAGTATGGTTGAGTGTGAATAATACTATGGTTGTGGGGATCATAATATGGTTATGTGTGAATCATACTTTTGTTGTAAGGTTCATAGTATGGTTGTATTTGAATCATACTATTGTTGTGAGGATCATAATATTGTTGTACGCCAACCATATACCCAACAATAGTATTATCCTCTTCGAATATTGTCACCACAACCATACTTTTTTTCTGCGTGAGGAGACTGGAGATGTAAAAGACCCCCACCGGTCGGGCCGCCTACGCTCTGTTCGAACACCGCATGTCATCAAAACCGTTAAATCAAGAATTCACAGAAATTCGCTTCGAAAACAGAAAATCATGGCCCTTGAGATGAATATCACGCAAAAGTCCATGAGTCGAATCATTAAAACAGACTTGGGACCTCGGGCTTTCAAATGACGTACCGGACGTTTATTGACTGCAGCTTTAAAAAAATAGGATTGAAAATTGCAAATGTCTTTTGGTAAAGCACGCTAATAACTTGCACAGAAAAAATTTGTTCACCGATGAAACAATTTTCACCGTTCAGGAAAAAATTTAGCAAGCAATATGATAGAGTATATGTGCGGTAATCTAAGGAAGCATCTGATCTGATCCCAAGGGTGGAAAAAGGTCATCTCTTACGATGGGGGCACTGTCCTGCATCAAACAAGGAGTCAAACATTGGCAAAAGTTTAGCAAGAAACCGTTTTGGAAGCTGTTGTGAAGCCTCTTAACAATTCCCTGTTCCAAAACCAGCCATGGACTTTCCAGCAGGACCCAAAGGCTAAAATTGTTTCGAAACCTGGATTCGAAACAATTTGCCAGCGTTCATTTCCTCTAAAGAATGGTCCTCAGGCAGTCCAGATTTGAACCTATTGGATTACATTGGATCTCTTAAGACTGCTTTGGTGGGAGCTGTGGCCAATTTTCCAATGGACGAGGTTCGTGCAGCTATTGACGATTGGCCAGTGCGACTTAAGGCGTGCGTAAAGGCAAAAGGCGGACATTTCGAATAAGTAGATTCTTTTTGGTTACAATATACATCAATAAATATATTAAAATATATTTGGTCCAAAAACATTCAGTACTTTTTATTTTACATCATAAAACGTATTTATGTCCCTACTAAGTACTACCATTTTTGAGAACATATTGTTGTTGCCGTGTCCATATAGTGACCATATCATTTCTCTGCGTGACAAGACAGCAAAAGATTGTCAAACACAGTGAACTTGTTAGTTACAGTAGTGGCTACGTGGAGCGGCCACCAAGGTCGTGCAACTTACAGTCATAAATTTTTTGCTTAGTTTATAGTCAGATTTAAGACCTTGTTTCAAAGGATTTAAGATTTTTTGTAAATGAAAGTTTAAAGGTCCCTTTTTGTTACGCTGCGTTTTTCTTAACTTCCGGTAGTCTGAAAATCACTGAAACATATGTTGAAACTTTACAAAAGTTAATGATATTGCATTGTCATTATTTTTTTTGGGGTTTGGGCGTTTATTTCAATGTGGTGTCGATTGCCGGAAGATGAAAAATACGCAGCGTAAGAAAAACAAAGCTTCAGTGTGCCTGAGCCTTTATAGAAAAAACGTGGTCTCAAATTTGTCTTCAAACTTTAAAAAGTTTAACAAACCAACAGACATAACAAAAAAAATAACACATTTTCTACATAACCACCTATCGGGTTATTAACAGGAATTATTTGGATATGTCAGCTTTACGTATCGAGATATCGCGGTCCCAAATTCCTAAAGATTGGCATTTTTAGTGCTTTTTGAATGCGTGAATATTTCGCCACGTTTTTTTAACTATTTGAGGAACGTGTATCGCAGGAAATTAACAGATGACTTAAAATGTGTCCATTAGAGCGCGGTACCTGAAAGAATCTCTCAATCGGAAACTTTATGAATGGGACCATTGATACGAGGTCGCACATCACGTGCTGTGCATAATTCA
Organism: Hydrotaea diabolus; assembly: GCA_963513945.1. NCBI lineage: Eukaryota > Metazoa > Arthropoda > Insecta > Diptera > Muscidae > Hydrotaea > Hydrotaea diabolus. The sequence goes on along the minus strand of OY740719.1, from coordinate 432,129 downwards.
AGCAAGATCGAGCTTTATTTAAATATTGAACGTCGTTTCGCAAAGATAGAAATTGTTTTATCTTGATATGGCCTGCGATTTGAATCACTAATCTGCAATTGATGTCTCAGTCAATGGTAACATGTTTATTGTGTAACCAAAGCTGCTTGCCAGGACTACAGTGTCCAAGGGATATCACGAATGAAATGCAGAAGGGGAATTAAATTCGATACAACGTACAATTACAATTAAATAAAAAATTAAAAAGTGCCAACACACACACAGTCGTACTCGTACATAAAAATGCATGTATAGATGTTCGTACAATCAACCGCACTCGGCCAGGAAAAGACGGCCATTTTGCATAAATGCCGGGCTGGCTAAGAGCCGTTGCCGCATTTACACAATGTCAAACTTTTACACTTGAAATGTCGTGTTTGCTACATTAACAACAGCAACAGCAACAACAAAATACAATTTCAACAAAAGACTCGCAAAGGGCTCATTATTTTATTCAGTAGAATATTTAAACAAATAAATAATAAAAAACATACATACATACATACACCCACACACACGGGGAATTTTAATGAATGGAAGTCACAAAACAAAAACTCAAATTGAAGGCACAAAAAATGGCGGTGCGAATTTCCTTTTGAGAGGGAAACACAAACAAAATTAAAAAAGCAACGAATATCAACAACTCCTATTGAAGCAGGAAGAATGTGAAGGGTGCTTCACAAATTCGAATAGGGTTCTGTACTCAGCACTCGGCGATTGCAACTGTCATTAATTACAGTCTTGGTTTTTTTTTTATTTTTATTATGTACGAAATGTGTGATTAATTAAATCCACAAAAGTATCTACATGAACGTGAAGGATCCTTCTCAGCGAGAGCCAGGATATCGCAGTAGTTGGAACCACGGAAGCACTGCCACCATCGGAAAATGAACCTGGGCATGTAACAGATGTGTGCACACACATTCGAGATTCTATCAATTGTCGGAGGCCCGTATAAACCGGAAATTCTCTACAGATCGCAGTTGAAAAAGTAAGCGAATATATATATATATATATATATAGAGGGAGAGAGAGAGAGAGAGAGAGGGAGAGAGGGAGAGAGAGACACACAAGTGACTAGGGGGCAAGCAAGCATGTAGGGTCACAGCGTCCGTAATGTTTTGAGTGGGCGGCGGAAAAACGCAGAATATGGAAAGGCGGGACGGGCGGTCATCGTCCATCGTTTGCCTTGAGGCGATGGAGTGGCTGGCCTTCGCTCGACTCGATGGATGCTTGAACGAGACACACAACAACGGTGCACAATGGAAAACTGCTGCACAATGGATTGCAAACAAACAGAGAGAAACAGGCAAGCAATGAGTTGAATGGCAGTGGAACAATTGATTAGAATTCAATTGAAAGTTGAATTTTAGTTCAGACCCAGCGACGGTTTGTTTGGGTTTCTTCGTTTCATTATTTTGATTTTTCGATTATTGTTTTTTAGCCGTGCCAGTGAGTGACATGACTAGTGTGGTGGGAGGGGACCTGCCTGCCTGCCATTGTGTGCTTCTCCATTGTTCGTCATTCTTGGGGTTGTATAGAAACTTATTAACCCACCGTGCAATTGACAGGTGTATCTGCCGAATGAAAGCGGGTTGTTTGGCCCTTTGTTACAGCATTTTTGCGTAATATCGTACGTGTGTGCGCGTGTATCTCTCCGAATGTGTGTATGGCAATATCCGTATTTTACCCGATCAATCAAAGTTTCGACTTTCAAAAGGAATATTCGGAACAATACAGTTTGAAATAGAAATATACACACACATGCCGTGGAATCTTCATCACGGCACAAAAATACTTACACCATGTCTTCTTCTCCGACTACCTTTACACCGAGAAATAGTCATACATACATATGTGGATATACTTTATATCCGTATGTACATAAGCAAGTCGCAAGTCGCTGAGAAAGTGTGCAAAACTGCAGTCCGGCTGTCAAGGAGAAGTGTTATTAAGGACTCATATTTACTAGTGGCCTTATGCCTGGCTTGCCGAACATCGTACGCCAGCCATCCCACTTCCAAGTCGGCGTATGTGACATCGATTATTCCACTCATTGTCCTGGCCATTGTCAAGGTGTCGCGTCCAGTTGCGCAGTCAAACAGCTCCCAGTGCTTTCTGTTTCGAATAAAGATACTACTTCATTACAAATAAATGGAGCAATTACTTAAGTTCCTTTTCTTTTGTCGTGGTAGAGGATGGGCAATTGCTCTTTTCTTAGTCATGTCCAAACAAGGACACGTAAACATGTCAGCATGTGTGTATTTGTCTTGTGACATTGCTAATGTTGTCATGGTGGCGAATCCCAATCTCTTTAACGGAAACATCCTTGAAAATGACGGAAATCTTTTTGTTCAAATTGCCGTGATCACAATGAAATTCCATACAGCCATAGTTTTACAAGAACTAATGTAGTTCCAAAAATATGTATGCGTCCTCACTTATGTACGTTCACATTTATAATAGGGCGTCTCGTCAAAAGGGAGACGAGACGAGATACAAGGCATATCGCAAAATATTTTATTTTTAACGTATTTGAAGGCGGATAGCATTTGAATTTATTGGATCCACAACATCTGTCGCTTAACAGTCTACACGTGTTCGTTTTTAACATTTCGCTTTTGCTAACGAAAGTAAACTTGTTTCAAACAAGCCCTTTTGTTTATAAAAAAGTTTTAAAAATAAAGTCACATTACTTACGCTTCTCACATAAATGCTACATGTTCTCCCTCCTGATAACTTTAAACAGTTCTTTAGATTTAGTTTTAAGAGGATAACCCTACGAAATGTGCTTGATTACAAAATATATGATTTGATTTTATTGAATTTGACGTCCTGTCACTTCATAAGTTTTTAACCAAATCCTTGCGCAAAATCTTCCGCGAAGCCGAGTGATAGTATCCTAATCGCTGCATCATTGTCATAACCATGCCATAGGATCAAATAAAATGAATAATCTACACACATTCGCGTGCGATCCTTTATTTACTTGTACTGTGGGTGAAAGCAATGTCTCCGTCCTTTAACAAAATAATGGCTGGACACCCTCAATGACTTAGAGTACTTCAAATGTTTAAGCAAACAGTTAGTTGCCTTTACTGACAAATTTGATAACAATTATGCCCACGTCCACGGGAGCTAAAAGGACCAAAAGGCGAGCGAAAAGCACTAAAGTGGCAATGCTGGTTTCTAAGCTTTCAAGCGGAAACCTGGCAGTGTATGCCAGGCACCCTTTCTGGCGTTCCTAATACGAAGTAAACAATATACGTAGTTCCTTAAATTTATGAGTTCAAAGTGGTAAAATATTTATTGATATCATATATGGTGTGTCCGGACGGCGAACGAAGTCGATCTGTAGTTTGAAGTGCAGCCAACCTGTCCATTGGAGTTGTGTTTTATATTAGGCCTGATGAAGGCTGTGTAGATATCAGATGTGAAATATTTTGCTCTGCTTCAGAAAGCCCATACCCCCGGCCATGTGACTCATTTATAATTTGCAATAACATCTTGAAGACTCGGCCTACGGTCAAATAAATATGAATGAGAGAGGTTGCTCTCATCCGCGCATGAGTAGAACGGATTAACGAAAAATCGTTAATAAAAATAAGAAAAAGAGAGGATGAGAACCATCGTTGGATGAGAACCTATCTACAACTAATACCCCTAACCGTAACGGTGCGCTTTCCTACCCCTACACTATTTTAGAGAAATAAATAAAAGTAATAGATTCGGTTTAATTTGTGTACTGATAAATTGAATCTTACTGAAGTAATATTACTATATGATATGGAAGTTTTCCAACGCACGTAAAGTACCTATGTAAAATGGATTTTTTTTGTTTTCGTCGATTTATTATTTTATCAGTTCCTTTTAGATCAATGTTATTATTGTTGTATGAAAGATATTAGGTATACATTTTAAATCGATCTGCCAATTGTTATGCTCATTAAAGAGCTTTAAAAAAGGGGCGTGGAACCGTGCACTTTCCCCAACACACTAATATTTCTTTACACACTAATATTATATTATCGAAATTATTACTTTGCAAAATTGTATCCTTGTATACTCCATGAACATGTTTTCGCTCACAAAAGTGTACAGGGTTTATTTCAAAACTATCTGTCTATAAATAAGGGCTTTGCAACAGTTTTTAAAAAGGGGCGTGTACCACCCATTTTTCCCATATTCCAAGTCTGATGTTCGCATAAGCTATTTAAGTACAGAACATCGGATTTGAAATGCAAGGAGTAAGTTCGGCGGAAAAGTGTTCGGTGCCACTCCCCTTTTTAAAATGATACACATATACTATAGCAATTCCTGACACATTCGCATACAGTGTACATTTCAAGACGATCTGCCGATAATTAAGTATATTATATTGCTTCTCAAAAAGGGGGCGTGTCTAAATCTAAACCTGAATTAAAGTCAAATAATGTTAAGATAAGAGCGTACAAAATACATAAACACATTTCAGAGGTTGTCAGGTCTCTTCTGATACCCGAACCGAAGTCTGAGACAGTGCTACACTTTTAAGGAAAGGCGTCTATTGAAAGTTGTAAGTCTTTCGCTTGTTTAAATGAGTTTGTTGGTCGTTGTCAGTAGCCCACTCAAATTATCCGATGATGATTGAGATTAACTCTTGACCTAGTCCTTAGAGCATGCTCGTAGTATTAAACACATATTATTTCTGCAAATTCATACGGTTTGCCCTAAGGAGAGATGGGTGTAGTGTGCCTTCGCTCTTGGAAACTGTTTTCGTTCAAGGCAATCGATATGATGTGTGTAGAAATCCTGTGGAAGTGCGAGTATGTATGTGTTTGCATGTACATATATAGATTAGTGACACTCGCATAGGTACTATCCATTCTTGATCAGGAATTGTAGGCATTGCGCAGACACATCCATAACCTGCTACATAAAATCCTGTTCACAAGTGGGCATTGTTCAGTGTTGTGCTTCCATCTCGTCTGATTGCTTAGATTCTTGGCACAATAGAAGCAGCAGAGCAGGAGTGCCGAGTATGTGTGTGAATGAGTGTCTGACTTTATGTTCAGCAGCTCCATAACACTGCCCTATTCGGTATTTCGACATGCAGCCTTGAGAAATAATGAAAAGAACAAACCAACCAAAGAGCTTTTTCACAAGCAACCAATTCCGAGACGGATTTCTTTCCTTGCGCACTGCCCTGGAGCGCGTTTCGGCTGGATTACATTGCTGAGCACTAGCTTGCCTGTCAGCTCTTCTTCGGCTGACAATTGACAAGAACTGTCTTGTCATCGCTGTGTATGTAGCTTGTTTATGGTAGGCCTAGATACTGGTATGTCAAATGCACGTATATTAGGGTAACCCTTTAAGAATGTGGAGCTGAAATTTGTTACTCTTATGTAAAGAAAATCACATGCAGGACGGTATTCGGAACACAGAGAAAAATCTGTCGGTAGTCGAGTTCATGAACAGATGTTGATCGCTAAGCCCGAAGTATTATGCGCATTATTATAAAATTAAAGCAGGAGGACAGCTCGTAAGATTGGACGGACCAAAGTTTTTATACTCTCCATGGATAGCATTCCAGTGTGGGTTTGACAATGTTTCAGGTTATGACTCAGAACACAATTTTTTCTGACTCAGAGTGACACCATTGGTCAAGTGATTTTAAGCACTTAATTCCAAAACCGCCGAACGAGCAAAACATGTGTAAAACAAACCCTAATTAAGTGCACGAAGCCCGAGAAATTTTAAAATTTCGATTTTTCTATTCAGCACCCGTCATATAAGCCAAGTCTGCACAAAGGAGGTTTTACTTCCGTTCGTTAAATGGGAAAAGTGACTTCTAAACGGGCTGAGAAATATAGGTGAAATGCAGGTGAATCAAATCCTTTTCAGCATTTTGAGAAAACTGCGCATAATTTCCTGCTTGCTTACAAACCATAAAAAACCATAACGCAAACCGAAAAAATATTTGTTGATCCTCGATCGTCGACAGCATTTATCAAATTTCAAACAAATTCATTATTTCGCACAATGTATTCAAATTGCTTCAAATTAAAGCTCGCCATGGCAATTCGTATCATCAGTCTCATAAACTTACATTACGAAAGGTTTGTCATTCGCGTAATCTGCTCTTTGAAATGAAGAGTTATTCTTCAAGTACACCCTGATGTATGTCCACCTGAAGGCTTGTCGATTTGTTTTGGTGAGAACCAAGTTTTCGATGATCTTAAGTAGTAGCCAAAGCTAAACAAAATGCACTCAGCGAACAGATTCGTTGCCGCAGCCGAATATTTTTTGACCAACCGAATGATTGCGGTTACATGCACATCGAGTATGCCAGAGGAAAAGCTGATTGACGTTTTTTACTGAATAAATTAGATTAAACGATTTGCTTAAGCAATTACAATAGGATTATTTTCGCTCTTGGTTATGATGAAAGTTGTGATATCATCGCCAATTTACCGTTGTGGTATGTCCATTACGATTAGAAACACTTGGCAATCGGCCGTATTGTTTAAAAATGTGTTTTAATCGGCATTTAAATAGACGCACAGAGTTAAAGTATTGAATTTAGAAGCATGTCCTTTTTACCTTTCAGGTGCTGAGTGGAAGCTTCTTACAGAAGATGAAAAGCGACCTTTTATCGATGAGGCCAAGCGACTCCGGTATGTCAATTTGGAAGCGAGTAAGAGAATTTAGTTAAAAACATATTTAAACAATTTTCGTTTATAGAGCCATGCACATGAAGGAGCACCCCGACTACAAATACAGACCGCGAAGAAAACCCAAGGCACTCAGAAGAGACGGTTATCCATACCCGATGCCCTATCCCTCGGTTCCAGTTGAGGCCCTTCGAGCCGGTAAGTTACTAGTCCATTTCAGTTTTTTAGTTATCCACACTTATTTGTGGTCCCCCTAACTTATTTGTGGTCCCTGACGTTTTTTCATGCAAAATAGTGCATTTGATGTTGACATAGTGATGCGCATTCATTTTTATTAATGCTCGAAGTGCTAAGTTCGTTCACGGGAATGACACTCATCGTCTAAAAATGGCCCATAAATATACTACATGTCTATTTTATTTTTTCCCAGAGAAATCGAAAAACTTCATACAGTTATGTGTAGCGTCAGATTTTGACCAAATACAATTTTTCGCCATACGTGCCAACGTTTGCCCGAACTCAGTACCAGGCTTAAACTAGGCCTAGCTTGGGAAAACATTTGCTGCGTACGCACATGTGAGTTGCCTTCGGTGTATGTGTCTTCGTTCAGGTTCCCCTTAGCCGGGGACAATGCCGTGAAAACATGACATTTACGGAAGACCTTTTTATAGGCGAAACCCGCTTAGTGGCTTCGGTTTTGACATTCCGAATGAATGCTTAGGCCAAATGGGTTTCTCGGCCTTGTCAAGACTTATGAAAGACATCAACGGCAACAGCGCCACATTCAAAAAGTACATAATATTAGAGAACAGACATTAGACAAATAGCTTGATGTCACGACATGCGGAGGAAGGAAACCAGTCCTGGATGGGGTATTTCTGTAACAGAGCATGGGCAGGGGCGAATAAGTTGTAGACTGGCAGCAAACGAATCGACCAATCGCTCCATTGTTACTGCGAACATACGAGTAAGTACATGGACGAGCAAAGGGCTAACTCAGCGATTATTTGCTGTAGGATGGAGTTCAACTTGGATGAGTGATATCCTGGTGTACTGTACATGTGTTTGTAGTCAACACGAAGAGAGCACATAGGGTGCGGGGAATTTTAATTAGCATTTTCCAAATGTCAGCAATGTAGCTTGGGTTGTGAGGGCAAACGTTGGCAACTTTGCGACTTCCGCGCCTTTTGTTGAGCATGTCTCCCAACGCTGGTAGTTTGCATGGCGGCAGCAACCACACGACATTGGTACGAGTAGGTACATGCTTACAGAAAGACAATGGCGGGTAGATAATAATTGATGGTCGTTTTCAGCTTCGAATGAAAGCGTTTTCAGTTGGAGCCCGAAACAGCTGAATCACAACCACAATTAGATGAGGTCAGCGATTTAGCATCCGTAAACCAAACTTCGGTATGTACGTACGCATGCAGGAACAAGCGGCTGGTCCATTGTAATTGTAATTGCTATCTGAAGAACCAATTTTCTGACACAATAATTTGTTAGCGGTCCACTCCCTAAGTGCTGTGCGATGCCATCTATTGAACGTCTTCTTTCTTGCAGGTATTACTCCGAGTTACTTCGCGCCGGGACCCGCAGCGGCAGCAGCTTATCACTTGGGCAGTCATCTGACGCAAACGAATCCGCCAACATCGCAGGTGAGTACTAGTACAAATAGTTAAGAAAAGGGGTAACAGACCAATTAACTCAAGTGCCCTCCATGCTGGCATACTCGTATGTTTACCGTCCAACTCACACACACCATGTCTTCGCCATGTAAGAGGAAACGATGTAATTTGATTCAAGGTACTCCGATCTCTGATTCCACCGCTAGTCCTTTGTTGGGATGACAACGGTCAACGGCGTGTTGAACGGTAGCCGGTAGCAACTGTTACCCCTCGGCCACCGCAACGACGCTTGTGATGTGGCCTCAACGGCCTCTGGCTTCTCCGAACTGCCTCGGCTGGCGTGTCTGCGCACCTGCAAATTATTCCGATGATTGTTTAATAACATAATTTCCCACTCCTCTGAGGGACGCCCACCTAAAGTGGTGCGAGCGACCTAACCGCGTTACGGCTCTTTATCCTATAAGTGTTGCTCAACTCCATTTCGGCGAGTCATCCTTATGCACGATTGCTAACGAGACTGCTTAGCCACTCATTGAGGCAGTAACACCTTGTAATTTTTCAATTATGAACATTTAAACAGCTCACCGCTCACATGCTTGGCAGCATGTGCATCATGCATAAACAAGCACACCCATACAGACACATACTGCATACCGCAGAGGTATGAGCATTTGCTCATACGTGATCACCGGCATCATTCGCATGATGGCAGGCTCAAATGTGACAACTACACAGGATTGAGGATTGGAGGAGGCCGGAGGCTCTGGCTTCTATGTTGCAGGAGTCGCTGTTTCTTCTTGTCACATTGTGCAAGGCGACAGTTTGTGAATGGCTGGCAGCTGTGTTCCACCGAGCACTGCAGCATTCATGGCCAGAGCGTGAAAAATTAACTGGGGTACGTAGTTCGTCGAAGAAAGCCGGTCGCCGTTCCTTGTGAAAGAACGGCAGGAAAACATCTCATGCTCCGTTGCCACACATGGAGGAGTAATTAAAGCGCCTAGGCAAGCTCCTTTTTAATGAGCGCGCTGAAGGTGCGTTGGCTTGTGAAATCGCTCTGCAGTGTCGGCTTTTGCCAGCAGCCACACAGTGTGTGTATTGGGAGCGGGCGTAACTCCCTTGACGCATTGTTTGGCAGCAATGTAATCGTGATAATAACAGCAGTGGCAAATGTCTCCCAACTACTACGAGTATGTGGTGCACTACCTGGCCGCCCACCTCGCCCCGTGGCCACGACACAGTTGCCACAATCGCATTTCACCGTTCCTTGTACGTACGTCGTACGGTACGAGTACGTGTGATGTGGCATTCAAAGATGTGACAGCCTTGTTAGCGCTGTGCAGTGCATTCATTAGCAAGTTATTAAAATCCATGACTGTCGTTTGCCTTTGTTCGGGAAGTGGTATTCAGCACAACAATAGCTTCGACGTACAAAGGTAGATACATATGTATGTATGCAGCTATGTATATATGTCGGTGCATATGTACACAGTACATGGATGCATATAAATATACTTATATGCATGCGCCCATGTGAATCGGGTGATGGACAACTGGCTGGGCTGGTGTCGAAAGCTTCAATTTGTGCCTCTGGGCGTGGACAGGCGTCCATTCACCATTCGGCAGGTCCGGAAAGGTCCAAAATGATGCTTCTCCTCAGTTGCGTGCAAGGCTACAAGGCTGATCGACACTGCAAAGCAATCGGCCAACACCGGGTTCTCATCCGCGAGCCACCGACGATTAGGTCCCGTTTCTCATTCGTTTACCAACACATATAATTGATTACTACAATCGCATGCACAGTCGCAGGCAGCGGCAGAGGCACAAGTACAATCACAATATTTGTTGTTACAATTCCCAATCGGTTTCGAATTGTTATTGCGGATAAAACAACATTGAATTGTTTGGATAAATATATCGTATGTACCAAAAACGTCTGTGTGTGAGTCCGCCAGCCTGGGCGGCGGATGTTGTGCTGCTGCTGGGAGTGCAAACTGAACTGAAATCGGAGAAGATGATGATGTGTTAACAATGTAATTATAGCCTCGACACCCCTTGCTCGAACGAGGGTAGCATTAACTGCATGCAGGAGGGCATATCCGTCCCCGGCGCTCTCTGCAGCACAATGTGAGAACGTTTTGGAAGAAGCCACCCTCGGCACAAAACCGCGCTGCGCCGCAATCATTTCGCCAAGGCTTTGTGCGAGAGCGACCGACCGACCGAGGCAGATTAATAAAAGGAATAAACATTTCAAATAAATGCGATTACAACACTGCAATAAAATTGTATTTACTTTGATTGTCGCTGTGTTTGTGTTAGGAAACCTGCTACGATTCGATTGTTTACTTTCCCACTTGAGTTTTTAATTGCGGCCAAAGGATTCAATCCCACTGTTTGTCGACTCTGCGTTTGTTTGTGTGTGCGAGTGTGTTGTAACTTGCTGAAGGCCAAGGGTGGCTGCAAAGCGAAACAGTTTCAAAATCCTATTAAATAGAGTGTCATCATGCACAATTAGACATCGTTCATCGTGTTTGTCCAGCCGCCAATACAATATGGTCTTGTTGTTAATTTCAAAACCCCCAAATGTAAAACGATACGCATTGTTCTCACTTGATTTGTTTGCTTTTATCCTTTAAATAATTTGTAAATACGTGTTTAAGTACTGCATTCACATAAAATAACGTACAGGCGTATTAGGGAGGCCCCACCGCTTTTTGTTTCGTGGCATTGCGACTGTTACTGTAAGTAGCTAACTCTAGGATAATTATATCTCTAAACTTGACTACTGGTCGAACTCTATTTGCGTCAGCGCCTGCGGTTTTACATATATCTTAAGGCATTAGTTTCATTTAAGTTCCTAAATGTCCGCAACTACAATCGGCCCTTTTTGGGGCACCATCATCCATAGATCTGAGCCCTTATCTTAGCCAAATCTGAAATATAAATTTCCCAGAACAATGTACACACCCATATGTCCGTATTTACTATACATCGCATATTTTGACCATATCAGCCGTTTACATCTTATGTTTTTTTTTGTATTCACTTCAGATGCGGTGCAGTCACACCTTAGTGGAATAATTCAAAAATGGGACCAAGACTCGAAAAATTCACAATTAGAGAATACGTACTACATAGGCAGTTCTAAATTTGCTATGTCTAATCACACTTCGTGCATAGGAGATACATATGACCTACGCCTAAAAGTTGTCCGAAGAATTAAGGGCCACCCTAATAAACATATACAGACATACATATATAATGATTGATACGAGTACAAATACTTGTATAATCACATGTACATTATGCCAAAATAGGTTTCTTCTTCTTCTTCTCCTTTTACAAAGCTCTGAACAATTTAAAACGCGGAGTACGTGCATACGACAATTGGCAATGATTTAACTTCTAAGCAAACGCAGGTCGAACTTTTCAATTTCCAATAGCAGTATCTACTGTTTAAATCGCTGTTAATTCTATCTTACCGCACATTTTTCTTTCTACCCAAAAACGATTAAAATTGGTAAGAAGTATTGTATACTATATTGTATTGCAAACGCGTTTTGTGGGTTCGAGATTAGTTTGAGACAGGCCCAGACTGATGGAGAATATATAAACACAGCTGTCCGTGTGCTTGCAAATTGCTGCTACTGTACCCCTTACATAGCCCCTTGTGGTTACGTATATAGAAGTATTCTATATTCTATTGCATGCTGAAGGTACATGCACGCAGAAAAGTATGGTTGGGGTGACAATATTCGAAGAGGATCATACTATTGTTGGGTATATGGTTGTGCCACAACAATATGATGATCCCACAACCATAGTATGATTCTTTCATTACCATACTATGAACCTCACAACAATAGTATGATTTACACTCAACAATACTAATCTCTTCACAACCATAGTATGATCCTCACAACCATAGTATGTTTCTCATACAACCATAGTACTTATAATCCTTACAACTATAGTATGATTCACACGCAACCATACTATGATCCACACAACCATAGTATGATTCACACTCAACCATACTATTATCCCCAAAATTATTAATTTAGGATTTTCATCAAGCAAGTTATATTAAATTGCATTACAATAAGTTAATAGCCAGAATTAAGGCCATGTTATTATATATTATATATTCCAACGACAGTCGAAAATACTTTTAGTTCCCAGCAGGGGTGAACGCTACTTCAGCATCCGTGGACCCCAAGAAACGAGTGTGATTAAACCATGACCAACGGCTATATACTTAAGTGCAGGCAGATTTGGAATAAACGAGAACCAGTCGGTATTAGATTATTTCACCGAACAAAATAAACACAATAAAAATCCCTCGAACTACCCTCCGATTGTTGTTGTTGTTTTGAATGTACAACATCCATTCACTGTATCGTGTGTATGTGTTTTTTTGGTATATCAAAAAACATACGCACGCACATACATGTATGCTCTAAAAAACGAACATTTTAAACAACAATACTTTTGTTGCACCAATGATTGCTATGGTTGCTACAACCATATTTTCATTTCTAAATTTGGAAATAATACTATTGTTACATTTCAACAATAGTAATATTGTCGCAATCATACTGTTGTCAAAATTAAATCCCAAAAATAATACTATGGTTGCGACGAACATGCTTTTATTGTAGAGAACATATTATTGTTGCGGTGACCATAGTGTAACCATATCTCTTCTCTGCATGTGTATTGATTTCAACCTTATTAAAATATTATTTTTGTCTTGCAGGCTTCGATTTCTGGTCAAATGGAAGTACCGAAATTCGCCTTGGATCGCAACTCATACCTAAGTTCTGCCGCCTCAGCCGGGTCGTTGTATGAGTCATCGAAAGCAGCGCAGGCTAGTGCGGCATATAGCGCATATTTGGATCCCAGTGTTTTAACAAAGGCATACTTCGATTCGAAGATGTATCAGGACCGAGCAGCCAATTATGCCTTTGACATCTCGAAAATATACGGATCCCAGCAGCATAACACTTCCGCTGCAGCAGCTGCCGCCGTACATCAACACCATCAACAACAGCAACATCTGCTGAATGGCCTGGGCATACCTAGTCCTCACAACAACAATGCCTCATCGAACAGCAACACGAACATTGATGAACGCGACTCCTCGCCACCGCACCTCGAAACCGGCGGCAACAGTAGTGGGGGGCCCATTGGAGGTCTGTCCGACTCCAAGTCTCACCTCCACTCCCCCAACGACAGCCAGTTGGAATATTCCCAGTATGCTCAATACAACCAAGGGGGCGCGAACTTCACCAGCAGCGCCATCTCGGCAACTGCTCCTGCCAACAGCGCATCTGCATCATCGGCAAGTAGCGGTGATTTCCGGAGACCGCTCACAGTCATATTTTGACCACCATCCGACGATTGCGAAGAGCTCAATCTGTCCATAACGCATTAGAACGACAGTTTGCCATTCCGGCGCAAACACAAGTACAAACTCTTACGAGCGTGTCCACACATAATCTGCAATGAGACTCCAAGCGCAGCAACGTCCACAGCAAATATCGTGTCGGTGTGGAAACATAAGGTGGCTTGCAATGTCCTTGCGTCCATTCTGCACACCCCTTCGCCACTCTACATCCCTCTCATACGCTCTGTACATCGAGAACATGCCTCCAATCTACAACGATCGGTGCAAATCGAAGGACCTACATCGGAAACTGCTGAGATTATTGTACACAATTACACACATTTGTATAATCTAAAATTTGTAATTTATCCCATTTTACAATATATATTTACACTTTCACACACCCACGCATACATATACATACGATACATAATAGTGTAGATCCTTAGACAAATTTTAGCATAGTAATTTATTTGTAGGTGTATATAATTAATTCAGACTCTGACAAAATCGATGTTGCATTGTTGATTTATCCCCCCCCCCCCCTTCAAATGTATAAATAAACGTATGTATTCATTTCATATTTTACCAGAACGCACTACGGCATTTCATTCGGATCGCAATGGGGCAATGGGGCGGACCACGAAAGTTACGTGGATGCAAATAGACTTACTAAAGTACGGTAACAGTCCCGAACTGAACAAAGCCGAACAACAAAGATATTGAACTTTCACAATATATAAAAGCCTTTTTCATTATCGAGTTTATTCGGGAATCAGATGAACGAAATAGAGCTTTCGTCAAAATAAATTAAATGAGTAAAAACGTCGTTGAGCTCGGCTACACCAATTCTTACATATCCCCCTCCGTGAAATGGCAAACATATTTATTATCACATACGATTTACGATTCCAATTGTCGCTTATTTTAAATCCTAGCGACTATATTTTTGGGTCATGATAAATCTTAAATATAATCCCATATTTGAAATCGTTACGTAATTTGCTTCAATTTGAGTACCCCTATATATTAATAAATACTTAAAGTGGTCTTAGGGCGATAATTTTCCATGTTTCCGTTGAGCTACGGTTCGTCCACAAAAATGTATGATTCTCTAAGTGAAGTTTCAAACAAGTGCACCTTTTCCCTTAAGTCCCTTAAAGTGAAGCCCTTTTCCCCTAGGCCATCCGTAGGTGGAGGGTGTACAAACCTTTCTCGTCAGAATTACACAGGGGACACAGAAGACATAACAAGATCAAATTGCTTTTACAGAGAAAAATGAGTTAAAACATTTTTAAGTTCAACCAGGCGGAATGATACATACCCCCCGACGTAAATTCGCTATTGAAGTGGCCTGGACCGAATTCACTTAAACAGCATATGACCATTGCATATTACGCAACCATACCATTGCATCGTCGCAACCATACCATTGTTAAATGAATTTATTTTTGACAATAGCATATTTGCTGCAATATTAATATTGTTGAGATGTAACAATAGTACTATTGCCAAATTTAAAAATGAAAATATGGTTATAGCAACAATATAAATATGGTTGGTGCAACAAAAGTATTGTGTTTTGCGTTTTATGCTAACAATAATATGATTACGGCCATCATACTGTATGATTGTTATTTTTCATCATTTAAATATGCTTTTAAGAACAAATGTTATTGGTACGGATCTAATTACTCGTAAAAATAGTACTTTTTTATCGAAATTAAAGAAGCTGCTTTGGCTTTATTTAAATGAATAATTTTTAATAAAAACGCTTACGTTTATTTCAACTTATTTTTTCTACTGTGAAATATTCGTAAATCACTCGTGTTATTTTAAATTTAATGTATTTTTGAATAATTTTCATAATTCAAATCTATTGTTGACAACTTAAACCAATTCTAATAAATAAAATTGGGGATCAAATCTATTGTCGATAACTTAAACAAATTCTAATAAATTATATTGGGGATCATAGTATAATTGCGTGTGATCATACTATGGTTGTAGGGATGATAACATGTTTGCGTGTGAATCATACTATGGTTGTGAGGATCATACTATGGTTGTATATGAAACATACTATGGTTGTGGAGATCATAGTATGGTTGTGTGTGAATCATACTATGGTTGCGGGGATCATAGAATGGTTATGTGTGAATCATACTATTGTTGTGAGGATCATAGTAATGTTGTACTTGAATCATACTATTGTTGTGAGGATCATAATGTTGTTGTACCACAACCACATACCCAACAATAGTATTATCCTCTTCGAATATTGTCACCACAACCATACCATACAAATATAAATTAGTCGGGCGTGGGTGACTTTAACTATCCAATAAGTCAAATGGACCCTAAATTGAACCGGATTTTAAAATAACGAGAATTTTGTTATTTTTTAGTACCCATATTAAAAAAATGTGTTTAAATGGTCCGGATTTTTGGCATTGGAATCCTTCACCCAAATTTAGCCCAATTGTACAAAAATACAAATATTTGGCTTTGTGAGAACATTTTACTGTTATTTGTTACTTTTTGTTAGCCCCATACAAATGGTTTGGGATCAAAAACTTAAAAATGGTCATATGTTCTAACGAAAAGGTTAATTATATTAACGCAATTTTAATTTTTTTGCAAGAGAAATGCGATTTGTCGACTAGTCGAGACTTTTAGAACCCTAATCAGGCGTCTGCCATAAACAAATTTGAGAGTGCTCACATAGACTTAAGGTCTGGGTACACGAGCTTATATTTTTGCTTTGAGTTTTTTTACAATATATGTTGAAATGTTTTTTTTACAATATATGTTGAAAAAGTTGACCACTCATTTTTTCTTGATGCTAGGGAATAAGAAGTCATTGGGTGCCAAATCAGGGTTGTACGGTGGATGGCCCATAAATGCAAATAGTCCATAGTTTCTGCTGATGTGTGAGAGCTCGCATTGTCGTGATGCAAAATGATCCGCCTTCTCTTATTATCTTTCCTCATTTCTTCGAATACTGTTGGCAAACAGATGGTTGTATACCACTCAGAATTGACCGTCCTACTTTCCACTAAAGGCACGGTGGCAACATGGCCGGTTATAGCGAAAAAAAACTTTTGTTGGATTTAGCTTGTCTTGAAAGACCCATACGGTCGATTGTTGTTTTGTTTCGGGTTCATATGCATAGATCCATGATTTGTCACATGTGACAATGTTATACAGCGCCTTTGAGCTTCCGAGCCTTTTTTAGAGCATTCGTCAAATTATGTGGGATCCAACGAGAACAAATTTTGTTCACGGCCAAATGAACATGCAATATCTTATTGACGCTTGTCCTTGGCCATTAGCATGGCCAAGGATGCCTCAATCTCACGGTATGTCACATGTCGGTCTTGCATAATCAGTTCGCGCACAGCATCGACGGTTTTGGCAAAGTGACCGAAGTTGGACGTCCTTTACGAAATTCACCCTGCAGCGAACGACGTCCGAGACTGAACTCTTGGTACCAGCGATTAACAGTGGTTTTTGATGGTGCTTCATCGCTAAAAATCGGAACAAGTTGATTTAAAAACTCTGGTCTCGGTAACCCAAGCCGAAAATCGTAAAAAATCATCGCACGAAAATGTTCACGGGATAATTAAATTTTTTGACTAAGATGAATTTTTCAACACATTGTAAACAAAACAATTCGCCCTCAAATGGCAAAACGTTCTGAGTGAAGTTGTGCTAATAAAAAATGTCAAAGTTTCCAATGGAAGTTCCAGTTTGCATCTGGAAACACTAGTATTTTGAGAACCCAAAATGCATATATCAACCCTCGTACTGGATTGTCGAAATAGACGATATATAGGAATAGTTTGCTCATATCACGCGCTTTTCCCACTTTCTCCTCCATTCGTTGATTGGCCAACCGAGAGAGAATTCGTGTTTAGTCCGAGTTGTTCATTTGTGGAATAGACTAGCCTCAGAACAGATTGAAACATTCCAATCCTATGTCCATAAACATGCCTTTTTCCTTTTCTGTCAATCTATATTTTCGTTTTCGACACAATTCGCTGCACTATAGGGTCGATCCCGTGGATGTCGGTTAAATAGTCAATATATCTCACTGTTTTTATCCATTAATTTTATAAAATTATGTTCTCTGTTCGTACTTTTAATACCCCTGCCGTTACTTTTACTACAAATGACCCCTCCGTCCCCATTTTTATTAATTATTGTAGTAAATTTCAAAGAATTCGGAGAATCTTGCCAGATATATCCCTCATAAATGATCCGAAACATTCATGACTTAATAAAAAAGAGTAAAATGCATATATACAATACTCCCGGACGCTTCCCGTAGACCCTTACCGATGGTCCTTTTTACGTAGAAGCGGTACTGAAGCCCACCGTAGTTGGGGACATAACCCACAAACAAGTGTAACTTCTTTGCACTAAATAGTGATTCGAAGAATTTCTTGGACATCCACCGCCCCTTTGTCGTGCTTCATGTATTTACATGGGCCGGAGTGCAACGAAAAGTGGAACAACTGATGATGTCCTGCCTCAGATGCCTGCAGTAGAAATGTTGGTGAAGCGAAATAACAAGTCATGTGAAAAGTTTGAAGGACTCTTCAGTTAATGCTGAGATGTGAATGGGCTGAAACAAAATTTAATTGCACTGATGGGGACAACAATTGCGTCATTATTTCGGGTAGAGTAAACGTTAATTAAGAAAAACGGCGACGACTTATTAACTTTTATTGATGTTTCACATCAGTTGCTGCTAGCAACTTCGGCTTCTGAGTGCAGCAATTACGATTTTTGGAGAAGCCAAATGACGTTGCGCCGACTGGCGCGGTATTTAGCAAATGAGCATATGTATGTTTGTATGTATGCATGTACCTGTTTGTACATAAAAATCAAATAAATAGGATTGACATTTATAAAACGAGCGGTTTGCGCTTAGAAGACACCTCCATGACCGGAGGACAAATGCTCCTGTATGTGGAAATCTACAAATCTCTGGGAACATGTCCGCCAGGCTGATTGACTTTCATCTACGCAACTCCCTGCCCCCGCGGCACACACAACGCGAATACTGGCTACTAGACAAGACAAATAAATACTTGCGAAAAGTAGGAAACGTTTTCTTAAAAGTAATTATACAAGCTTATATACAACAAGAGATCAATAATCATTTCGAGGCTATCGGTATGACCAACATGAGGTCTATCTCATATTTGTTCTAAAATATTTCACACGCACAATTTGTGTGTCTTGTATTGTAAGTATTTATACCCTGCAACACAATGTGCAACAGGGCAGTATAAGTTACTTTATTGGCAATTGTTTGTAACTACCACAAATGTTTGAGCCGGCCCCCTCTTACAGCATCACCAGCTAGTAATCAATCTACAGGTCGCAATTGTTGTTCGATCTTCAAGAATTTGGCTGAAGTTAGTTTTTTGGACCAATGACGGTCGCTGTTGAAATTGAAGAAAATCGGTTCACATTTAGATATAGCTTCCACACATATGTTCATCCGATTTTATGATTTTTGTTTTAGGAGTTACATATTGCGTCCAATATCAGTTCAGGTTAATATATAGCTCCCACACAAATGTTTGTCCGATTAAAGCCCTAATTTAAGTTTGCTTTTCTAAACATCCATTAGTGCAAGTTCTAATATCGTCGGTCACGGTCGACTTTAGCTTTCTTACAAGTTTTCAGTTTCATTATTAAAAAAAAAGAAAAGTGAGATAGTTTACGAGACTACCTAAATTCAGTTGAAGTGTTGTTTTCCTTTTCGACGATAAAACCTCTCGTCTGTTGTGGTACTTTTAAGGGTTGCGTGACGTGTGACTTGTGGCACCATCTATGTGCAAGTAGCACAGCAAATGGTTTTATCCATCACAAACCGGGGGACAGCATTTCATCTGGACTTGAATGTTTGTGTCTGCGGTTGGTTGCGTATGAACAGGGTGACTCAAACACATTGGAATGAATCACCCAATATGAGTATGACTACTGCCGACCTCTAGTGGAGCACCACTGCATAATTCGGGTACGGAGAACACCTTTTCTTCAGTCGGCTTATGTCTGAACTAAATTTAAAATTTGGAAAGCCACTGTAAATATGGGAGAGTTTTGGATGATTGGTTTTGAGTCTGCCTTACTTAATTTGCTTTTTTCTGTTTTTGCTTTTTGATATCAAAGTCTTCTTGTGACGTTGGTTGTTTTGTGTGGTCGTGTGTGTTTTATCCATTATCCCTGCAAGCATTTTAATGATTGAATATCGTCATCGCCAATGCGGCACTTTTTTGTCACTCAAACAAACTCATTACGAAATGTTAAGCCATTTTCAAAAACGAAATACACTACTAGCGCATTTTCACCCCTTTTACGAGTTATTTGACAATTTTTTGTTTATGCAAAATTTACTATAACTACACCATTTCCAATTTAAATTAGGAAAAGACAAATTGAAATTGAGAAAATACAAATTGAAATTGAGAAAATACAAATTGAAATTGAGAAAATACAAATTGAAATTGAGAAAATACAAATTGAAATTGAGAAAAGACAAGTTAATATCGAAAAAATACAAATTGAATTTGAGAAAATAGAATTGATATTGAGAAAAGACAATTTTAATTTGTATTTTCGCAATTTCAATTTGCGTGAGATTATTTTAATAGAGAAAATACATTATATTTATAAATAAAATTAAAATTTAGAAATAAAATTGAGAAACGCAAATTGAAATCGAGAAAATACAAATTGAAATACGGAAATTGTAATAGACAAAATACAAATTTAAATTTAGAAACGCAAATACAAGTTCATATTGAGAAAAGATAAATTGAAATTGAGAAAATACAAATTGAAATTGAGAAAATACTAATTAAAATTGAGAAAATACGAATTGATTTTGAGAAAAGACAATTTCAATTTGTATTTGCGCAATTTCAATTTGCGTGAGATTATTCCTCTTTTAGATCGATAATTATATATTACAATACAAGCAGAGAAATGATATGGCTACTATACGTTCACGGCAACAATAATAATATGTTCTCTGCAATAAAAGCTTTTTCGTCGCAACCATTACATTGTTCTTTGAATTTCATTTTGACAATAGTATGATTGCGGCAATATTAATATTGTTGACATTGTACTATTATGTTATTGCCAAATTTAGAAATGAAAATATGGTTGTTGCGACAATTGCATTGAGTATTGATTTTATGTTACCAATAATATGATTACGGCAATCATACTGTACGGTTGTGACTTTGAACTAAGTATGACAGTTTGTATAGACCAACGATACATACAAAAAAAAAAAAAAAAATATATATATATATATATATATATATATATATATATATATATATATATATATATATATATATATATATATATATATATATATATATATATATATATATATATATATATATATATATATATATATATATATATATATATATATATATATATATATATATATATATATATATATATATATATATATATACACACAATTCAGAACATGGTAGTTGTCCATTATAAAAAAAACAACAGAATTCGGCTAGCTTTGGAAACCTATGCGAAATCAGAACAAAGTTCGATGAATTTTTATTGTGTTTACTGATTTTGGTGAAATATTCTTATGCCGACTGGTGTTTTATTTATTTAGAATCTGTGTATAGCCATTGATCATGGTTCAATCACATTCGTTGCTTGGGTCTGAGGATGGGAAAGTAGGGTTCACCGAAACTGCAGTCACCCCTGCGTCTAGTCTTTTCGACAGCATTTTCCCAATTTTTTGGTTTCTTTGAATGAAATATTCAATCGAAATATCGCCTCAAATCTGACTATGAACTTATTGTAATGTTATTTTAAATAATTTAACTAATAAAAAATTCGATTTTGAATAGCAATATAACCTAATCCTAATAAATGATTTTGGGGATCGGAGTATGGTTGAGGGGGATGATACTATAGTTGTAGAGATCATAACATAGTTGTGGTTGTGAGGATAATAACATGGTTGTATGTAAGAACATACTATGGTTGCGATGATCATAATATGGTTTTGGGAATCAAAGTATGGTTGGGTGTGAATCATTATACGGTTGTTGGAATCATAGTATGGCTGTGAGTAAATCATAATATTGTTGTAAATGCAATTATGACCGAGTAAAACCCTATCTTATAAGACCAATATTCAAAAGTGGCAGCAGAAAAGACAACAACAACTACCGGCAAATATCAATTTTACCTATAGTGGAAAAAATATTAGAAGAAATTATTATAAGGCGACTTAATTAAACTTTCTTACAAAGTACAAAATAATTAACAAAAATCAATACAGCTTCCAAAAGGGAACAAACACACGAACAAACTTCTAGGTCACTTTTCTTCACACATAAACAAATCTTTGGACAAACATAAGCATTGCCTTGTGCTTTTCAAAGATTTTAGCAAAGCATTCGATACGCTTTCGCACAAGAATTTATTATGTATTTTAGAAAGAAACGGAATTCAAGGACAATGTCTTAATTGGTTCCGAAATTCCATTGAATGCAGATCCTACCGAGTTAAAACTGAGGGCATGCAGAACCAAGAAATAGATTTGAATTATGGCGTGCCACACGGCAATAGTAGTGGTGTCGAGTACTGTATCTGATATTCGCGAATGAAATGTTGAACCAGTTAAAACTAGCACAACTTTTGCTTACGCAGGAGACACAGCTATAATTGTGTGCGACGAAAATCTTGAAACGGCTTTAAAACGATTCTTATTGTAGCATGCTGCAAACAACCCAAATTAGACTTGTGCAAACTTCAATGAAAAACAAAGTAACCTACATACATCCGTAATCAAATAGATCTCACACTCTAAACAACATTTTTCTTCAAAATGACTTCTTTAACTTATACGAGTACAATACAAATAATAACAACTCTGAAGAAAGGCTCAAATTATTCACTACAACACAACATATTAAACTTAAAACATATATAAAAAAACATTAATTAATGAATTCCAAGATGACAATCTCTTGGATATCATTGACCATCAGTACAACACGAGAAGACGGGCAGAAGGCAGGTTTAACAATAAGCATGGAAAAAGCACCTTGGACGTACAACTTCCAGAAATCTTTAACTGACTGCCTAAAAAATATTGAATGTCCAAACTAAATTTAAGCGTAAATCCTTAATTAAACATTTTTGATAATGTCGCAATTATACCTTTTAATGTAAAAGATTGTATATAATGTAAGGCCTGAATTATACCATGTCATTAATTACTTCTGAATGATTTTATATAACCTTGCATACAAGCCTGTGGCTTCGAGGGGAATAAGAAATTGTAAGTTAAACCTTATTTACTCGTATCTTCTAACGAAGAAAAATTCGAAAAAAAAACTTATCCTTATTCCTTACAATAGTATGACGGTTTACGAATATTGGCACCCCAACCATTTTTTTTCTGCTTACACAACTAACTCTGCGTACACAACTAACTCTAAGCAATACATTGGACATAGGATCCTGACGAGTTGAGACATTAATTCTACATCCTCAGAAAATCCCAATTTTCGAACGGCTAACGTATTTTATAAAGACGATTTCGGAATTGTCCACTTAATTGCACAGTCGCTGGCATTTACGATGTTCATATATGTGCAATATTTTTATGTGATAACTTAGCTGGAAACATGCTTTGTTTACCCTTAAGAGGCTAAAATGACCCGTTGTAGTAAGCCAGTTTTTGGTTATATTATTATTGGTGGTAGTAACCAAAAGACTTCTCCTTTAGGGGTTATTGATGTGTTGCGATCATTAATTTCCATTATTTTGAAAGACTGAATTACTCCACAAGCTAATTGGATCAGCCATAGTGGGGAGGAAAAGTAAGTCAGTTGGTGAGAGATGTCCTATCAATACCATTTTGTGTGATACCGACCCGCCTCTACTCAGTTATCGATCTAATGCGTCTACCTGTCGGTGTTGTGTTCACTTTTTCTTTGCTGAATTACTGGACATCGATATACTGTAAAAGTAGGTCCCTCAAGATCTACACAAGGGAAACAGCTCTCAAACCAGTAATCAATTCAGTAAGATATAGTTACAATTATTTTAATTATCTATTCAATCGGTCTTCTCGTATTCAGCTTTCAAATCTGCGAATGAATTTTTCGCCAAAAACTATTTGCCTGAATTTTTTATTTCGCAGGATTACAACAACGAACAATTTTACACAAACAGCTACGATATATTGTTGGAGGCTAATGGAAAGCCTCAAGAGGCTTACAGTTTCCTAAATGTGAATTCCAGCCCCATTCATTATGCGAGGCGTTAACTGTTTTATTGTGCTGACACTTTGTGTTCGCAAATTTGCAACAAAGCCTGAAATATGAACTTATTTTCAAACAATAAATTTGGGCATTAGCTAAATGACTTTTATGCGAGTAGCACCCAGCACCCGTTGCCGCAGCCGTAGCAGTAGGACTCGTAACTTGGCTTGCCTTTTTCGAAACAACTTACACGTGTGTGTCCGTATGTAGCAATTGTAATGTCGGAATAATTTCATTTTCAGATAATGGGCATTTAACTCTGGAAACATACTAACATGTATAGACATTTGCGTATGTGTGTGTATTCGGAGCAGGAGCAATCGGAGGAAAGAACAGATAAACAAAGCAACCGACCCACACTCGTACAAGGATAATGTGCATCAATTAGATATGGACTTCCGTCGCATCAAAACACAAGAAGCAACACAGTGCATGTCACACGCCAAGTAGGAGCTGGTGGCAGCCAGACGATGTCCATATCAAATGGTTAATTGCGATATGAATGGATGCTGTGACAGTGGGCTTGGTTTAGGCAGCGGGTGGGGGCGAGTGTTGTGTCGCACATTGTCGTATTGGTCAAGAGGTTAGCCGTTAATGGCTAGTAGTTCGGTAGCAACAAGTTAATAAGTTGAGTGCTCCCTATAAACGCATTGTGGCGATTTAAAAAGAAATTGAAGATTTAAGGACATCACTTGTATGAACACTCGAGTCTCCTGCGGCTCACACCGCCGAGCTCACGAGACGATACATCCGATACGTATTATTCGACACAGGATACACAAAGCGACACCCATGGTGAAATGACATTTTGAACAATTTAACTGCTTCGGTGGCTTTGTGTTCGCTATTGGCCAAATTGCCCTGAAATTGAGTGCATGCGCGTACGAAAACATGGGGATTTAAATCGAACGTGTGGGGACTGCTATTGTGGCAAAGTGAGAATTCCCAAACAACAACCATTTTCATTTGTTCAGATTTTATTGTAAAGGGGGATTTCCTTTGATTTTATTGTGCGGTTTTTGTTATTTGTCTTGCCCAGGACTCATCCACCCGCCCGTTCATGTCGTTAGCAGTGGTGTGTGTAGTGGTTAACTATGTTGCCTCGTCCTGGTCGTGAGATCTCTACACCAACCGTGTAGAGATGGTCACGAGCATGCGCCAGATATTTGGCGGGAACTGCACACATACCCATGTACGTATGTTTGCAGGCTTAGTGCTTTACATTCGCCGTCACAGGCATACACCGCTGTTCTCGCAAGATGCAACCTGCCTGTGCCACCGGTAGGCCACAGGACATCCTAATCTATTCGAGGCGACAATTCCTCGCCCAACGAAGCTCGTCTCAGCCAAACGGGCCAGAACCCCAACCGTTTTCCGAAAAGCACGTGTTGATCACATATGCTCTTTAACAATACAAATCCATTCGCATGCATGTACGTGTGTGTCGCTGTGCACTGATTGCACAGTGTAGTGTGCAGTTGCGTTGATAACGAATGCCAGATAAGCGTAGTCGACTCGACGATAGTCGATTAAAGCAACATCGAAAACAAACACCTTTGCAGCACGAAATGTTAAGAAAGCAAGAAAACAAACACGCAAACAGAGTCCCTCGTCCTGCGACACACACAAGAACAGCTCAGAGCTGGAGACCATAGCCCACATTGCACACCGCCACACTGTATGAACGTGTGTTCTCGGCATACCCATACACAGCCAAAGCTTAGCACACAAATCTGTGCCGCGATTCCTCCACTACGCCGCTGATGTTGTTGTGACTAGAATTGAAGGTATGGACGCGTCTAACTCTACACTGCCGCCGACTGCAGGGGTGTTTTTTGCCTATGTTTGCTCGAGAAGTGTTCTCTTACGTACTCCACTCCGTGTGTCAGTAGTCATCAGACGGCACTAGCGCTCAGTCTGATACCCAGTCCGGACAGTTACAAAATTCATTTTGTGTTTCTCACTCGAATGTTCCGCATAAAGCGCTCGGACGCTCGGAGCAGAACTCGGCGCCACCTCTAAAAAGTTGGTTTACGCAAGAAGCAGCGGTTTTACAAAGTGTGTCCAAAATCAAAATATTCAAAGTATTCCGGCTTCCGGGAATGCGATGTTCCAGCTGCAGCAAACGGAGACGTGTCCAATAGTTGCGTGAATAAACGAACGAGCAAACGCAAAGTGAGTAGTAGTAAGTGCGTGCCTTCTAACAAAAGCCAACCATCGGCAATAGAACGCGTATTCGACCGATCAACCAACAGTTAACAAAGAATCAAAATTTTTCCATCACCGTACCAGATATGTAGAACCGTGAACGCACTGTGTATTGATTTCTTTGGCGATGCATTTTAGACACGCCGCGTGGAATCGAGCCGTCTGTACATTGCATTCCAGCGTGTTGCAGCGTTTAATATCACCAAAATCAAGGAGATCACCGAGATAGCTCGCATTCAACTAACGTCACTAGTTTAGGACCCGTAACAATGGGAGTTAAATAGTTTGTGAACTGCTTAACAACTAGACCTATTTTTTCGAACTCTACAAGAATTATTATTCCTCCGATAGCACTTCAAGATGCTACAGACAAAATGACAAAAATGTCTATTGGTAGAAGCTATTAACCCCTGAAGCTATGTCTAACCAAATGTGATACATAGTTGTCAAATTCGCTACAAGCTGCAATCGATTAATTTTGTAATGTTTTCCCGAAGTGGTGACAGCAAAACAGCACGATATGAACTCGTTTTATGATCACTATAAATAGACTAATAGGGACAGCACAAAGTTTAAGATTCAAACTAGACATTGCTAGCAAAAACCGATTAGCAAAAACAGAAATACAGTCGGGCTTTTCAAAGCTATGGTCAACAAAACTCATTGTTAAGTTTCGGCTTTACTTTAAGTCTCCCCGGCTTAATCGTTTTCTATTCAATCCGATGTTTTGTGCATCAGAAATAATTTGAGTGGAAAAAACTATTGATAATTCAGCTTGAACAAAACTGCAGGTGCGATTTGTAAACTTTGTCCGCTTGATGGACCCTTACGTACGTCAATATCGTATAATAAATATCCCAAAAAATCCTAAACATGGGCCGTAACTAATAATTTCTTGAAAGAGGTCTTATGTTAATTTCAAGCTCAAGCACCTTATTATTTATAAAGATGAAGTCCTACTAGTGACTGTCTGACTAAAAGGTGGTAGATGCTAATGGCCAAGTTAAGTGATGGAATTCCATGTATCACTTAGCGGTCTGTCTCATCGTTTCGGATTCTGTCGGCTCTCTATTGCAATCACCAAATGTTAATAATCTTAATGGAAATTATGTTCGACATACCATAATAGCTGTGATAATATTATGGTACAGATTACTTACTATTCGTTTGGGGCAACTGAAAACACATCATGTTGGGGCACTTATATTTCTGAATATAGTTGAGTTTTAGTACTAATAATTGGAAATGCCAACAAACAGTATCATCATTATAATTATTTAGTATAACTGACCCCAAAATTTGAATGGGAAAAAGTATTGGAGTTAGCCTAAAATTAAACAACCTTATCCATGCTTTAAGAACGATTATATATATATATATATATATATATATTTGATGTATTCGGTTCGACACACCATAAGATGATCATAGTAGTGTACACACAACCCAGTGACTGGTTGACAAGTAAATGTTGTAGTTGCCACAACTGGTTGTTCAGATATTCGAACGCAAAGTCGCGTAAGCGCTACTATTTTTATACGGATATTTCTGTGACACGTTTTGTTTCGAAAAAAAATTTAAGAGATATGTTATGCATTGACTTTTGCTCTCTAAAGTCCTTCTGAGGAAACAACGAAGAGCCAAAAGCTACTGCACAAAAAACTATGCGACCAAAAAACCTATAAGTTGTTGCATTGCATTGTCGCATGTTTCGATGCCCCGTGCGACATTGTAAAACAACATATCATATCAGTTCGTCGAAAGTACTTTCGAAATAATTATCAAAATTTTAGTATAAATAGAGATTTCAATACAATTATGATAAAACAAACGTTGTTCAAAAATAAGATTTCCGATCTTGGTGCTTATATAAAGGTGTCCCGTACAACACGTAAGTGGAAAGTTGTATTTTTTTACAATATTATTTATACTTATATATTGCATTAAGAAGCGTTTTAGACCCTAAATTTGTTTTGACCAAATCTGTTTCATAAAATTTGAAGTCATTTGAGCCAGGCCTATCTGTCCGTATGTGCGACTGGTTCGCACGATAAATATCGAAAGAAGGAACCAATCGTGAGAGACCGATCCCATGCCCCAAAAGTATTCCCTCCCAGAGATATACGCGTTTTATGAAAGTGATGGTACACCAAAGATACACGTATTTAAATCTTTAAAATGGCTCTCCTGAACAAAACTGGTTTTTATCTTTAGGTCCCTTTCTATTTTGCGCGTCACATATACTTAGAAGGGACATAAATACTGCTACACACGTTTTATGCTGTAGAATAAAAAGTACTGAATGTTTTTGGACCAAATATTTTTCAATATATTTATTGATGTATATTGTATCCAAAAAGAATCTACTTATTCGAAATTTCCGCCTTTTGCATTTACACACGCCTTAAGTCGCACTGGCCAATGGTCAATAGCTGCACGAACCTCGTCCATTGAAAAATTGGCCACAGCTCGAACCAAAGCAGTCTTAAGAGATCCAATGTTGGGGTATCTTTTGTGACAAACCTTGTCCTCTAAAACCTTCCACAATTTGTAATCCAATGGGTTCAAATCTGGACTGCCTCAGGGCCATTCTTTAGAGGAAATGAACGCTGGCAAATTGTTTCGAAGCCAGGCCTGGGACGTTTTAGCCTTATGGGCCGGCGCAGAATCCTGCTGGTTTTGGAACAGTGAATTGTTAAGAGGCTTCACAACAGCTTCCAAAACGGTTTCTTGGTAAACTTTGGCCGATGTTTTGACTCCTAGTTCACAGAAATGCAAGTCAGTGACTTCATCGTAAGAGACACCCCACCAAACCATGACTGAAGCTGGGTGATGACCCTTTTCCACCCTTGGGATCAGTTCAGATGCTTCCTGAAATGACCGCGCATACACTCTATCACTTTGCTTGCTAAATTTTTTCTTAACGGTAAAATTTTTTTTATCGGTGAACATTTTTCTGTGCGAGTTATCAGCGTGCTTCACCAAAAGACGTTTGCATTTTTCAATCCTATTTTTTTAAAGCTGCAGTCAATAAATGTCCGGTACGTCGTTTGAAAGCTCCAAGTCCCAAGTCTTTTTTAATAATGTGACTCATGGACTTTTGCGTGATACTCATCTCACGGGCCATGATTTTCTGTTTTCGCACGCAGAAAAAAAGTATGGTTGTGGTGACAATATTCGAGGAGGATAATACTATTGTTGGGTATATGGTTGTGGTGCAACAATATTATGATCTTCACAACAATAGTATGATTCAAATACAACCATACTATAATCCTCACAACAATAGTTTGATTCACACATAACCATACTATGATCCCCACAGCCATAGTATGATCCTCACAACCATAGTATGTTTCATATACAACCATAGTATGATCCTCACAACCATAGTATGATTCACACGCAACCATGTTATGATCCCTACAACTATAGTTTGATCACACACACTCTTATACTATGATCCCCAATATAATTTATTAGAATTTGTTTAAGTTACAATAGACAATAGATTTGAATTATGAAAATTATTCAAAAATACATTAAAAATAAGTTTCAATAAACGTGCGTTTTTGTTAAAAATATTTCAGTTAAATAAAGCCAAAGCAGCTTGTTTTAAAAATTTTAATTTCGATAAAAAAGTACTATTATTGCATTAGATCCGTACCAATATTATTTGTTCTTAAAGGCATATTTAAACTACGAAAAATTACAATCATACAGCATGATTGCCGTAATCATATTATTGTTAACATAAAACGCAAAACCATAATTATTTTGTTGTTATAACCATATTTTCATTTTTAAATTTGGCAATAATACTATTGTTACATTTCAACAATATTAATATTGCAGCAATTATACTATTGTCAAAACTAAATTCAGCTAACAATGCAATGGTTGCGACGAACATATTATTATTGCCGTGACCATGTAGTAACCATGTTTTTTCTCTGCGTGCGGAGCGGATTTCTGTGAATTCTTGATTTAACGGCTTCGATGACATGCAGTGTTCGAACAGAGCGTGGGCGGCCCGACCGGTGGCGGTCTTTTACATCTTCAGCCTCCTTAAACAGTTTTATGCATCGGTAGACGAACATGTAGCTTATCCCTAGTGGCCAGAGCGTTTTGAAACTATCGTTTTTTTTCATTTCACACTTGAAAAGCGCTATTACAGCGATACGGTTCTCATTATCTGACTACTCCATGATGAAAGTTAAAACAATTTTAAAATCCCGTTACAAACTAACGCTATTGAGGTTAGCTTCCAAAAACCATATGACATTAACGGGGTATGTTCAGTTCTACTATTGAAATGGGTGTGTTCAATGTTGTAATAGTATTTATGTCCCTACTAAGTAGTTCTGATTTAAGGTCTTGCTCACATATAACAATTATGTAATTATTAATTCAATGTTGAAGCCGCGAAAAACGCAAACAAGCATATATTTAGAATTACCTACGCCGCACAAGTGGTGAGGCGAGTGAGCGATTGAATTAGAGGTATTTCTGCACTTACTTTCAGAACTTACGTGACATCAGTATTCATAGATCCGATTCACTAAAATAACAATTGTTTAAATTTGTAAAAAAAAAAGATAAAGTAAAAAAAAAATCCGCGCAAAGAAATTAACTTTAAAAGTAATCATATTGATTAATCATATTGATTAAATTAAATATAGATATAGATATAGACGAAGTAGCACAATTTTAATGACTGCACAATCAAATCCAAACTGGTTAACTGTTGCAAGAAGCTAAGCACCTTAACAAACCGAACTGATGCACTGATGGCTTTAATTTCGCATCCTTACATATATTTTGATTTTTACTTTGTGAACTACATAGGATAGTTTGCGTTTCTTCTCAGAAAATATATTATTGAAAATAGTTCTTTTGTTATTTCCACAAACCAAAAAACCTCATCGTATTTTTCGTTAAAAAGCCGAAAATTGTTAATTGATGGCTAACCAAATTCCAACAAGTTACAATATTTAATATAAAATTGACTTAATTGTATGCTCTTCCACTGAGAATTTTTAATACAAATCGGTTTTGTACGTTTTTAAAATTGCCCGTGATTCCTGTTCCCTTAACGGGCTGTTAGAAACATGTATTTTGTTCAATGTGAACCTAACATGGTCTTGGACCAACAATATAAGGTTCCTACTACTTGACTATTACTTGTCGTATCCTCAAAAAACTTAACAGCACTCTGCTTTGTCAACGTTTTGACTTAATTCCTACAGGCCGAACCTTATATACCGTCCAAACACATTTTAACTGTTGGCTGCCCACAAAACATTAGGATTTTCTTAGCAAATAATCTAGAAGTGTATTTTTACAGAAGTAAACATTTTTGCAGAGGTACCTTTAGTCCCTTAAAGGAAAACTGTTTTCCCCACGGGACCGATTTTGCCCATTTACAATTCCAAACAGCTTATGTACATAAGACATCAGCATGCTAAGTTTCAGGATCTTAGATTGATTTGTTTGACCGCTATCGTGCTTTCAACGGACACGTAGACAGACATGGCTAGAATTGTCTTACGACGGTCAATAGTAGTATATGTGACAGCGCATAGAGAAAGGGACCTAAGGGTAAAAAAGTCAAATTTCACTTTTTTTGATGTGGACAACATCTGAGCTTCGAATGAGACCGATCCCATGCCCCAAAAGTGTTCCCTCCCAGAGATATGCGTGTTTTATGAAAGTGAAGTCGACGATTCTACACCAAAGATACACGTATTTAAATCTTTAAAATGGCTCTCCTGAACAAAACTGGTTTTTACCCTTAGGTCCCTTTCTTTTTTGCGCGTCACATATATACTTTATAGGGTCTCCAATCAATATTTCGTAATGTTGCAAACGTAAAGACAAATTTAATATGCCTGCCTATCCTTACATAGCCGAGACAAAAAGTCGACTTTTTTAAAAAAAATATATTAAAAGTCGACTCCGACTTTTTAATTTTTTGGAAAAAAAAAATCGATAAAACACATTTTTTTAACCTTTCCCGTGCCCCTAATCTCAGCCAGAACTTTAAAATTACACTATATTTGAGTTCGTAGCAAAATGTATTAATCGCCCGTTCGCAACATGCGGCCTCTTTTTTGACCTCGTGCGAAAATGTCATTCTCATTTGATACCTACCCATATGTCCATGTGAATGTCGCATACAGACGGACGGACATAAGGACAGACAAACGAATCGGCTTGTGATTTTGAGTCCATCAGTACAAAAAACAAAATTATAATACCCTGTTCCACAATGTAGTGCAAGGTACAATTATTTGTTCAGCCGGTAGCAAAAAGTCAAAAAAGGTGAACGAAAATGTCGATTGTTCGATTTAAAGTCGAACGCTAAAATCGATTACGGTTTCATAAATTTTTGCAACAAAAAGTCGATTAATCGATAACCGACTTTTATAACTCTTTACCGACCAAAAACGTAAAAAATAACTGAGAATCTGTCCTTAAGGGGATTCCAAAAGGAATCATACATCCCCAGTCGGTACATTTTATGTTTCCGTTTGGGGCCTGATGGCACAAACAGTAAAAATGTCAAAACAATTTCTTGTTGACAAATTTATATTCATTTAAAATATTTATTTTGCGAATATCATTAAAATCGTTTCATTAATACAAAACTTTTAAATATATAGAAGTCGGCGCGACCTATGAGGGCCGATCTTGAGAGAAGCCTTTCGACCGAGTAAGCTAACATATTGCCTAAGTTTGGTGTTAATTGGTCAAGTGGTTCTCGAGTTTTAGGCGCTCGTACACCGAAAATAAGTTAAATATAAAATATAAAATAAATATTGATTCAAATTTGTCCTAAATATTATACATAAAAAATTATATGTTGTTGATCTGTAAAAACCTGTGATTCCTAAATGCGCGCAACATATGATTCATATGATCCAATGAACTGTTGTCAATCATAACAAAGTTACAGCTAAAAATCTAACACTAGAATGACATCCTTTTATTGAAAATTAATTCTCGGTCGTGAGTTGGCTCACGAGATACTGGGGTTGATCATGAAGTTATGTGCAAAGGGCAGCATATTCGATGTTGAATGCAATCTGATATTTGTTTACTCGTACCATTAACAAATTCTTAATATATAAATTTATGAATATTGATTGATTTTTTTTCCTCTGAAGTAGCTTGGCAGAATAAAAACTTTGATTTTTTTCTATATTCATCATAAGACTTTATTACTATAAGTACATAGCTACTAGAGTGTCCAAACACAAAACCGAAAACCGGCATTCCGGTTTTTATGTCCAAACTCGACAGTCGGTTTTTCAAATAAAGCTAAAACCCCACATGTCGGTTGACCCGATTTTTTGCTGTCGGGTTTGCCGGTTTTTTGGTTGTTATATGTAAAGCAAAGACAATTCATAATTTTCATGTACGAAATACGTCACTACCAAAACAAGCTAGAGCCACCTTTAAGTGTACCGATCGACTCCGAGTTACCAATAAACTCCTTCCCTTCGTCCGTCTGATATCTATCAAAAGCTAGTTTTCAAACTACAGCTCGCAATTTTTGTCTGATCTTCATGCAATTTGGCAGAAGTAAGTCAGAAGTAGTTTCCCATATAAAAGGTTTTTTAGACGTATCTGGGGCCTGGTGCATTTTTTATGAGGTTTTGGAAGAGCGACACTTACAAATCCCAAATGAAGTTTGCGATGGAAATCTTATACGATTTTGTGTTGCTCTCTACAATGGGTATTTCTTAATTGAGATCTAACGTTAGATCTGAGTATATAAATTCGTTACTGTAAATCTAATTACCGAATACTTAGCGTGAGGTTGGTGCAGCGTAGCAAACAGTCGGTGCTGCCCAACTGTGAACTTACTGTCTAAGTTTAGACAGAATAAAATAAGGCATATGCCGTATATCTAATGCAGCTTTAAGCCTTTTGCCTATTACACAAATTTTTTCCGTTATCCATTTGAAATTGTTTTCTCAGTCTAAGCGCTTTTTCCATTTTTTTGCAGGTGCTACTCAACGTAGGGCAACTTCGAGTGTATAGCGTACATCAAAATCGATGTTGTAAGGTAATCTCCACAACTTACGCAATTACACACACACGCTAGGAACAGCCCCGACTAAGCGTGACGCCGTCACTGCCGAGGTCGCTGGTCAATACGTCCTCCTCACTGGCACAAGCAAACTGCTCCATGATGGCAGCGTCGTCCAATCAAGTAGACGGTGCGAGTATTCGGCACAATGCGCTGCAACAGAACAATGCGGCCGGCAACACCATTAATCACAACGACCATATCAAGCGGCCAATGAATGCCTTCATGGTCTGGTCCAGAGGACAGCGTCGCAAAATGGCTCAGGATAACCCGAAAATGCACAACTCGGAGATATCCAAGCGGCTGGGTGCTGAATGGAAACTACTTACAGAAGGACAAAAGCGGCCATTCATCGACGAGGCAAAGCGTTTGAGGTGAGTACATCAACAAACAATCTTCTAATGTCTAACACCAGGCAGCCAACTGCCATCCACCATACAATTCCACTTGGGAGCAGAACAATGCCGTCTATTGTGCTTCTGCAGTTCCACATAACAAACGTTCGGTCATTGTGTCGAAGTGTTGTCCCCCCAATCGTTCTTCGTTCCATTCCACACAATGCCATTTCGCTCGTACGTACCCATATCTCTGCTAAACACACGCGTCCCCCCGAATATGGATACGTTCATATGTACATATACATATCTTCGTGTGTGTGTCTGTACATATGCTGAACTGCGGACGACCGAAGTCGTGGTGGAGCAGGGAGGGATATGCTCTTAGCGCTGACTTGGAAGCAATGCCGGGGAATTCCAAAATCCAGCCAAAGTTCTCAAGTTCCCACAAGAGTGCCACTGACGCCACCCGGACTGACCGCCCATCTGGCATATCTATCGTATTCATGTGTACACACCTATTTGTCAATTAGACAAATATTGATAGTGCGTTTTTCAATGTGCGTGGGCGATGTTTTACAAGCGTTTAATTTAAGCTGTCATAATCCTTTTATTGATCATTACAACTCAGAAAATGATTGAAAAGCGGCGATAACAGCGATTTGCAAGAAAATAAACACAAATTACTAAACAGAAACCATGCCTCCGGGACGGGCGGCCCTATTTAGACGAGCGTAAAATAAACTTGACTTGAAAAGCTTCATGTCATAAAACTTTTTTAGTCCCAACTCTAATCAGTCGATCGTCGTCTTCGAAGTTAATATGAACGTGGTAGAAACATGTCGCTCTTTTGCAGAATGGCTGCGATAACGAACAAAGTTTCATTTCGAGAATAATGTGTTTTAAGTTTTCATATTGAACATGAAAAGATTCTCGCACACGTTCGGTGGTGGCAGCTGGGATACGAATGCGGTATCAATTGAAACAAGTTGACACATTGGGTTCGGCGGGGCCAGGCCGAGCCGCAGCCTATGTAACCTCCAACATGGAGTGCAATCTGATTTAATCTGCTAATCTGAGAGGCATCAAAATGTCTGAGTTCGTCGTTCTTCTGTCTAATCATTAACTTCACAGACTTTTACATCGTTCATATCGGTGCATACATTCATAAAATTATTTTAGCTAATAAGATCAATTTTTTAAATTTCTTCAACAATGGATGTAATATGTGGCTTTTAGAGCTAACATTAAATGAACATACGTGTAGGAACTATATCATTATCTGAACCGACTTTAATAGCATCCACCCATTGTCGAAAAAACTTACGCCAAATGTCATCAAGATTGGATGTATGTGGCTTTTAAAGCAAAAACACAAAATCGAATGAACTCTTAGTGAATCGGGCTGAGATATCTAAAATCAACCTCGGGACGAATTTAAATATTGACAATTGACGGTTCGACGGTTGTGGCAACTAACAACTTGAAGTAATTCCACTGTTAAGGCCGATTTATTAGTTAGACCAATCAGTGTGTGATATTATGGCGGTACAGGTCCAAATCGGTTCATATTTTGATATCATATATAGGTTTCACCCCAAAATTTGTATGGTGCGTAATGAGCGAAAAAAATTGGCCGTGTTTCTTTTTGGGCTCTGTTAGAAAGCGAGAAGGTGGTCGCTAAGGCGACAACTTTTACTTTCTTTTATAAAGATAAAAAATATAAGCTTGGAATTTACAGAAAAAAAGTTATTCAAGAAATACTACAAGCCAGTAATAACCGAGCTCGCTAATAGGTCGTTCTTAATTAACTTTTTTCTTAAGTTATATATTCTAAAATTTTTTTTTACAAATAAAACCATTTTTCTAAACCTGTGTGCGCTTAATAACCGAGCAAAAAAAAACAGGTTACATATTATTATGAACGTTGCTCACATAGTGAATGTTGTTTTAAAACCAAATTGTTTTACAAACATTAACTATAGAACTAAACGAAACTTAGCCTTTTTTTAAGCAACCTCATTGCTGATTTCAGATAATTTGGGACCTGATTTTAGGTGGTTTGAAGTCTGTAGCGAGCTAATGATTCAAATGTGAGCTGAGCGTATTCGTTGAAAACAAAAGCTGAGCATAAGCGTTAACTTTCAAGGTTGAAGAAAACAATGGTTAGTCGACACCTGCTTTCAAGGCCTGTTTAAAGCCTGGTTCGAATAGCGACGAGGAATTGACGGTAGTAGCCAAAAAGCACCTCTAGCTTAACAATACAAATCTTTAGATTTCAAAATGGAAATCGTTTTCAATTCTTCTTCTTTGACGTTTTTCTTTACCGTAAAAATAAATGCATTTTTCGCAAAAATATTAAAAATTTACTCCCTTTGGAACCATCGATATTTCTACACACAACTCGGAGATGAGAAAAGATTCCCGGGAACCACGTTGCCTACTTTAAATATTAAACAGTAACTTTTCAAATGTTCATCTCTACAAAATTTAATTCGTTTAACAATCATATTCTGTCTATATTCAATTATATTACTTCAGTTACGCTGTTGTCAACAAAACATTCAAAAAATTTCACTTAATAATACTTAACTTAACTAAAACTGACTTAACTAATTTCCACTCAATTCAAAATAAACGTACTATCTTTCCGCTCGACTGACTAAATAGAGACCCTTTCATCCCTAAATATATTAATATTTTGTGAAATAATGTGAAAATTTAGGACTTAAACATTTAAGTGACTAAAAATTTACCGAAATCATATCGATAAGTGATTTTTTTTCCTACGAAGATGTCCCCTATTTTTTAAAATTCTTTTAGGACTCAAACGTATCTGATGATCAGTCTAGAGGTATTTTTTTAAAACAAAAAAAAAAATTCAAATCAAGTGTGGAATCCTTGTTGTTTATTCAAAGGACATTTTACGCCATTTATTTTTTAAATAAAATTTCCATGAAAAGTTAACCGCGACAAAGTCTTAGCGTGTCCATTCAGAAGGTCAATTTTGGATGACTTGTTTAAGTATTTCGACCGGTATGGCGTTCATGACACGCGTAATGATGGCTTCGAAACCTGAATCTTATCTGGTTTGTCAGCGTTGATTTTGGACTTTACGAGGCCCCAAAGAAAAAAGTCTAAACGCATGATATCATACGATCTAGGCGGCCAACTCACCGTTCAAATACGTGAAATTAGCTGCTCTTTGAAATTACCTCTCAATTAATCCACTGTTTGAGATGCTGTATGGCAAGTGGCACCGTTCTGTTGGAACCAAATACCAACAAGACTACGGGCTTCAAATTCAGGTAGCAAAAAGTCCGATATCAAGGCGCGATAGCGAGCACCATTCACGGTTACATTCCGGCCATCTTCATTTTTGAAAAAATATGGACCGACGATTCCACCAGCCCATTAACTGCAAACCATGGTCTTCTCTGGGTATACTGACAGCTCTTGAACCTCTTCTGGTTGATCTTCAGCCCAAATGCGGATACTTTATTTATTGACGTTGCCGTTGAGTCGTTGTTGCGGTGTTAGTCTTCCTATGATAAAATGGCCAACAATACTGAAAAGGAAAAAAATAAAGTTTAACGCAACTCACGCGTAAACTCTGAAAAACCCCCTATGGAAAAAATACCTCTAAATAAATATCAGGAAGAACAATGTCCTTGTTATGGCCTTTTCGGCGCAGTTCTCAGAACGATCTTGTTACACATGCAATATTTAAGCTATTTTGGAACAGTTATGTGAGCTTTATCTAAATATTTCGATAATTTTTCGGTGGAAGTAAAGAAACTATAATTTTGTTGTATTTTTTTTCTTATTACTCGTATTTGTTATAACCGGCACAATTTCGTTTAAAGCGTAATAAGCGCAGTCGGCTAAGCAAAAGAAATCAATTTTAGTAGTGACTGCAAGGGTCGATGTGTATTACCGCACCTGATTAACGCCATTTGGTGTCTCACAGGAAAATATTTTCAAAAGATTTTCTTGTTGCTTCTTTATCATAGCTTTAATTATCCGAATATTATTTTCTAAGGCGTCAATCGTGTCGGGCTTATCTGCGTAGATAAACGACTTCACATAGCCCCACAAAAAATAGTCCAGCGGTGTTAAATCGCAAAATCTCGGAGAAACCAATGGGATACCAAACTGAGCATAAATCAAGAGACAGCTGTCAAAAAGACCAACTCTGAAAAAAAGTGTGGCCAGATTGAAAACCCTACGTCTAAAAAACACCCTATACATCGTTTTGATATTTTGCATAAGATCCTATCTTCAAAATTCCCTTTTTAATGGAAGTTTTTGATTAATTTGAGTAAAATATAGATATAGGTTTTATCAAAAAAACTACTAGTGTTTTACTTGAAGATATGAACGGTCCAAAATCACTTAGATTACCGAGTGTTTTAAAAAGAACAAGATTATGAAAAATTGTACGCTGGGTTCATTTACAACTTGATAGGAGGCTGCCTATTATATGGAAACATATTACTTAGAATCATTTTATACTGTTTCAATCAATTACTAATACCAGTCGACAAAACACTCTTTACGTGTGCAGACGTGCTCGGTGCTAACTATTATCAGTGTTGTGATCTTTTTTCAATTCGCGCTCTCTCATTGAAACAGACCTCTCTCATTTATTATCATTGTCGGCAGAAAAGAAAACTTAACTAATTTGAAATAATTAGTGATTTGCTCGATGAAAATGGCTGGATTTACTGATAGCGTACGGGGAATTACACCCCTAATATCATTAGACAAAGCCAGACAATTAACTACTTCGTCCCTGGAAGGGAAGTATTTGGTCATACAACGCGTAGAAAGTGACGAAACTCTTGCCAACGTGTCTCCATTTTTAATCAAAAAGGTTATCGACAACATAGTTGGAGGAGAAGTACTTAAGTGTAAGAAGCTTCTTAATGGGACTATTCTTATGCAAACAAAAAATTTAATCCAAGCACAAAAACTGGTTCAACTCACTTCGCTTTCTCAGCAAATTAAAGTCCAAATAACAGAACACCCTGGACTTAACTACTCAAAGGGAGTCATTTATTCTAATGACCTACGTGGAGTAGACGAAACAGAAATTTTGTCAGAGCTCAGAAGCCAAAATATCACATATGTAAATAAAATACTTAAGAGCATTGACGGCGCTCTGAATGAAACAGGCCTTATAGTAATTACATTTGCAACAGCGACTGTACCCTCAAATATAAATATTGGGTATGAAAAAGTTCGGGTTCGCCCATATATCCCACTACCGATGAAATGTAAAAACTGCCTCCAGTATGGACATACTGATAAAAAATGCAAAAATGAAAAAATCTGTCCCAAATGCTCAAAAACTTTTCACATCGGCGGGGAGCTGAACGAAATATGCACCTTTCCTTCATCATGCATTAACTGCAAAAACAATGAAATAGCAGATCATAATCACACTCCTAACCACAAAACCTGTCCAATTTTTCTCAAAGAAAAAGAAATACAAGCAATTGTTACTCTAGACAAAGTAGACAAAAGAACAGCTACTCTCAAATATAAGCAACGACAACAATCGAACACCCCCTACTCCAACATCGTCAATAGTACCAACACAGTCTTACCATCTACCTCTCCAACTGTACCAACATCAACTCAATCCACCATACCAAGAGAACTCAACGACTACTCTGACCTTGTGAGGGTCACTGACAACTCTCAAGCAGAAATGGAAACGGATCAAACAAGTGAATCAGCTAATGCAAAAAAGTTAATAGTGTTACCAAGAAATGCATCAAAGAAATTAGTAGAAAAAGTCAAACATGCTACAAGAAAATCAAAACGAAAGTTTTAAATTATATTCATATCTGCTCTAACGTAATAAATCTGTTTTTCTATATATCATTTTTCTTTGATGTATTTAAAAAAATAATCACTGTGCGTAGCCGTACCAGACTAATCTACCTCTCTCTCTTAAAATGTTTTCAAAAACACATAATAATGTATAGCCTGTTACTACTTACTCTTGCTTGTTGTAAGAAATATCATAAACATAATCACTCAAATACAACTCAATATCTCTCCTACCTTCTAAAAAACTCACTCAACAATTTACTAACACTCACTCTTATAAACAAACTCTCCCCAAGTCTAAATTTATTTACACATACAAAACACCACACTGCTGTTAAAATCCAACTCCACACAATACATCACCCCGCATATAATAATGAAACTACCATACCCATAAAAAACATCAATGGGTATTAATATAGTACAGTGGAATATGAACGGCTATTTTAATAGTTTTAATGAATTACAAATCCTAATTAAAAAATATTCTCCCAAAATTATTAGCCTTCAAGAAACACATATCCACACACTCACAAATATCCCCATACCAATTAACTATTCTTTATACCACACTAACACGTCTACTACCAGATATGGTGGCACTGGATTACTAGTGCACAAATCATTGCAACAAAGGCAAATCACAGTAGCAACCGACTTTGACTCAGTCTGTGTAGAGATAAATTCTAAAATAAAATTTTGCATATTTAGCACCTACATCCCCCCCACTGCAATGTTCGATGATAGAAATCTCTGAACTCTCTTTTTAAGTAACACTCCTGCTATTATCACTGGAGATTTTAACTCTCCACATAAAAATTGGGGTTCATCATCCAACCGTCGCAAAGGTAATATACTTTCTTCATTTGTAAATAACACCAATTACGTTCTATTGAATGACAAATCTCCAACTCATATTAATACCCATGGGACCTTTTCGTATATAGATCTATCCTTTTTCTCTCCAATTTTAGCAATACAAGCACATTGGAAAATTGATAACAATCTTAGGGGTAGTGATCATTTCCCGATCTTAATATCACTATTCCCAAACCTCCCAAGAGAAAGTACAGGTTGGAAGCCAACATTCATCACAAAAAGAGCTAATTGGGATTCATATAAAGCTAATTGCGAACACTTTTCTAAGAGCCGACTGGTATCGGATAATATTAATAAAGAGGCAGCAAATATTAGCAGAATCGTATTACAGTCCGCAAATTTATCAATCCCACAAACATGTAACAAAATATTCAAAAAAGTCCCATGGTGGAACCGGGAACTAGATGAACTTAAATGTAGAAAAAACAGGCTTTGGGCTCTATTTAAGCGAAACATTACACATGCCAACTTACTAAGTTACAAAAAGGCGAATGCCATGTTTAAAAGAAGGTAAAACTGTATAAAAGAGAGTCATTACTATCTTTTACGTCAACTATCAATCCGAATACACCAACCGATCAAGTTTGGTCCAACATTCGTTATTTCACTGGCTATAAAAGTAAACATAATATCCATTGTATAACTCCAATCGACAACCAGAATAATAAACTTACTAACGATAGAGATATAGCCAATGAATTTAGCAAATATTGGTCTAACAAGTCCCATGACTCTAACTTCTCCCCCAATTTCACATCATGCAAACAGAATGCCCTAACGTACATACCTAACACGACACCATCACCCACAGCCATGGAAATAGAAAGGGAAATAAGTCTTACTGAACTATCTTCCACCTTGAGCAAATTAAAAGGACGAACACCTGGAAGAGATCGAATCCCCTATTCAATGATAAAAATGGCACCACAATCTATTAAAATAAGACTTTTAAAATTGTATAACAACATTTTCGAAACACACATTCCACAACAATTTAAAAATAGCATAGTAATACCGGTCCTCAAACCTGGTACTGACAAAACTATTACAACATCATATCGGCCTATCTCTCTGAACCCGTGTCTCTCGAAGGTCATAGATAAAATCATAGCAACTAGACTATGGTGGTTTCTTACAACAAACAAACTACTTAATAGCCGGCAATTTGGGTTTAAAAAGGGAAGCTCGACAATTGACAGTCTACTCTACGTAGACTATCTAATTGCTAACTGCCTCTCACTACGTAAACACGCTACTATTATCTCACTAGACTTCGAACGGGCTTTTGACAACATTGGTATCCACTCAATAATAGACCAATTATTGGAATGGAAGTTAGGACCAAAGATAATTCGGTATGTTACCAACTTCATGCGTAATAGAAAAATAACTGTACGAGTTAACAAAACATACTCCAACACCCTACCCTTACATAACGGGATCCCACAAGGATCACCTTTATCGGTCATTATTTTTGCCATAGCATACAATAAATTATGTTCCATAATTCAAATTTACAAGGAATTTGACTTTTGTGCCTATGCAGACGACTTCAACATAATAATATGTTCACCCAGGG
Organism: Hydrotaea diabolus; assembly: GCA_963513945.1. Lineage (NCBI taxonomy): Eukaryota > Metazoa > Arthropoda > Insecta > Diptera > Muscidae > Hydrotaea > Hydrotaea diabolus. The sequence continues at coordinate 389,140 of OY740719.1, read as the reverse complement.
AAAAAAACATTACAATAAATCTTGACAATCTTTTCGATGACATAAACCATTGGTGTGACAAATCTGGAGCTAAACTCTCCACAACCAAATGTAAATATATACACATCTGCAGACTTAAAAACTGTAATTTAGACATAAGTACCTCCGACAACCAAATAACTAGAACTAATACTCTAAGGATCCATGGGATATTTATAAATAGTCGTTATAACTGGAATGACCACATAGAGAACCTGATAACCTCATTGTCTAATCGTCTTAACATAGTCAAGTGCCTTGCAAGCCAAAAACTGAATTGCAGCCATTTGTCGCTCATATCAATAATTAAAGCACTTATTATCTCCAAAATTAACTATGGAATATCAATTATTGGATCAACTTCCACATCTCAATGGAAAAAAATCAAAACCATAATTCACTCGGCCATGAGACTGTCTCTCGGAGCCCTGCGTTCAACACCAATAAATAACATGCTCTTCGAAACTAATATTCCAACATTAGATTCCCAGATAAAACTACAAACAATTACGAATTTTCGGTTATTTCTCTATAGTACTAACAGCCCCTTGATTCAAATCGTTAAAAAAGTAGCATCATCAAAAAAACACCAAAAGTACCTTCAACAATACACAAGACGATAGAGTACTGCAGACAATTCAACATACCTATACAAAATAACTTGATCGGTTTTCGGCCCCACCCACCCTGGAACCTTGACTCTAGATCAATAGATCTTTCACTGCACCAACTTTTAAAATCAAACTCAAACTCCTCAATATTTAAGTCTATGTTCTCGGGAATAAAATACAGGCTAACCAATTACCAATTTTTATTTACCGATGGTTCCAAAACGCAAGATTTTGTTACATATAGCGTTACAACAGAAGATAGCATCATCTGTTTATCCAACTTACCGAACCACAGCTCGATATACACTGCGGAAATAATTGCAATCAATGAAGCTATCATGTACGCAAAGAATAAAAAGGGCAAATTTGCTATTTGTTCAGATTCCCTCTCGTCATTGAAATCTATTTTAAACATCTCAAATACTAACCTTTATACGTGTTTAGCAAGGTCAAACCTAATTCATCATTTTCCAGACATAATACTAATTTGGGTTCCAGGTCACATGGGAATAAAAGGAAATGAGTTCGCAGACCAAGCAGCAAAGACAGCCTCTAGACAACCACTACACACATCTCAAAACCTTAACAAAATTGATTTAATTAAATTTGTCAAAGAACAATGTTATGCCAACGACAGGTTTAACGTATTCAACTTAACATCTAATTGGTACAAAAGGATTAATATGTATAGAAAGGATTAATATGTATAGAAACCACTTAAAGAACCATAACATAGAACATGCAAAAGCTAATAGGTTAGACCTGGTCAAATTCGAACGGCTTCGGCTTGGACATACCAGAGTCACACATGGCTCATTATTTACTCCGAACTTCGTACCTTTCTGTGATTGCAACATAGCTTATCCTTCAAATCCATCACATCTTCTGGTGGAATGCCCTAAACTAAGTACTGTTAGAAGAACAGTTTTCAATTGCTCCTACCCTCTTTACCATCTTTCCCTTCCAACCCCACAAAATATCTCTCTTATTGTAAATTTTCTAAAATTATCCAATTTATACCACGAAGTGTAAATTTTCCTATTCATACTTATATAGTAACCCCTAAGTTTATATCTTTTATAATATTGTATATATATATAATAATCGTATTCATATAATAGTTTCTATACCCATTTTTCTAACTCACGGACATATATTCTGTTAATGTTATTTCTGTTATAATTATATTAAGCTGAAGGCCTGCGATGCTATTGCTCATATTAAAATTTAGTATATAATTTGTAATTATATGCTAAATAAATAAATAAAAAATTACTAATACCATTCCGTGTTTATCCTGAAAAAACCCGAAGTTGAACCACTTACAACCAATCAATCCAACAAGTCTTTTTAAAATAAATTGTACTTTACATGTGATATGTTGAAAGTCTTGTAAAACTCAAATCTTAAGCTGATATTTTTTTGCAAATGCCAAAATGCGCTTTTTTATTCGTGGCATTGTATTCAGAACAATGAAATGCTGCTAAAAACTCTTAATTCTTGGTATAAACTAAGCGAAAATCTAGGATGGCATTGTAATATCTTATTTAAAATTCACTTCATTGTATCTTCTTCCAATTTGGATTTTAAGGTAAATCAGCGGAGGAATCCCGCCTGGAAATTCCCTGGAAATTGGAAAACGCAAATGACTAAAATTCCAGTGAAACCCTGCGAAGGAAATATCCAAAAAAAAACCTAACCAAGAGAAATACAAAATAAATTGTACTTTACATGTGATATGTTGAAAGTCTTGTAAAACTCAAATCTTAAGCTGATATTTTTTTGCAAATGCCAAAATGCGTTTTTTTATTCGTGGCATTGTATTCAGAACAATGAAATGCTGCTAAAAACTCTTAATTCTTGGTATAAACTAAGCGAAAATCTAGGATGGCATTGTAATATCTTATTTAAAATTCACTTCATTGTATCTTCTTCCAATTTGGATTTTAAGGTAAATCAGCGGAGGAATCCCGCCTGGAAATTCCCTGGAAATTGGAAAACGCAAATGACTAAAATTCCAGTGAAACCCTGCGAAGGGAATATCCAAAAAAAAACCTAACCAAGAGAAATTTGTCGAGCAGAAGTAGTTTCCATCTAAGTAAGGAATCCGGAATCCTTTCCTGTTCAAACCATGAACATCAATAGAAGAAGATACAAATTATTAGATGTTTGAAACCGGCTTTATGCAGTACCAAAAGGCCACAAAATACAAGTGTTCTATCGTGAATCTAAAATAATTTTTAGCTGGCTGCGAGAAACAAACTGATCTCCGGTCGCCGTTAAGAATTTCTAATTTTGAGCCAGCCCGAAAACAACAATTTTTGTATATGGGCGAAAAGTACGCAATGAACGAACCTAGCCATGAAGCCCAGAACTTTTGGCGTACGCATGGTAAAAGGCTTTTAGCAATACCGAGCAGTTTATCAAGTTGCTTTCATTAAGCAAAGTCCACATCTTCTTGATTCGCCATCTACCAATCGTATTTCCGACACATCTTAAAACATGATCGTATGTAAAAGTTAAATAATAATAAATAAATATTTTCCAATTATAAACATTTCTATAGCCGAAATAAACTGTATGAGCTAAGCGATCTCCCTTTTTTGAGGGCAAGTGTACTATGGAAAAAGAAGATGTCCCATATAAAACAAGACCTTTTCTGATTTGACTAGTTAAAAATACATTTTCTTTTCCTTGTCAATCGCAATTTCTTTGCAGGGCATTGCACATGAAGGAGCATCCAGACTACAAGTATCGACCGAGACGAAAACCGAAAACTCTGAACAAATCTCCAGTACCAGCTGCCCATAACAATAATAATGGCAACGGCAGCCAAGCCCACAATGAGTCGCACGTAAGTGGGACAAACAGTCAGCATCACAGCCAACACCAGCGCAATGGTCATCAGGGAAACTTGCATTCGCCTTCGGCCATAGCATCTCAGAAGTATAATTTTGGAACACCACTAGAATTGACTCTTAATATGCCACCGAGGATTTCTAATGCTTTTCCCGCTGCTCTCTCACACTACCCGCTGGATCCAACTATTGCGCTTGACCTACAGGCACGCCTCCAGGCTATGTACGCCGGCAGTTTGTACCATCCGTGGCGCTATTTCGGCTGCACGCCCCTCATCAGTCCCGAGACTCCGCCCTCTCCGCCAAGCAGCAATGGCACCGGTGTTTCCTCCTACGGCTGCATAAAATCTGCGAAGTCCTCCCCCACCTTGACGATGTCCAACGCCCAGACACCGACAAATATTATTTGACCAACTCCCTTGCGCTTCGGAGCTGCAGAACCTGCCGTTTAATAAACATCTGCACATATTGTTAATGGCTTTCAAAACCATCCCATCAAATTCACATTGGCTTTAATAGCGGTCTAGTTAAGTACACTGCGCCAAAATGTCCTTCGTCCTTAACTGAATACGTGTGTTTGTGTGTATATACAATGTGAATTGCGTCCAAAACTACAACTGGTCCATTCCATTTCAAGCCTTGAAATTCAAAATACTATACAAATGTTCCAAACTCACGAACGCTACGTACATGTATGACCTTATACGCACACATGAGTACCTACTACACATTCATATATATACTTTAAGGCGACTTTGAGAAAATCTATTTGCTTCACTTTGATGTCTTCAGTTATGGGTTGAATTTGCGCCGAAGTATCCGTTTGTCTGCATATTTGTGAATGAAAACTTGAGACGCAAAAGTCAACAAGAGGAGCCAAACCCACTATACCTCAGCTCAACGTTTCGATATGATCGCTTGGCGACTGTTTACGGTGGGTATTTGTTGGTAGGAACGCGAATCGGAAAGCGAATTGTGGATGACAGCCTGTATGACATCAGATAGTGTTAACCGACGACCACAGTATCAGAATGACAAATACGTAGTGCCAAAACTACCGAAAGCAGGAGAAGCTCTGCGAAACATTCTATTGCAATCAGATGTTGTAGCCAGGAAGCCTCCGAGCGAACGCACGTTCAACAGCCCATCTGTATGTATGTATTTATTAATTTCTGTCCCACTTGACATCTCTCAATGTGTAAAATAAAAGAAAAGATCCATATATCTGTATATTTTTTGTGATAATGCCAGTAAATAAATTTTAAACAAAATATTGACTTTCAGTGTTAAGTACACACCGCATCTTTTATTTGTAATTATCGCCTTAGGCAACTCCGGTCCCATCCCCAAGCCCGGTACATGTATTCGCTGGCACAGTCCTCTGATTCGGCTAGAAATGATACAGTACCGCACTGTGATTAATTGCGATATGCCGGGATGGAAGGGGCGAAGACCGAAATAAGGTAACTGTCAACGTGCCGCACGGCTACAAATGACAGCGTTATGCTTCTTGACGTCGTCATTATTAGGTTAAATTGCATTACCAACGACTCTACTCGTATGTAAGTATGTACGCATGTACAATCTCGGCATCCTCAGCCTGGCACACCGACATTCAGTGGGCATTGGGGGAGGATTTGCCACTCCGTGGCGTGGTGGGATTTGTCGCACAATAAACACAGGCGTTTAGCGTGCCAAATTCAATTTAAACACCCACTTGTGCGCGCACTCATCTGTGGGATTACAATCTCCGAATTACATGGGTTGAGTTGATTACTCTCCGTAGCCCAAGCAGTGTTTCACCCCATTTGTCCTCCTATCTGTCAAAAACTGTATGAGTACAGGAGAATTTGCATTCGGTGAAAACACAAAAGGCACCCCCTTGGACGCAGTCTTTTGAGGCGACAAGAACGAATAGAATTGAACCCAATAAAACGGGCTTGAGTACACAACCTAAATACTATTTAATGGCATTTCTATCGAATCTTAATAGAAATTTCAGGCACCGCGTAGAAAAATCCTTAACACTTAAAACCATGTGGAAGTCATGATGACTTTATAGGATGTTCATATGTACTTTAGACTATATGGATTTTGGGATCCAGTTAGCACTAAAAATATGCTTTCAACAGGAAGTACGTTTGCAATACGTTGGTCGAGTTGGTCATTAACCCTCTGCCAGCGTTGCCATTATTGACGTTGGAAAGTCGTATCTCGACTATTTTTTTACCTCTTTTTTACCCTTACCTCATGTTCGTATTTGCAGTCTCCTAAGATCCGATGAAAATAGACTGCACCCTTGACTATATGGATTTGGGACCAAGATACATTATAAAGATGCTTTCTCAGCAGGAACTACGGTTACAATAAGTTGGTCAAGCCAAATCATTACACCCGGTGCCATCGTTGCCACTTAACTTTCAAAATGACTCTTTTTCGTGTCTCGACTATTTTTTTACTCTTTTTTGCCCTCGCCGCACGGTTTCTTGTGCATAGTCCCACGGCGGCTCACATTCGAAACATCTATCTTTCTTGAGAAATCATCATTACCGCTGCCGTGTTAATGATTTAACAGACAGGCAAATTTTACGAATTCAAAGCTCCCGCCAATAAGTCACATTTTGGCTGCTACTCGTAGGGTACCAGATATTTGTAAAACTCTTTCGGCCGCCGAAGCTTTATATCGATCTGTTACTTTGTTAGAAATACTATTTGCAGTATGCTTTTGTCTGTTTGACCTAAGATAATAGTTTAAACAGAGACTCAAATAGCACAAACAACTTTAAGGGTCAGTCCGTGTATCCCTACAACGTTTACGTGGACTGACTCTTTCGTTGCGCTACACAGCGTATCATTACCGGAGGGTATAACAGTGTTGCCACTGTTATATAAAATCAATTATTTTGGGAAATCACCTTTTTGAATAATCTCAACAAAAGTGTTCAAAGAGATTACATCTTTGGAATTAAATATTCTCTGAGATACTGTCATTTTCGTTGGCTGGAGTACTTATCGTACGAAGCAGAAACAAAGGGAAAATGAATATCGTTTTGTCTTCAGGCGCCGAGCATCAAGCTCGAAACAATTCAGTTTCTCTAGTTCTCATCGTCGCCAGTCCATATACGTAAATGCCATAAAATGATATACCAATAGATGTACCAAAATATCTGTAAAAATATCGCATTCCTATATAAATAAGCACGCGCGTGTGTGTGTATAAAAGTGGGTGTAGTTGCAGGACAGGACAACTAAGTGCCGCCACAAAACTGATAAGAAGCATTCACAGCCATGCTAATAGTTATATTTGTACGCACCCCGCCCCCATCCGTGCTTCCGCTTTGACTGTTTTCCCGATGGCTTGTCTGTCATCGTGCACAAGGTCATTTCCACAGTGATTTCAATGTGAAGAACAGCGTTCCCAGATGCCAAGGTGAGATCTGGTTGCCATCCGAATCCGGGGAATACATTCCGCTCTCGGTTCAGTCTACTTGCGGCGAGTTGCGACATAAACACTGACAGCCCAACGTGACAATTATGTGAGTACACTGCAGTAACACAACCCCCTAATATCAACACCCTGCATCACGACCACAACCCACACCACACGCCGGGAAAACTCGAACAAAACGAATTGGCAATTGTTTGTTTGCTGTCTTGTTCAACGGCTTGGTGCTGGTGTAACAAAAGGATAGAAGAAGTGTGAAATGTTACCAAAATATTTACACTCCGAATGGAGATATAAACGATTTATGCTGAGGGTGGGGTTGACAATTGCTTCTGCCTTTATCTGACTCTTTTCAATTGTGTTGTTTTTTTTATTGCCCGTGCGCTGTGCGTGGTGCGTTGTAAAGGGGGGCTTTGGCATCGACGTTCGGTCGGACCGTGGTCTGTCCGAGGTGTGTCGGCGACGGTTATGGTCAGAGTCTTGACTGAAACATCCAATGGATTCGCAGGGCAGCCTGAGGCCAGCATAAGTCGCTCCGCGCTGCGCAGTGCGTTCGCCATCTAGTCCTGCTGACCACAAAACGACTACAGCTTTGTTTGTTCAAATATTTGACTTGTAATGCTGTGATATTGGTATTTGGTGTTTGCACTGGAAGGACTGCTCATTTGTAACGGGACATGTTCTTTCCTTCTTCTGTGCACGCACACACACACACGCACACAACTCACATCCGCTGCGATAAAAAGAAATAAATAATATTATTTCGGATTGTGAGTATGTGTGTGCATGTGTACAAGGGTTTTATTTTATTTTTCTATTTTCTTTTTGTGACAATGTGGCTTTTTATTGAATATTTTCTTTTACGAGCCACAGGATCAGAGGTGGGTGGTAAGGTGGTCCCCGCATTAAAGTCGGGGGCCACACAATGAGGGCTGTTACTTTAAGGACATCGATTGGAAGGGCAAACACCACATCCATATATACAAACATGTGTGTGTACACGCTTTCGAATCAATAGAAGGAAGACATACATATCTTCTCCCAATATCATATTCCCAAATATTGTTTCCCCGTGTTGCCGTCTACTGAACTTCGTTTAGACGAGGAAATCGATTGCACTTAATCAACAGAAGCATCTCGTGCAGACATAAATCGAAGGGAGATGTGTTTCTCCCATTCGTTTTGGTACATCATGCGAAGCCCTTAAAAATCATGGACATTTGTGCAACAATCCCGAAACCAAACATAAAATTAGCCATTCTTTCCCGCGGTAAATAGCTCAATAGTTTTAATACGTGAAGTCAATTTGATCGCAAGTGGAATCAATATGCGTGTGTCTGCATTGTCAAAATGTTTGTGGATGTTGTCCAAGTCTTCTGCGTCCCTACTTTACTAAAGCGCAAAAAAACATGTTTAGTGTTTTGGGCCCTTTCGACCCATGCGTAGGTCCCTAATGTCAGCCAAAACTATAAAAACAATCTGGCTTAAAAGATGCTTGGCTCCGATGCTTGCTCATGACTATCACACAAGTAAACCAGGTTCATATCCGGATAAAACATCTGTCATTATCGGCCTTAATGGCATAATTAACACATTTAACTCTGATTTCACTTATTCGATTATATCAAATTAATTCGATATGCATTTACGCATTAAGCAATTATTGGACAAAAGCTAGCCATAGTATTAAATACAATTTTTGGAATGGACTGTTTATCCGTGACAAACTGATTGAATATTTTACAAATTTATTTTGTTTAATATATTGTAAAAATAAACGACGGAAGTCTAAGAGCTCACGATTCAAATTATCTACGAAAGATATCATAATATGATGTTGGCAAATTAAAGTACAAATTCCTTTAACAGCTGTGAATGGCGAATTTCGTCCACATAATCAATGGGTTGCATGTCACTTTCTAATCTACATCGTGCAACTCTTAATTTTGCTCTACTCCTGAGGTTCACTTGCTTTAGAGGAAGAATATTATGAAATGACCGATTTTACCACAGTACACCCGAATACGACCATTACGATTTTTTGTTAATTGAATCCATACGTATATTGGCAATACGAAGTGAAAACGTCAATGAAGTCAAAGATAAATGGTGTATTATCTTAAGTGCTTTGATCTGCTTGCTCAGTATAGATTTACATTCTGGACATAAGCCACAGCTCAGTAGGAGGGTTGCTATTTATATTTCGGGTCCGGCAATAAAAAGACAACAATTCATCATTGGAAATGGTTTTATTGTTATTCAAAATATTCTCCATTAAGATCAATACACTTTTGCATGCGCACTAACCAATTTTCGAAGCGCTTTTTCCACTCCGATTGAAACTCCTCCAAAACATGATTTTTGTACGCTTCAACAGCTGTTGTGGCAATGTGGCCAGTTATACCGAAAAAAACGTAATCATTTGCTTCGCTGTACTTCTTCCACGAACAACTTTTGTTGGATTTGGCTTGTCTTGAAAGACCCATACGGTCGATTGCTGTTTTGTTTCGGGTTCATATGCATAGATCCATGATTCGTCACCTGTGACAATGTTATGCACTGCCATTGAGATACCGGAGTTACACTTTTTTAACATCTCTTTGCACCAATCCATACGAGATTTATTTTTGAGCATTCGTCAAATTATGTGGGATCCAACAAAAAAAATACTTCCACGGCCAAATGAACATGCAATATCTTATTGATGCTGGTCATACTAATGCCCAAGAATGCCTTAATCTCAGTTCACGCACAGCATCAATGGTTTCTGGCAAAGTGACCGAAGTTAGACGTCCTTCACGAAATTCATCCTGAAGCGAACGGCGTCCCAGACTGAACATTTGGTACCAGCGATCAACAGTGGTTTTTGATGGTGCTTCATCGCCAATAGTCGAAACAAGTTGATTTAAACACTCTGGTCTCGATAACCCACGCCGAAAATCGTAAAAAATCATCGCACGATAATGTGCACGGGATAATTCCATTTTTGACTGAGATGAATTTTTCTACACACTGTAAACATAACAATTCGCCATCAAACGAAAAAATGTCAAAGTTTCTAATGGAAGTTCCAGTTTGCATTTGGGAGCACTAGTATTGTCAGGACCCGAAATATAAATAGCAGCCCTCGTACATTAAATGACTTTGCTTTTAATTTATATTCAAAAATACAGTCTACAGAAATTTCGCTGAGGGCTTTACACAAAAGGATTTTCCATCAATACATACAAAAAATAAAATTACAACTTAGATCCTGGTGTAAACCGAACTGATTCTGGCTGATTGACTGTCAGACATAGTGGTCTGCTTAAAAAAGTCAAGTCCTTTCTATATTAAGCCGTCAATAAAGTAAACAAGTTGAAAAGTTATTAAGGCTAAATGGAAAAACGGCTGCACCAAATTATTTTCTGTCTGGAGACTGCTTTTCTGGGAAAGAAAAAAAGTAATTTAGCCAAAACGAATATTCGTGTTTAAGTTTTCGGAACGAGGTAGTTAGTTTACTTGCAAATTGTAGTTGTCCACTTCGCCGTGTAGGAACAATAACGTTCAGTTCAGTTCACTGCTAGCGTATTACTCGTAAGGAAAAATACACATAGGTCAACGAAACATGGGTACACTACGTCAAGTATAATAGGTTGTTGAATTCTTAAGCGGCTTAACTTTAACCCAGGCTAGAACCTAGGAGAGTAACGTGGCTCATTTTAAAAGTACTAAGTTATTATTATTATACTACGCAGAACTTGGATTGACTATAGGACTATTGGGATTGTGAAATCAAAATCGGGTATTACATTTGTATAGGTGGTATTTCTAAATCGAAAGCGTTGTCCATCATAACAATGTCGACCGTTAAAGAGTAAACAAGGAAAAAAGCTAAATGTGACGACAAAAAGATACCACACACTACTGTGATACTCACAAGAATCCGGGCCTCAGTCGTAAATTATACCCATGTCGAGAGAAATGATTCTGGCAGATTGACTGTCAGACATAGTGGTCTGCTTAAAAAAGTCAAGTCCATTCTATATTAAGCCGTCGATAAAGTAAACAAGTTGAAAAGTTATTAAGGCTAAATGGAAAAACGGCTGCACCAAATTATTTTCTGTCTGGAGACTGCTTTTCTGGGAAAGAAAAAAAGTAATTTAGCCAAAACGAATATTCGTGTTTAAGTTTTCTTAAGTTGTCCACTTCGCCGTGTAGGGACAATAACGTTCAGTTCACTGCTAGCGTATTACTCGTAAGGAAAAATACACATAGCTCAACGAAACATGGGTACACTACGTCAAGTATAATAGGTAGTTGAATTCTTAAGCGGCTTAACTTTAAACCAGGCTAGAACCTAGGAGAGTAACGTGGCTCATTTTAAAAGTACTAAGTTATTATTATTATACTACGCAGAACTTGGATTGACTATAGGACTATTGGGATTGTGAAATCAAAATCGGGTATTACATTTGTATAGGTGGTATTTCTAAATCGAAAGCGTTGTCCATCATAACAATGTCGACCGTTAAAGAGTAAACAAGGAAAAAAGCTAAATGTGACGACAAAAAGATACCACACACTACTGTGATACTCACAAGAATCCGGGCCTCAGTCGTAAATTGTACCCATGTCGAGAGAAATAAATCTCATGGAGTTTGTAGAGAAGAAGGATCGACGTGTAGAGGTGAATAGTGTGCTTAAGAATCACACAAGTAGCCCAGGTTGAAAGTCAGATAGAAAATTCTATCGTATATAGTCGGCCTTTTGTTGTTGACATCCGTTGAGTTCACAAGTTGCACATACGACGCCATGTGCAAAATTTATAAAATCTTCCTATAGGGTAATTATGTTTATGTATTTTTGATTGAGTTGCTCTCTGAAATTTCATTTTTTTCCTCACGGTTGTCTTCGAGAATCTGCTTGCCCCCCATCTAGAGCCGTCTGTTGCGATCGAATTGTTGGACTTAAAATCCTCCTGCATATTTTTGTAAAATATGCTGATATTCTTGGTTACCGTACAGTGAGTATCGATGCGTTCTACAATATATGTTTGATTACATACACACTTACATTCATGCGTTCATACATACATAGATCCATATCAATGGACACAATTAATTAAACAAACAAATGCAGTGCCAGCGAAAACATTTAACACATTTTATGTTGGCGACTGCGGTACAAAAGAGCAATTACGTAAAAAACTGTTGATGCATAATTGCCGGGCACAAAGAAGCAATTAGACAACGCGAAATGCGCTTTGCATGCATAAAAATTCAGGCGCTGTTAGCACTGCGATTCCGTAGAGTGTCGGGTGTGACGTAAGCCGCCAATCGCCACGGCGGCAGGACACAAGAGCAGCCAACTTGCTTCCACAGTCATTTCTTGATTTCCTTTTTTATCCCTTATAATGATGATACGCAGGAATAAACCAAAACAATAATTAAAAAAGGGACACAAAAACGAAAACTCTAGCACCAACGAAAGCGAACTAACGATGCATTCATAGATTCGTTCTTCCAAATTTGGCCAAATGCCAAGTGCACTAGCACATTGGACCGGACAACCTAAGTCGTCACGTTATACAATGCAAGGCATAGCCACGAGTCGCGACTAAAATCCGCATCTTTCACGTAGACCAGCGACATCCGGGGTGCGCCGAATGGGGGCAAGTAACAGTATGCCAATTCATTTTCTGATCTGTATTTCCAAAGTCCAGAATCTTTGCGACGGCCAAAATCGAGCCCGATTCCGGACGCTGACAGCAACAGCACTAATTCTTAGAACTCGTGTAGTGTGCGGATGGCGGTGCGAGAGATTGCCGATTCTCTCAAGGAAGCAGATACTTAAGTCCTGGAGGCTGTGGGTTGGTGGCTTGCCGACTTCACGATGTGTGAGTATATAAAAACAAATGCTAAATATCGAAATGTGTTCAGCACGAGGATTCTTAGCGTGTATACGAGTATGTGTTGTTGCCATAAGAAGCAATGGCAACAATAACAGTTCTACGCCAAAGATAACAATACACATACACATTTATACGTACTCGTACGAATGTGCATACGTGTGTGTCCGTGTTTGTGGACATACATACTATAGGAATAGAGGATGCGAGGCCGTTGGAGGAATACGAGCGACTGTAACCGCGTGCGCATCTCGCAATAACAATGCGAAGCTTTTAAATGCAAAAGATATGGTGTGTGTTCTTCCCAGATAAGCACAGACAACTTCCAAATGCCATTTGTGTGTAGGAGTTTACATTCGCAATTTTACACAACTCACACACACACAGCCAGACGCACAACCACACAAACAGTTACATGCGTATGCATGCCTCAGATGTGGAACGTACTCTACATACATACGTACACTTTAAGACAGTTAGTAACTCTAATGGTAACTAGCGAACTGGCTCTGAAGGAATGAATTCATTTGCAGTACAGAGAAAGCTGAGAGGCCATGAAGCAACACAATTGACCGACACAATCGGGAAGAAATTGCTTTAAGGGATTTAAGGCACCACGGAAAAAGTACGCTTTTTGAGGACAGTTATTTGAGGGATTCCTATTTAAACTTAAAAAAGGCATGGCTACATGACCTTCCGGCTCCTGTGTCCTAAAAAATGTTTAATAATACTCATAAACGTTTAATAATACTTTACAAAAACAAATTTTCCTAGGACTCTAAATATGGATTTATTTTAAAGTTTTAGTGGAGATTGGCGTCGTCTCTTAGACCCAAGGGGGTCAGAAAAATGTCATTATGGTCAAAAGAAGTGATTTCTAGTAAATATGGACATATAGATAATCAAGTTAAGCTAATTTAACTACGAATTCGAATATGAATTTGTTTTAAAGAACAAAAACGAGCGATCAATGATATGTAAATACGGACATACGAGTATCTATTTTGGTTTCCAATCTGAAATTAACTTAATTATGCAACTTAAGTACGCCAGAACAACGCTTCCAAATTTTGCAAAATTACTTTGCAAAAAAATATCTGTTCGCGAAGTAGGTAGATCATAGAGAATTGTGTTAAGTGATGAAGCTCATTTCTAGTTAAATGATTACGTATTTGGAGCGAATACATGCCTCAATACGTTAACAAATCAACATCACATCCCCACACAGAGAAAAAATTATTTGGAAATCGGTTGGAACTAAAATGGTTCGATTGCAAATACCAAATGTTTTTAATCGTAATGAATATACGGTTCGAAATACCACAAGATGATAAATATGATCTTCGTACTGTGCTCACAACGAAAAAGGTATTTAGTTACCACAACTGGTGGTTGTGGCAACCAATAGTTTTGCAAACATTTTGTTGTTGTAACAAATTATTAGTGATGATAGCTAAAACTTCATCATAGCCGAAAAGGGGATGTGGTATTTTTTATAAGAAAGTAATTAGAGTATAACTGACTGAGCCAATCGATTAAACAAAATTTTTCCAGTAAAAATCCACATACTCGTATCAATCATCTTTGTCACCTTTTCTTCGCCATGACCCCTCCCTATGAGTACTTTAAGTGCTTCAATAAACTTTTATTTTGTTTTCGTAGATCAAGCGTGGTATGTGGTTCGGTTGTGACAACGAATCTGTTCTCTGTGTGCATTAATATTAAATGACCGCACCGGTTTGCTCGCTGGTCCTTATTCTTTCGAAATCAGGAATGAGCTGTCGTTACGGTGAATAGCGAGCACTATCACGCCATGCTGACTGAATTCTAGTTTCCAAAAATTTATCAGATAAGCATTAGCGACATTTGGTTCCAACAAGACGGCGCAACTTGCGATACATCTCGCCTACCAGCTGTTCGCTCCTTATTTCTGGATGGCGAGCGCTATCAAGCAATTGCACTGATCGAATGGACCTAACATATTTTCAATATATTACCCCGCGTACCCCGTGTATTAAAAACATAAATGCCATGAAAATATCTATCAGATTGTATAATAATAAAAAAAAATGTCATTCCAACAATATTTTAGTCCTGTATTATTGTTTTTTTAAGTTCTCAGACTCTTAAAAAACAGCCTTACGCTTAAAATAAGCACACGCTAAGGATATCAATGTTTCGTCTTCGGCGACCCCTAATAAAATTATCCGCGCAACCTTTTTGTAGAATATAAAAATACTCACAACCATCGTTAAATTGTCCTTCTTCCACTTTACTGAAAATAAGAACAAAAAGGAACGCGACAATCTAAGCGATGAATGTTAAAATGTTCTACGAAAATAAGGTCTATACAATTTCAGTCAAGGCATCTAATCACAAAAATTTGCCACAATGAAACTAACTTATTCCATGAGGTACGAGTATTGCATTGTAAAATGAGTACTTCCTCGGCCCAAAAAAGATCATTCTTGTAAAAAAATGTCTATGCCATTTTTGATTCAAATGCAACGTTTTTGGTTTCGTGGTTATTCTAGGCGATAAGCAGGTTTTAAACTGAGGATAACTCTCATTGGCTGAAACTCATCGTGTGCCGATGCTCAGGGCAGGTAATGTTAGCATTTGACGACCCGCCATTTAGTCATCAGACAAATCTAAAACTCTCTTTATGTAGGTCGACTAGTGCCCTATTAAGCTCTCTGCAATTCTTCCGCCATGGAGAACATGTACATGTATAGTCCCTCCCGAAAGCTTGAGTGAATGGCGTTCTTGAAAACACGGAAGCTGCCTTTTAACTACGAGAGCGGTTCGAGTTGAACGACATGGAGAAGAGAAGACGCAATACCTTCAAAAGCCTGTTGTACACATTTATGTACGGATGTACACATGTGAGGGCCTGTACGTATATATAAGTACAGATTTCCAAAAATACGTTCATGCCTGCAATTGTTGAGTTTATTTTGTGCCGCCTTTGTTTTATTCTTAATTGGCTTAAACGGCTTAAACTGATTCATTGACAAAAATAAAAGCGACGCCGCTGCTGAGGGGAGTCTCTGATGCTGGAACAAGGCGTTCACAGTAAACGGCTCGAACTGGGGAAACTATGTTCACACCGTATTAAGAAGAAACCATCAAACAAAAAATAATAACGCGTAAAGAAAGAAGCAAACAATCAGCATTTCCAACGCAGCTAATTTTGTGGTCTGAAGTATCGTACCGACTTGAGTCTTGGAAACATTTACACTTTATTGTTCATTTCATTTTTATTTTATTTTAATTGCAAATTGAGTTTTCGTAAACAACAAAGGGGGGCCTTATTAACTTTTATTGTAGCTATAAGTACTTTATTATCATTTTTAAATACGGTCGGTCGGTCGGCCTGTCGGCAGCACTCGTATTTTGCTGCAATTAGGACCTTTGTTGGGGCTGGCTGGCTGGCTTGATTGTCGGATTCGAATGGTTTCGAATTGGCTTTTCGGAATGAACTTTTTAATCTGCAAAATAGATTGTGACTTGACTTATAATTTGTGGGGGATTAGGACGTGCTGCACGGGTGGGAGGAAAGGGCAGAGATAGATTTATGCGAGAGAGAGAGAAAAGTGTAATCAAGTAACACTGATGACAAAGATGGTGATTATGAGGCGTTTTACATTCGTTCGTTGCTTGTAGGCCACAGTGGTTAGGAAGAGTTCACGCAGCCTGTAAAAGGGACGGCGGCATTAGAATGCTTTTCGTACGACACTTTGTTTCCGTTCCTTTATTAAGGTTTCGTTTTTAGCTCGCTTCTCCTTGGATCGTTCGCAAGAATGTATGCGTGTGTGTGGCTGTGCGCATGCAAAAGGAATATTTCATTCTATTACTTTTTTATGTTCTCGAAACAAACGGTTCCTTGTTGGTTCTGCACGTTCAACATCCTGCTATCGTACTAATTTCCGTTTCTTTATCTTGCCACAATGGTGCACATTATGGAATCACAAAAGGCACAGCGTACAGCGTCACCGCAATGACTTCTACAAGACTTCTTCAGCAGGAGTAAACATCGGCTACACACACACACTAACGCACACATTCAACTGCTCAGGGCTCACTTAGGATACCGAAAAGTGAAAACTTTCGCACAAATAGAATCGTGTGGATTCCAGCCATGTCTCCATTCTCACAAGCACCCTGGCTGCCTGACTGGCTGGCTGGGTGGCTCTCTAAACCGAATCAGACTTAACAGCTATGAACATACACACCTCGTGGTCATTAAATGTGATTAACTTGCATAAATTATATAGAAAATCTGAATTTTATTGCCTCCGACTGTCGTCAGCAAATTATGGATTTCTATTTATCACGGCTAAATCGCCCAGACCCGCACGCTACGCATACACCAAATCCCACAAATAAGTTTTTACAACAAACCCTCTTAGGATGAGGACAAACAAACATTCCATGGATACGACCAACAACCAACAATAACCGCGAAAATTATTGACAATTGTTTGTTTGTTCTCAATTCAATTCCACTCAATTTAATTCAGTTCAGCTGTGCTCGATTCCATTCGCTTCAATTCCGCACCCATAACAATGACGATAACAATAACCACGGAGCAAATGCTACAAAAGTATGCACCCGTGAACCGGCGCCACACGAACTTCTAATGCAATTTAAACACTTTTTTATGAAAATAATGCAACGAAATTATTCAAAATGTGTATTGATGTGTTCATCTCTATTAAGAGTAATTGTTTGGATGTTTGCCTCGCCCGGCCGCCGACTGCTGTGTGGACATGCATCTACCCACCACTTGCTACCACCACCATTCTGCGCCACGACCCACATCCCTTTCTAATGAATGAACTACCTCTGCAACCAGCCTCGGCGCACCAATAATAGTCGTGTTGATTGTACACAAAGCCGACAAATTGCAAAGGCGTTTTATTTACTTTTGTTCTTTTTTCGGCTTCTCGCTTCTCCCACTCCCATTCCTTTCCCTTGCTAACCAGCCATCCCCCTTTGTGTCACTTGCCCATACACACATGTATTATTAGCATATAAAATCTGGTGGCAGCACTCAGATATGGACAATGTGAGAACTCGTAATAAAATAATTGTGGCACACGTGCCCGCAATCAGGCAGCACGTACCCAGAGGACGTACTCATCATCTGCTTATATCGAATTCGATAGTAATCTTACAATTATATACCCTAGAAGCAACAATGCTAATGTTGCACACGATCGACAGAGATCGCACTCATTTAATACCAGCTAAACCAAAACTAACTTGTGAAAATTGCGTCAAAAATTGGCGTTTTTCGCGCCGGAATTGCAAGAAAGAAAAACTGATGAAAATAAATACCACTTTGGGCTAAGCCGACACCTGGAGAACCAAACACCTCAATGGATACATTAATATCTGGGAATTAATTACCAATACTAACAAAAGCTAGAAAAGTCAAGTTCAGCAAATTATGAGTGAGCACGGCATTCATACAAGATCTTTCAGATTCAAATTCTGGTAAAAGCATCTACAAACTTTTTAACCGGCGGGGTTTCCACCATGTAAATGCCGGTTGATTCACGAGAAACCACGGAAAAGTTTCTTCACGAAATGCATTAGCCATTTGGAGCCGGCATTAAACAGCAGGTCCCGTGAGTATGAGGATTGTGTTATACACAACTTAAAGGATCTAGAGAGTTTTCCATTTTGAGCCTTAAAATGATGTTGAGGCGAAATAACCCCGCTTCTTTGTTCGAGCAACATTCAAACGATGTTTAGAAAAATAGAAAAGTCTACAGTAGTCATGTCAGATGACTCAACTGCCGCACTGGCGAAGGAGAAAAAGTCTGTGGGATGATCCGGTTTTGATATCCAAAACCGACAATTGTTTTCTCAATAATAGCGTAAATGACGGGTTTAACCGGGTTATTTGCTGTCGAGTTTTCCGGTTTTTGGTTTTTGTATGTAAAAGCAAAAACCAGTTGATTTGATTTACCGATATCTGACTGATCGTCCCTGCGTCCGTCTGCTGTCTATCTGAGGCTTGTTTCCTAGCTACAGTTCGCAATCCAATCTTAATGAAATCTGACTTTTAAGAAAACTGGTTAAAATTAAGATATTGCTCTCACACATATTCAACCGTTCGATTAGAACATCCATATTAATTCCGATTTTAATAAAACTTAGTACGGTATATTACGATAGACAAACTGCCAATCTTGGATCGATTTGAGTCATAAAGGCTCATTTCTTGATATAGTTCCCGTACAAATTGTCTGGGGCCAAAAAATTGCTTCACATACTCGTAGACATGGACATATAGCTTTAAAGTATCTATAAAAATGTATCACGGAACTAAAAATATATTTTTTTACATTAATTTTAATTTGTGTGACGGATCCTATGAGCGAAAATCTGACCCATTTAAACATGGACATAGTGTACAAAAAACAATGAAATTTTGTCACAAAATATAGATACATTTAGAACCCGTTTAAGGGCACAACTACATCACTTCCGATATATATATTTTCTATTCTAAGCCAAAAGGCTTAAATCCGAATGTGGGTTAATACCGGATTTTTTACTTTGAAAAAAGCCTTACAGTCGGTTTTTCAGAGCACGGTTTTGAAAAAATACCGAAATGCCGGTTATCTAAAAACCCCGGTTCTTGCAATGAAAATTTAAAAATCATATCTTATGCTCTCTCGGACCATAAATGAAGGTTTCGTACTCACAACAGAGAAATGTGTTTCTGTGCGTGCCAATACCTTCGAAAACCAATGGGCGAAATAGAATTCGTCCCGATCGAAAGTGGGTAAATTCCGCATTTTGATTTTTTTTAGAAATATGACGCATCTCTTAAACTTTTCTATTCTGGGCATTTTTTTTTTGCTTTTTTGGCGATTACGAAACAATTTCCTAAACTATCGGTTAGTGAAAAACGCAGTACTGTTGAGAATGATCTAAAAGTGTAAAAAACTAACATGAAAATTGAGTCATGCGGCGGGCGTGGCATCAACAAAAACAATTTTAAAGACTGTGCACTATCAATGTCAAACGGATTATTTAAACATAGCCAAATAATTAGAAACATGTGGACGTATCCGATTTATCCAACATGAATTGCCGCCCGATACCCCACTCGTGTCCTCTATCTACGTAATTTAGAAATTCCATTTGGAAATCTATAACAGAAAATAATATCACGAAGAAAAATTTTGCACATTTATGGTAATGCAATGTGTTATTCGGTGAATTATTAAGGATATTCACTTCCATATTTGCCATTTTTTAATTTGCCGACATACGAGTACATATCGTCACCAGAAATCCAAAAAGCCGTAACACGCATTTTCATAACTTTACAGGAAAGGCAAAAAAATTAGCTTAAACTTTATACTTGGTTTTTTACAGGGAAGCACATTTTTTCCGCAAAAAATATATAAATTGTTTTGCTATGTCTGTTTTATGTGTAATACGTCCTTTTGGTTCCATCAACATCGTCGCGAATTATAAAGAACATTGTGAGCAACACGTTTGTTTCCTAATTTAAATAGTCTAGATTTTAAGAAAACAATTGGACAATTTGTTAAGTTCGGCTAGACAAAGCCTTTATATTCTCCATCATGTATTGCGTCCCAGTATAAGGGGATTTGGTTGTTTAATTTAAAATACTCGTACACGTATCCAACACATTTTTTAGACAAGTATGCCATTGTTACTAGAGGATTTCTGATAGTAGTGAAATTTTCACATTAAGTGCTTATAATAGTTTGTGCTCAAATAAGAAGAAGGGACCCTTTTCTTAAAATGTACTCAAATCCTAAAAACGAGTACATTATTGGATTCGCAATATCATTTTTGGTTTTTTGGTACCCTGTTTGGTAAATGTTCGAGATTCATCCAGAGCAATTAATTAAGTCGGTAAGTATAATTCAACTGAAATTAAATTCAGCTGTATTACAAGTTTATTTTTATTATGTTTTGAGGCAATTTGGTGAACACCGTTATCAGAAATTCTCAAATAACTGTTGATACACATTAATCCGATGTTGTAGTAGCCGAAAAGATTGTTCCAAGGCCAACGAAGAGGATATTGGGGTTCCTTGACAAGGTTGTAGCGCGAAAAATTCTATAATGATGATAATGGTGTGCCAATAAAATTGACACACTATCTGAATACTCGTACAACGCCCGTTTGTAGTAAAACAAACCCTCATACAACAATTTGATAAGCGAGTACCCATTTATTGCAAAAGTATCAAAAATCCTTCTTCAATCGTTGGCTTTTCTGTACCACGTGAGAGATTATTTTCGAGGTAGGAATTATAGCTATTCAAATTCGGAGCTAATTGTCTTCAAAAAAGTTATATATGATTATCTTTTTGAGATCAATTGAGGCGTTTTATATACAGTTTTTGTATACAAAGGAAACTTGTTTTTTATTCCAAAATACTGCATTTTCATTTCCCTAAAGAAAATGAAAATTATACTAAAAAGTCGAATAGTCGATTT
This sequence comes from Hydrotaea diabolus, assembly GCA_963513945.1. Taxonomy (NCBI): domain Eukaryota; kingdom Metazoa; phylum Arthropoda; class Insecta; order Diptera; family Muscidae; genus Hydrotaea; species Hydrotaea diabolus. The sequence continues at coordinate 367,815 of OY740719.1, read as the reverse complement.
TTAGTCTTAAATACATAACCCTACCATGACATAACATTGAGAGAACCAGGAAATTTGAGTACACATTAGGGCATATACTATGGACTGACCTTTAACGTAGGTAAAACTTACAAATAACAGAATATTTTGATTTGTGATGAAATTTTATTGTTTGAGAGAGTTTAAATGTCCATGTTAAGCAGGCCCAAAATTTACGCTACTTGGACTTTAAGAATCAACGGATCTGGGGCCAAAATGATCTCGATCTTAACAACTAGGAGCTTACTTGGATTCGTGTAAAATTGCATTATCTTACTTTTACAAATATGTTCATGATCTGTGGAGTCGAATAAATTTCTTTTTTACTCTTGCTCGTTACGCTCTTTTCGAAATTTCGTCGGAATCGTATGAAATCAGGAAAACCCTTTGCAGAATCATAAAGCATGGACCAATGTTAATAGTGTAAGTCCTTGGCACAAATTTATGTAAATTTACCAACGGAAATTCGAGTAAACTCACGCCAGACGCTAGCTTTGGTTAACAAAAAAAAGAGAAAACATTTTTTAAATTTTTAAAATTGGAGAATAAACTAACATTCCTTTAAAATTTTTCATACTTTAGCCTTCATTATCTTCCATTAGAATGCCCCTTCTCTGGTGGACACTAGAAAATAACAATTGCAGATCAAAGAGAATAATGAATTTATTTAATTAGGTTGTTGTTGGTTAACACTTCATTTTTGTTTGTTAAATGACTGTGGCTTTGGTAAAAATGGCAGTTACGGTTTGCAACTCGATTTTCCCTGTTTGCTGTGAATACCTCTACTGTAGAGTATTAGTCGACATCGCCACCGTCACGTGCAGTCATATGCATGGCATGTATAAGTACATACATATATGTAAGCAAGCCTTGGTGTTGCTAAAATTGAAAAGTAAATCATGTTTGCATGTGTACCAGGAAGAAGATGCAATAATGTATCAACCCCAATGTTGCCATATTATCATGTTGAGTGGGAATGTTGTCGGCGAATTGCAGACATTGTGGATTATAGTAGGTTCCCGCGCTATTAAAGAAAATCCAATCTCGTTCGCCACGAGGTTGTAAGAGGCATATGAAATCTCCAAACTATTGATAACGGGTTTTACAATAGAAACATAACAATTTATGTCAACGCACCCTCAAACACTATTCATGATCTTTCAGTGTCAAAAAGTTAGTGGAAGTCAACATGTTCATAATGGTAAAGTTCACTTGCGAGCAACGTTGCATTATTGGGCAGCAACAAACCCACATGTGCTTCAAGAGACACAAAAGCATCCGCATATTTTTTTTTTTTTTTTTTAATTAAAACCACTCAGCTAGAAATGAGCTGACGATGATTTTTCGATCAGGATCTGGATTTTCGTGAAACTTTGCCAGAGCCACCGACTCAGAATTTCAGTAGTAATTTTTAATTATTTCCAAACGTTGCTCGTAAGTGAGCTTTACCATGACATTTAAGGGTGCGTTGACATAAAGATACAAACTTGTTCTGTCCCTATTGGAAAACCCGTTACTTTCAGCTCCGCTGGCTTTTTAAGATACAATAGAAGCCGCCGATTTGTAAACTCAGATTTTAATTTCCCATGTGTACCTCTCAGAGTTCTAGGCGGAAGTAGTTGTAAAAGTGAGCATTCTAAAATAGCACTGGGCAACAAAATTTGAAAAAAAATGTTGATTTCTTAGTAAATCGGGTTCGCTGGTCTCGGATCTAGAGTCGGACTAAGAGTTATGGCCAAAAATAAATGAAAATTAAAATTGTTATTATTTACATATTTATTACAATTAAAATTATAATAAACTTATTTAAAGGGCATTAGCAGCGAAGGATATTGTTGTATCCAATTCTCATTTCGACCACCAGCTGCTTTTTATACATTTTACAAAAATAGGGCATTAAAATTCGCATATTGTTCAAGTCTAATGTAACAGTTTCCTTAGCCCTTCGCCATATAGTTTGTAAAATTTCCAAAGCCAATTCTGGCATCTCTGAGCGTATTGTTGAATGTACGGTATGTACGAACATGTGAGAACATCAGATGTATTTAATTTGAATTTGTACACCTGCATGCATGAAAGGTTATAAAATATGTTATCAATGAGCTGGGATTCTATCGCTGCATCCATGATCTAGAAAATTGCGTGCGAAAGGCGTGTTTTGCATTTAACTAATTTATAAATTGAAAAATGATTCCCTAAACCGCGTTAGTTGCAGTTGCTGATATCTTGTCAACAAATACACATTAGACGATAGTCAGCACGGAATGCGCAAAAAAGTAAGTACGAACAAATATTCTCTATAATAATGGAATACAACTTCGTTCAAGTGACTGGCAGGCTACGCAATAACGCATTCAGTCACTTAAATTTTCGAAGACCTTGATGATGATTTCGGGCTGTAGCTCGAAGATTACTTGGATGATATTGGCCTCTAGTGCACAAATCGTTTCTGGATTGTTGGCATAGCACTAGTTCTTTTCGGCTCTCCACAATAAAAAGTCGAAAGAGGTCAACTCGAAGCCCCGAGGCCAATTGACATCGCCAATGCGGCCGATAACACGATTAGGAAATTTGGTGCGCAAAAGATCGTTCAATTGGGGCAAGAGCTTTGGGGCATGTACCAGAAGTAACACCCACCGTTTACCAAAACATTTATCCCATTCTCATTTTCGAAGAAAAAGGCACCAAAGTGTCAATTGACACCAAAGTGTCAATTTCTGCGGATGCATTGGGTGTGGGTTTTCCGAGCCCCAGAGGCGGCAATTTTGCGTAGCGTCGTTCAAGCGTAAAGCGACTCATTTTGTTTTGCGGAGGTACGGTACTGACCTTCTGTCAAGGTTTTGAGCAAGACAGCAGTGACAGCATAGCCTATGATTTTTAGAGAAGTTTGTCTTTTGCCTACCCGTAATGTCTTGTAGTCGGCGACCGGTTGGTATCGGTAAGTGTATTAAATCGGGCAAAAGGGAAAAAGTTTCCCTTTGAGGGACTAAAGTAAGAAGTAGGCAAACATTATATAACCTTCTCATAAATGGGTGTGGTCATTGAACCCAGGGGTCCAAAAACAGCCCCTTAATGTCCGGGGACATGTAGGTATCCGGAAATGATAAAATCTTTGCCCAAATCCAAATGTGTACCTGCATTTAAAATTTTGACCTTCTTAGGATTCGTACCATGTAAGCCCGGCCTCCTTCAAATATGAAATTATACAATTAAATACATAATACCCTTATCATGAAGTCCATGCACACGAGCCCTATCTTCAGGCGGATCTTAGAAAAACATGCATTATTCAGTAAGTAAATATTTGACGTGCTCATGTTTATTAGAGAACGTTTGTTAGGACCGTGTAGGATCTTCGATCAACATTTCAAGGTTTTGAATGACAAATTCTTTCTGCGTTTGTTGACATTGAGTTAGGTACTCACAGTTGAGAGAATTGCCCCGTCTATTTCCTAATCGGACGCTGAGAGAAGTGTACACGTGCTACTCATATCTGATGACCGAAGAAATAATTTTTGGCAACTTGATGTTTTCTGCATATTGCTGTTCACACATAACAGAGAACTCACAAGATACTACCGGGTTGACTTGGCCACGTTGTTACGCTTCTAGCCCGATAAACAACTACGTTTGGTGCGTTTGCCATATGTATGTATTTTTGTACATTCCTCGTATGTTAATACATACCCGCACGCATATACATAGGGAAGCGCGTCATCGCCTCGAATCCAACCATAGAAGGCTGTAGACTTCTTTAAAGCTGCTTTCGCTTACACAAAGGACTTTTTACATTCCTTGCGATGAATGGAAACTACACTATTGTATTATAATGCAATCGGAGGAAACCCAAGGAAGAATAGAAATAGAAAAATAAACAAATGAATCAAAGAAAGCTAAATCCTTTTCGAGAGAAACTCCCACTACCTACGCTGCTTATTGTGCCAACTCTCACTTTTCTCAATGGCATGTTTGTAATTCCATTGGAAATGGTAACAAATTCGCCTCATCCTTCAAGTGTGGGCTTTTTATTTTTCCCCTTCCCTTTTCTTCTTCTTTTTTTTTATATGCGTGTGTTTTTTGTATGTGTGCCATTTCCTCCAATGTGATTGTGTGGAAATACAAATGTGCTTTCAGCCAAAATTGGTAGCTCTGTATTACGTTTGTCATTCTGTCGATATCCTGAGTATTTGTCTCACTGTCGTTGGCATTGACGTTGTTGTTGTTGTTATTATCCTCGGCACGTTCAGATTGCGCCCCAAGTTTTGATTTGATTGAATTTCTCCACAGTTTAATGCCATTTCCATGGGAGTAGTATTTTCTCAACAGACGTAGTAAATGTCGCACAAAGCTTTCTTTTGTTTAAATTCAAAAGAGATTATTATTGCGTGTTGGAGCAAGCCATCGCAAATGCGTAACTGAGCTCGCTTCACAATGCTCAGTGTAGTGGAAATGCGTGTGGGCGTATGTGTGCGAGCATTTGTCTGTCTGTCCGTCTGCCTGTGTATGTTTATTAATCTCCTGATCTGTCTGTGATAACACACAACTAGTGTTACTGTCGTAATTCACCAAGTTTTTAGCAATCGGAGGCGGAATCGCGAAACACTAGATCGAAATATGTGTACGTGGTGCTGTGTGTCTGTATTTGCATCAGATGTAATTTGACTCCTTCGTCCAGGCTGCGCCCGCCTAGGAAAGATGAAAACTTTTGTTGAAAGTAAACTTTTCATTCTGCTCACTTAATTTTCGCATCTTTGCAAAAACTTTGGAGCGCACCAGCTAATTTTTAAGCGAATCGTTGGATAATTCAGTCGAATGAAGTCACAACATTTGAAAACTTTTCAACAACTTCGGTATCTGTGCTTTGGCACGAAGCGAGTAAACGGAAATACTAAAACTCATGTAAACAGAGACGATACTTCCGCCCTCCATCGCCAAAAATGTTGCCAAGCGCGACGATGCACAATGTCACGAGCAGCTGTGGCATCAGCACATAATCAAAGCCGGCCATGGCCAAGATCTATGAGGCCGAGACCCGCCGATGTCGAAATAAAAATAATATAAATACTATAATGATTTTAAAGAAATAAATAGAAATAATATATTCTATATAATTTGTATAATCTTCCTGAAGTAATATTGCTATCAAATTTGGAGGTTTATCAATACACGTAAAGTATATACGTACAGGGTGTCCGCCGGGAAGGTATACTACGTTGTTTTGCAGCTATTTTGGTAAACACTAGTCAACGTGTTTTAATCGTTAAAACAGTTTATCAAAATCAATCATCGATTACTGTGACGATGAGAAAGTTACGTGAAATTTTTGGAAGAAACAACGTGCCAACAAAACTCACTATTTATCGTGTAGTGAATGATTTCGAAGAAAGAGGGTCTATAGCTGATAGGCCAAAACATGGACCATAACGTACTGCAAGATCGGCTGAAAACATTATTGCTTCTCAAGAAAGTGTTCAAAACAATCCATCAACCTCAATTCGACGACGTGCTCAGGAGCTTGGTCTTCAAAGAACAATTTCGGACACAATTTTGCACAAGGATTTGCATTTGTTTCCATTTGAAATTCAGTTGACACAAGAGCTGCTTCCACAATACCATTTACGCCGCCGTACATATGCCAATAGGATGTTACAGCTCGCCCATGGCAACTCCCGATTTTCATAAAAAAATCATAATGGGTGACGAGGCACATTTTCATTTCAATGGATATGTGAATAAACAGAATAGTCGGTTCTGGGCAATAAAAACCATCAAACTATTCATCAGTCACCTTTGCATCCATTAAAAGTGGCAGTCTGATGTGCAATTTAGTCCGGTGGAATCATTGAACCTTACTTCATTGAAAACGAAAACGGCGTAACGGTAACTGTCAATGGGGAGCGATATCGTGATATAATTGAAAACTTTTTAATGCCAGAACTGCATGGTTTGGACTTGATTAATATGTGCCACAAGTCGGTGCCACATCGCATACAGCCAGGATTACAATGGAATTACTGCGAGACCTCTTTCCACAACAAGTTCTCCGGACTTCTTTTTGTGGAGATATCTGAAAAGCAAGGTTTATGCAAACGAGAAACGCTTGAGCGACTCCAACAAAATATTCGTGATGAAATTAATAAAATACCGCGTGAAATGTGTGAGAATGTAATGCAAAATGTGCTCAAAAGGGCTCGCATTTGTGAGGCTAGAAAAGGCGGACATTTATCTGATATTGTATTCCATACATAATTGCCGTCATTAAATAAAAAATTAATCAATATAAGATCCATTCTCTTTCAATTAATCAAAACTTTTAAACAAACAAAGTAGTATACCCTTCCTACATTTTTAAATGTATTTAAGTGTAAACTCGGCTCAATCGGGTCGACAACAAATATTTGCATATGCAAGTTTAAAGCCGCTATCGAAATATAACTGTTTTCACAATTTAAGCGATTTTGATGTAGTACGTGTCCACTTATACGTATAAGTTATAATCTGCACTATGACAGGGTCATGCGTGTGAAGGGAACCAGAAGGGGCGTGGCAAGCAATTTTTTGTCACCAACTCTTATAACTTTATTCTTAGGTATTGATTTTTAGCAAGATCGTGTGAATAGTAATAAACATCTTAAAAAATTACCTTTGTGTGGGAGGTACTGGAGGAGTGTAATAATAATGCCCATTTCCAAAGATATAGTACTTTTCTCATGATTTGTCTCTCAAAAATGTATTCTACCAGCAAAAGCTTTAATCAGCTTCATCCTTCGGCTGAATTCTTCGGCCAAGGGCTTTCACCCCGGTACCATGTGCCGCTACAACAACAGCTACAATTAAGGCTTACGTTCCTATCTTTCCGATATTTGCAGTTCTATGTACTGAAAGTAATAGTGCACCAAGTATCATTCGGTTGTACAGATGAATACTTAAAGAACACGCCACAACAATAATTGGGTGTTGGTAAGGAATCTGTTCTGTGTGTGTTAAAATACTTTCTTCTCCTGCTTAAAATAATAAAATAGCCAAAAACTTGACTTCAGCTCCAAGATCTCTACCCATTATTTTGTAGATTCTAGGCTCGCGCTATCAATTTTGGTATTCAATTTTGCGGTTTGCCGACACTGTGCAGCCCAATTTTCCTTGATTCAAAAAGTTGTGTCTGCCGAAATTACACAACTCAAACAACGTTTGCCCCATCTTAAGCCACTACAACAAACAAACAACACAAAACTTCACCACAGACTTTTTCAGGCAAAAATTAAGTTTTTGCCGGAATTCAAAAGGGTGAAAAGCCAAATGTGAAGTACCAGCCTACCAAAGATGTAATCTTGGTAATTATGTATATAAAAAACTACCTTCTTTTTTGTTGCCTTTAAAATCGGTGTAAATTTCAACAGTAAATTTTAATATGTGATTACATGCAGTATTTATTTTAAGGATAAGTTCATCCGTAAATTCGACGAAACGCAAAATAACAACAATAAATTTGGAAATTGTGGCTCGGACCAATGGGAACGTAGGGATAGAATTAAACAGGATGACAAATGGCAAATGTTTTATATTGCAATTATTTTTTGGGAATACAATACAGTTCACTGTGTGGAGAAAATATTCTTTATTAATGTGTAATATTAAATTTCTATTCCATTTTATGTTTCGTGTCTGTCACCGTAATTTTGCAGAAGAGGAAAAGATTTTTTTGTTTTGCAAACTGCATCCGATATAATTCCAGGTGAGATAGTCGTGGGCCGCCATGTTGTGATGGTTTGTGTTAGCATATATAATACAAGCGAACCCAGATTAAAATCGCGGAAAGAACTTATAAATTCCGGCGACTGTTCGAGTAAGAAGGTTCTCTAAGCTACAAAGAAGTTTCTTAATTAAAAAAAAACATTAGGCATTCGGAGCTGTTTAAACATTACGCCAGGGAGAACGGGAATAATATCGAGCACAGTTTCGGCCTCAACTGGAAGATGAAGAAAATATGCATGCACAGTCAAAATAATTCAGTCTTTTAGTTGTTCTTCAAACACATTTACAGATAAATTTGGCATTCTAATGTAATTTATTTGTTTAATAGAGTTTTTTTTTAAATGAAGTTAGGCAACTAAACTAGTATACTGATGATATGATGATACTGAATTTTAACAGAATTAATGTAGTGAATGATCAGCGAATATGAGAAACTATAATATATGTATTGAAATTGGACAGAAGGGCGTGTTTTACATGCATTAGTATTAGGTGCCACGCCCATTTCAATATTATAATTTTAAAACGTATTCTTTTTTCGAAAATTGCGTTGCCACATTCTCGATAATTATCCAAAACTGGAAAAAATTTGATATTTTAGATGTTTTTGAATAACATTGCTGGAACTTTTGGAACGTTTAAAAACAAAATCTGCTAATTGGAGATGACAAATTTATTTTTCCGCAATTTTAACCAGAGCTTCTTGTGTTATATTCACGAGAGTTAGATACTCGTAGATTAAAATTTTACAAATCTCGTTATTTGTAGCACCTGCTTTCTAAAGGTACTATACTGACTCAAATTGCGCACGACCACTTTTGCCAGTTTACTCAGGATTAACCCCGGGTAAGAATATCTAAACATTTTTTAGCGGCGGGTTTTCCACCAACTAAATGCCAGCGTCTTTACGAGTAGGAGATTTATCTATTGGCCTTGAAAAAACTTCTCTATAAAATGCATTAGCCGTTCGTAGCCGAGGTTAAACAGTATATCACAGGCAATGGGCGAGTATAAGCTCACTGTTTTCCCTTAATCCTTAATGGGATGTTGCGGGACTTAAGTAAGTTAAGTACTGACACAAATTGGTTCCAAACCGTCTGTACCGAATTGACATTCACTCCACCGAAGTAGGTAGTGTTTAATAAATTTGTCATTTCGATCCCACCACCTCGAAGTATTGATGGGAGACCCTATAAATTGTATACAAACATTGTTTCTCTTCGAAATTTTAAGACGACCTAGCCAAGTTCGTCCGTGTGCCTGTTGAAAGCAAGATGGCGGTCAATGATGATGGCTCTTGGTCATAAGCTGTTTGGAATTGTAAATGGTAGAAATCTGTCCAGGGAAAAAGTCAACTTTAAGGAACTTCCTTTTTTGTAGACCAAAAATGGCTTAAATGGGGAGTGTTAGTTAAAGCGCACCTTATTCCTCAAAAAAGGAGAAGTTGCTAGATGTTTCGGCTAATGTAACCCAAGAAATACTCATATTGAACATATGTGTACTTAAATTAAAGAAAATTTCACCTTGAATCAGAAAATGGGGTAATTTTCAAGAGCTGGCTAAGATTGGGGTTGGACTCATCGACACAAGGAGATCATGCCGCTCATACTAGTGTTTAGATATTTTAACACCGATCTAGTCTAACTTTAGCTCATTTTGTAATATGTGCTGTCTAATTCCACACTTAAAATATAATTAAAATCTGAAATAAAAGCTGTTAGATCAGCTAGACCCCAACGTCATATACATTTTTAAAGATTTGAGCCCCAAATCGGGAGGAACATGCTAGATTTAGACTGATCTGGTCTATGTTCAGCAAATTGGAAGGCACATTTGTATGGGAGGTATGTGAAGATTTGGACTGATCTGGTATATTTTCAGCAATGTTAATGCTATGTGCAGCTGTCAGGTTGGTTAGACACAAAATAGGGAAAACACTTGAATGGGGGCTACATCAAGATTTGGACTGATATGGTCTTTTTCAGCAGAGTTTATCCTATGTCCAAATTTCGTTAAAATATGATGAAAATTTGCCTCTGAGACCGACCCACTCTACATACTACGCAATTGTAGCAAAAGCACGGATAAAAAGATGTCCATAGGTACATGTACACAAACATCCAATGCGCAGACATGCATGTACATGCACCCATATACAAGCATAACAATATACGAATTCTTACTTAAATCGCAGACAAAAACTCATTATGTTCGCCAAAATCGAGCATTATGTAGACTATGGTATTGTACGAGCACCCACATACTAGCAGCAGTTTAAAGACACAGCCCTCCAACATATCGGTGCATGGTAGTTAAATGAAATTTTCAATTTCCACTTTGTAGTTACGCTTATGAAAAGCCCAAAGCTAAAATGTCAGACCCACTCCCACTTTTCATACGCTCATAAAAGTTGTCAACCCTGTCGACGGGATGCTCTCGGTGGGATGGTTAGACCTCACATTTGAGTTTCATTGAATATTTTCCTAGTATACTGTCGAGAAGTTTGTCATTCATCTCTTCTTTCATGGGACGTTAAGGACAATATTTTTTTTCGTTTACCAGAGCCGGCACTGTAAATGCTCAGGCGGAGACGAAAATGATTATTTTTCATTTAAAATTGTTTACGCCCAATTAGGTAATAAATGGAAAATGTACATATTTATAAGTATTTGAAAGAGGTGATTGCGGGCGCTGTTATATATACTCGTACAGCATAGATTAAAATCGCACGGATGGAAATTTGAATTATTATCAGTTGTTTTACAAACTAAACAAGACACTGGCATTTACTCGGATGCCGCCGACGTTGCGAGTGAGAGATTAATCTGTTAAGACTTCTCTATAAAATGCATTTGCCGTTCGCAGTCTACTTTAAGCAGTATGTACGGATCAGTAAGAGTATCAATTTTATCGTGCACAACTGAACGGCTCATTCGAAGATCAGCTGACTGAACCTTTTGTTTTATTATTGGCTAAGACGCAGTGGAAATACTTCGTCGGAAGCTGTTTTCCTACACTGGAGAATTGACGAATTCGCCGATGAACCCTTAAGTTGAAACAATGTTCCATATGATCGCCATATTAAAAACTGTGAGAAGCTAGTGACCTAGCTAGAAAATTCGAAGAAGTGACAAGTCCCGTCCTCTTTTAGTAATTGGCAGGTTAAATTTTATAGTAAAATGCAACATCAAGTTGCAAGAATAGTAAATAGAGAAAAAAAGCGAACATATTAAAGGAAAATAGTGTACAATATGGGTCGTTTGGTAAAAATGTGTACAAATAATGTACAGCAAAAAAATAGCGTACAAGAGGCTAAAATAGTGTACTGTTCACCATAATAGCGGACGGTTGGTCACCATACATATAACGGACACCATGTAACATTATGAAGTTTTTGGTGTGGGGACTTTCTTGACATATAAATGTTAATTGATTTATATTTCCAAATTGTTTTTGCGAATGCAAATGTTCAATTAGAAACGCATTCGCGCATATGCGATTGCGAACTTTTGTTACAACCCTACCACGAATATCAACGATAAACTCTTCAAGACAATGCCTCATAGCTAACAAGTAACAACATTGGTAAGTTCGGAATCACGTCCCCATGATGTAGGGGCAACGTACACATTTGAATCGATCCATAAGTAACGTCATATATATATATATATAAATAGCTACAGAAAATTACCAACAGTCAATCGGTACAAAATAATCACTAGAAAAAATAATAAATATAATTTAAATAAAAAATAATTATAGATTTTAATGCATGCACATATTCTATATATAATGATGAGTAAAAATAGAATAGGTTCAATGAGGGAGTACGATCGCGACCGTGATGTGTGATAGACGTGTTACGGAGATCAGTGCATTTTTTTGGTGTTATACTGTAAAAGTTTACCTTTTCCAAACATTTAACATTGTGTTTTTTTCCTATTATAACAAAGAGAACAAACAACTAAAAATATCCAAACGACTGAAATGAGTGAGCAACATGCTCAGAACTCAAATAATAAAAACAATGTAAACCCAAATTACAATGACATTAACGTTGATAACAGAAAAAGAAAAAACAAAAATATGGATAGCGAGATCGGTAACGATGCTGCAGCAAAACATTTTAAAAACAACTACTACTCAGTGCTTGACTGCGAAATAGATGATCAATGTGATAAAGACATAATAAACAAATTTGAGAAGCATGTAAAAGAAAACAAACAGAACAAAGAGAAACCCCAAAGTTCTCATTCAGCCAATACAGCTACTAACAACAATACATCCAATGTAATTTCTCATAACACAGTGGTTACTTCGGAAAAAGGGAAGAACAAAAAAATTCCTCCAATTAACATTGTCGACATAGACACAAAACAATTAATTGAATTCATTAAATATGGACTAAAAATAAATGATTTCAAAATAAAAGAATTTAGAAGCAAAAAAGCTTTATTTATGAACTCTCTTCAAGATTTTCTAAGAGTAAAAGCATTCTTAGAAAAAACACAAACAAAATTCTTTACTTTTACGCCTAAAGGTACAAAAGTAAAGTCATACATACTTAAAGGCCTTGATGCAAATGTAGATCAAGATGAAATATTATTTGAATTATTGAAATTTGAAAGCGATGACTTGAAATTTATAAAAGTAAGTCCCTTTACAACAAAGTCTTCTGTTGCAAAAGGAATTAATCTACCAATGTTTCTGGTTCAAGTAACGCCAGAAAGCCATATAAATAAATTAAAGTCTATTAAAACCTTACTATACCGTTGTATAAAATGGGAACAAGTAAGACGTCCCGAAATACCCCAATGTCGCAACTGCCAGGAATTTTTCCATAGTGCGGCTAATTGTTTCCTCCCTAGGAGATGCGTTAAATGTAATATGGATCACGAAAGAGGAAAGTGTCCCACTAAAACCGTTCCAGCTGAGGAAAAAGATAAATTGTTCTGCGTGCTATGCAACAAATACGGTCACCCGGCCTCGTATAAGGGCTGTGAAAAATATATACAGCTTAAGCAAAAAATTTGTAATAAGAGAAAATTCTTAACAGAAAACCACACACACAAAACGAACATATTTACCAAGTCAGGGTCATCTTATGCTAATGTTGTCAGGGGAAACAATATACTGAATACAGATACAAATAATATAATAAACAATGAATTTTTACAAGAAATTAAAAACTTTATGTTAAATATAAGTAATCAAATTGTAAACTTCCAAAAACAACTAAATTTGCAAGTATCTAGAATCGATACTATCTTTTCCATGCTTGAAGGATAATGACAACAAACAGTCATGCACAAACAATTTCGAAAAATCTTAAAATTATTCAAATCAATGTAAACTCAATAATAAAGATAAATAGAAGGTACGAACTCAATCAATTTATTTATAAACATAAACCTGATATTGTCCTCTTAAACGAAACAAAACTTAACCCCAGGCACAAAATCCAATTTATTAACTTTAACTTGATCAGAAATGATAGAAAAGGTGCGACCCAGGCGGGAGGCACAGCAATTTTAATCCGAAATAACTTGAAGTATAGCGTATACACGAATAATATCATAAATTCTTTTAATTCTCTAGAAACATGCATAATAAGAATACCCTTGTCTGCAAATAAAGCATTATTCATTATTTCAGCATATTACCCATCCGGTAATAACAATTCACACATAAAAGCGGAACTAAACAATCTTTTTGAAAGTATGGAATTACAAAATGATAACAATTACTACATTTTAGCTGGAGACCTTAATTGCAAACATACCGAATGGGGTAACCCAACTAACAACCAAAAGGGAAGTCTACTAAAGGAATGGTTATCAGACAATGAAATACGTTTCAGATGTAGATTTTATGCTACAAGCTCTCCTTCATACCCTCGTACGGGGTCATACTTGGACATTTGTATAGCTGATTGTAGACTGCATATTGTTACTGAAAATAATACATTGAACTGTCTTAAAACTTTGGACTACGACAGTGACCATAATGCTGTACAAATGGTCACTTCTATGAATAAAGAACGTCAAAATTTTACATTTTTATGGGAAGAGGCTAAGTCTGAATATAATTATAGATCTACGAACTGGAAAAAATTTCAAAACAAAATTATACAATATATGAACCAGAGCATACATATCCCAAACAATCGAAATCTTTCAAACACAGAAATTGACTGTCATATAGAAAGATTGAATAATATTATTTCAAGATCAATAGATGATACAGTCCCGAAGCATAAGATAAATGATACTTTTAAAAGGATCACCAACTCAACTATAAAAATGCTTTATTTAGAAAAAAGTAGAATTCTCACCCTTATTAAAAGGCATAACAGACTAGAGCATACATTATCTGAAACAATGATAAATATAGCAAAGTCTAAATTAAAAATTATAAAGAAGCTTATAAATGAAAATTTCACAATAATTATCAACAATCGAATTCAAGAAAAACTAACAAATATGGATCCCAAGGATTCCAGAGACATGTTTGGTCAAATTAAGAAGAATTTTAAAAAATTCACACCTTTGAATCTTCAACAAATAAAAATTCCTGAACATTCAGAATTCATATTAAGCAACGCGGGTATAAACACCCAAAACTTAAGAAAAGATAACTTAAATAATTATATTATAGAGGAACAGGATCAAATGTTGGATGCCGTAGGTGCCTATTTAGAATCAATTCATGCTCACAAAGAGATTAATCAGAGTAACAGTATACATATCCAAGTTAGAGAAACATTTAACAGGTTTTTAGGAATGAAATCAGAATTCGAGAGTAATAATACTACTCTAGTTAATTTTAGTGAAACAATGTTGTCAGACAATATTAACGAAACACAATCTGAGGGTTTATTCATAACCAGGGAAAATATGACCTATATATTCTCACGTTTGAGGAATAAATTATCCTCCGGTATTGACAATATACCGAATGTAGTTCTGAAAAATATTCCTCAAATAATGATCGATGGTTATTGTAAATTGTTCAATAATATGCTCAATAATTCACATTTCCCAAAAATATGGAAAAGAGCTAAGATTGTTCTCCTTCCGAAGAAAGATAAAGATCCGAATTATCCCAAAAACCTTCGGCCTATAAGTTTGTTGCCTAATATCAGCAAGGTATACGAAATATGCATCAACAATAATATAACAAAATTTTGTAATGAAAGAGATATTAAAAGTGAGAAACAATTTGGTTTTAAATTCAAACATTCGACGGTTAATGCTATACATAAGCTTACTTCCGACATTAATTGGAATTGGCATAAAAAGTTGTGTACGGGTGCTTGCCTCATTGATATGGAGAAAGCCTTTGATAACGTATGGATCCCAGGTCTAATATTTAAACTGATTCAGTATAATTTCCCATTAAGTCAAATTATCTTAATATATAATATGATAAGTGAAAAAAACTTCGAGGTTTTCTATCAAAAAGCAAAAAGCACAAGATCATTCAAAATTTTTAACGGCCTTCAGCAAGGGACTGTAAATTCACCGATTCTTTTCAACCTTTATATATTGGATCTGCTGAACCATGTAGATAATATCATCTCATTTGCAGATGACATTATCATTTACCATCCCGATGACAAAATCGAAAAAATTAATACCAATCTTCAAAAAACATACAATGTAGTTGAAGAATATACGACTAATTGGAATATGAAAATTAACGCACAAAAATGTGAAACGATTCTTTTTAGACCACCAGTTGATAAATGTAACTATAATATTAGAAAAAATTGGAAAAGTTTTGGAATAATATCGAATTTAGCTAGTTGTAATATTCCAAATAAGGATGTGGTAAAATATTTGGGTATCTATTTAGACAAATTTCTATATTTTAATACCCATATTAAAGAAATACTTTCCAAGGCAAGAAAGGCGTTCTTTATATATAGACCTTTATTTCATTCAAAATATATTAAATCAAAAATCAAAATAATAATGTATCAGTCTCTAATAAGACCAATATTGACTTACGGTTGTCCAATTTGGTTCAACATATCGCCTTCATATATGGAAAAGATCAGAGTTTTTGAAAGGAAATGTTTAAGAGCATGTACATCATTATACAGATCTCCACAGAGCAATTATGTAAAATATATATCAAATAGAAAACTGTACAATAATGCTAATGTAATAAGAATAGATAATTTTATAATAAACCTAATCAGAAACAACATAATAAGGTGTACCCAATGTATAGAAAATAATGTTATAATGGCACCTTATTATATTAATGAAGCATATATAATTGATTCCCTACAGAAGGGTTTTGTTCCACCTGAAGCCTTTATTTACATTGATAGAAAAAAAAGTATTCAAAACGAACATGGCACTCCAGTCTTTTACCATAACTATAGACGAGCCAATATAAAAGCAGTGAACTGCAACTCAGATGAGTTAAATATGAAATACGATACAAGTTTATCAAATAAAGATATAAGATTTATACAAAAATTAAATACCAAAAAGTTTTGGTGGTTATCGGAATAAGTTATTATACGAGTAGTTCCCTGTTTTATACCCCTGACACTAGCATTTTTATCTCATCATAATATGCAAGCAATGTTTTTTGAATACCTTTTCATTGTAAAAATTTATAAAAAAATTGTTCATTCTGAATAAGCAAAAAATAGAAACTTTGTGAAAAAACAATTTATATTATATTAATAATACTAGAGTGCTCGACTAAGAGACATTGTATATTAGAATCGTTACTGTTAACTAGTGTTTATTATAGTATAAATATAATATTTGTAAATAAATAAACGATTAAAAAAAAAAAAAAAAAAAAAATAGAATAGGTTCAAGGTGACTGCTGTGTGGGATACCAGAGGATATAGGAATTGATATAGAGAGACTAGAGAGACTGCTTAAATAACACTACTTGTTCCCTCCAAATTAGATCGGATAGGAGGAAAGCCACTTTATGAAATTATTATTAGCTCCAATTCTATTTAACTTGAATAGTAAGAGTAGTCTGTGATTTAATTTATCAAATGCCTTACTAAAATCAGTATATAAAGGGTGGTTAAATTTTAAGGGCCGATGTTGAATGTGAGCCACACCTAAACGTCAAGTTTTTTTCTGCATTTCATTTGATATTTCTCAATTTCAGACTAACTCAATTTGAACCATGAAAAGATACACAAGCGAGCAACGCGTTAAATTTATTCAGGCTTATTATGAGAATGAAAAATCAATTTTCAAAGAAAATCATCTTCCGTGATGAGGCACATTTTCACCTCAGTGGATTCGTCAATAAGCAGAATTGCCGTAATTAGGCGAATGAATGATTGTCGAAAAAACAATGCACCCACAAAGAGTGACTGTTCGGTGCGGTTTATGGGCTGGCGGCATCATCGGACCGTATTTTTTCTAAAATGAGGCCGGTCTGGCAGTTACTGTGAATGGTGTTCGCTATCGTGTGATGATAACGAACTTTTTATGGCCCGAATTGGAAGATATGGATGTGGACGATATGTGGTTTCAACTTGTCACACAGCAAACGAAACAATGGCTCTTTTGCGCGACAAATAAACATCGGCCCTTAAAATTAAACCACCCTTTATATAAAAGGTCTGTTTGCTTGCGCCAATGAAATACATTTTTAACTCCAGGGAAAAGCCGGAGTAGATCAGTAATAGTAGAATGACCCTTACAAAATCCGTGTTGGCATGGATGGAGCATAGGGGCCACATTATGTGAAACTAAATTCGTTACAATTTATTCAAATAACTTAGGAATTGAGCATAATTTACTAATCCGTCAGTAGTTCGATACATCCAACAAATTGCCAGATGTATTTCAAATTCAATTTTGCTAAAAGTCAAGCAACATCCGTGGACCAATCGCTGTTAGTTGGAGGAGTTCGTGCATCTGAATCAAGCAACCTATACCATGATACATTTAAACCATTCTCCAAAATTACGTTTCGTTGAGCAAATACTCGATAAAGTAATTTTTTTTACAGGAAATTTGTCTCAATAATTGAGACATTTTCTACAGAAAGTTTCTCATTCACTGAGACTTTCTCTCTCCTATAAATGTGTGTCCCGCAATAATACATGTGCCAATTTAAAAAAAAAACTAATTCGAAATTGAATTGGGCAGTATTTAAAATTCAATTTTGCTAAAAGTCAAGCAACATCAGTGGACCAATCGCTGTTAGTTGGAGGAGTTCGTGCTTCCAATCAGGCAACTTATGCCATGATACATTTAAACCATTCTCTAAAATTACGTTTCGTTGAGCAAATACTCGAGAAAGTAAATTTTTCTACAGGAAAATTGTCTCAATAACTGAGACTTTTTCTACAGAAAGAGTCTCATTCACTGAGACTTTATCTCTCCTACAAATTTGTGTCCCGCAATATAATGATAATACATGTGCCAATTTAAAAAAAAAACTAATTCGAAATTGAATTAGGCAGTATTTAAAAACAATACAAAAGTGGCCGTTATAGCAAAAACAAGCAACAAAATTAAAATTACGGTATATAAATAAATTGGGCAGTATTCAAATCTAAATAAAACAAATGTGGACGTTATTGAAAAACAAGCGACCAAATGTAAATTTTGACAAATTAAACTCCGATTTATTTCTAAAACTTTTTGGTATAGAACAGCTATTACGTTTGAATTGCAGCAGAGCATTGTTAACATTATGATTTCGATGTTACTGAAAAATATTATCTTTAATCTCAAACCCGGCGCCTGTTTAGTTTCTTTTATTGATATATGTATATAAAAAGACATAGCACACAAACAAACAAAATTGTTAACAATTTACTCTATTGCGGTATTCAAATTGATTAACAATAAAAATAATTCCAACAAAAATCTATGCCAAAGTGGCACGTTTTGAAACAAAATCTCGAGATGCCTTCTCCTTGTTTGTAAACCTTGCATAGCTGAAAAAACCAATGAGAAGTTAGAGAAAATTAAACAATTAACATGTTATAAATAGCTTACATTTTTTCATATCTGGCCACGTCTTCCATACTGAGAGATGGACGTGTCGAGTTAAAGGCGTCAACAAGGTGCTTCTGTTTAACCATAACTCTTTCGGGCATCCCCTGAAAGACACAAATTAAATATTGATTTGTTAAAAATAAATAGACGTGAGCCTACAAAAGTGTAATGTGTCATATGTTATCATACGAAGTAATTACGGAGGTAAATGACACTTCCGAGAGCGTATACTCAAATATAGTCATTTGATCAACACTGTATTGATGCAAATAGACTGCATTTAGATGTACAGGATTTTATAAATTCTCACTATTGAACAATTCAGGCGTTACTTTTTCACCACAATAATGTGGAATCGTACAGTATGATATATACATATTTCAAAGACAATTACACTTAGATTAAATACTCTATACTTAGCAAGTTGAAGGTGCCGCAAAGGTAATGTCTTTGTAATGGTATTGCCTACCATTTTGTTAGTAATGAAAAAATGAGTTCTGTCTTCACGAAGTATTTATTTGAAGATGAAAAACTTATTACGCTAAGTTTACAAGTCGTAAACTTAGTGTTTGTTTCGAATAGTTTTGGTTTTTTGTTAACGGTTTAATATTATCCCTTAAGCGGCGTTCAAAGCAGATTTTTCCGCTTGTCAAATAAAACACGACAAATGTAATAATTTTAACATCCTCAAATACACTTTTCGTGAACACAGAACTAAAAAGAACAAAATGGCATGCAACTCACCTTATGACCTTACTTTAATGCACCTTCGATTAAGTAAATTCTTACCTGTGATGGACGTACTTTTAACTTCGATTCAATTGATATATTCATTGCATTTTAGTAAGTGTTTAGTGTGAAAAATAAGGATAACAATCACCAAATCAGTGTGAGGGTAACCGGTATTTGTAGTTCGATGCATGTTTTCACTTTGACTTTGGACTCTAATCTTTCCGTAGAAAATTTGTAAGATAATAATTCGACAAAGTATTGCTTGTGATTTATTACGTATGTAGTTTAAACTTAGGAGTTACACAAATCTTAAGAGCCTAAATGCGAAACTAAAGTCGTATAAATATGAAATGTAGTTATATCTTGTATGCGGTTGATGTAATTAGTATTTTAATATAAAATCCATAAATGGTAGGACAAGACGAGCTTGTTTATATTTTTTGGTTTCAAGTGTAAAAACTAAAAAGCTGCATAGAGTAATGAAAAATAAACACATGTCAGTGGAGCTAACCCACATTTGGCTGCCTTCGAAGACTTCTAAGGAACTGTTTTGAGTATAAAGGCATACTGATGTAATAAAAAATACCAATGTTTAATTAACGCTTAAAAATACTATAAGTGTTTGGAAACACGAAAAATCATACCTATCGTATGTGGTTCAGTTTAGCTTCACTGGCTATGTACAGTCAGTCAGTCATGTGTACATGTCAGGTGTTAGGCGTATGTATATATATATATATATATATATATATATATATATATATATATATATATATATATATATATATATATATATATATATATATATATATATATATATATATATATATATATATATATATATATATATATATATATATATATATATATATATATATATATATATATATATATATATATATATATATATATATATATATATATATATATATATATATATATATATATATATATATATATATATATATATATATATATATATATATATATATATATATATATATATATATATATATATATATATATATATATATATATATATATATATATATATATATATATATATATATATATATATATATATATATATATATATATATATATATATATATATATATATATATATATATATTAATAGAGTCCTAGTGAAATGATTCTCCAATTGTTTCAGTTACCAATTGTTCGTCACTGAAAATTGATAGGCCAACGTTAAACGATGCGCTCGATGATTTCAGACTATAACGAACTGCATTTGCTGTATTATACAAGTATTTTTGAATACTGTCCATTAGATTGTTTAAGTTTTAGTTAAATTTATAGGTATACTGATATCTGAGCGAAGAAGACTCGCGAAAAATTTCACTCTCAGACTCTTCGTCGCTGGACGATGGGGGCGTTTCGAGCATGGGCATTGACAGATCTAAATACTCCTCGTTAGACGTGGCGGTCGATAATTGAAGTATTTTATCCAGATTCTCGACGATCTCTGTAAAAGTTGGCCTTGCATTCGAATCAAAGTGCCAACACTGCCTCATAAGCATATAAATGTTAAGTGAACAGCGAGGCGGTTTCTCCATTCGTTGTCCAGTTATCAAATAACTATAGAGTTCTTCAGCCGACATAATGTTGGGATATGGTTGTTCGCCATACGTCATTATTTCCCACAGCAAGACGCCATAAGACCACACATCGGATTGCGAATCATAGAATTTCTCTTGAAGAGACTCAGGTGCCATCCATTTTATGGGAAGCCTTCCATTGGTATTCTTCCGGTAGTAGTCAGTATCTTGAATATCACGAGCAAGTCCGAAGTCCGCTATTTTCATAATATAGTCGTCGCTGACGAGAACATTTCGTGCTGCCAAATCTCGATGAATACACTGTAAGCAGAGAACATGAATAAAAAGCCCATAGGTAGTTAATAAAATATGGTTACTTACGCGTCTAGATGCCAAGTACTCCATGCCTCGGGCTATTTGAAATGCAAACGAGGTTAAGTGTTTCTCTGTCAGCAAGGGGGTTTCCTGCAAGTATTCACTGCTTCTTTTCAAACTACAACTGCCCCAACCGGAGTGCGGTCGATTCTTTTTAAGAAAATCCTTTAGATTTCCATGTGGGGCGAATTCGACAATTACCCAAAGTGGGCCGTTTTGACTGCAGCAACCTAATAGATTTATAATGTTTATGTGTTTTCCGATCATTTTCATGACTTCCATCTCACGCACCAAACTGGCCATGTCTGCATCAGTATGCTCCTCCTTGACCATCTTTACAGCCACAATCGTTGTTGTACTATCGTTTGAAACAACTCTCGCAAATCCACTGCCCCGCGCCATGACCACACGGCCAAAAGCACCCTCGCCAAGTGTGGAGCCCAGCGACAATTGACTACGGGGTATTTCCCAATTCGAGTCTAGTGGAAATTCGTATTCGTTGAAGCCTTGCGTAGGGTCTGAATTCGTTGACGTAGTAAATGTCGTACGCTGCTTCTCGATTTTAATAACTGGCATTTGCAAGTCACAGGAACTACCGCCTTCCGATACTGGTGGTTTATAAATAATAACTTTTTTGGTCCACTGGTGAACTGTCTCTATTCTTTGCTTTAAAAGTTTCTCATGCTTCAAATTACGTAATACGTAAATTATAAAAACTGTGCCTAGTAGAAAGAGCAGAACCACCACGACACCAACTGTTGTTATCCAAACGGGATGACTACGTTGTAGGCCGTCTCTTTGGGGAAGTTTGTCCACCACTTTTAAGTATGCACTGGCCACAGTCTGACCCAACGAACTAGCTGCTACACAGGTATACCATCCCTCGTCGTCATGGGTCACATTTGCGAAGCTCAGTATGTTCGGTTTATCTGGATCTCTTTCCTGAACTACAATGTCATTTGTTTTATTTGTACTTTGATATGCTGCGAAATTTTGTGCTATTTTCTCTAGTTCTTCGATTGACTCATTTTTTCGGGAATACTTTAGCCAAAATATGTACGGCTCTAGGTCCGAAACGACTTTGCACTCTAGAGAGGCACTGCTGTTAGTTAGAACTGTTTGATTCTGCGGAAACTTATCACTTATTATTGGTCGTGAACGTAGACGATCAAATATGGTTATCTTTGTTGAATGCTGGATACACCCGTGAACATTGCATATTCTGCATTTGTAAACTCCGGAATCCTTTGTTATAGCATCGTCCATTTGAATAGACCACTTTTTATACGTAACTTTTCCTATATGACGCTCTATTTCGGTGTCATTCCGAGTCCATGTTATGTTCGGCGTTGGATTGCCTGTGGCAGGGCACAATAATTGAAGAGAACTCCCAGAAGGCTTGTGAACTTGATGAACTAGTTTTTTGGTGTTCCTGAATTCTGGCGGTGTTTCCTCAGTGTCAATAACTTTATTCTCAAGTTCTACTTCGTGGTCGGAAGACTCGTCGTTCTCCTGTTGTTCCAAGTTTAATGAATTGAGCGAGGGAACAAGTTCTGTAGTTTCCGAACTTTTTGTGTTTAGATCTTTATTGTTAGAATCACAAACTGATAGATATGCACTTACCGCCGTTTCACCAAATGCATTTGCCGCAACGCATGTGTACCACCCCTCATCTTCCTCTTGCACACTACCAAGTCTCAGTATATGCGGTTCATCAAGCTGCGTTACCATTCTCTTTACGTTAGGAGTATTCCACAAATCGGATGCGTTACTGGTTGCATTTAGCGCCTTTTTGTGTTTAAACCAAACTATATGGGGTTCTAGATCGGACACAACATTGCATTCGAAAATTGCGCTGTTATCCACATTTACCGATTGATTGCTAGGTACTTCGCTAATAACTGGGCGTGAAATCCCTCGTTTAACCACCTTTAAATGAGTTGACCGGTTAATACAGCCATGTACGTTGCATAGCTGGCATGTGTACATTCCCGAATCTGCAGTATTCAAGTCACTTATGGATAGTGTCCACTTTTTGAGCTTAGTTTTATGCGTGGATGTGTCGATGGCACTATTATTCAATGTCCACGAGATATTCGCAACCGAATGAGCCAAGGGAATGCAGTTAAATGAAACCGAGCCGCCGTAATGTTTCACAATGTTTTTATAGAGCTGATTAGTTTCAAACTGTGGAAAACCTGCTTTACCTATCGGGAAGTCGTCGTCTTTTGCGCTAAAATTGAGGGCACTGGGAGCACACGAAATATCGCAAACACTAATCGTTAGATTTGCCCAAGCCAAGTGCTTCCCTTCAAGTGCTTCCTTTTCTTGGGAAATGCAGCTGTACATGCCGCCCTTTTCCGATGTAATATCTGCAAGCACAAGGGTCCGGTTGATATTCACAATATTGTCATTATGAGACCACTGCGGACGTTCGAAAGGGCAAACAACGCTTACATGTTGTCCTACACGCAACTGCAGCGACTGCAATATGTTTTCAGTGAGGATTATTTTTTTCGCATAATCGTCAGGAATTCTAGGACCGCTTCTGTGCACACTTTTTGCGTAACCGAACTCTGCGGCAAAAACAATGTGCACCGCCAATATTACGATCGTAAACTTAAATACATTTTGATGGCTTTTCCTCCTCATTGTGGCATAAAAACGTTACTTTCTACAGAATTTTCAGTACGATCGGCTTGTTGGCTCGAAATAAAATATTGAATACAACACTTGACGCGAGTTTGCAGTTAAAATGACGACATTTCTCGTCGAATAAACACATGCAGACAGACATGTACAGGTATGAACGTCTTCCTTCTCTATTAGATTTGTGTTGGTAGCTTCTCGGTGCTCAATCCCAGTCGATAATTTATTTTAAAATTTTATGTGCATTGCGTTCGTAATTTTTCGTTTGGACAAACGTTCCAATGCCCAAGTCGATGTTTCTGTAACCGGGCTTCACCAAAATAGGCACTCGACGCTGGCTCCACTGTACTTGTGTGTTGTTATTGTTAACGTCTGTAGGCACCTTTCACGAAACACTTGAGGGGCTTGGTGGTACTCATGCGCATTTCTTTATTAGCCACATAGAACCTTGCCAACTACACGAAAATATGTAGCGAATATTCACACTGTATAACACAACTAACAATAGGTACTCGCACGAATGAACATTTAACACCGCATCTCTCAGGCCTTTTTATTTCAAGATTTATAGATTTAAGTTTATTGCACGTTGCAAGGAGTAGGCAGTCAAACTATCACCATGACCCTCAACGCATTTTTTAGGTTTTAATCACTTCCGCTTAGACAACTGCAATAAATCCGAACGATACTGTCCCAACCAAAAGTTCAATCGCGACTGAAGACATCGAAATATTCAACACTTAACTTCCTCGGTGCGGCTGACAAACGCAAAGTAGACATACCAATAACTAAAGAAAACACTTGTCGGCCATAACGACGTCATGGCCGGATCGTCACCAACGCTTGCGAGAGTACGAGTACTACTTCTTACTGCGGTGTCGTCCAACCAATCAGAACTATGCTTTATATTCAACTCAGGCTTTGTGGCCAGGAGTATGCGACGATAACTCGCATGTGTGCACGGGTACGTTCATGCTAGTGCACATGCACTGATCCTGCATTCTTCCTTTTTGCTTTTGTCGATCTCGACATTATCTGTGTGTATGTTTGTGTGGGTTCTGCCACACAATCTCCTATTCATATGCAATCCTAGACAACGTACTTACAAACATATGTATGTACGTATGTACTGGTACATGGAACGAACATTATCTGAACAAAGTACGTTTCAAACTAGGAATGAAAAACAATGATACTGGTATCTTGGCAGTTTCATGCGGATTATCTAAGTCCATGGACATATGTTCTTTTGATTTCGTCAATAATTTATGCGCACTTGGCTTCGTGTTTACGTTCTGCAAATACAACACACTGTGGGTTCTATTACACCAGGTACATGCCTATGAATGTTCCACGTACTATGTGATCTTCGGTGTTTCCCTCCCTCCTTCATTGCTTTCTTAGTCGTTATTCTGTTCTTTCTTTGTGTTGTGTGTGCGTACGCTGAATATCAATGAGAAATATCCGTTACGTGACTTATTTCTTCCTTTGGTATTGCGAGTATAATCTGTGAGCACTGCAAGTTCTAATCCGAATCAGACGCAAGATAACACAAACGTCATTATTGGGCTTTCAGTTTACCCGTATAATATGATCAATTCTTAGGAAGTGTGTTGATAAAAGGAATTGCTTTAAGGGAACAAGCGCTGCAATATGGCTTTCAATTTTCCGAGACTATCTTATCCGAATATATTGAACGTGTTTGATTGGCAACTCGTTTAATACTAGTTTGCCGTTGTTCAAATATAAAGATTTTTATATTTGCAGAAAACTTTAACAATCCGGTTTTCATTCGAAAATTTATATAAAAGAGTTTTAAAACCCTTTAGCGAGCTCGGTTACTTATCGATTGTACTTTTATCCTACTAATTCATTAATTTGAAATAAAACGGTTAATGATGCATAAATAGATTCAATCTATTTTTGTATACGAGTACAATAAAATGTATAGTTTTTTGCAACGAATTATGGTTATCGTCTTAGCAACCAAAAAAAAGCCTTTTCAAAATGGTCACATACCTTTATACAAATGATTCGTAGATTGACATAAACTCATTTAAACGAATTTGTATAAAACGAACTGGCACAATTTTACTCAGGGTACGGAGTACAACATACGACAAATTATATATTAGCCCTATTTGAAGAACATGTTCAAAAAGTACGAATTAATTAACAAAAAGCTCTATCCGCTTGTTTTCGCTCTATTAGAGGTGTTAAACGAAATCAGGAGTACCGTCTTGCTTCAGAAATTTATATTGAAAAGTAACTTATATTATTATATTTATGTATAGGACTAGAAATAAATATTTTCAAAAGTATATACATTAACAGATATTACAATTACTCACTACTCAAGTTAACGAATTAGAACTATTTTGCGTTCTATAGGTAATCCACTGTGTGTATACGCGTATACGCGAGAAATATTGTTCTTTCTCGTCACGTAAGAAAATAAACACATACATATGTACAAATCAATACATTTGTACACAGGTACATACGAGTTTATTATCCTTTTCACTTTGAGTATCGAACTAAGAACACATATCCGTTGTGTAAAGAATTCGAAAATTGTAGAATTGATTAAAAAACAGGAGAAGATAGAAATACTAGTATGTCGGATATTGGTAGATCAATCTCAATAAACTTCATTTAATCAAATTTAAACCACGAATCAAAATAATCTTTTTATATCGGAATTTTAAATCCGATATGTACGTACTTCTCAATTCTTTTAACATCCCATTAAGGAAGCGACAAGAAAAGGAAAGCAAGGCCTTCTAGGAATTCTTCTTTGAGATCTCTAAGGCATGCTTGCTGCTATTTACTCACATTTTAAATGAACGCTTCTATTAGAACTTCTAGAAGGCCTGGAAAAATGTTCTGCTAAATTTCTTAAAAAAATTAGCACAAAAATTGGTTTCTAACTGAGAAACAAATTTTAAATTACACTATTTGTTTATTTTTTTTTTTTAATTACCTCCACCATTGGAGTTGAACCTACGATCGTCTGGTCTACAACTAACGATATATCGACAAAAATACTCTGTTCGTTTGTTTATATTCGCGCTTTAATGATCAGGTGGCCAGATCATGTTATATAATAAATGTAGACTTCATTCTTCCTAGTCATGTGAAGTTATAATTCGTTTGTAACGTTTTTTTCTAAAATTGCAATTGTTCTAATGGAAAAGGACAATACTGCACATGAAGTATTGTAACTTTTTGTAATATTGTACCACTTTTTCATTTTCATAGTTTTGTCAAAAATTTTAATTATTAAATTGCCCTTATACGGTTGTCGTAATACGATAACGACGTAATGTTTTCATTGAATTACGACGAAAAACTGAATATTAGTCGAATTCAAATAACGACAAAGAAAACAAGGATCTTATATTGTGCCAAAGACAAGTCCCTGAATTCCAATTTGTCACTCCAGAAGCCACACAATGGAAAAGTTACGCTTTTATGTTCCATGTATTGTAAAAGCCTCTAAAAGAAGTGTATCTCCCAATTTCTATCTTTATCGCTTCAGAATCTTAAAGGGCCGATGATATTTTGTTCTATTTGCAATTGAGCCCGAGTAACCCAGGAAGCCACGTTTTAAATACGATCTAGCAAAAATGTCGTACAGACAAGTTAAAATAATATTTTTTCGGCTTTGATTCAAAACGCGATGAATTTGATGATTGCGTACTTAGAAATTCGTTCAAAATACCTTATATTATTTCCAAATTGCTCCGACACTTGCTTTTTGCGATACTTTTTGAAAATTGTCAGCGGTAACACTTATTCAAAACTTCAAGCCATAGCAATTATAGAGGTTTTCGATTTAAGAGATTTTGATTTAGAAATGTTGAAAAAGAATATAACGAATTAAAGTTTCCTTAGCAAAACGGAGCTTGGTTATAAAAATTTAATTTATTGCAAAGGAATATTACTTTGCAAAATTTACTTTATGGTCGAGTGTAAAAGAATGTATTTTATTTTGCAAAATTTAACAAAATTCACAAACTCCGACTTTACAGCTCTAGTATTTTGTAAACATGTGTGACGTCGATATTGTGTTAAGACGACTCGGTTTTTGTCGTCGCCGTATTTGATAACAACATCGAAAAATTATAGAAAAAAAAATACATACGCTGAAAACGTTTAAAATGCCCTTGCTCCGTTGATAAGAACTCGAAGTGGTAAGGAAATCACAAATTTAAGAGGTGCACTCTAAAAACATAACATTTATTAAAATTAATTTAAGTTAAAAAAACGCTGAACGCCAGCTAAACCAAGCGCAATGCCACCGGTGGATAAGATGCGAACAATTTTCACTTAACCCGCTACGGAAGGCTGTGGCCTTGCCATTCATGTATGGTTTAGTCTCCGATCAACGATTTAATGCGTTGCAAACGGAATTACATCCTTTGGTAGAGGGGTTCTCAATGGGTTTCGGTCTGATACAACTATTGACCAAAGCTTAAACTAAAAATATGTAGGTTTTATCCGAAATAGTTGAGCGTTATTGTTAATTTTTTTCATTCTTGAAATTATAAACTTGTTAAATTATTTTTGAAGCCTATGTTCTATAAGTAAGTCAACCTACATCCAAAATATTTTCAGTAAAATTTTTTTGTAAATCCACGGTCCTGATTTAATATTCACGGTCCTGATTTAATGTTAGATAGACCCCTGCC
Organism: Hydrotaea diabolus; assembly: GCA_963513945.1. NCBI lineage: Eukaryota > Metazoa > Arthropoda > Insecta > Diptera > Muscidae > Hydrotaea > Hydrotaea diabolus. The sequence continues at coordinate 339,030 of OY740719.1, read as the reverse complement.
AATCGCGTGATCGTGTGACAATTTGATATATTTTCAATCTAGTACGCATTTTTTTTAAAATATTACCGCGTGCAAATTTTAAAAACGATTGGTTACTCGTTCCGAATGTCGTCGTGCAAATGTTAGACAAAAAATTGAAAATTTCCACCACTCAATTAATTATGCCAACATATTTATCAAATATTGCAATAACTTTTAATAATGGGAACTCTAAAAAAATGCATAAGATAAGACCCGCTTCGTTTACCTTATGCTATTGTTGTACCTCGACCGCAGTGCTTGCGTGTATTTACATATATATATTTTGGTTTGTATGGAATGCGATGGATTTATATTGTGTTTACTTTGTTTGGTGGAAAACTCTACTGCCGGCAGTTATCGTTAATTGTGAATCTGTTTTCCCTTAGGTATATAGCCGCTGATCATAGTTACTGCATTCGTTGACTAGGTTAATGAAATTAAGTTCACCGAAATTGCAGTCACCCCTCCTTGCAACTAAAAGTCTTTCCTACAGCCTTTGGAATTTTATTAAATGAAACGTTTAATACAAAAAAGGTCTCAAATCTAAATGAACTAAATATTTTCGCCCCAGAACGAATTTCGATAAACGGCATACATATTTGTAATTATGTAAAAGTGTGTATCGCTTGAAATTGGACATATTTTCAATAAACAACGTATGAATATTTTAGTTAATATGTAAATTTTTGATCACAGAATTTCTATTTAATTATTTTTTTTATTATGATTAATTGATTTATGACGTAGTGACTGGGAATCAAATAACTAACAAATTTTTGTCTGATACTGAAATTGTTAATAGCACAATAGATAATCAGAAATAGATTGTTTATTATCTGCAGTTGATGGCAGTAATTGAGATTATTGATATTTTTTAAGCAGCATGGAATTTGCGGAATCAAAGTGCAACAGTTTTATGCCCTTTTGTTCGTATTATCCATGTTCAACTGTAGATGTGAATCTCATTGAGTTTTATCGGGGATACATTTAAGTTCTCCTTTCTCAAATGGTAGTAGAAACTTTCCACTGTATTTAGAATAAAACACAAGAAGTTACCGCAAAGATATCGAAATGAAGTTAGTTGATTTACGCAAACGCCAGTGATAAGCTTTACCATAAACCGGAAAAATTCAATAATGAAGTATATAAAGAGCCTCGCTACAATGGTGATCACTTAATCACTAAAATAAAACAGGGAACATTTGCTTACCTCGTTACCGAACTCCGCAATAGCCTCTTTGACTGCGATCATATTAGCAGATGTCAGAATGCTTTGAATGTCTGCACCTGTATAGTTTTGAGTCTTATCTGCAAAATATTCCAAGTCAACCGTTTCATCGAGGTTCAATGTACTTGAAAATGATTCAAATATCGATAGACGAGCAGAATTATCTGGCAGAGTACATTCTACTAAACGGTCAATGCGTCCAGAACGCAGCAATGCAGGATCTAATAATTCGGGACGAGATGTCGCAGCAATAACAGTGACACCTTGCAGTCCCTCTACACCGTCAAGTTCTGTCAGCAATTGATTGACTACACGATCAGTTACACCAGTAGAATCGTGTCCCCGTTTTGGCGCTAAGCTGTCAAACTCATCAAAGAATAGCACGCACGGCTTTGCACTACGGGCTCTAAAAGCACATGACAAGCTGAAGAAGTGTTTACAGATTATACACACATATTTTGTTGGCATTACCGATTGAATAAATTGCGCACATTTTCCTCACTTTGACCTATGTACTTGGCCAAAAGTTCTGGTCCTTTAACAGATATGGTTCGAAGATCCCAAATCCTGGCAAGCTTCGAAACTAAAAATGTTTTCCCAGTTCCTGGAGGACCATATAGCAAAACGCCAGCTTGATTTCGCAATGGTGATGCATTAAATATTTTTGGATACTAACAAATTAAGTAAAGAAACTTAAAAGTTATTATAAACATTTGATTTGCTGCTACTTACTCGTGATGGCCACATAAGAACCTCTTCAAGTACGTTTATTACCTTCTGCAGACCTGGTATATCTTCCTCGTTTATAATGTAGTCACTGTCTGAAATAGTTTTCGAAGTCCGATGATTCTCTATGCCTTGTAAGCAGTAGGAATTTGTATTTTCAAGTGATTTTGTCAAATGCTCGTTTAGAAGAACAGGGTGGTTTTTACCTTAAAATGAGAGAAATGTAATAAGTAGCCGACTGAGCAGTAGTTTGATTTAACTTTACTTACTTTTTCTATATGCATAAAATATTGCACGTTCTACGAGTTGAACTAAATCTCCTTTATTATAGCCCTCTGTAAGAAGTGCATATCGATTTAAATCTAGCTTTTCTGTATCGATATGATTGCAAAGTTCTTTCAAAACAGTTTCCCTGTCGCGACAGTCCAAATCAGGCAGTTTGACAATAGTTTGAAATAAGTGACGACCACGTGGCGTGTACAATCGTTTGTTTAGCGATTGAACTTCATTTACAGTGGCTATTACTGCAATAGGGTGGTTAGTTGTATACTGAGCAATGAGCTGATGCACAATATCAGCAATTCGATTAAAGTATTCTCCGTCTTGCGTAGCTTGGTCGCCAGATGCATGAGCCAACACATCTAAATTTTCTAATACCACAATCGATGGAGCATTTTGCAGACACGTTGTAAAAAGTGCACGTAGCTCTTTTTGAATCGACTCAGCCTGTAAAATGTACATTTTTATTAGATTTTTTCCAAACGTAAGGCTTATAAACAAGATACTTTTTCTGTAAACAAAAAACTTTTTTGTGGCAAGAAGTGCCTAACCCATGTTATGCAGTCAGCTGAGTTACATTTTATTTTTTACTTAGAAATTTAAACTTTCAAATTCGTAATTTGACAAAGGTAATTCTTGAAGTTTGGTAAGCTTAATTCATGGTTTAATAGAGAACATGGTACAGTAAACAAGGTATACTTATTAGCCCAACAAGAGAATGCCAAGGAAAAAATCTTTATCCAACATTTACAATTATCATCAAACATTCCCAAAAATGTATTTTTGGCATTCTCTTTCAATTGACTATGACAATCTAGCGAACTATTTTTGTTTTTGTTGGGCTAATGTCAATACCTTGTTTATTGTACCATGGCTTAATTTTTATTTCAAACATCCACAATTATCATCAAACATTCACAAACAATTATTTTTGGCATTCTATTTCAAGTGACTTTGCCGTCAGCGAACTGTTTACTTGTTGTTGGGCTATTGACTATAGTTCGTATATTGTACCATCTCCTAACCGGCCTGTTAAGCTAGTAGCCAAACAAACACGGGCAATACCTTCCCAGTAAGAAATTAAGGACACTTTTAATAATAGAGCACTGCTAAAACAACTGGTTTTAGTCTTTCTAGTAAAAAATTACTGGTGGTTTTAAACGGATATTGGACGGTTCATAAACGAATCCTACAACCAAATCTCTCTTTCCAAAAGGCCAATTGTTGAATAAATAAAAGGAAGTAGGCAAAACACTTTCCTCATAGTATGTGATTTTCCGGCAAAATGTGAATTAGTTTTATTTTACTGCTGTGAAAATTACTCTGAAATGCAATCGGGCAACTGTACATATATATCATTAAGGACGCTTTGACAGTTCCTAATATTTAGAAATCTGACAGTTCTTGATACCGTTATATGGCAATGGTAAATGACTTCTTTCCGCACCGAAGAGTGAACGGTACACAAAATTTGTCATTCCGTTCGCACTACCACGCTTTATTAATCGGAGACCCTATAAAGAACATATGAATTATTAAATTCTAAGACGATCAAGGCATAGTCACTAGCCCAACAACAAATATACAGTTCGCTGTACTGTCAAAGTAAAAGACAATGCCCAGAGTAAAAGACAATGCCCAAAATAAATTGTATATGAGAGTTTGGTGATTATTGTAAATGTTAAATATAGATATTTAGCTTTACAAACTTAAAGAATAGTCTTTGTCAAACTCAATATTGAAAGTTTAAATTTCTACGAGAAGAAATTGTAAATCAGCTGACTGAAAAACACTACCTTCTTTATTGTACCATGGTATCACCCATAATAATTTTTACTAATTCTATAAAACGTTGAATGTATACAGTTCAAACAAAAGCCAAAAGAAAAATAATAAAGAAAACATGAAATTCAGTCGATCACAACGGGTGTGTGTTTGAAAGATACCAGTATTAACTTGACAGCGTTGTCAAAATGTTTTTAGAAATAAATTATTTTTAATACTTTAGTTATTTAAACAAGTTTTTAGAAAGAAAATACTATATTTTCTTACGAACTATCCGGATAACGCTCCACTAAATTGTTTCGTCTATATCATGAGTGACCATTGCAGAGAGGCAATCAAAGTACATAAATGTAAAAAAGCTTGAAAATGGAAGTTTTGAAACGATATTTGATAGCAGTAAAAAGAATTGTTCCGACGTTCCGAAAAGGCAGATGTCAGGATTTCTAAAATTGTATCCGGCGGATTAGGTTTCTAAGTCCTAGATTAATTCTTTCGATTGTTTGCCTTGCTTGTATGAAAATATTTGACTGTGCGCCATGGCGTCATGGATGGTGTGCGCTGCAATTACTCAATGACCATAGGTGCAAATAAGAGAATTATCTCTAAGCCATGTAAAGCCACAGCTATAAAAGAAACATTCGCATTTGACTAATTGAACAGTATGTATGTCCCAGAGATATGTCCGCAGTTTCTTCCTTTATGAACGGCACAGAACCGCGCATGACAATTTGATTGGCCATTTGAGATATTTGTTCTCTTCCAAGACATTAAGTGTAAAGAAAAATCTAAAACTAGTGTGGGTCAGTGAAGATGAACCAAGACATTTGTGCATATATGTGACGCTGTAGAGTCTACATTGTATTGTTTTGCATATTCTTCCAAATCTGCGAAAACACACATATTTCTAGTAATTTGTGACAAAGGACATGTCAGTTTTTAAAGACAACCAGAGTCATTAGAAAATATTAACGCAGACTGACGATGAACGAAGTCTACATTCAGACAAATAAGAATATGGTATTGGCAAATACATAATTAATTTGTATGCAATAAAAGGACGAGAATTACACAAGCAATACTTGTTTTACCTCTGCTTATATATGACGCCGAACAATGGGATCCATTAAAAGCAGACGAAGCTGTATTTGGTGTATTCGAGAAGAGGATTTTTTAGAAATGAAGGGCCTAATTGTTGTATTAGATTTATCCCGACATGAATATAGCAAAGCGCATCACAGCCTCAAATGAATAACTACCACGAAAAGCCAAGATCGGTAAACCAAGACTCCGAAAAAGGAACCATGAAGCGGAATATGAGAGAATTGTATTTATATAAAACTGGATAATACTCTCTTTAGATCGAGATGCTTACAAATCAAGTTAGCGAGCTAAGTTCAACAAGAGGTTGTAGAGCTAGCTTAAATAAGCAAGTAAGTTCCTCTCGAACTTATCAAATTGAAAAGATCGACAGGAAAAACAGAGTAGACATCTAGAGTATACAGATGTGTTAATACGACTGTTCGGCCGGCAAGATGTCTATAACGATTGTAATTATCTTCAAATTGTTTTAGGAAAATTACTCATTTTCACATAGAAACAAATATACCTTGCGTCCTTTACTGCGCGTGCAATAAAATATGTCGAAGTAGCAAAAATATGGTTTTTGAATTAACCGGTCCAGTATGCGTTCAACAACAACGGTCTTTCCAGTACCCGATGAACCTGAAATATAAACCATCAACGAAAACTATAAAAACTAATACTAAATAAGAATACAAAAAACAAAGCATTAGTCATAACATACCAGTTAAAAGGATATTCCCCCGACGCAGCACGGAGTTTTTGGAATCTAAACAAAGGTTACTTTTCAACTCAGATGTCAATTCATCCACTTTGAAATTAAACTCTGGCAGTCCTATTATGTCTTTGTTGCAAAGTGGCGAGTGTGCAGTATGTGCAACGTCGACTAAATCGTCAACTGTGCGTACCAAATCGGCGGCGTATATTTTACTTTCTTTAAGGAATTGGGAGTCGATTGCACAATACCTGAAATGCGGAGGCAAAATGCCTATACTTATGACAAGTTCGTCATCTAAGCGCACAACTTCATCCTGGTTTATTAAAAGCGGTCCTGCGTTGGTTTTTTCAATTACAAAACGTTTGAATGCGTTTTCCATAACTTTGTAATGCGTCTTTTTATTTGCAAATAATTCTATCTTTTCCACAAAGTTCACAACCATCGGCTTAGGTTTTAGGACAACCTTTTCCAATTCTTTCAAATTAAGCAACTTCATTAGGTTCGCATTAATCTCAACTGTCGGGTGTATTGTTTGTAACATTTCGTTAAGTCCCACTAGCCGTACTCTCACGTAGTACTCGCGACCTTCCACAGTTCGCAGACAATATATTGAATTCAGTTCCATGTGACCAGGCCAATTTTCTTTGTTGACAAACACATCTGATAATTGTGCTTCGCCTGGCCAAACCCCAGCAATTACACGAAATTCTACAAACTTCGAGGTTTCCCTGCTTAAATCTTTCTTAAGACGTTCTATTTTATCGTGTCGATTCGATTTTGCTAAACTTTGGGATCGTTTTAATTGATTTATGCTACTAGCTGTGGTCGATCTCTGCAACTGTTGATTTCCATTAACGCCCTTGCTACCATTAAGCTGTGTTGATGTTTTACTTCGCAATAAGTCATCAGTTTCTCCATTGTTCGTGTTACTTTTGTATAGATTGGGCGCTATAACTAGCTCTGTTGTGTGATCTATACGACCATAACTAAGGTTTGGCTTTAAACGATCTACGTGGGTAATTAGAAAAAACAAAAAAAATAGGTTTAACATTAAACGATCTACTGGATAATCAGAACAAAGAAATGCAATAACATACTTTCCAACAAAAACTCATATAAATATGTTAATGCTTTAGTTATTACAATTACGATTTTAAATTAAAATAAAGTTTGTAATAAATAGTCTTATAAAAAACATTATCTAACTAAACAGCAGCTAAGCCCAACATCATATAAAGAATACAACTATGGAAACGCTTTAAAGTACATTTATGATTAACGGTTGTCTCTGTCACAACTTCCTACTATCATGGAAACGTGGCTTACAAATTTCTTATGTTCTTACGCCTGTTTTTGACCTGGAACTATAGCGCGTTTGGGGGCAAAAATATTGCATTCCCAGAATTTTTAGAAACTATTGTTTTGAGGCATCCAGATTTAGTCAAATTTTAAAAGAAAGTGTATATACTCGCATTTAAATCAGTGGGATCGTTTAACTAAACCTGCTATCGATTTTTAGTTTATTTTTAAAAAAAAATACAGTTAACTTCCTGGTGCACAAACGCTGTGCTAGCATTATTCGTGCGTATTTGCGGTCGGCTGACATAACCAATGATGCGTTTTAGAAACTCAGTGGTACAACAATGTTTCATGTGTTCATTAGAGAGGCATTTTTGAGTTTCACACAGTGTTGGTCGGATTATTGGTTAACTGGTCCTAAAACGATTTAGTTAACCATAATCAATTTTTAGGCAAATAAAATAATGTTAATGACCAATTTAATGACACTTTGATTTGTCTGTTTTATTTGCGTTGCTAATGATTACGCCCATAAGCCGTGGTTTCAGTTTACCATGTACTTAATTTCATCAAGAAACATCTTTTAAATCAGTATGCAGTGCACGTTATGAGTATACTAACTGAGCTGATTTAAACTTGGTTTACTTGTGTGATAGTCATGCACTTTAACCACAACAAAACGGCAGCCCATGCCATATCCATATGTTTTATAAGCCCCAATTATTTTAAAATTTCGTTTTGTTAATAAGAAAACCATAGCCAAGTAATTACAAAGTTCTATAAATGATTAAAGCCCGATAAATTAAAAATGTTATTCGTTGAACAAACTTGTTCTGTTTGTACAGAAATCCAACAGCAGTGGTGATTTTAAATGTAACATACTGTATAATTGACGAGCAAAATAAAAAGGAACCTAAGGGTAAAAACCAGTTTTGTTCAGGAGAGCCATTTTAAAAATTTAAATACGGTTATCTTTGGTGTACCATCACTTTCATAAAACGCGCATATCTCTGGAGGGAACACTTTTGGGGCATGGGATCGGTCTCATTTGATGCTCAGATGTTGTCCACATCAAAAAAAAAAAGTAAAAATGGATTTTTTCCCCTAGGTCCCTTTCTCTATGCGCTGTCACATATGTTGTTCCCAAGAACATTAGACCCTGTAGAGGTGGTGAAGGTGAATTGTATTTTCGTGGGCAATTGTTTGAAGACAACTTGAAAAGTAAGATTTACAACAGAAGTTTTTATACTTTTGTTGAGATCCTGACCTTAAAGTGTACACTTTTCCTTTTACAGTTTTCCTTTCAACAATTGCTGCGAAGCATTCTGATGAAGGTTCAAGGAGTTAAAGCAAAAGACCGAAATAAAACAAACAAGCTAAACAGTCCCCATGAACTATCCTACGTCTGACAGTGTTTCACATATGTTCTGAAGCTGTCGATATTAATTCGTCAGTTGCATCGCCACCACATTATTAAAAATCAATAGGATGTGAAGAGATCCAGTCTTGTCAAATAGAACAAGAATCGGTTTCTGAAATTTCCCATTACCCCCAAAATCTTCAAATCCAGATAAAACTCGGTCTTATTCCCAGATTACCTGGAAGCGCTGCGAAGGAAAAATTAAAGTAAAATTGATTTCAGAATATTGCAGGTTACTTCAAAGAGAACTGATGATGCTGAATTAACAAAAAGAAAATAGTTTAAGCAAATATTTTTGAGTTAAAGGACCAATGCTTCAAGTTGCATTTAACTTGATTTTTAAATACTCATCGGTTAAGTTTAAAACGGCGAATATATTGAAAATACATGCCGGAAAAAACACAGTGTTTTCAAATTTTCTTAATTAAAGTGTATATCGTTCGAAAGGTCTCTTCATTTTTAATCCGGTCAGAAATTGGCCAGGAACAGGCTCCAATGTTTACAACTTGTTTAATCAATGTTAGGAATTTGATCGCTTCGATCTCAAACAGGTATTTAATCAAAAATAAAATCTTAAGAATGTCAAAAAAGCCAATGGAACGACGAGAAATAATTGATACAATTAATACGAGTAAGTTTTTTTTTACATTCATTTCTAAATGAAATTTCTAAATTCAATTGATTATTCGCACGGTTATTTATATTACTTATTCATTCCTTAATGAAATTTCTGAAATTCAATTGATGATTTCTGAAGTTTTATTTATATTTTCTGAAATTTAATTTATGCCCCTAAATTTAAATTATTATTTTCTGAATTTTAATTGATAAATTCAAAACTTTAAACGTAACTTCTGAATTTAAAATAATGTCGTCTAAATTTAAATTGGAATTTCTAATGTTTAATTGATATGTACTGAATTTCAAATGTATTTTCTGAATTTTAATTGATGTCTTCTAAATTTCAAAAGTAATTTCTGAATATGAATTTATGAGTTCTGAATTTAAAAGTAATTTCTGCATTTCAATTGATCTTTACTGAATATCAATTGTTATTTTTTGAGTAAGATGTGAAAATGGCGGAAAAGTGTAAATGTAAGCTAGATTAGTTTCAAACCACCTCTAAAAATCTAAATTTTCTTTAGAATTGTTTCTGCATTAAAATAATCTTAAAATTTGTTTTCCCTAGAGGTCATACAAATTGTTTGCAATTTTTTTCTTTTTTTTCTAAACTTTTTCTTGTACCTGTACTTCACAATTAAGAGATAAACGTGTATTAGGTTTATACTTACCTACTGTTAGAGCCACTTGCACGGATTTATTTATCCACACTATTAAAATTTGATTTGAATTTAGAATACGTGTTTGTTCTAGAACATTTCCAGAAATTGTTTCGCTACTCAGCTCCTTAAAGTAAAAATATATACAATTTTTAAATATGTATTAACTTGTACATAGACAAGGTCAAACAAGGTAGTCTTGAGGGAAAAGCTGAATTACTTTTTTTGTAGCACGTGTAAGTAAAGCTGACAAGATAAAACTTGTGCGTGTTTGTTGAACCTTCGAAACCACCTTGTTGAATGCACCTTGTTCATCGGCGTACATTTGCACAAACTTACTATGATCTCCCAATCTTTAGACGAAACCGGCGTCACGAATACATTTCTCAATACAGGAACATCTGCCACCAGAGTACATTTAACCATATCGTTCTCACTGAGACCTAATTGAAAAAATGAATGAAAGATATAAATTAGGTAACTTCAAACACCAGATTATACAACAAAATTTCACAATTTAAAATTTTGTATCGCATTTCTTAAACCAAGACGAACAACAGGTTGTAGAACTTTCAAGTGTACAGTTTTAAAAGGAGATTTGTTTAAAGTATTATTTATACACGCACACGAGCTAAATTGTATTTCCTGGTACAATTATTTCAGTTCTGCGATAAGGCACTATTACATTTATAGGTAGATATATAAATCGGCAACCCTTTGATTCATATAGCTGTATCCGTATATGTACCTGAGCATCAAAGCGGTCAAAGAAAACAGGCAAAGACCCACACCCTCATCTGTTTGGAATTGTAAAAGGGCGAAATCGGCCCAAACGGAAAAGGTTATGAAAAACTAAATTCTTTTAGTGTTTTTCAATATTTTTAATAAGCACATCCAATATAGGAATGGGTTTGGAACCTATGTGTTCCAATAGCCCAAAAAGGTTCCGTTATTATAGTATTTTTCAGGCCTGCTCAAAGCTTGGGATCTATGTATCAAAAAATGCCGTTATAGGTTAAACATGTAACAGTTGTTAATGTGGACAAATGTGTACTCAAATCAAAGAAAACTGCACTACGCATCCAAATAATTTTTGACCTAAAAATACAAAAAGATTAAAGTAGCCGATACTGTAGATGTTTCACTTGAAAATGTAACAATTTCTGTCATACTTTTACTTTATTATTTGTGAGCAAACTACTATTTTTAATAAGCTCATCCGTGCATTTTCCCAAGCAGCGTTTCGCTCCACTTTTGTCAAAAGCAATTCGAGTATCATTACTACATAACTTACTAAGCGATAACAAATTTGCGGAAATCTTTTGAGGTGCATACAAATCATTTTTTACTTGGATTATGTGATTTCCAAATTTACCCGCCAAATGTCTCTTGGCACCACCAATTGAATTGACTTCGAGTCTGTTTTCGCCTGCTGCAACATCTATCCTCTACAATTTCCTTTTGAGGACATGAATTCTACCAAGAGAAAATATGTATGAGTTTTTCCGAAACAGCTTAAAGCCATTTTCTGAACAGTAGATACAAGGTATGACACGAAATTTTCGACAGAACAGCATTTTTCGATTGAGCTCAGCAAAGCTTTTGCAGCAATACAACTTTTCGTTGTTCCCTACGAGGGTTTAGAAACAAGCAAATGGTAAGTAGTTGCATTGTTTGTTTTAATCTGTAGAGTTAGTCAGGGAAGTCCGAGTTTTGGTCAAGACTTCATAGGATGCGCATCGCCCGCTCAGAAGGTAGTTAGGAATCAAAGGTTGATATGAGTGTTGTAAAGTAATCTCCAGTTGCTCCAGACAATTCTGATGTAAAAGTGACCCTAGTACAGGATTACAGCTCTGGAGACTCATCAGCCGCATATATGGAAGCCAAAAACGGTCTCAAGCTTATAACTAAAGACGCAACTCTGAAGACTCATCAGACGTATATAATGAAGTCAAAAAAGGTTTAACGTTTATATCTGGCCTATATTTATCAGCCTTATGAAGAAGTCGACCCACCTTATAGAAAAGTCCGGGGTATGATAGACGATGCGCCATCTATAGAATAGCAGCCCGTTATGGGCTGCGATGCAAACTTTCATCGTACGATGATCTAGAAATGGAGGATATCCTCTCTAAATTCTGTAGAATAAAGCGTTAATGACCAAAAAGAATGAAAAGTAGAAGAATTATAAAAGTAGTTTCAACAAATATGTATATAGGAGAACTAAAAAGAGCATCATAGGTTGTATTTTGTGAATTAATAAAAAGCGTAAATGACGCTGCAAGTTTTAGAAAAATGTGACCATAGCTCCCAAAGTGCTGGGATTTATTCAAAACATTAAAGGAACGTGGACTGAATCAGGACTTTCTTGGTATCACATCAGCCTACATCAGCAATGCATCACAAGCAGATAAAGAAGTGGTAAAAGAAGTAGTCGTCGAGGAAAAATTGAAATAACGCTGGACACCTTTCAGCTAGTCACTAGGACCAGATGACATAATTCGCATTAAAAGCCACATATATGGAGGCAAAACAAAGGTTTAATGCTTGTTTTTGGCCTCTGCTTATCTGCCTTATGAAGAAGTCGACCTAACAACAAAGTCCGGGGTATAAAAGACGATGAGCCATTTGTAAATTAGCAACATAAAGATAGTGTCTTTCAACAAAGGCTAAATACCTCGGTGTGGTTCTGCATCACAAGTTGAACTGAAAAAGAAACACTAAAAAAAATATAATAGAAGGTTAAAGTATGTGTCATGCGTGCAAAAATTGAGCAGAGTAAAGTTGGTGTCTGAAACCAAAAAGTGGACTGGAGTTAAAGTCATTATTAAACCACCCTTAACGTATGACAACATAGTCTAGTGCTACTCTGAAACTTAAGGAAAACACCAGAGAAAGTTTGTAGAATTGCTGCCCTATTTTTGACGGAAGCAATTAAAAGCACGTCAGAGACCGCCCTAGAAGACAAATCAGCACAATTTCTTCGAAATATTAATTGGCCGATAACAGAGATATTAACTTCTATGTGGATGGTCATGCAGCATTAAAGGTTCTGGCTAAAGTGAAGTCGGAGTGCTCGTTAGTTAGAGATAAATAAAAGTGGCAAGTGAAAGTGATCGAATGCTGCCGCCTGTGTAAGGATGAGGAAGAGATCGAGACAGTGGTCATACATCTGGACCAGATGTCATACATCTGGACTTATTTAATAGATTTGATTTGAATTAGCATTTTTTGTTAACAAAGGACTTCACTATTGTGGTTTTCTAAATAATATTAGTTATCGAGGCTTAACCTAAAACATTAGTTGTGGAGTAGAGGATTTTATATGTATGGTTCATTGGCCGATGGGTCAGGGCCTTCACACACAATTTCCAACAAATCGAATTACATTTGTAACAAATCCATTTACTGCGAAATATTAAATTCGCGAAGATATAATTACTTTTACAGTAACGAGTCCAGAGTTAACTTTACTTTGCGAAAGTTGTACAACTTGGAATTGTCTCTTCCACTACACATTAAAATTAGGATAGTTCATGCGATTGTTATGCCAATATTTCTGTATTGTATTGAAGTTTACTCTGGAGCAGTGGCTCAGGTCATGGATAAGATTCGTCGAGCATTCAATCGTGTGGTGAGGTATTTATATTCTCTTAATATTCGGCGGCACGTTTCGGAGTACATTGATCGGTTTTTGCATTGTAGCTTTATGGAGTTTACAAAAATAAGGAGTTTACTTCACTTCTATAAGATGTATAAACTTCAGACACCAATCTTTGTAGTTAAATTTTTCCAGTTTGGAAGGTCCAGAAGAAATCCACAGCTTACAATTCCCCGATTGAATTCAGATTTAGGTCGATCATTTTACGTGAGAGTTGCTCGCATTTTTAATAGTCTGCCTGTCTCGCTCAGATCATTTAATTACTCCTGCCATACTTATAAGAAAAAAATATTTCAACATGTGAAACATAATGATTTGTAAATAATTAAAAAAAAGCGTTTTCTACGGGTATTGCCTTGTCTTTGATTTAATTTGAAACAATAGTATTGGCTAGTAGTCTTAGTGTGTTGCACTTTCATGCTGCTGTTACACTACGAAACTTATCTAGTAGTCGTTCATTAATACCTTTTTTTGCGTAATTTGGGATATCAAAGTAAAATAAAACAATTAAAAAAAAACATTATTTAAACGTATGCTTAACTTAATACTTATTTATATAAAATAGATTAATCTTACTTTAAGTTTTTTTGTATATTTTAAACAAATCTGAAGTAATTTTGTAACTATATAAGGCCTAAAGGCTCGGTTACTTTTTGAATATCAATAAATGAAATGATATGAAATGAAATATGTATTTAAATATAATTCCAAACCCTTATGATGTCACTCGAAACATAGGACGCTTCCTTAGGTGTCTTTCGCTTTCATGGTTAGTACAGAATAATTGCTTTTTTCGTAAAATTTGATATTGGCTAATGCCTTAATAAATGTTTCTTTAATTGAAAATTTGCGTTGGAAACCATCACATAATGCTAAGCATGCAGTAGGGATGCCAAACAGAACAAGTTTTCCTGAAGTGTAAATCCCGCGATTTTTTGTCGTTATTTACTGCAACTGATGAGCGGCACATATACTAAAATTTAGCATTAGCAGTTTTTGCTACTTCACGTCGCTTTTGATGCGCCCGACGATATTTTGGTTTATTGAACACCTTATGGAAAACCTCACATATCCAGAAACTCAAAAAAATCGAATACATTGAGTGAAAAAATAACCTGGACACTAACCCAAATCTGAAAGATGTAAAAATACAATGAAAAGTAAAAAAGTAAATATATATTTGATATATATCAAATCAAAGCATGAGATCAATACTACAATTTTATATAAAAACTATTGTCCTATTTCAGAACCGATTACCGTTCTGAAAATTAATTTGGTGCAATTTGACCAAAAAATAGGTATGGAGGATGAATTTGTGTTTCTCCAAGGCGAAGATCCCAGTACCTCGACTATATTGTTTAAGAATCGTTGTACTGTTGTTGAAAATTGTGCAACCTCGTCCTTCTCAAAGCGCGGATTAAAGTTCTATTTAACATCTGTGAACATTTATGAAAATAAAATTAAAGACTACCACATTAATAAAAAAAAAAACTCTCAAGGAAATTTGGAATTCAATACGAGGGTTGCTATTTATATTTCGGGTCCTGACAATACTAGTGTTCCCAGATGCAAACTGGAACTTCCATAGGAAACTTTGAAATTTTTTAGCACAACTTCAATCAAAACGTTTTGTCAATTGAGGTCGAATTGTTTACAGTGTGTTGAAAAATTCATCTCAGTCAAAAAATGGAATTATCCCGTGAACATTTTCGTACGATGATTTTTATCGATTTTCGGCGTGGGAGACAATTGTTTAAATCAACATGTTTCGACTTTTGGCTATGAAGCACCATCAAAAATCAAAAACCACTGTTAATCGCTGGTACCAAGAGTTCAGTCTCGGACGCCGTTCGCTCCAGGATGAATTTCGTGAATCGATGCTTTGCGTGAACTGATTAAGCAAGACCGACATGTGACATTCCGTGAGATTGAGGCAACCTTGGGCATTAGTATGACAAGCATCAATAATATATTGCATGTTCATTTCGGTCACTTTACCAGAAACCATCGATGATGTGCGTGAACTGATTAAGCAAGACCAACATGTGACATAACATTGTCACAGGTGACGAATCATGGATCTCTGCATATGAACCCGAAACAAAACAGCAATCGGCCGTATGGGTCTTTAAAGACAAGCTAAAAGCGTTCAAAAATCATGTTTTGGATGTGTCTCGATCGGAGTGGAAAAAGTACTTCGAAAATTGGTTTGTGCACATACAAGAGTGTATTGATCTTAAAAGATAATATTTTGAAAAATAATAAAACCACTTCCAATGATAAATTATTGTTTTTATTGCCAGACCCGAAATATAAATAGCAACCCTCGTACCGGTAGAAGTGACTAAAAATCTGATTTTCTCAATTCAAAATAAATTTTTGGTATATTTTCCATAGAATAGAAACAATTGGAGATTTATCACGGCCATTAGTTCCTTAATGGGACGGGCATAAAAAATAAAAAAAACATATATATGAATTTTTTCGTACTATTTCTTTAACAGATATTGTAGTTCTAGCACCGCGGTCTATTTAAAAATATCAGTTCAAAATGTGTTCAATGTGTGTGTTCAATAGTACTAGAACAAGACAATCGAGGACTTTCGTTCCTAATAGGAACTACAGGACTTTATACATACGGCGATGAGTCTAAAATGTTCCAAAGAATCTAATGTACACTAACGCCTAATAATAATAACTAGCATTTTCAACAAATAAGTATTCGTCAACAGATTAGGTAAAAGTTTAATTTTTATGATTTTTATAACCTATTTTTTTAAGAAAGCTTAAAACATAATGAGAACTGTATGGAAAAGTTTGTTTCTTACAACAATTCCTATTTTGCCTGTTTTTTATTAGGGCCTCCAATAAAAAAAAATGCAAGAGCTGTGTCAGTAGGTAATGGACAAAATACAATCGTAATGCGTTCTTGTTCGCTATGAAAAGGTTTTGAAATACTTATGAATATCACTTTGATATAAAATAAAAAAAAAAAACTTAAATGTCGAATTTACATTCTGTACATATCGAGCGAAGTTGCAATACGATATTACTTTACTCCATGTTACTTTACTCGATATCGCTTCGTAAATTAGGCGCTCGTTGAAAACCCTTTTGTATTGTGTATTGACACAGTTGAAAAAGAATTATATGAAAACGCAAGAGTTGCGGACCCTGGCTTGGCATCCCTAGTGCATATGTATACATTTCACTATGATTATTTGTGCCAAAATTTAATTATCATCACTCACCGATCTCTTTCGCAACCCTGGCATTAATACCAATTTCAGTATCATTAACTGTGCCAGAATGAGGTGCCCATGACACAAAATGGATGTGTGCATTATACTGTAAGCTTAGACAGCCATTGTCCTTAAAAAAAAGAAACGCCATCTTTGTAAATAAGTTAAATAACTATGAAAACCAAAGCAAGTAATCTAATCGGCATTATCGCACGATATATTTATTGTATTTGTAAATACTTACGTATGTAGAAACAACTTTATAGTAATTTTCTGGCAACAAAACAAAATTACTTTAGTGTTGTAAAGTAATCTCCAGTTGCTCCAGACAATTCTGATGTAAAAGTGACCCTAGTACAGGATTACAGCTCTGGAGACTCATCAGCCGCATATATGGAAGCCAAAAACGGTCTCAAGCTTATAACTAAAGACGCAACTCTGAAGACTCATCAGACGTATATAATGAAGTCAAAAAAGGTTTAACGTTTATATCTGGCCTATATTTATCAGCCTTATGAAGAAGTCGACCCACCTTATAGAAAAGTCCGGGGTATGATAGACGATGCGCCATCTATAGAATAGCAGCCCGTTATGGGCTGCGATGCAAACTTTCATCGTACGATGATCTAGAAATGGAGGATATCCTCTCTAAATTCTGTAGAATAAAGCGTTAATGACCAAAAAGAATGAAAAGTAGAAGAATTATAAAAGTAGTTTCAACAAATATGTATATAGGAGAACTAAAAAGAGCATCATAGGTTGTATTTTGTGAATTAATAAAAAGCGTAAATGACGCTGCAAGTTTTAGAAAAATGTGACCATAGCTCCCAAAGTGCTGGGATTTATTCAAAACATTAAAGGAACGTGGACTGAATCAGGACTTTCTTGGTATCACATCAGCCTACATCAGCAATGCATCACAAGCAGATAAAGAAGTGGTAAAAGAAGTAGTCGTCGAGGAAAAATTGAAATAACGCTGGACACCTTTCAGCTAGTCACTAGGACCAGATGACATAATTCGCATTAAAAGCCACATATATGGAGGCAAAACAAAGGTTTAATGCTTGTTTTTGGCCTCTGCTTATCTGCCTTATGAAGAAGTCGACCTAACAACAAAGTCCGGGGTATAAAAGACGATGAGCCATTTGTAAATTAGCAACATAAAGATAGTGTCTTTCAACAAAGGCTAAATACCTCGGTGTGGTTCTGCATCACAAGTTGAACTGAAAAAGAAACACTAAAAAAAATATAATAGAAGGTTAAAGTATGTGTCATGCGTGCAAAAATTGAGCAGAGTAAAGTTGGTGTCTGAAACCAAAAAGTGGACTGGAGTTAAAGTCATTATTAAACCACCCTTAACGTATGACAACATAGTCTAGTGCTACTCTGAAACTTAAGGAAAACACCAGAGAAAGTTTGTAGAATTGCTGCCCTATTTTTGACGGAAGCAATTAAAAGCACGTCAGAGACCGCCCTAGAAGACAAATCAGCACAATTTCTTCGAAATATTAATTGGCCGATAACAGAGATATTAACTTCTATGTGGATGGTCATGCAGCATTAAAGGTTCTGGCTAAAGTGAAGTCGGAGTGCTCGTTAGTTAGAGATAAATAAAAGTGGCAAGTGAAAGTGATCGAATGCTGCCGCCTGTGTAAGGATGAGGAAGAGATCGAGACAGTGGTCATACATCTGGACCAGATGTCATACATCTGGACTTATTTAATAGATTTGATTTGAATTAGCATTTTTTGTTAACAAAGGACTTCACTATTGTGGTTTTCTAAATAATATTAGTTATCGAGGCTTAACCTAAAACATTAGTTGTGGAGTAGAGGATTTTATATGTATGGTTCATTGGCCGATGGGTCAGGGCCTTCACACACAATTTCCAACAAATCGAATTACATTTGTAACAAATCCATTTACTGCGAAATATTAAATTCGCGAAGATATAATTACTTTTACAGTAACGAGTCCAGAGTTAACTTTACTTTGCGAAAGTTGTACAACTTGGAATTGTCTCTTCCACTACACATTAAAATTAGGATAGTTCATGCGATTGTTATGCCAATATTTCTGTATTGTATTGAAGTTTACTCTGGAGCAGTGGCTCAGGTCATGGATAAGATTCGTCGAGCATTCAATCGTGTGGTGAGGTATTTATATTCTCTTAATATTCGGCGGCACGTTTCGGAGTACATTGATCGGTTTTTGCATTGTAGCTTTATGGAGTTTACAAAAATAAGGAGTTTACTTCACTTCTATAAGATGTATAAACTTCAGACACCAATCTTTGTAGTTAAATTTTTCCAGTTTGGAAGGTCCAGAAGAAATCCACAGCTTACAATTCCCCGATTGAATTCAGATTTAGGTCGATCATTTTACGTGAGAGTTGCTCGCATTTTTAATAGTCTGCCTGTCTCGCTCAGATCATTTAATTACTCCTGCCATACTTATAAGAAAAAAATATTTCAACATGTGAAACATAATGATTTGTAAATAATTAAAAAAAAGCGTTTTCTACGGGTATTGCCTTGTCTTTGATTTAATTTGAAACAATAGTATTGGCTAGTAGTCTTAGTGTGTTGCACTTTCATGCTGCTGTTACACTACGAAACTTATCTAGTAGTCGTTCATTAATACCTTTTTTTGCGTAATTTGGGATATCAAAGTAAAATAAAACAATTAAAAAAAAACATTATTTAAACGTATGCTTAACTTAATACTTATTTATATAAAATAGATTAATCTTACTTTAAGTTTTTTTGTATATTTTAAACAAATCTGAAGTAATTTTGTAACTATATAAGGCCTAAAGGCTCGGTTACTTTTTGAATATCAATAAATGAAATGATATGAAATGAAATATGTATTTAAATATAATTCCAAACCCTTATGATGTCACTCGAAACATAGGACGCTTCCTTAGGTGTCTTTCGCTTTCATGGTTAGTACAGAATAATTGCTTTTTTCGTAAAATTTGATATTGGCTAATGCCTTAATAAATGTTTCTTTAATTGAAAATTTGCGTTGGAAACCATCACATAATGCTAAGCATGCAGTAGGGATGCCAAACAGAACAAGTTTTCCTGAAGTGTAAATCCCGCGATTTTTTGTCGTTATTTACTGCAACTGATGAGCGGCACATATACTAAAATTTAGCATTAGCAGTTTTTGCTACTTCACGTCGCTTTTGATGCGCCCGACGATATTTTGGTTTATTGAACACCTTATGGAAAACCTCACATATCCAGAAACTCAAAAAAATCGAATACATTGAGTGAAAAAATAACCTGGACACTAACCCAAATCTGAAAGATGTAAAAATACAATGAAAAGTAAAAAAGTAAATATATATTTGATATATATCAAATCAAAGCCTGAGATCAATACTACAATTTTATATAAAAACTATTGTCCTATTTCAGAACCGATTACCGTTCTGAAAATTAATTTGGTGCAATTTGACCAAAAAATAGGTATGGAGGATGAATTTGTGTTTCTCCAAGGCGAAGATCCCAGTACCTCGACTATATTGTTTAAGAATCGTTGTACTGTTGTTGAAAATTGTGCAACCTCGTCCTTCTCAAAGCGCGGATTAAAGTTCTATTTAACATCTGTGAACATTTATGAAAATAAAATTAAAGACTACCACATTAATAAAAAAAAAAACTCTCAAGGAAATTTGGAATTCAATACGAGGGTTGCTATTTATATTTCGGGTCCTGACAATACTAGTGTTCCCAGATGCAAACTGGAACTTCCATAGGAAACTTTGAAATTTTTTAGCACAACTTCAATCAAAACGTTTTGTCAATTGAGGTCGAATTGTTTACAGTGTGTTGAAAAATTCATCTCAGTCAAAAAATGGAATTATCCCGTGAACATTTTCGTACGATGATTTTTATCGATTTTCGGCGTGGGAGACAATTGTTTAAATCAACATGTTTCGACTTTTGGCTATGAAGCACCATCAAAAATCAAAAACCACTGTTAATCGCTGGTACCAAGAGTTCAGTCTCGGACGCCGTTCGCTCCAGGATGAATTTCGTGAATCGATGCTTTGCGTGAACTGATTAAGCAAGACCGACATGTGACATTCCGTGAGATTGAGGCAACCTTGGGCATTAGTATGACAAGCATCAATAATATATTGCATGTTCATTTCGGTCACTTTACCAGAAACCATCGATGATGTGCGTGAACTGATTAAGCAAGACCAACATGTGACATAACATTGTCACAGGTGACGAATCATGGATCTCTGCATATGAACCCGAAACAAAACAGCAATCGGCCGTATGGGTCTTTAAAGACAAGCTAAAAGCGTTCAAAAATCATGTTTTGGATGTGTCTCGATCGGAGTGGAAAAAGTACTTCGAAAATTGGTTTGTGCACATACAAGAGTGTATTGATCTTAAAAGATAATATTTTGAAAAATAATAAAACCACTTCCAATGATAAATTATTGTTTTTATTGCCAGACCCGAAATATAAATAGCAACCCTCGTACCGGTAGAAGTGACTAAAAATCTGATTTTCTCAATTCAAAATAAATTTTTGGTATATTTTCCATAGAATAGAAACAATTGGAGATTTATCACGGCCATTAGTTCCTTAATGGGACGGGCATAAAAAATAAAAAAAACATATATATGAATTTTTTCGTACTATTTCTTTAACAGATATTGTAGTTCTAGCACCGCGGTCTATTTAAAAATATCAGTTCAAAATGTGTTCAATGTGTGTGTTCAATAGTACTAGAACAAGACAATCGAGGACTTTCGTTCCTAATAGGAACTACAGGACTTTATACATACGGCGATGAGTCTAAAATGTTCCAAAGAATCTAATGTACACTAACGCCTAATAATAATAACTAGCATTTTCAACAAATAAGAATTCGTCAACAGATTAGGTAAAAGTTTAATTTTTATGATTTTTATAACCTATTTTTTTAAGAAAGCTTAAAACATAATGAGAACTGTATGGAAAAGTTTGTTTCTTACAACAATTCCTATTTTGCCTGTTTTTTATTAGGGCCTCCAATAAAAAAAAATGCAAGAGCTGTGTCAGTAGGTAATGGACAAAATACAATCGTAATGCGTTCTTGTTCGCTATGAAAAGGTTTTGAAATACTTATGAATATCACTTTGATATAAAATAAAAAAAAAAAACTTAAATGTCGAATTTACATTCTGTACATATCGAGCGAAGTTGCAATACGATATTACTTTACTCCATGTTACTTTACTCGATATCGCTTCGTAAATTAGGCGCTCGTTGAAAACCCTTTTGTATTGTGTATTGACACAGTTGAAAAAGAATTATATGAAAACGCAAGAGTTGCGGACCCTGGCTTGGCATCCCTAGTGCATATGTATACATTTCACTATGATTATTTGTGCCAAAATTTAATTATCATCACTCACCGATCTCTTTCGCAACCCTGGCATTAATACCAATTTCAGTATCATTAACTGTGCCAGAATGAGGTGCCCATGACACAAAATGGATGTGTGCATTATACTGTAAGCTTAGACAGCCATTGTCCTTAAAAAAAAGAAACGCCATCTTTGTAAATAAGTTAAATAACTATGAAAACCAAAGCAAGTAATCTAATCGGCATTATCGCACGATATATTTATTGTATTTGTAAATACTTACGTATGTAGAAACAACTTTATAGTAATTTTCTGGCAACAAAACAAAATTACTTTTCACCGGCCGTAATACAATTTTGAAGGTGCGTTTAAACATCTCACAGGTCCAAATATTCAACCGCTGTAACGGTATACTGCAGAAAATGAACAGCAGACACTAAATTCCCCAAGTTTATTATTCCTTGTTTTTATCTTGCTGCTGTTTGTGCAGAGTTTGAGGCCGATTGTGCTATTTTATGACCGCGCCGCGAAATGATGTGTTTGCAAACCGAATCGCCGTCGGCGAAACGGCTGATGTCGCCTTTAGAAACCCGCCTCTGACATGAGCTTATCCAGCGCTCAGAACGGAGCAACACGGTAAAACTCTAACTATGCTAAATTAGCCGTGCTTTGAAAAATTATCGAAAATTTATGTTATCCGCCTCGTAAATGTAGTCGTCTAAGTCATGGTCATGGACAAGCTTCTCTATAAAATGTATAATGTGTATTAAAATTATATCGAATTTTATATTTCTATTCCCTTTTGTTTCTTAATAAGGTGTTCGGTGAAACAAGTCTTAACGATAGTATTATTAAATATTTGTTTAAAGAGCAAAACACCCTTAGTCATTTAAATTGTTTTGTGAATATAAAAATGTGTGTTTTTAAAATGTACTTTTATTTCTATTTACAAATTTTTAGTAAAAAATATATTTAAAAACAACAAATAAAATTTAATGATTAAGATATACATATTTCAGCATCGAATACTTTTAGGCTTAGCTAAAAGATGTTTTTATGTTTTACGCAATGAATGCGTAAAAAATTCACTAAATAGGATTCAATTTTGTTTCTGTATATAAAAAGCTTTTATGAATTCTCCAAACCATAAAAAATATAAATCAATCTGTAGTAGTCGTTTAAGGAATAGTCCTAGATAACGGCTTATATTAAGGGTTTTATGCTAAACATCGATAACTAAGACTGGATACCAAAACCGTTATATATATATATATATATATATATATATATATATATATATATATATATATATATATATATATATATATATATATATATATATATATATATATATATATATATATATATATATATATATATATATATATATATATATATATATATATATATATATGTATATATAAGACTTTTTTTTGGTGCTCGGTTATTAAGAGAAAACAAATGTAAATAACTTTTTTCCTAAAATGTTTAATACAAACTGTTTATCATTGCAAATACATAGTTTTCTGTAAACAGACCATTTTTTTGTAATAACCAAGCCACTAGTTTATTATATAGATTAGTTTTCTTTTATCATTGCAAATACATAGTTTTCTGTAAACAGACCATTTTTTTGTAATAAAAAAATAAGTTCGAGTATTTACCTCTTACAAGCAGATAGCGAAACGTTAATTTCGTTTGCTTTCATTTCGACCTCTTCTTGTCTGTGTGTCTGTATATACTAAATAAATGCGTTTTAAAGTTGTTCTTGTGAAACTCGAAATAAAAAGTCTCAAGGATGTGCACCTTTCATATACCACAATATGGTACTGAAGTGATCTCCTATGTTATTCTTTCTTTCAACTTTGGAACAGTCGAAAACCGACCATCTGCTTTTTTGATAATCTCAAAAAGTCGAAAAATCTACTTTTGCTTATAACCCTACCCAGCCCGACTTTAGCGTTGTGTACTAGTTTTTATATTGAAGAGTCGAAGAAAACTGTCTTTCAATTAAGTACATAACAATTTCATATATCTATAAAACACAGAATAATTAAGATATAGAGTTCAAATTTATTCCAGGTGTAGTGCAAATGTTACATTTTAAGAATGAAATTCGATTTTGTTCATATGACCTCCACGAGCCCATGTACAGCGATCTATTCTTTGGACCCAATTTTCCAACTCCTTGCGCACATTTCGACCGGAACGTTGGCAATTTCGCGTTGAATGTTATCTCTGAGCTCGTCTAAATTAGTTGGCATACCCCAATGACTTGATGTGGCCTCAAAGAAGAAGACTGTCTTTTTGGCGTTGTTGGGGAATTATATTATTTTTGAAATAAAAATGGTTTACGTGGACAAAATAGATCTTAACAATCGAACCCAGACGGGTAATCAGCGTACAGCTTAGATGTTGAAACGATTTTCATTTCTACCCTAATTATTTTTTGGAAGCTTTCTTGTTCTAACTGACAGACAAAAATTTAACTTAGTATATAGCATTTTCAATTAAGGACATAACAATTTCATATATTAATAAAACACAGAATATTTAAGGTATAGAGTTCAAATTTATTCCAGGTGTAGTGCAAATGTTACATTTTAAGAATGAAATTCGATTTTGGTCATATGACCTCCACGAGCCCATGTACAGCGATATATTCTTTGGACCCAATTTTCTACCTCCTTGCACACATTTCGACCGGAACGTTGACAATTTCGCGTTGGATGTTATCTCTGAGCTCATCTAAAGTAGTTGGCATACCCCAATGCTTTTATGTGGCCTCATAAAAAGAAATCCAATGGCGTTAAATCGCATGAACGGATGTCCATTCGACCGGACCAGTTCTCGGGATAACCGTTCACCGAATTTGCCTTTTAGAAAATCGATTGTAACGCGTGCAGTGTGGTTAGTGCCACCGTCTTATTGAAACCAAACAGACGATCCATTTATGGCCAAAAATTATTTTCTAACATGGCACGATAGCGCTCTCCATTGACGGTAACATGCCAATTGTTTTCATCGACGAAAAAATACGGCCCAATCACACCTCCGGCATGAAAACCACACCACACGTTAATTGTTTGCGGATGCAATTGTATCTATTGAATCACATGTGGGTTTGTTGCTGTCCAATAACACATATTTTGTTTATTGACAAAACCACTCAGAAATGAGCTTCATCGCTCAAGATGATTTTTCGATGAAATTCTGGATTTTCGAGAAACTTTGCCAGAGCCTAATCGGATAAGTTTCGGCGTTCCAAATGATCAAGTGGCGTTAGTTCTTGAGTTAGTTTGATCTTTTAAGGAGGAAGGCCAAGATCTTTTCGCAAAAAACGTCACAGTGTGGACGACGTGGAATCGACTGATTTAGCTCATTTTGATCGGATACACAAAAGGCTGCGATATTTTTGTCGCTTCGAGCGGTACAGCGTCTCTTTGGCGCCGGACATCTAAAAGTGCAAAATTGGATCCAAATGTATGTACTATAGCACGCACAGCCTTTGTGGGACGATTATTACGGCCGAAAATTGCGTAAGCTCTCTTAAAGTTGCGACCACCAACTCAGAATTACGGTAGTAACTTTTAGTGATTTCCAAACGTTGCTCGTAAGTGAACTTTGCCATGATGAAAATGTTGACTTCGACTAACGTTTTGACACTAAAAGATCATTAAAAATGTTTGAGGTTGCGTTGACATAAAGATACGAAATTGTTATGTCCCTATTGGAAAACCCGTTACATATTTCATTTTTACTGTTAACCGCCCTTAATAAAGTTTGATTAGGAAGCTTTTTAGACGAATTATGTTGGAGAAAAGATTTTAAATTTTTATTTTCTTTTGTTTTTGTTACATTGGCTGGATCTATAGGCAACTTCGTTTAGGTCATAAACGCGATAACTCCAACCATTGTACAATAATAGAGAAATGATTTTGTCTACAGAAAACTGTAGACAATTTGCGTAACATTCAGTTTATTGTAATTAATTTACACTTTTAAGAAGAAAGTAATTTAAGAATAATCTTAAATTACTTTCTACAAATTAAAAATGTTGTAATCAAACTACTCGTATATACAAAGAAATTTAGAAAAGTTCTCGTAAAGCTTTGAAATTATCGTCTTAGCGACCACTTACTCCTTTAATTAGCGTTGAATACATTGAAAGTGGAAAATTTCAAGTCAAAAATAATTTTGTTTTTGACTTTTTTTGAAAAAAAAATTGTAATTTCATATTCATATTTACTGGAAACTTTTTGGACCCAGACAATTTGTATGGGAACTACATCAAAAAATAGTCCTATATGGACCAAATTGGTCCGGAATTAATTGCTTGTCCATCATTACATACTGTACCAAATTTATGCAAAATCGAAAATTAAACTGTTGCCTCATTTTTTATTCCGTCATCATTCATTGCATCTTATATGTTTTTCATATTTGCGCAGTTGATGCTGAATTGGTGCCTTTTAGAACACATGACTACTGCAGTTTTGGTAGACGATGCATTTAGGAACACGCTGCGCAGCCTCCATATACAGCGCAGTACTGCATTTCCAAGCAGGCCCAAACAAAGAGTAAGATTAAACAATTTAATACAAATAAATATTATCTACAAAATTAAGCAATGAAAAAGGCACTATTAAAAGACAACTATACACACTACTTACTATATAGATTTTGTGTAGTGAAAAATTCACAGGGAAATGAAACACACTAAGCCTATTAGTCAATACTATTTGTTGAAAACAAATAGTAAAAGCAATATTTGTATATAATTACAAAATATTATGTTACACATGTTGAAATGTAATTCACATAAGTAATTCAATGATCTGAGTGATACTAACTATCGAAAATACGAGCAA
Organism: Hydrotaea diabolus; assembly: GCA_963513945.1. NCBI lineage: Eukaryota > Metazoa > Arthropoda > Insecta > Diptera > Muscidae > Hydrotaea > Hydrotaea diabolus. The sequence continues at coordinate 312,033 of OY740719.1, read as the reverse complement.
CTCTGGCGTGAATTCAATCGGGGAATAATAAGCTGTGGATTTCGTCTGGTCATTCCAAACTGAAAAAACTCAACTACAAAGATTGGTGTCCGAAGTTTATACAACTTCTTCTTTGTTTTAACTTTATGAAACTGCTCCGAAAGGTTCTGCCAAATTTGAATTCATATTGACTGTAAGCCCATTTCTGGACAACCAACCAGCCCAATGAGATGTTACGAAATCAATATTATTCTGCAACACGTTAAAGAAGTATTATTCTCTTAAACAACAATTAAACATCAACAGCAAAAGGTAAAGGTAAACGGGAAAGAACATATTCAGTCAAAGAACGAAACTAAGAGCAACTCCACTACTAACTGGAAACAAATCTGAAGAACAACTATTTAAATTTACATACTGTCCTTCATCAACCTATTAAATGTAAATATCAAATTCGAAGACGGGACATCTGTCCCGCTTGCCATCAGGGACCACATGACGTGTGCACCTCTTCAATTGTCCGGCTAAGCCCACTCAGCTGACCCCCAGGTCTCAGTGGACGCATCCAGTTCAAATGGCGCGTTTTCTTCACCTGGACATCGAAGCAGACCGCCCATAGACGAACAAGACTTCAAAATAAAATATATTGTTGTTACAACAACAACTACTCACGAGTTACAACTACTGCAACAGCAATCAAGGTGGATGTGCATTGTTTCAATTTCTATTTACGTAAATCAATTCCAATTTGTATATTCTCAATTTTTAATTTATGTTTCTTAAGTTTAATGAGTAGGACCTCAATTACCAATTATACTGCTTATGTTGGAAATTATATTGAGAACTTATTCTTATTTACTTGTAGGTAGTTATCGACATTATGCAATTTTTTAAAACTTACATTTTTTTATTTGTGCCAATTTTTTGATATTTTATTTTTCCCTCAACTAGAACTAAAAAACATTAACTTAAAAACTATACAAAAACATAAGTTTATCGTAGATCGGGATCTTCGTCCGCTGCTTTTTTAATTCGCAGTAATATAGTCGTATACCACTGATCTAAACGCGAGATATTATCATAATCCTTAATAGAGTCGGTAAAACCATCAATATTCTGTTCTTCAAGATTTTCGCAAAGAACCTGTAAGAAAATACATTATAAGTATAGAAGAAACAATAATAGTTTTAGTCAATTAATCGGGGGATTTGTAAGTTTGACCGGACTGAATCTTTTATACTCTCCATCATGGAATGCATTCCAATATGACATGGGCTACAGTGGCGGATGCGATTGTTTTTGGGGTAGTGTCATAGAAAGGAATGTCTCCAACCCCTTAATCAAATATGGCATTCGTAAAAAAACACTTTCTTTGTAATAATTTACCAGAGAGTAAAGACAAAAATATTATTTTTTTGTGCAGGTTGAAAGAGAGTAAACGTCAAAATGGATTTTTCCATTAATGATTTTTTTATAAACTAAATTTGAAATGCCGCTTTACCGCTTTAAACTCTATCTAAAATAATCGAAAATCTAATCAAGCGGTATAATAGATTAAGAAAAATTAAGATAGTCAAGAAATTATAGTGCTTACGTGGTCCCCGTCATACGATATGTAGTTGTCAATTCTCCGACTTATAGATTGGATCCACAAAAACCCTACGCGTTTAAATCTGAAGAAAAGGGTGTTCGAACCATAATGTGAATAACATCTTGACGTCGAGTTCTTTGTCCAACTTAATTTGATATTTCTTTGTTTCAGGTTTTGACAAATTCAACCATGGAGAGGTGCACAATTAAGCAGTGTATTAAGATTGTTAAAGCCTTTTACGAAAATGGGCGTTCAAATCAAACTTCATTTCGTGCACTTTGTAATTTTTTTTGGTCAGCATAATCGATCAAATGTGTCCACAATCGGTAGAATTGTGTGCAAATTACCGCAAACCGGGTCTGTAAGAAATGTGAAAACACCTGGGCATGCTCGCCCAGTTCGGTCTGCGGAAAACATTGATGTTCGCGACCTCGACTCGTCGTCGTGCCCAACAATTGAACATCTCACAAACATCACTGATGCGAATTATGAATAAAGATTTGAATTTACACGTTGACTTAAGAGCTGAAGCCTACAGGCCATTTCAAGCGTCGTAATTACACCGAATGGTTGATTTAATATACTTTTACATATAGATAGATTATCTTAAGCGACGATGCACTCTTTCACCTTAGTAGATTCATTAACCAGCAGAATTGCCGCATTCGGGCAAATGATAATCCACGAGTGATTGTTAAAAAGTCGATGTTTTGCGGAAAAAATTAATGACCGTGTTATCTCACGTCGTGGGGATGGTAATTGGCCGCCACGATCATGTGATTTGACACCGCAGGACTTCTTTCTTTGGGTATTATTTAAAGAATGCTGTACTTCAATAATAAAATATGGACCATCGGATATAGGTATGCCACCGAAGCCGGTGCGAGCACTTGGTCGATATTTTGTTTCACACATAAATGTCATAGATCCTTCTAATCTAATAATAAATGTTAAGATAATTCTCTAAAAACTTTTTGTTTTATTTACAATTTACATCGTGCGTTTTAGTGGGTTACCCTTTGGTAGTCCTGCTAATGTAGATATGAACGCAAGCAGTCAAATATTTAGTCTCTTTCGTCTATTGGCCTTAAAGTTTTCCCAATCTTTACCAATTTCTCAAGAGGAATTAAGAAAAAATTTAGGTGCTTAAAAGCTATGTTCATCTCCTTAACTTAGTATGTGGCTGTTTACAACCAAAGCAGGTCACTTCTGGCTATACTAGAGGTGTCGACAAAAGAGCCATCGGAACTAACTGCAACTTAGGATACTTAGAGCGATAAGTTATTCTTACAGTCCGACCCCTTCATCTGAAGGGTCGGACTTCCTATCACCAGTGCTTGACTTTACACAAGAGCCAACTGTTCTTTTCCCCGACAGAGCGATGTGATATTTAAGGTAAACACTCGAAGCTATCTCAGTCTACACCGATAGGTCTAAGATGGAACAAAAACATGATTTTCAAATACGCAAGGCATATCGTCTGAATGAAAGTTAAGTTTTTTTCCAGGTCGAAATAGCTAGACAGGGCAGCACAATGTCTTATTAATCTGCCGGATAACAATGATATTTACATCTATCTGGATAGTCAAATCCAAACTAGTTAAGAGATGCGAATTGTCACCAATAACCTTTACAAACCGTACGGTTAGACTTTGTAGGGTTCCCGGACACAGTAATGGCGAAGAAAAAGAGGTGACAGATAAACTGGCAACTCAATAAGTTATATAAACTTGAAACACCGATCTTTGTAGTAAATAAAAATCATGTTTTCTACAAACTTAATTTTTATCATAGACAAAGGACAATCACAGTGCCCTGTAAGAAAATTTGTGCTAAATAGTTCGACAGTACTAGCTGCAATATTCAAAAATAACGCTAACATTAATATAAATATTTGTTTAGCATAGTAACCCTGACTTGTTTGAAAGTTCTGTTCAAATGATATTTTATGGTTATGACCTCTCTTTTTATTTTAGAGTTAAGAGTTTTAGAGTTATCTAATCTACATCTACGTGTAAACAAAAGTAGTTTGGATTTCCTGGGATTGACTCCGTCAAAATTTTTGATTATACCTCTTACCATCGAGGTGAATAATGCATTCAATTTATATCCACACCGACCTTTGTGATATTTACTTTTACCAAATTGGGATTTTCGGAAGCCGTTTGTAAATTTTGACACTTCCGTTGAAAGCACATCTCGTTGTTTTTCGGTGTCCACATGTCAATGTTTTAATCGATCTTTTCTCAGATAATTTAGAAATAAAGCAAATTTGTTAGAAAATTTGGATTCTAAATAAAATTTCATTGTTTTTTGTACCCATATGTGCACGTTCGGTGGATCGTGGTGTTGGCCCCTAGGGATCGTCGATCCGGCAATTATCTTAAAGTGAATATTTAGATTTGAAAGGCAATTTATTTTCTTTTCTTTTTGGATTCTAAATAAAATTTCATTGTTTTTTGTACCCATATGTGCACGTTCGGTGGATCGTGGTGTTGGCCCCTAGGGATCGTCGATCCGGCAATTATCTTAAAGTGAATATTTAGATTTGAAAGGCAATTTATTTTCTTTTTTAGTACTTTTATGTTCCCGATCATTGGTCTATTCTCATGTCCCTAGTCCCAATGGTCTGTTTGTCGTCGTCCCTAATTAATGGTGTTCGAAATAATTGTTTGGGGGCTTGAAGTTATAATTATCTTAAAATAAATATTTATATTCGTAAGACAAGTTCTTGTTTTTGAGTACTCAGTACTCGAACATTGGGTCGTATTTTTGGGGCCCTGGGTCCAATGACCGTTTTTAGCGTTCCTTAAAATGACACATTATTCCCTTTAGCCCGATCTGAGCAATTTTCCATATCAACCGATGAACAACTATTGACATATATCTGATAAGCTTTAAGATCGTCTTAGAATTCTATGACGGTCACAAATTTACATTACAAATTAAATGGAGAGTTTTAGCCATTTTACCCCTGTTCAATTGACCATAATCGTTATACTTTAATAAATTTGTATTCTCTCGAATCTTGGAACGCTGGATACTGTTGTGTATATTTTTCAATAGCATGTTGTGCATTTAATAAGTCAACACTTAAATGACACAACGCAGCGCGAAAAAAATACTCCTTAGCACTGTATTTGAGCAAAGAACTTTCAAGGGATGATGCTGCAACCTGGAATATTTATGCTTTGGTTGACATAACATTTTTATTTTTATTTTAAGAAATCTTACTTGTTCATATATTGAAATTGCCTTTTCGTAATCCTCAAGTTGTGCAGCATACTGGGCCACCTTTAACATGCATTTATTAGCTGCGCTCGTAGACTCTTCACCTTTAAAATAATCCGCTGCCTGTTCATACTGTTGTGTTGCTTTCTGTAAAGTATTTGGATCATTTTCGTACATTTCCGCAATGCTTTGATGGTATTTGGCTGCCATTGTAAATCTTCCCATATCCGTATAAATATCAATAGCCTTTAACAAACATGTTACCGCACTTTCCGTGTCAACCTAAAAATAGATATAGTAGTCAGCTGTGTCAAATGCATTACATGGAGGGAAAAAACGTATCTTGTAAGGATTGCAAATAAAAATGGAGTGTGAACACCAATAACTACCTACATATACAAGATTAACCTTAAAATTTAGGAGGATCGTGCTTTTAAATCTTGTGCATACTTGGAATCCTCATATACAGCAAGGGTGTGGGTCCACGACTCCTATTTCTGTTGATTTTAAAAATTCTTAGCTTATTCTAAAGCAAAAGTTATAGTTTTTTTTTAATTTTGCTTCACGCTTCTTAAATTGTTCTTAGTCATCTCTATTTATAATTGATTTATGCCACTCAAATACCTTCTTGTAACAGTTTGATGCATCAACAAAGCATATTCCGGCATCGTGACGACTCCCACTTCTAGCATGTAAATTAGCAGCTTCGCAGAAACATTCTCCAGCTTTTATCCAGTTCTTAGACATTTTGAACATGTTGCCAGCACGCTGGTAGCATTCGATAGCCTCCTCCATTTTGTTAGAATTCCTTTTAGAGATTATATATAAACAAATTGATATTACTCATGTTGTTTATTGTTACACCGTTGGTTCTTAAAAATAAAAGGGTCATCTACGAATGAAGAAGTTCGAAAACAAATAATTTTGCGCGATGATGTTATAAAACGAATAAGGTTGATTACTTATATATATTATTGTGCTCTACGAAGAAAATAATTCATTAAATCCCCAATTTTGAGTAATGGAGCACTAAAATGTACAAGAAAAATAAGGCAGTACTATTAAGTAAGATCGTTTAACCACACTGAAGTTACCAGCAATTCACCCAACATTTCCCCGCAAACTTCTTAAGGACCAAGATTTGCGGATTTATCCCTATTTAGCTGACGGAAGTCCTCGAAAATATGTTACTGAAATAATCCCCATTTAGGAAGAGCTCAGGGCAGAATAAGGCGAAAAACACAATGTCTTCACTGCCATACAGGAAGAGCTACGGACAGAAAAAGGGTATTAAAACAAACATCTGCGGCAAATTTTTTATATGCCATGAAAAAGCTGCTTCCTTAAATGGATGAGTAGTCCTTGAACATAACAGTACACCTAATCTAATTGGGTCTTTTTAAAAATGCCGCACGGCGCTGCTTTTTAACTCTTCAGGGCCAAGTTTAAACTCACTGGTATAACGCTCAAAAAATACAGTTCTTTTCAAATGGGTAAATCGGCGAAAGTCCAGTTTATGTTGGAGACCCCTGCTGTAAGTACACACTTTAAAATGAATGTGGGTAGGACCAAGTTTAAGCGTCCATATCTATCGTTTTCCACAAAGTTACCGCCACACTATAGGTGTGACATATTTTTTCTTTTTCCGTGTTACGCCCCATAAACTAAACTTTAGCCGGGTAAAATACTATTTTCCTGAGGTAATGCTACGATGACTTAGGCTCGGTGACTACTGCAAACAAGCCGCTACCGGCACCACTGTTTCGGATGTAAACCGTATCAATCATATTAAACATATCAAACCAATTGGGGATGAAATCGGAGAGGTTATGATTGTAAAAAAATGTACTGCATTTTACAAACAGGTTGAAATTTTGGATCATACAAAAAAGTAAGACCAAAATTCATACTTACCCAAATAATGCTCCAAAGAAACTTTTTTGTTGGGTTAACTTTTTTCCAGCTTCAGTCATAAGCATTAATGCTTTCTCTTCGTTTTCACTCATTTTTTACAAAAAAATTTAATACGTTGTGAAAAAGATTAACAAAAATAGCAAAACAGTTCCTAATCACCAAATCACAAATCGATGACGTTGAAGTAGGACGAGAGTTTGAGGCCGAATCAGCTTTAACTGACATGGCGCCGTAGCTGATTTACACAGATTCACGAAGACGCCTTTAATATCGGCTAAGCTGTTGTCACAAGAATAATAGTATGACCATCTAGGAATTAACTCTTTTTGGCAGTGCTAGAATTAGGAATCAATTTGGGCATAGTAAATAAAATGTTGTCGTTTTACTGTGCTGCTTTCAAGTAATCAAATTTTAACAGCTGAGCAGTAGCCGCAACTTGGCCTTTAAAAAGGGCTATATCTTGCGATAGGACGATAGAAGTTACTATATATGATGTTGGTATGGAAAGAATCACACCCTGATAAAAAAAGAGACTGGTGCCACGACCCCATGCCAAAATTTGGATATTGGACCGTAATCCATGATGGAGGGTATATAAGCCACGTCCGAACTTAATTCGTCTACTTCTATGCGTTTATGCACACAAGTGATGGTTAAAATTAAGATCGAAACATGCTTAAGCAAATACTTTCATGACGTATTTTACGTTTTTATACCCTCCACCGAAGAGTATATGGAATATGAAATTTGTCATTCCGTTTGCAACAACAAGAAATATTATTCGGAGACCCTATATAAGTATAGTGTATATATTACTGATCGTTGTAAAATGCTAAGACAATCTAGCTACATATGTTTTTACGTTTGTCTGTTGAAAGCTCGACAACGGTCAAACGAATCAACCAAGGATCCTGAAATTTTGCATGATGATAGCTTGTTATAAGCTGTTTGAGAGAAATTTTTTTCTTTAAAGGACTAAATATTCCTCAGAAAAAGTAAATTTTGTGAGTATTTGCTTTTGTGGATTGCAAGAGTTAAAATGGGAACTGTTAGTTGGGGCACACTTAATAAATCAAAATAGGGCATAGATGTTGGACTTTTTGTCTTGTGTGCTCCAAAAACGTCCCGCATGATCAAAACGTGCAATTTATAGTTATTTTGAATATGTACTTAAATTGAAGTAATTTTTGCTGCGAATCTAATTATTGTGTTATTTTAAAGTTTTGGCTAACATAAGGGATGGACACATGGACCGAAACGGTCCAAAAAACTGATTTTTTGTTTTTTTAGCGCAGGGATTGTATGGAGTATATAGGGTTCGGCCAAACTTAACATCGCTTTACTTGATATAATGCAAAACTATTCCACTTCTTTGGTGTGATACACCTCACTGATTACTTTATTATAGTTTAATGTACTTTTGCCTTATTTTGTCAATAATTTCGTGACCACAAATTATTTCAACAAAAAGGAGGCAAAGGATTATCTTTCTCTAGCACTTTATTCGTCAAAACAAATGCCTACTTCATTTTGCAATAGCAAAACACATATTATTTGGTTCGCTGTCAATTTTTAGTTGTTTAGTTGTTTTAAGTTGTTTCTCGGGATGCTTAAAATGTTGATTCTGAGTCATTGTTTAAGCCACATTTACATAATACAGATAAATGTAGACCATCAGTCATAATGGTATTTCGAGTTTTCAACGCACTGCAGCTTCTTTTATTTTGCACGAAAATAGTGTAATACCTCGCTACACATTTAACACGTAGGATTAAAGGTAAACAACTAAGGAACTGAAATATTAGAGTTTGACAACATGCTATTTATTATTTGTTTAATGGTTTCACCATGCACCCCGTTATCTTTTTTTCAGAACTATACGCACAGGTTCAGTTGAAACTGACAAAACAAAAAATCGTATGCATTTGTTGTTGGTCAAATGACTACCTTCTATAATTGTACCATGCCTGTTGACATTCAATTATTTAACACTATAATAAACTCAATTTTCATAAACACGAACATATAAATATATTTATATATATGTAATGTAAAATTAGTCGGACATGACATTTCTGTTCATATAACTATATAATGTAAATTTAGTTGGACATTATCTTTCCGTTTAAAATTATATTTTTTGCCATATTTCTACTGTTTTATATATCAGACTCAATTGTACAATTGATATTCAAATACTCAACATTTAACACTTTATTTAATAATAATTTATATTCCAACAACGGCTGGTTCGGCATTATCGACGGCCGGTATCAAGACGATTTAGCGTTTAGATCGGCGACGGCTGGTTTAACATAAAATGTTGAGCCGCCGGTTTGTAACGATTCGACTTTAAACTCTGCAAGGTACGTATGTGTATTGATTAGAAAGAGTCTTGAATAACTTCTCTTTGTATTAACAACAGCATACACACGTAAATCAGGGATGCAAAAGTTGATACAACAATTGTACTTTTCTGATACATTTTCGACATTGCAAGTACCGTGATACGACCGCGGCTACTTTGGAGTTTTTCAATACGTTTTACAAAAATTCCGCTATGTTGTCTTTTAAAAACTAACGCCACACTAGCGTGCCAGGTATTATTGTAACCCCTTGATAAATAGACATATGATCGACATCTTACCAATTCTACCGAAGTTTAACCATTTGGTTTGCTTTTGGATATAGCCCTTATACAAATGACCATACCAATTCCATTCGTTTAAATGTTTTACTTATTTTTTGTTTTAATAAAATTGATTTTAAAAAATTAATGATTTCTTATTTTGGTACCGAAGGGATCAAAAAAGTACCTTTTTAAAGAGCGAAAAGTACGAAATGAAAACCCCTATTTAACATCCCTGATGTAAAAAGGTAAAGAATTCTCTCTTTATGTGTCAAGCTTTTTCTTGGTAGTTTTTAATTTGTTTCTGAAAACATTCGGTAATTCCATCGTCCGTATTTGTAAGCTTAACTTTTAAAATCCTTAAAATGTATTTATTTTAAAAAGTGCTGTGTTCAACATTTATCATAATTTTTGCTTAGAAAGCATTTGCTGTGCTTGTGCTGCCATACACCCCTAACATATTGATATTTATACAATTGCAACCGCAAAGTTAATAGAGAAAGAAGGAACAATAGGTATTCTGGCAATCTAATATTGTTAATCTATTAAAAACAGTTTATTTGTACATTCAAATTATAAGTGCCGCTGGTATCTACACTAGGACTTTAAAAAAAACAGTTTTTTTTAGTTGTGGAGAAAAAAGTAGCCGTAAATAAAACGTTAATAGAGCTTGCAAAACATGAATTTGTATATTCATTTTGATGCAACGAAAAAATATACACATTAAAGTCGCCCAACCCTGCCTTGCCTCTCCCACTTTTGGAATCTCCAATCACAGTGCTTGTACTCGTCCAAGAACTGAATAACTTTATTTTCATTAGTATGAATTCAAAAACCACCATTAGGTGTTATTCCCAGCCAATTGACATTAATATTTTCAAAGCAACATGACAAAAAATATTGAAGTAAGAAATATGGTTGTACATTTCCATCCCTGGTGCAAAACTGAGTACATCCTTATATCTCTTCTCTTTATTTTTTAGAAAACCTGCGCTTTTCCATGAGCATAGATTTTCTCTTAATAACACAATAGGTATTTTTGTTTTTCAGTTCAAATTGATAGAAGGACGACACGACCCACGTGTGGACATAAGTTTGCAGCAACTGTAACTATTCCGTTTTCCTAGTTCCCTCTGACTTTATTCGAAGAAGAAATTTAAGAAGCTATTTTGCTTGCACTTATATTTCGGTTGTACAAAGAATCGAGAACTAAGGATGTCTGGAGAAGAAACGTCTGCTGATCGCAATGTCGAAATCTGGAAAATTAAAAAACTAATTAAAAGTCTGGAAATGGCCCGAGGGTAGGTTGATTTAAGATATGTTTATTTTGTTCTGTGATTCCTGTTTTGTGTTTGTTCAAGATTGCCTTAATTAGTAATAAGCTCAATTCGCTTTTATGTTTGGACATATTTTCAGCAATGGAACTAGTATGATATCTCTAATTATTCCGCCTAAGGATCAAATATCTCGTGTAAGCAAAATGTTGGCAGATGAATTTGGTACTGCGTCAAACATCAAGTCGCGTGTAAATCGACTTTCAGTTCTTGGAGCTATTACGTCGGTACAGCATAGACTTAAATTGTACACCAAAGGTATGTTTACTAACAGCTTTTAACATCGATTTCGGTTTCTTATTTTTTCCTGTTGTTGAGTAGTGCCTCCTAATGGATTGGTAATTTATTGTGGTACAATTGTGACCGAAGAAGGAAAAGAGAAAAAAGTCAACATAGACTTTGAGCCTTTTAAGCCTATAAATACTTCTTTATATCTGTGTGACAATAAGTTTCACACTGAAGCTCTAACTGCTCTATTGGCTGATGACAATAAATTTGGATTTATAGTAATGGATGGTAATGGAGCATTATTTGGGACTTTGCAAGGCAACACACGGGAAGTTCTGCATAAATTTACTGTTGATCTTCCAAAAAAACATGGAAGAGGCGGTCAATCCGCTCTGCGTTTTGCTCGTTTGCGAATGGAAAAACGTCACAATTACGTGCGAAAAGTTGCTGAAGTGGCTACCCAACTTTTTATTACAAACGATAAGCCAAATATAGCTGGCTTAATTCTGGCCGGCAGTGCCGACTTCAAAACTGAACTGAGCCAATCTGATATGTTCGATCCCGTGAGTTTTATTTATTTACGTTTTAAAATTTATATATTTATGTTTTTGTCGCAGAGGTTGCAATCCAAAGTAATAAAACTCGTAGACGTTTCCTATGGAGGGGAGAACGGGTTTAATCAGGCTATTGAATTGGCTGCTGAATCATTGCAAAATGTAAAATTTATCCAAGAGAAAAAATTGATCGGTCGATACTTTGATGAAATTTCCCAGGTTTGTCTATTATATAGTATATTCAACCAACTAAAACACCAAGACTTGATTTATCTTTTCTAAGGATACGGGCAAATATTGCTTTGGAGTCGAAGATACCTTGCGCGCTTTAGAATTGGGTTCAGTTGAAACATTAATTTGCTGGGAAAATTTAGATATTCAAAGATATGTTTTAAAAAATCATGCAAATTCTACGTCCACAACTGTATTGCATTTGACGCCGGAACAAGAAAAGGACAAGTCACATTTTACGGATAAAGAGGTAACCAATATGAATTTTTTGTTTAAGTTAATAATGCATTTTCTTTTCTACAGACTGGTGTTGAAATGGAGCTCATTGAATCTCAGCCGCTCTTGGAATGGCTCGCGAATAATTATAAAATGTTTGGCGCCACGCTTGAAATTATTACAGACAAGTCACAGGAGGGTAGTCAGTTTGTGCGTGGTTTCGGCGGAATCGGAGGTATGTATGTCTTATTTTTTGTCTGCAATTAGTGACCGGTTTGCTATTGTGTATTCTCCTTGGGTATTCTAAAATTTGATTGTGTTCTTCTCTTTTTCTTTCCCGTTTTATTATAACGCCGCCTATTTAAATTCCTTTATAATTACATATGCTTGTGTATTTGCTAACTGTAAATGTTAAATAGGAATTTTACGATATAAAGTTGATTTTCAGTCATTACAAGCCGATGAACCTTTGGAAGATGTTGATCTTGACGATTACTAAATCTGTTAATACAATATATTTTGATATAGAAAAAAAGTAGCTTGTTTGAATATCCTAATGATGCATTATATCCACCATCAAAAAGGATAAAGCAGACTAAACATTAAAAAAATCAAATGATGGAGTTCTGTAAAAGATATGTATATGATATGTACGCATAAAACGCTTTCATTATTTCATATGTAAAATGTGGACTCATAAGCTGCTATCTATATTGAAAATTAATTCAATAAAAATTCGGAATCTGTAACGAATTTTTTAATTTATTGTCCTACTATTTGTGTGGTTTTATGTGTAACAATATATATATATTTGTTTTATTTATAAATGTTATTGATTTATTTTTTATTTATTTATTTTTTTAATTTTATTAGGTATTCTGCGGTACAAGGTGGATTTCCAAAGCATGCAACTCGATGAAATGGACAATGAGAGTTTTGACTTAGACGATTACTAGAGAAGTTTAAAGCTCTATAAAAATGTGTACCCTTATTCTCCTTCCAATCGTTTCAGATTATGCTATGCTCATTAGTCAAATGGCATCCAATTGTATTCGTGGTATTTAAATTCCGTAAAATGTTATATACATTTAAAAAACATCTTTTACAATTTGACTTCTTTCGAAGATAATCCATAATATATGCTTTGCAAATGGGACATTTACAACCATCGGTACGGCAGTGTTGAAAACACTATATGTTTAAAACGATATGTTAATATAAAGTGGATAGATACATTTATTTATATTTTTTACATTTAGCAATTCTACGATATAATAAATATTTAATCAAATTTTAAACTGTTGGGAGTTCCGTATTAGAGAATACTCACGAAATGAGATAAATAGAACTCTGTGTTGGAAATATAAGTTTACCTAAGCGCCGTATTGTTTTGTGTCATTCGCAAAATGCCGAATATCTGTTTTTACAATATCTTCAAAACATTTTATAAAAGTTGATATGCGAGTTTTGAAGTCATGTAGTTTCATTGGCATATGCGAATACCATACAAGATATTTACCTTACCCCTTGTAATCGTACACACAAAATCCACTTCAATCAGACTTCATTCGAGTTTGCATATGCTAACAAAGGCTATTTCAGAACGTTTTAAAATATTAAAATCGTAATTTAGTACTTAGCTAACTTGAATTGTATAATGTAGTTTGCAAAATTGTCAAATACGTTTTCTGAATAAAATAATAAACTTGTCTTTTGCTGTTACATGACATTCGCATATACGAACAAAATCCACATCAACGGATTTTGAGTTGTAATTCCAACGCAATAGCAGCAGAATTTGCAATAGATTTTGACACGAATGCAACGAATACAGATTTCTTTTGTATATGCAAACAAGGGGTTATTACCATATATAATACATACAGATTCGTTGGACACATCATTTCAGCTCAGTACTTCCATGCTGAAATTCATTAGGCTTTTTGAGACTGGTACCTACCTCAAACTGAGTTTCAGATTTGGAATTAAGATTATACTTCTTCGTGGAAAATTAGTGGCTATTGACAGCTGTTTTTTTATTATAGCCGAATGAACTGAAAAACTCGGTTTGGGATAAGATAAAGCTATCACACAAATGTTTCTCCGATTTAAGGTATAAACGCTCTAGAAACTATAATACATTGTATGCAACTTGACACGGTTAAAAATGAACAAATAGTGGGCCATATCGCACCACTTATGATATTGCACCAGAGAAAAGGTGTTACCATATTACAGATACAACTGCACTTGGACATCCCGATCAAATTTGGTATCGTATATTACATGAATTAACAATTATTTGCTCGCTACAACAATCTTATATTTTTAGTTTTGATTTGTTGGATAGATTTAGTTTCCATGAAAATTGTATGGTTCGTATTGCAAAGAAATTTCTTCTCGAAACCAAAAATGCAATTATTTTTATGTTTAACCTAAAAAACGAAAAACCAAACTAGTCAAAGATCGAAATATGGGTAACATAAGTATGCCAATGAACATAAGTATGCCAAAATAAAAAACTTCTTTTATTTTAAAAAAATATTTCTAGTGTTGACCATGTTTTTTTCTCTAACACTTTGTTTAGTAACTACACAATAGGGACGTACCGAAAATGGGGTTAGCGAAATCGAATATTGAAATATACATTTTTACGTATGTAAAAGCGAATAAATATTTTTTGATTTTTAAGCTTGTTGTATATGAAATAATAAAAATGGACTTCATTTAGTATAAGGCTTAAGGAAAAACATTTTTTTTTAAATACGCAAAAATTTAGTTATGAGGTAACTGTTTATGTCCTTAACTGAAATATTTTTTGCGAATACTAATATTCCAAAATTGGGTTTTGCGAATGCTAAAGCAGAAGATAAATATGATGAAAACAAATATTCCTTACAACTCTATTATACAATTCCAAACCGTGACACTATAATGCAGGTAAACGGCAGGTAATTTGCATTTTTGCAGTATACTCGTACAACGAAGTTGTGAAAGTTGTGGTTAAAATGTCCAAAGAAATTTTAAACTCAAATGTATTTTCAAGTTTGTGAAAGGAAACATGACCGTTTTGTTTACAAACACAATGAATAAAGTATAAAATCAGCTGATTGCCGACACTATCTGTATTTGTGTGACATGGTCCAAATAATGGCCTTATAAATAAAAACGGTTTGCAAGCAGTTTCTTTAGTATAGTATATATTCCAAACTATTTTTTCTGTTGGACAGTAAAACATATTTACGAATGTTAAGAACATGTTTTCGACCTAACGTTAATTTTTTCATTTTAAACTCTTAACGCAACTTTTTGCAGGCATCTTAAAGACTTTAAATTTGAGAGTGGCACCCAAATTTGTTTATCACAGTATTAAGTTATATAACCTTGATTTAATCCTGCTGCAGCACATTAAGGAGGTTCACGTGTTAAGGTAGTTCACGTGCTCATTATGGGTTTTTATCAAAATAAATGTAATGGGGTTTGAATACAGCGTGTAGATAGCGTCAACAAATTTCTCCTTATGTTTTCGGTATTTTTGTTTTTATGTATATGTATTTTTAAATATTTTTAAAAACGGAGACTCATCAATTTTATGCAGATTCTTTTTAGCCATGTCACAGATAGCAAATTAGTTTTGTCCTACTGGAAACGACAAGTCAAAAATATTAAATTTGTAAATCTCCAGTAAAACAGCCAATGTAAAAAAACAAAAGAAATTGTATGTTATTATATTTTTAGTAGCTTGGTAAACTATTACGGTCGATATTGGTGTAAATAAACATTTTTTTTTTCTTCCTGACGTTTTGTAACTATTTGTTGAATTGTTCAAGGATTCGTCAATGAAATTGAAAGTCAACGAAAATGACGAAACGTCAGTTGAGATTTTATTTTTGAAAAATAATAAGTAATTTTTGATTTCAATGATGCTAACAGTACGTAACTTTCATAAAATGTGGCGTCCAAAATATTTTTTTGACACATGGCACGCATTTGAGTTAGGTAAGGCGTTTAATAAAAAATAAAGATACAGGAGCCGATCAGATAAGCCGCGCTGACGCCGAAAGTTAAGTAGGGGCATCAAACTCTAATTGAAGAGAGTAAACAAGACCAAGAACAAGCAGTAGTCGCTCTGGTTTAGTGCTTATTGAGATTTTAATAGTATCTGCTTGTCTTGTGTATTCGAAACAAAAGGGATTGGTCGTAATAGTCTGTTGTCTGAATACTCCCCACTGTCTGGAACAACTTTTTTAAATTAGTCTCGACATACTGCCAGTATTTGTAATTATTCAGGCAAACTATTTTGTCTGCTGTGTTTTGGAAGAAGATAAACGCAAATTTTGGATATTATAAACGACTTGACGGAGCAACTTTCAAGTTGCCCAACAAAAGCCCGAGAATTGTATTTTGCAGTGTGGGAGGCGATATCTTCACTGACTACAACATTCAACTCGGATAACACAGGAGGTGGCAGCGGAACGTCGCCGTTTGCTGCTGCTGCTGTACCATCAACGACGGCGAATGACGGTAATAATTCCATCATAATGGGAACTGTGAAATCACGTACTATTACTTCTGCCGATACAAATTCGGTCGACGAAGCGAATGAAGTTGCGTGTTCTTCCAACTTCCAAAGCTATTGTGGCAATGGAGGAGGCTACGTGCAAAAAAATGACTTACGTTGTGACATTGGAAGTATTGTGTCGCAATATCATCCCGTCCGTCAGCCCAGCGTCAGAAGTAGAACCCAACAGCCAATGCCTACACCAGAAGAATTAGATCGAAAATTTACTAAAGTATTGGTGAGTAGCTTTCCTTAAATAAACAACGTTAATGAAATTAAATTTTTGCAATTGCCAAACACAGGGTCTAAATTACCATCAAAATAATTGAGATGAAAGTGCGTTCTGTTGATAAAACGACCAAAAAATCGTATCAAATAAATTACTTTGTTCTTTTCTAAAATGAACAAATTACATTCTGACTCATATTTCTGACTGCAAAAAATACATAGTACACCAATAAACCAGTTTGTTGAGCTGCTGATGAATGTAAATACGTTCATTCATATACACACGTTCACGTACATACATACATACATACATATGTATGTAGATTTAATACTACTTTGTTTATATTTCATCCGGTGTGAGTAAATTTTTTTTCTATGGAGGGAATGAATTTGTAGTGAAAAGGTTAATTTGTATAATTTCATTCTACACGATAGGAGGGGTATATAAGTATATCAATTGTTACGGCAAGAGTGTCCAAAACCGAACCATCAGCGTTCCGGTGTTATGTTTTAACCCGACTCGATTTTTATTGTATGCAAAAGCAATGAAAATTCAGTTTTGCATCTACGGAATGACATTTTTATACACTGTACCACTTTGTGTAAGTTAGTTTATTGGCAAAATGCTTGTAAGCAACAAAAATATTTGAGATGAGACTTAAAAGTACAGCGATCACAACACAAATCATTTGCTGATTCGATTTAACGATGTCTGTGTGTGTCCGCCTGTGAGCATCTAAAAATATTGTAATCAGACTGCAGATCTTAATTGTTGTCCAATCTTTTAAAATTTGGTAGAAATAACTTTTTTTACCCCGCCCGATATTGGATTGGAAGAAAACAAGTTAAGATAAATGTTCAACGGATTATATGTTTTAGATCTTGGAGCCATATATTGCATGCAATCATGATGAAATTAGCCAGAAATTTTTGGACCAAAGACCGAAGTTACGGAAATTAAAGGAAATCGGGTCCGATTTAGATATAGCACCCACACACATGTTTAACCGAGTTTCAGTCCTTAGCTTTAGACAACCATTTTTGGACCATATAGACCCATTTTTTGATATATTGTAATCAGACTGCAGATAACAATTGTTGTCCTATCTTCATCGAATTGTAATTGTAATCAGACTGCAGGTAACAATTGTTGTCCTATCTTCATCGAATTGGTAGGAATAAGTGTTTAACCAAGGACGGCGCGATTGAAATGGAAGAAACTAGGTTAAGATATTGCATCTAGACATATGTTCAACCGATTTATGTATGTGCTCTTGGAGCCACATATCGCATCCAATCTTAATGAAGTTTGACAGAAGTTAGTTTGGACCAAGGACCGAAGATATGGAAATTGAGGGAAGTCGGTTCAGATTTAGACAAACAACCAATTTAGGACAATGTAGTCCCATTTTCTGATATAGTCTTCATATAAATGATCTGGGGCATAAAAAACTTCTACACGGAACTTATGGTTACCAAATAAAAAAAATGTTTGCCATATGGCTAGATTTGGGTGACGGACCCTAGAGCTTTAAATACGTCAAATTTAAACATGGTAATATTGGACCCAAAACAATGTTGTTTTCCCAAATATTTAAATGTGACATGCCCACATCTCTTTAAACTTAAAACAAATGTTTTTTTTTGTATTTTAATTGATTTGTTCTGAATTTTAATTGATGTATGCTAAATTTCAATTGATATATTCTAACTTTCGATTTAAATTTCTAAATTTTAGTATGTATATGTGTTCTAAATTTAAGGAATTGCTTTGCGCGATTTTGTTCATATTTGTGTTAATCTTGAGAGAATATTTTCGCAAATTAACAAACAAATGAGGGCATTTCTAGTACCACTCAAGGGACAATCGTTTGCTTTAATGTTAAAAAGGTAAAAAACAAAACAATGATGCTATATATAAAGGCTTGATTGCATTTAATTTAAATTTTATAACTTATGCGTTCTTAAAATGCTAAAGAAAAACATAAGATCGCTAACTGAACAATAAATGGAAAAATTTAAAAACGGGCATAAATTTCAAAAGATATTTTTTGATTATTTATTTTTTGTTATATCTAAATATAAAAAAATGTTTGATATTGTAAAAGACATTTAATGTAAAGTTTGCTGCTATTAAATATCTTTGCAGGTTAAAAATTTAAAGAGAAATGTAAATCAATAATTAACACATTTTAGCCTAATCCGAAGTTGAGCCGTATTCCTAGCCGTATACATTTACTTAAGCACTTTTGAATTTTTTACCCCGCTTGAAATTTCGCTAGAAGTGCCCATCTATAATAGACATTTCCAGCGAAAGGTACACTGAGAAGAAAAATCAAAAGTGCTTAAAAATACTCTTTCGATATTTAAAAAAATGCTGTTCAATAATTAATGTCTTACCGCTTATTAATGAATGAAGTACTCATCTTTGCTTTTGTCACTAAAAAATCGGTTTCAACTTGAAATTAATCTTAAATACGTTATTTTTGACGTTTATTATTAACAATTCTTTTAATTTTTTTACATACCGAGATATGTTGTGGCAAACTTTAAATTATATGCCACAAACAACATCAGGAATTTTTTTTAATGTTTTTTATGTGTAATAATAAAACTAAAATCAAACGTTTATCTTAAGTATTTGGAGAACGTTGAAGTGATACAATTTGCATTTTGCCCTTTAATAAAAGCTTTAACATTTTTTATGTTTTCTTACTTTTATATTAAATTATAAGGGTACGAGTTTCCCGTTGTGAACTCGCTTAGGAGGTTTATTCTGAATTTTGATTGATGTGTGGTGAATTTTAATCGATGTGTACTGAATTTCAATTGATACATTTACCTTCCATTTATCCTTAATGGCTCCTCACAGAAAATTATCCAATTGATTGAAGACATTTTAGAAAATAACATCATCATTAAAGCTTTATTAATAAGTCCAATATATAAGTAGTTAAAAAAATGCGAGTAAATTCGTTAATATTTTTTATTTTTTTAACATACTGGAAGAAATGACTACCATTTTATGTCCCGTTTGCTATCTAACGTTTATCTTAAGTATTTGGAGAACGATGAATTTATACGATTTGCATTTTGCCTCAAATGTAGCGCTACTGGAAAGCAATTAAGCCTTTAATAATAACTGGAAATACCCATATATTTGAAATTGAATTTATGACCGAGCTCTTTTGTGAACTCGCTTAGTTTATTCTGAATTTTATTTGATTTGTATTGAATTTTAACTGATGTGTGCTGAATTTCAATTGATACATTTCTCCATTTATCTTAAATGGCTCTCAACAGAAAAAAAAATCCAAAGGGCCCAAATCACAGCTTGGAGGCGGCCAATTGATATCACAATTTCGGCTGATTATTCGAATTTTAAAAAACAGTGCGTCAAATATCGACGGTTACGTTGGCTGTGTGACATGTGGCCCCGTCTTATTGAAACCAAATGTCGTCCGTGTTATTCTCTTGAATTTTTTGAAACAAAAATTCGTTGAGCATGGCGGTAACGGCGAAGAAAAATGCTTCCGCCAGCCCAAAATCCACACCAAACAGTGACTCGTTGTAGATGCATTGGCTTCTCAATTGTCAGGTGTGGGTTCTCTGAACCCCATATGCGGTAATTTTGCATATTGACATAGCCACCGAGATGAAAATGAGCTTCACCTGAAAAATTCTTCATCTCCTGCCAAACGATCTCTAGTCCATTGGGCGATGCGAAAACGCACTGGATATTCTATCCATTATTAAATAAAAAAAAGTGGCCGCAAATTGCCAACAAAATTTCTGCTGATTATTAAAAACATGTTCATACATGTTTTTAATAAACATGCATGTTTAAATAAACAACAATTATGCTATTTATAAAGGCTTAGTTGCATTATCCCAAGTTAAAGCCGGATTTCTAGCCACAAAAGCAAAGATCAGTAAAACATTTATTTAAGAGCAGTAATATTTTTATTACAGAACAATATAAAAATGTAACAATGTACAAAAATGTAAAAAATAGAGTAGGAGATTTAAAGTTTTAAATTTGAATCGGCTGTAAATAAAGTACTACGAATTTGTTCAAATTTCTGGTTTTAATGGAACGGTTGAACTTTATTAATTAATAATGGAACGCAATATTATTCATATTTTTACCACAACTGTTTCGGCAGTATCTCTTCCGGTCAACCCCATTTGTCAGTACATTTTCGATTGTTTCAGTTCAAATCTCTAAAATCTCAACTTCGATTTCATGTCTAAACGCTTCAATTGTCTCTGGATGCTTTGCGAAACATGTATCGTTAATGGCTCTGCACAGAAATGAATCCAAAGGGCCCAAATCATAGCTCCGAGACGGCCAATTGACATCACAATTTCGGTTTATTATTCTATTTTTAAAAACAGTGCGTCAAATATCGATAGTTGCGTTGGCTGTTTGACATGTGGCTCCGTATTGTTGAAACTATATGTCGTTCCTGTAAATCTCCTGAATTTTTTGAAAATTCTGGTTTTATTGGAATGGTTGAACTTTGTTCTTTAATAGGGGAACGCTATATTAGTCATATTACCACCACAACTGTCTCGGCAGTACCTCATCCGATCAACCCAATTTGTCAGTACATTTTCGATTGTTTCAAGTCGAATCTCTAAAATGGCAACATCGATTTCATGATTCAAAGCGTCAATTGTCCCTATATGCTTTGCGTAACATTTATCCTTAATGGCTTCTCACAGAAATAAATCCATAGGGCCCAAATCACAGCACCGAGGCGGCCAATTGACATCAAAATTTCGGGTAAAAGATCTAAAGTATTAAATTTGAATCGGCTGTAAAAATGGTCTCTTAATATTTTTAAATTTCTGGTTTTATTGGAAAGTTGAACTTTGTTATTAAATAATAGAACGTAATATCATTCATATGACTACCACAACGGTCTCGCCAGTACCTCGCCATTGACGGTAACGGCTCCTTTCTCATTTTCAAAAATAAAAATGACCCAATGATGTCTCCAGCCCAAAATGCACACCAAACAGTGACTCGTTGTGGATGCATTGGCTTCTCAATAGTCAGGTGTGGGTTCTCTGAACCCCATATGCGGTAATTTTGCATATTGACATAGCCACCGAGATGAATATGAGCTTCATCTGAAAAACTCTTCATCTCATGCCAAACGATCTCTAGCCCATTGGGCGAAGCGAAAACGCACTGGATATTCTATCCATTATTAAATAAAAAAAAGTGGCCGCAAATTGCCAACAAAATTTCTGGTGATTATTAAAACATATATGAAAACAACAATTATGCTATTTATAAGAGCTTAGTTGCAGAATCCGAAGTTAAAGCCGGATTTCTAGCCACAAAAGCAAAGATCAGTAATACATTTATTTAAGGGCAGTAATATGTTTATTAAAGAACAATATAAATATGTAAAAAAAATAGGGTAGGAGATTTAGAGTTTTAAATTTGAATTGGCTGTAAAAAAAGTACTGATAATTTTTTCAAATTTCTGGTTTTATTGGAACGGTTAAACTTTACTGTTTAATAATGGATCGCAATTCCTATTACTACCACAACTGTCTCGGCAGTACCTAACCAGATCAACCCAATTTTTCAGTACATTTTCGGTTGTTTCAGTTCGAATCTCTAAAATGGCAGCTTCGATTTCATGTCTAAACGCTTCAATTGTCTCTGGGTGCTTTGCGTAACATTTATCCGTAATGGATCTGCATAGAAATAAATCCAAAGGGCCCAAATCATAGCTCCGAAGCGGCCAATTAACATCACAATTTCGGTTTATTATTCTATTTTTAAAAACAGTGCGTCAAATATCGACAGTTGCGTTGGCTGTGTGACATGTGGCTCCGTATTGTTGAAACCAAATGTCGTTCCTGTAATTCTTCTGAATTTTTTGAAATTTCTGGTTTTATTGGAATGGTTGAACTTTGTCATTTAATAGTGGAACGCTATATTATTCATATTACTACCACAACTGTCTTGTTTCAGGTCGAATTTCTAAAATGGCAACTTGTAAAAAAATAGGGTAGGAGATTTAAAGTTTTAAATTTGAATCGGCTGTAAAAAGGTACTAAGAATTTGTTGAAATTTCTGGTTGTATTGGAATGGTTGAACTTTGTTATATAATAATGGAACGTATAATTATTCATATTACTACCACAACTGTCTCGGCAGTACCTCATCCCATCAACCCTATTTTTCAGTATATTTTCGATGGTTTCAGGTCGAATCTCTAAAATGGCAACTTCGATTTCATGATTCAAAGCGTCAATGAGCTTCATCTGAAAAATTCTTCATCTCTTGCCAAACAATCTCTAGCCCATTGGGCGAAGCAGAAACGTATCGGATAGTGTTCCATTATTAAATGACAAAGAGGCGGCAAATTGACATCAAAATTTCTGCTGATTAGTTAAAAATGTATTAAAACAACAAATATGCTATTTATATAGGCTTAGTTGCATAATCTAAAGTTGAAGCCGGATTTCTAGCCATAAAAGCAAAGATCAGTAAAACATTTATGTAAGAGCAGTAATATTTATATTACAGAACAAAATAAAAAAATAACAATGTAAAAAAATAGGGTAGGAGATTTAAAGTTTTAAATTTGAATCGGCTGTAAAAAAAAGTACTAAGAATTTGTTGAAATTTCTGGTTTTATTGGAATGGTTGAACTTTGTTATATAATAACGGAACGTAATATTATTCATATTACTACCACAACTGTCTCGGCAGTACCTCATCCGATCAACCCAATTTGTCAGTACATTTTCGACTGTTTCAGTTCAAATCTCTAAAATGGCAACTTCGATTTCATGTCTGAACTCTTCAATTGTCTCTGGATTCTTTGCGACACATGTATCCTTAATGGCTCTGCACAGAAATAAATCCAAAGGGCCCAAATCGTAGCTCCGAGACGGCCAATTGACATCACAATTTCGGTTTATTATTCTATTTTTAAAAACAGTGCGTCAAATATTGATAGTTGCGTTGGCTGTTTGACATGTGGCTCCGTATTGTTGAAACCAAATGTCGTTCCTGTAATTCTCCTGAATTTTTTGAAATTTCTGGTTTTGTTTAGCTCGTTTGTTTTATTTACATTTCTGGTTTAATTGAAATGGTTGAACTTTGTTATTTAATAGGGGAACGCTATATTATTCCTATTACTACCACAACGGTCTCGCCAGTACCTCGCCCATTGGGCGAAGCGAAAACGCATCGGATAGTGTTCCATTATTAAATGACAAAGTGGCGGCAAATTGACATCAAATTTTCTGGTGATTAGTTAAAAAAAAGTATTTAAACAACAAATATGCTATTTATATAGGCTTAGTTGCATAATCTAAAGTTGAAGCCGGATTTCTAGCCATAAAAGCAAAGATCAGTAAAACATTTATTTAAGAGCAGTAATATTTTTATTACAGAACAATATAAAAATGTAACAATGTAAAAAAATAGGGTAGGAGATTTAAAGTTTTAAATTTGAATCGGCTGTAAAAAAAGTACTAAGAATTTGTTCAAATTTCTGGTTTTATTGGAATGGTTGAACTTTGTTATATAATAACGGAACGTAATATTATTCATATTACTACCACAACTGTCTCGGCAGTACCTCATCCGATCAACCCAATTTGTCAGTACATTTTCGACTGTTTCAGTTCAAATCTCTAAAATGGTAACTTCGATTTCATGTCTGAACTCTTCAATTGTCTCTGGATCCTTTGCGAAACATGTAAGCTTAATGGCTCTGCACGGAAATAAATCAAAGGGCCCAAATCGTAGCTCCGAGGCGGCCAATTGACATCACAATTTCGGTTTATTATTCTATTTTTAAAAACAGTGCGTCAAATATCGATAGTTGCGTTGGCTGTTTGACATGTGGCTCCGTATTGTTAAAACCAAATGTCGTTCCTGTAATTCTCCTGAATTTTTTGAAATTTCTGGTTTTATTGGAATGGTTGAACTTTGTTATATAATAATGGAACGTATAATTATTCATATTACTACAACTGTCTCGGCAGTACCTCATCCGATCAACCCTATTTTTCAGTACATTTTCGATTGTTTCAGGTCGAATCTCTAAAATGGCAACTTCGATTTCATGATTCAAAGCGTCAATGAGCTTCATCTGAAAAATTCTTTGTCTCTTGCCAAACAATATCTAGCCCATTGGGCGAAGCGAAAACGCATCGGATAGTGTTGCATTATTAAATGACAAAGTGGCGGCAAATTGACATCAAAATTTCTGCTGATTAGTTAAAAAAAGTTTTAAAACAACACATATGCTATTTATATAGGCTTAGTTGCATAATCTAAAGTTGAAGCCGGATTTCTAGCCATAAAAGCAAAGATCAGTAAAACATTTATTTAAAAGCATCTGAATTTTTGAAATTTCTGGCTTTATTGGAATGGTTGAACTTTGTTATTTAATAGGGGAACGCTATATTATTCAGTTAATTAAAAAAGTATTAAAACAACACACATGCTATTTATATAGGCTTAGTTGCATAATCTAAAGTTGAAGCCGGATTTCTAGCCAAAAAAGCAAAGATCAGTAAAACATTTATTTAAAAGCATCTGAATTTTTGAAATTTCTGGCATTATTGAAATGGTTGAACTTTGTTATTTAATAGGGGAACGCTATATTATTCATATTACTACCACAACTGTCTTGTTTCAGGTCGAATCTCTAAAATGGCAACTTCGATTTCATCATTCAAAGCGTCAATGAGCTTCATCTGAAAAATTCTTCATCTCTTGCCAAACAATCTCTAGCCCATTGGGCGAAGCGAAAACGCATCGGATACTAAATGACAGTGTGGCGGCAAATTGACATCAAAATTTCTGCTGATTAGTTAAAAAAAGTATTAAAACAACAAATATGCTATTTATATAGGCTTAGTTGCATAATCTAAAGTTGAAGCCGGATTTCTAGCCATAAAAGCAAAGATCAGTAAAACATTTATTTAAGAGCAGTAATATTTTTATTACAGAACAAAAAAAAAATAACAATGTAAAAAAATAGGGTAGGAGATTTAAAGTTTTAAATTTGAATCGGCTGTAAAAAAGGTACTAAGAATTTGTTGAAATTTATGGTTTTATTGGAATGGTTGAACTTTGTTATATAATAATGGAACGTATAATTATTCATATTACTACCACAACTGTCTCGGCAGTACCTCATCCGATCAACCCTATTTTTCAGTACATTTTCGATTGTTTCAGGTCGAATCTCTAAAATGGCAACTTCGATTTCATGATTCAAAGCGTCAATGAGCTTCATCTGAAAAATTCTTCATCTCTTGCCAAACAATCTCTAGCCCATTGGGCGAAGCGAAAACGCATCGGATATTAAATGACAGTGTGGTGGCAAATTGACATCAAAATTTCTGCTGATTAGTTAAAAAAAGTATTAAAACAACAAATATGCTATTTATACAGGCTTAGTTGCATAATCTAAAGTTGAAACCGGATTTCTAGCCATAAAAGCAAAGATCAGTAAAACATTTAAGAGCAGTAATATTTTTATTACAGAACAATATAAAAATGTAACAATGTACAAAAATGTAAAAAATAGGGTAGGAGATTTAAAGTTTTAAATTTGAATCGGCTGTAAAAAAAAGTACTAAGAATTTGTTAAAATTTCTGTTTTTATTGGAATGGTTGAACTTTGTTATATAATAATGGAACGTAATATTATTCATATTACTACCACAACTCTCTCGGCAGTACCTCATCCGATCAACCCAATTTGTCAGTACATTTACGATTGTTTCAGTTTGAACCTCTAAAATGGCAACTTCAATTTCATGTCTAAACGCTTCAATTGTCTCTGGATGCTTTGCGTAACATTTATCCTTAATGGCTCTACACAGAAATAAATCAAAAGTGCCCAAGTCATAGCTCCGAGGCGGCCAATTGACATCACAATTTCGGTTTATTATTCTATTTTTAAAAACAGTGCGTCAAATATCGATAGTTGCGTTGGCTGTTTGACATGTGGCTCCGTATTGTTGAAACCAAATGTCGTTCCTGTAATTCTCCTGATTTTTTTGAAATTTCTGGTTTTATTGGAATGGTTGAACTTTGTCATTTAATAGTGGAACTCTATATTATTCATATTACTACCTCAACTGTCTCGGCAGTACCTCATCCGATCAACCCTATTTTTCAGTACATTTTCGATTGTTTCAGGTCGAATCTCTAAAATGGCAACTTCGATTTCATGATTCAAAGCGTCAATGAGCTTCATCTGAAAAATTCTTCATCTCTTGCCAAACAATCTCTAGCCCATTGGGCGAAGCAAAATCGCATCGGATAGTGTTCCATTATTAAATGACAAAGTGGCGGCAAATTGACATCAAAATTTCTACTGATTAGTTAAAAAAGTATTAAAACAACAAATATGGTATTTATATAGGCTTAGTTGCATAATCTAAAGTTGAAGCCGGATTTCTAGCCATAAAAGCAAAGATCAGTAAAACATTTATTTAAGAGCAGTAATATTTTTATTACAGAACAAAATAAAAAAATAACAATGTAAAAAAATAGGGTAGGAGATTTAAAGTTTTAAATTTGAATCGGCTGTAAAAAAGGTACTAAGAATTTGTTCAAATTTCTGGTTTTATTGGAATGGTTGAACTTTGTCATTTAATAGTGGAACGCTATATTATTCATATTACTACCACAACTGTCTCGGCAGTACCTCATCCGATCAACCCAATTTGTCAGTACATTTTCGACTGTTTCAGTTCAAATCTCTAAACTGGCAACTTCGATTTCATGTCTGAACTCTTCAATTGTCTCTGGATTCTTTGCGAAACATGTATCCTTAATGGCTCTGCACGGAAATAAATCCAAAGGGCCCAAATCGTAGCTCCGAGACGGCCAATTGACATCACAATTTCGGTTTATTATTCTATTTTTAAAAACAGTGCGTCAAATATTGATAGTTGCGTTGGCTGTTTGACATGTGGCTCCGTATTGTTGAAACCAAATGTCGTTCCTGTAATTCTCCTGAATTTTTTGAAATTTCTGGTTTTGTTTAGCTCGTTTGTTTTATTTACATTTCTGGTTTAATTGGAATGGTTGAACTTTGTTATTTAATAGGGGAACGCTATATTATTCCTATTACTACCACAACTGTCTCGGCAGTACCTCATCCGATCAATCCTATTTTTCAGTACATTTTCGATTGTTTTAGGTCGAATCTCTAAAATGGCAACTTCGATTTCATGATTCAAAGCGTCAATTGTCGCTATATGCTTTGCGTAACATTTATCCGTAATGGCTTCTTACAGAAATAAATCCATAGGGCCCAAATCACAGCTAAGAGGCGGCCAATTGACATCAAAATTTCGGGTAGAAGATCTAAAGTATTAAATTTGAATCGGCTGTAAAAAAGTACTCTTAATATTTTTAAAATTCTGATTTTATTGAAAAGATGAACTTTGTTATAAATTAATAGAACGTAATATCATTCATATGACTACCACAACGGTCTCGCCAGTACCTCGCCATTGACGGTAACGGCTCCTTTTTCATTTTCAAAAATAAAAATGACCCAATGATGTCTCCAGCCCAAAATGCACACCAAACAGTGACTCGTTGTGGATGCATTGGCTTCTCAATAGTCAGGTGTGGGTTCTCTGAACCCCATATGCGGTAATTTTGCATATTGACATAGCCACCGAGATGAAAATGAGCTTCATCTGAAAAATTCTTCATCTCCTGCCAAACGATCTCTAGGCCATTGGGCGAAGCGAAAACGTATGGATAGTGTTCCATTATTAAATAAAAAGTGGCGGCAAATTGACAACAAAATTTCTGCTGATTATTAAAAACATGTATGAAAACAACAATTATGCTATTTATAAAGGCTTGGTTGCGTAATCTGAAGTTAAAGCCGGATTTCTAGCCACAAAAGCAAAGATCAGTAATACATTTATTTAAGGGCAGTAATATGTTTATTACAGAACAATATAAAAATGTAACAATGTAAAAAATAGGGTAGGAGATTTAAAGTTTTAAATTTGAATCGGCTGTAAAAAAGTACTCTTAATATTTTTAAATTTCTGGTTTTATTGGAAAAGTTGAACTTTGTTATTTAATAATAGAACCCAATATCATTCATACTCGTATGACTACCACAACGGTCTCGCCAGTACCTCGCCGTTGACGGTAACGGCTTCTTTCTCATTTTCAAAAATAAAAATGACCCAATGATGTCTTTAGCCCAAAATCCACACCAAACAGTGACTCGTTGCGGATGCATTGGCTTCTCAATAGTCAGGTGTGGGTTCTCTGAACCCCATATGCGGTAATTTTGCATATTGACATAGCCAACGAGGTGAAAATGAGCTTCATCTGAAAAATTCTTCATCTGCCAAACGATCTCTAGCCCATTGGGTGAAGCGAAAACGCACTGGATAGTGTTCCATTATTAAATAAAAAAGTGTCCGCACTTGTTCTGTAATATGTTTATTACAGAACAATATAAATATGTAAAAAATAGGGTAGGAACTTTAAAGTTTTAAATTTGAATCGGCTGTAAAAAAAAGTACTGATAATTTTTTTAAAATTTCTGGTTTTATCGGAATGGTTGAACTTTATTATTTAATAATGGAACGCAATATTATTCATATTACTATCACAACTGTCTCGGCAGTACCTCATCCGATCAACCCTATTTTTCAGTACATTTTCGATTGTTTTAGGTCGAATCTCTAAAAAGGCAACTTCGATTTCATGATTTAATGCGTCAATTTTCGCTAGATGCTTTGCGTAACATTTATCCTTAATGGCTTCTCACAGAAATAAATCCATAGGGCCCAAATCACAGCTCCGAGGCGGCCAATTGACATCAAAATTTCGGGTAGAAGATCTAAAGTATTAAATTTGAATCGGCTGTAAAAATGGTCTCTTAATATTTTTAAATTTCTGGTTTTATTGGAAAGTTGAACTTCGTTATAAAATAATAGAACGTAATATCATTCATATGACTACCACAACGGTCTCGCCAGTACCTCGCCGGGAACGCTATATTATTCCTATTACTACCACAACTGTCTCGGCAGTACCTCATCCGATCAATCCTATTTTTCAGTACATTTTCGATTGTTTTAGGTCGAATCTCTAAAATGGCAACTTCGATTTCATGATTCAAAGCGTCAATTGTCGCTATATGCTTTGCGTAACATTTATCCGTAATGGCTTCTTACAGAAATAAATCCATAGGGCCCAAATCACAGCTAAGAGGCGGCCAATTGACATCAAAATTTCGGGTAGAAGATCTAAAGTATTAAATTTGAATCGGCTGTAAAAAAGTACTCTTAATATTTTTAAAATTCTGATTTTATTGAAAAGATGAACTTTGTTATAAATTAATAGAACGTAATATCATTCATATGACTACCACAACGGTCTCGCCAGTACCTCGCCATTGACGGTAACGGCTCCTTTTTCATTTTCAAAAATAAAAATGACCCAATGATGTCTCCAGCCCAAAATGCACACCAAACAGTGACTCGTTGTGGATGCATTGGCTTCTCAATAGTCAGGTGTGGGTTCTCTGAACCCCATATGCGGTAATTTTGCATATTGACATAGCCACCGAGATGAAAATGAGCTTCATCTGAAAAATTCTTCATCTCCTGCCAAACGATCTCTAGGCCATTGGGCGAAGCGAAAACGTATGGATAGTGTTCCATTATTAAATAAAAAGTGGCGGCAAATTGACAACAAAATTTCTGCTGATTATTAAAAACATGTATGAAAACAACAATTATGCTATTTATAAAGGCTTGGTTGCGTAATCTGAAGTTAAAGCCGGATTTCTAGCCACAAAAGCAAAGATCAGTAATACATTTATTTAAGGGCAGTAATATGTTTATTACAGAACAATATAAAAATGTAACAATGTAAAAAATAGGGTAGGAGATTTAAAGTTTTAAATTTGAATCGGCTGTAAAAAAGTACTCTTAATATTTTTAAATTTCTGGTTTTATTGGAAAAGTTGAACTTTGTTATTTAATAATAGAACCCAATATCATTCATACTCGTATGACTACCACAACGGTCTCGCCAGTACCTCGCCGTTGACGGTAACGGCTTCTTTCTCATTTTCAAAAATAAAAATGACCCAATGATGTCTTTAGCCCAAAATCCACACCAAACAGTGACTCGTTGCGGATGTATTGGCTTCTCAATAGTCAGGTGTGGGTTCTCTGAACCCCATATGCGGTAATTTTGCATATTGACATAGCCAACGAGGTGAAAATGAGCTTCATCTGAAAAATTCTTCATCTGCCAAACGATCTCTAGCCCATTGGGTGAAGCGAAAACGCACTGGATAGTGTTCCATTATTAAATAAAAAAGTGTCCGCACTTGTTCTGTAATATGTTTATTACAGAACAATATAAATATGTAAAAAATAGGGTAGGAACTTTAAAGTTTTAAATTTGAATCGGCTGTAAAAAAAAGTACTGATAATTTTTTTAAAATTTCTGGTTTTATCGGAATGGTTGAACTTTATTATTTAATAATGGAACGCAATATTATTCATATTACTATCACAACTGTCTCGGCAGTACCTCATCCGATCAACCCTATTTTTCAGTACATTTTCGATTGTTTTAGGTCGAATCTCTAAAATGGCAACTTCGATTTCATGATTTAATGCGTCAATTTTCGCTAGATGCTTTGCGTAACATTTATCCTTAATGGCTTCTCACAGAAATAAATCCATAGGGCCCAAATCACAGCTCCGAGGCGGCCAATTGACATCAAAATTTCGGGTAGAAGATCTAAAGTATTAAATTTGAATCGGCTGTAAAAATGGTCTCTTAATATTTTTAAATTTCTGGTTTTATTGGAAAGTTGAACTTCGTTATAAAATAATAGAACGTAATATCATTCATATGACTACCACAACGGTCTCGCCAGTACCTCGCCATTGATGGTAGCGGCTCCTTTCTCATTTTCAAAATAAAAATGACCCAATGATGTCTCCAGCCCAAAATCCACACCAAACAGTGCCTCGTTGTGGATGCATTGACTTCTCAATAGTCAGGTGTGGGTTCTCTGAACCCCATATGCGGTAATTTTGAATATTGACATATCCACCGAGATGAAAATGAGATTCACCTGAAAAATTCTTAATCTCTTGCCAAACAATCTCTAGACCATTGGGCGAAGTGAAAACGCATTGGATAGTGTTTCACTATTAAATGATGTATAAAATGTAAAAAATAGGGTACGAGATTTAAAGTTTTAAATTTGAATCGGCTGTAAAAAAGGTACTAAGAATTTGTTCAAATTTCTGGTTTTATTGGAATGGTTGAACTTTGTCATTTAATAGTGGAACGCTATATTTAGCAATATGTCAAAAACGCCTTTTTTCGAAAAAGAATTTTTTTATTGTTGAATATGATTCTTGGGGGGCTCAGAAACAATTTTTATTCCACAAGTTTTTCAAACTTGGCTTTTCTGCAAAAGTACCGTTATTTTTAGGTTACTCACGATAATCGCTTATTTCACCCTTAAAACCTGATAATTTCATTTGACAATGTTCTGCAATTTTGTCTAAAAATCTTAGGTCATAATTTTTGTTGAATGTGTCAACTGTGAAAAATCTCAAATAACGGTACATTTTTATACTTTTTTAATAAACATGTAAATCGCACCATCTTGCGGCAACATTTTTTGAAATATAAAACAAGCTTATCTCAGAACGCGTCCACAGAGGTATCAGTGATAAAAATCGGGAGTAAAGTACGAAAAATATAGACTAAAGTGTTTAAAAGTAGACGGACTTTTTTTTAAAAAATTAGTTGTATTTCAAAATATAACAAAGTTTAACCATTTTCGTGGGCTTAAAAGAAATGATTGCAGGTTATAGAATGGTCAATAATAGTAAAATGTTTATATTTAAGTGAAATACATCAACGATTTTTTTATACTGAAAAATTGGCAAATAAAAATTGCACTCTTTATTTTACATTATTCAATTCTATAAAGAAATATAATCTGCAAATTTTTGAGTGCTTTTTTAAAGAATTTTTTTTTTGTTATTTAAATGGTTAAAATTCAGTACAGGAGTGTAAATTTTTTAACTTTTCTTTTAGTTCAGCCTCCAAATCAATAGTTTTTGTTTGCCATATTTTTTCTCCATGATATTTGTAATGTTTGCTTCTCAAAATTTTTATTTGTTTTTTAAGAATTTTTATTCTGTGACTTTGTAACTCGATGTCTGATAATTGTGTTAGTAAGTCACACAATTCAATAGGTTCATCTATCTGATCTATATTTTGAAACAGAATTTTACTATCTGATCGTCGTTTTTTTATTTGTTGATTTCTTTCTATATTTTCCAATCTTATCATTCGTTCTCTAGCATTCCACCTTGCATTTTCATGAATATGTTTTCTCATTAAAGTTGTACCTTTTTCCACCTCATCTTTGGTCTGATCGAAATGCTGCAAATCAAAAATATAATGCATGCATTTGTTGTGGCGGGCTTTCACTTGCTGGCACCTTGTATAGATTTCTTTGTGAGGCGCCATGTCTTCGTTTCTCTTCACCATTGCAAAAACTCTTTCAACATTAATGTTGCTGTGGAATGAATATACATCATCGATTGGTCGATCTATATATCTCTTTAACATGGATTCCTTTGCAGCTACCAAAGCGCTTTGAAAGATCTGGTTTTCCATGTTCATAGAAATCAAATCAAGTTTATCTTTATTGAAAGCAAAATAAAACTTTGGTGGAACCAAATTTAAGAACTCCGTTTGGTTAATGTATCCACTTTCCATATCAAAGAGTAAACCAAGTAGAGTTGTATCAAAGAGTACTAGTGAATTTACCTTTACGAGTACTTTCTTAATTTTCATTGAAATTGTGAAATTTGCAAGAAAGAGGCTCAATTGTTTTTTAAATGGCACAAATACGGCTAAAGATTTTTGTCCAAAATTGCACATACTTCGAAAAAACTTCTGTATCTAAAATTCCACCAAGGCGCTTCACGTCACAAAGCTTAGTTTGGACGTTATGAGTTGAGGAAGGTAAAAAAGCTAAAAATTTTGGATTTTTTCCATTTTTCTTCAAGTTTTTTCAATTTTTTTTCCAAACGAAACATTGTACTGCGAAGCGCCTTGGTAGAATTTAAGATTTTAAGGTTCTAAACGAGAAATAGAAAATTTTGGCCAAAAATCTTTAGCCGTTTTTGTGCCATTTTAAATGAAAAAGTCGTAAATCTACCTTTACCACTTATTATTATAATAATTTTTTTTCTCTCAGTGTACGAATGAAATATTCATCTTAAATGAAAGGCTACTAACCCAGTTTATTGTAAAAAATTAAAAAATTCCAGTTTTTCGGATATTAATAAAATTACAGGAAAAAATTCGTAATCAGTTGAAAAATCAATGACAACAAGAACACCCTATAATTCACATATCATGTAATTGAGGGCCACCCTAATGAGCATTTCAGATAGCCGAATGTATCCCCAAATCAGTACATATAATTTGGTACATATATCCTTAAATTGGAAAAGCACTTTTTTTTGACATATTGCTAGCTATATTATTCATATTACTACCACAACTGTCTCGGCAGTACCTCATCCGATCAATCCTATTTTTCAGTACATTTTTGATTGTTTTAGGTCGAATCTCTAAAATGGCAACTTCGATTTCATGATTCAAAGCGTCAATTTTCGCTAGATGCTTTGCGTAACATATATCCTTAATGGCTTCTCACAGAAATAAATCCATAGGGCCCAAATCACAGCTCCGAGGCGGCCAATTGACATCAAAATTTCGGGTAGAAGATCTAAAGTATTAAATTTGAATCGGCTGTAAAAATGGTCTCTTAATATTTTTAAATTTCTGGTTTTATTGGAAAGTTGAACTTCGTTATAAAATAATAGAACGTAATATCATTCATATGACTACCACAACGGTCTCGCCAGTAACTCGCCGTTACTGGCCGCAAATTGCCAACAACATTTCTGGTGATTATTAAAAACATTTTTAAAACAATTATGCTATTTATAAAGGCTTAGTTGCATAATCTGAAGTTAAAGCCGGATTTCTAGCCACAAAAGCAAAGATCAGTAATACATTTATTTAAGGGCAGTAATATGTTTATTACAGAACAATATAAATATGTAAAAAATAGGGTAGGAAATTAAGAGTTTTAAATTTGAATCGGCTGTAAAAAAAGTACTGATAACTTTTTCAAATTTCTGGTTCTATTGGAACGGTTAAACTTTATTATTCAATAATGGAACGCAATTCCTATTACTACCACAACTGTCTCGGCAGTACCTCATCCGATCAATTTTATTTTTCAGTACATTTTTGATTGTTTCAGGTCGAATCTCTAAAATGGCAACTTCGATTTCATGATTCAAAGCGTCAATTGTGCTTTGCGTAACATTTATCCTTAATGGCTTCTCACAGAAATAAATCCATAGGGCCCAAATCACAGCTAAGAGGCGGCCAATTGACATCAAAATTTCGGGTAGAAGATCTAAAGTATTAAATTTGAATCGGCTGTAAAAAAGTACTTTAATATTTTTAAAATTCTGCTTTTATTGAAAAGATGAACTTTGTTATAAAATAATAGAACGTAATATCATTCATATGACTACCACACCAAACAGTGACTCGTTGTGGATGCATTGGCTTCTCAATAGTCAGGTGTGGGTTCTCTGAACCCCATATGCGGTAATTTTGAATATTGACATATCCACCGAGATGAAAATGAGCTTCATCTGAAAAATTCTTTATCTCTTGCCAAACAATCTCTAGCCCATTGGGCGAAGCGAAAACGCATCGGATAGTGTTCCATTATTAAATGACAAAGTGGCGGCAAATTGACATCAAAATTTTTGCTGATTTGTTAAAAAAAGTATTAAATCAACAAATATGCTATTTATATAGGCTTAGTTACATAATCTAAAGTTGAAGCCGGATTTCTAGCCATAAAAGCAAAGATCAGTAAAACATTAATTTAAGAGCAGTAATATATTTATTACAGAACAATATAAAAATGTAACAATGTAAAAAAAATAGGGTAGGAGATTTAAAGTTTTAAATTTGAATCGGCTGTAAAAAAAGTACTAAGAATTTGTTCAAATTTCTGGTTTTATTGGAATGGTTGAACTTTGTTATATATTAATGGAACGTAATATTATTCATATTACTACCACAACTGTCTCGGCAGTACCTCATCCGAACAACCCAATTTGTCAGTACATTTTCGATTGTTTCAGTTCGAATCTCTAAAATGGCACCTTCGATTTCATGATTCAAAGCGTCAATGAGCTTCATCTGAAAAATTCTTCATCTCTTGCCAAACATTCTCTAGCCCATTGGGCGAAGCGAAAACGCATCGGATAGTGTTCCATTATTAAATGACAAAGTGGCGGCAAATTGACATCAAAATTTCTGCTGATTTGTAAAAAAAAAGTATTAAATCAACAAATATGCTATTTATATAGGCTTAGTTGTATAATCTAAAGTTGAAGCCGGATTTCTAGCCATAAAAGCAAAGATCAGTAAAAAATTTATTTAAGAGCAGTAATATTTTTATTACAGCACAATATAAAAATGTAACAATGTACAAAAATGTAAAAAATAGGGTAGGAGATTTAAAGTTTTAAATTTGAATCGGCTGTAAAAAATGTACTGAACATTTTTGTCAAATTTTTGGTTTCATTGGAACGGTTAACCTTTATTGATTAATAATGGAACGCAATATTATTCCTATTGCTACCACAACTGTCTCGGCAGTACCTCATCCGAACAACCCAATTTGTCAGTACATTTTCGATTGTTTCAGTTCGAATCTCTAAAATGGCAACTTCGATTTCATGATTCAAAGCGTCAATGAGCTTCATCTGAAAAATTCTTCATCTCTTGCCAAACAATCTCTAGCCCATTGGGCGAAGCGAAAACGCATCGGATAGTGTTCCATTATTAAATGACAAAGTGGCGGCAAATTGACATCAAAATTTCTGCTGATTTGTAAAAAAAAAGTATTAAATCAACAAATATGCTATTTATATAGGCTTAGTTGTATAATCTAAAGTTGAAGCCGGATTTCTAGCCATAAAAGCAAAGATCAGTAAAACATTTATTTAAGAGCAGTAATATTTTTATTACAGCACAATATAAAAATGTAACAATGTACAAAAATGTAAAAAATAGGGTAGGAGATTTAAAGTTTTAAATTTGAATCGGCTGTAAAAAATGTACTGAACATTTTTTCAAATTTTTGGTTTCATTGGAACGGTTAACCTTTATTGATTAATAATGGAACGCAATATTATTCCTATTGCTACCACAACTGTCTCGGCAGTATCTCATCCGATCAACCCAATTTTTCAGTACATTTTCGATTGTTTCAGTTCGAATCTCTAAAATGGCAACTTCGATTTCATGTCTAAAACGCTTCAATTGTATCTGGGTGCTTTGCGTAACATTTATCCTTAATGGCTCTGCAGAGAAATAAGTTCAAAGGACCCAAATCATAGCTCCGAGGCGGCCAATCGACATCACAATTTCGGTTTATTATTCTATTTTTAAAAACAGTGCGTCAAATATCGATAGTTGCGTTGGCTGTTTGACATGTGGCTCCGTATTGTTGAAACCAAATGTCGTTCCTGTAATTCTCCTGAATTTTTTGAAATTTCTGGTTTTATTGGAATGGTTGAACTTTGTTATATAATAATGGAACGCTATATTTTTCATATTACTACCACAACTGTCTTGTTTCAGTTCGAATCTCTAAAATGGCAACTTCGATTTCATGATTCAAAGCGTCAATTGTCGCTAGATGCTTTGCGTAACATTTATCCTTAATGGCTTCTCATAGAAATAAATCCATAGGGCCCCAATCACAGCTCCAGGCGGCTAATTGACATCACAATTTTAGGTAGAAGATCTAAAGTATTAAATTTGAATCGGCTGTAAAAAAGTACGCTTAATATTTTTAAATTTCTGGTTTAATTGGAAAGTTGAGCTTTGTTATAAATAATAGAACGTAATATCATTCATATGACTACCACAACGGTGTCGCTAGTACCTCGCCGTTGACGGTAACCACTATAAAAATAGGGTAGGAGACTAAAAGTTTTAAATTTGAATCGGCTGTAAAAAAAGTACTGAGAATTTGTTCAAATTTCTGGTTTTATTGGAATGGTTGAACTTTGTTATGTAATGATGGAACGTAATATTATTCATATTACTACCACAACTGTCTCGGCAGTACCTCATCCGATCAACCCAATTTGTCAGTGCATTTACGATTGTTTCAGTTTGAATCTCTAAAATGGCAACTTCGATTTCATGATTCAAAGCGTCAATGAGCTTCATCTGAAAAATTCTTCATCTCTTGCCAAACAATCTCTAGCCCATTGGGCGAAGCGAAAACGCATCGGATAGTGTTCCATTATTAAATGACAAAGTGGCGGCAAATTGACATCAAAATTTCTGCTGATTTGTAAAAAAAAAAGTATTAAATCAACAAATATGCTATTTATATAGGCTTAGTTGTATAATCTAAAGTTGAAGCCGGATTTCTAGCCATAAAAGCAAAGATCAGTAAAACATTTATTTAAGAGCAGTAATATTTTTATTACAGCACAATATAAAAATGTAACAATGTACAAAAATGTAAAAAATAGGGTAGGAGATTTAAAGTTTTAAATTTGAATCGGCTGTAAAAAATGTACTGAACATTTTTTCAAATTTTTGGTTTCATTGGAACGGTTAACCTTTATTGATTAATAATGGAACGCAATATTATTCCTATTGCTACCACAACTGTCTCGGCAGTATCTCATCCGATCAACCCAATTTTTCAGTACATTTTCGATTGTTTCAGTTCGAATCTCTAAAATGGCAACTTCGATTTCATGTCTAAAACGCTTCAATTGTATCTGGGTGCTTTGCGTAACATTTATCCTTAATGGCTCTGCAGAGAAATAAGTTCAAAGGACCCAAATCATAGCTCCGAGGCGGCCAATCGACATCACAATTTCGGTTTATTATTCTATTTTTAAAAACAGTGCGTCAAATATCGATAGTTGCGTTGGCTGTTTGACATGTGGCTCCGTATTGTTGAAACCAAATGTCGTTCCTGTAATTCTCCTGAATTTTTTGAAATTTCTGGTTTTATTGGAATGGTTGAACTTTGTTATATAATAATGGAACGTATAATTATTCATATTACTACCACAACTGTCTCGGCAGTACCTCATCCGATCAACCCTATTTTTCAGTATATTTTCGATTGTTTCAGGTCGAATCTCTAAAATGGCAACTTCGATTTCATGATTCAAAGCGTCAATGAGCTTCATCTGAAAAATTCTTCATCTCTTGCCAAACAATCTCTAGCCCATTGGGCGAAGCGGAAACGTATCGGATAGTGTTCCATTATTAAATGACAAAGAGGCGGCAAATTGACATCAAAATTTCTGCTGATTAGTTAAAAAAAGTATTAAAACAATATATATTCTATTTATATAGGCTTAGTTGCATAATCTAAAGTTGAAGCCGGATTTCTAGCCATAAAAGCAAAGATCAGTAAAACATTTAAGAGCAGTAATATTTTTATTACAGAACAATATAAAAATGTAACAATGTACAAAAATGTAAAAAAATAGGGTAGGAGATTTAAAGTTTTAAATTTGAATCGGCTGTAAAAAAAAGTACTAAGAATTTGTTCAAATTTCTGGTTTTATTGGAATGGTTGAACTTTGTTATATAATAATGGAACGTAATATTATTCATATTACTACCACAACTGTCTCGGCAGTATCTCATCCGATCAACCCAATTTGTCAGTGCATTTACGATTGTTTCAGTTTGAATCTCTAAAATGGCAACTTCAATTTCATGTCTAAACGCTTCAATTGTCTCTAGATGCTTTGCGTAACGTTTATCCTTAATGGCTCTGCACAGAAACAAATCCAAAGGGCCCAAATCATAGCTCCGAGGCGGCCTATTGACATCACAATTTCGGTTTATTATTCTATTCTGCGTCAAATATCGATAGTTGCGTTGGCTGTTTGACATGTGGCTCCGTATTGTTGAAACCAAATGTCGTTCCTGTAATTCTCCTGAATTTTTTAAAATTTCTGGTTTTATTGAAATGGTTGAACTTTGTCATTTAATAGTGGAACGCTATATTATTCATATTACTACCACAACTGTCTTGTTTCAGGTCGAATCTCTAAAATGGCAACTTCGATTTCATGATTCAGAGCGTCAATTGTCGCTAGATGCTTTGCGTAACATTTATCCTTAATGGCTTATTATAGAAATAAATCCATAGGGCCAAATCACAGCTCCGAGGCGGCTAATTGACATCAAAATTTCGGGTAGAAGATCTAAAATATTAAATTTGAATCGGCTGTAAAAAAGTACGCTTAATATTTTTAAATTTCTGGTTTAATTGGCAAGTTGAACTTTGTTATAAAATAATAGAACGTAATATCATTCATATGACTACCACAACGGTCTCGCCAGTACCTCGCCGTTGACGGTAACGGCTCCTTTCTCATTTTTAAAAATAAAAATGACCCAATGATGTCTCCAGCCCAAAATCCACACCAAACAGTGACTCCTGCCAAACGATCTCTAGCCCATTGGGCGAAGCGAAAACGCATCGGATAGTGTTTCATTATTAAATGATGTATAAAATGTAAAAAATAGGGTAGGAGATTTAAAGTTTTAGATTTGAATCGGCTGTAAAAAAAGTACTGAGAATTTGTTAAAATTTCTGGTTTTATTGGAATGGTTGAACTTTGTCATTTAATAGTGGAACGCTATATTATTCATATTACTACCACAACTATCTCGGCAGTACCTCATCAGATCAACCCAATTTGTCAGTACATTTTCGATTGTTTTAGGTCGAATCTCCAAAATGGCAACTTCGATTTCATGATTCAAAGCGTCAATGAGCTTCATCTGAAAAATTCTTCATCTCTTGCCAAACAATCTCTAGCCCATTGGGCGAAGCGGAAACGTATCGGATAGTGTTCCATTATTAAATGACAAAGAGGCGGCAAATTGACATCAAAATTTCTGCTGATTAGTTAAAAAAAGTATTAAAACAATAAATATTCTATTTATATAGGCTTAGTTGTATAATCTAAAGTTGAAGCCGGATTTCTAGCCATAAAAGCAAAGATCAGTAAAACATTTATTTAAGAGCAGTAATATTTTTATTACAGCACAATATAAAAATGTAACAATGTACAAAAATGTAAAAAATAGGGTAGGAG
This sequence comes from Hydrotaea diabolus, assembly GCA_963513945.1. Lineage (NCBI taxonomy): Eukaryota > Metazoa > Arthropoda > Insecta > Diptera > Muscidae > Hydrotaea > Hydrotaea diabolus. The sequence continues at coordinate 271,025 of OY740719.1, read as the reverse complement.
ATTTAAAGTTTTAAATTTGAATCGGCTGTAAAAAATGTACTGAACATTTTTTCAAATTTTTGGTTTCATTGGAACGGTTAACCTTTATTGATTAATAATGGAACGCAATATTATTCCTATTGCTACCACAACTGTCTCGGCAGTATCTCATCCGATCAACCCAATTTTTCAGTACATTTTCGATTGTTTCAGTTCGAATCTCTAAAATGGCAACTTCGATTTCATGTCTAAAACGCTTCAATTGTATCTGGGTGCTTTGCGTAACATTTATCCTTAATGGCTCTGCACAGAAACAAATCCAAAGGGCCCAAATCATAGCTCCGAGGCGGCCAATTGACATCACAATTTCGGTTTATTATTCTATTCTGCGTCAAATCTCGATAGTTGCGTTGGCTGTTTTACATGTGGCTCCGTATTGTTGAAACCAAATGTCGTTCCTGTAATTCTCCTGAATTTTTTGATATTTCTGGTTTTATTGGAATGGTTGAACTTTGTTATATATTAATGGAACGTATAATTATTCATATTACTACCACAACTGTCTCGGCAGTACCTCATCCGATCAACCCTATTTTTCAGTATATTTTCGATTGTTTCAGGTCGAAACTCTAAAATGGCAACTTCGATTTCATGATTCAAAGCGTCAATGAGCTTCATCTGAAAAATTCTTCATCTCTTGCCAAACAATATCTAGCCCATTGGGCGAAGCGGAAACGTATCGGATAGTGTTCCATTATTAAATGACAAAGAGGCGGCAAATTGACATCAAAATTTCTGCTGATTAGTTAAAAAAAGTATTAAAACAATAAATATTCTATTTATATAGGCTTAGTTGCATAATCTAAAGTTGAAGCCGGATTTCTAGCCATAAAAGCAAAGATCAGTAAAACATTTAAGAGCAGTAATATTTTTATTACAGAACAATATAAAAATGTAACAATGTACAAAAATGTAAAAAAATAGGGTAGGAGATTTAAAGTTTTAAATTTGAATCGGCTGTAAAAAAAAGTACTAAGAATTTGTTCAAATTTCTGGTTTTATTGGAATGGTTGAACTTTGTTATATAATAATGGAACGTAATATTATTCATATTACTACCACAACTGTCTCGGCAGTATCTCATCCGATCAACCTAATTTGTCAGTGCATTTACGATTGTTTCAGTTTGAATCTCTAAAATGGCAACTTCAATTTCATGTCTAAACGCTTCAATTGTCTCTGGATGCTTTGCGTAACGTTTATCCTTAATGGCTCTGCACAGAAACAAATCCAAAGGGCCCAAATCATAGCTCCGAGGCGGCCAATTGACATCACAATTTCGGTTTATTATTCTATTCTGCGTCAAATATCGATAGTTGCGTTGGCTGTTTGACATGTGGCTCCGTATTGTTGAAACTAAATGTCGTTCCTGTAATTCTCCTGAATTTTTTGAAATTTCTGGTTTTATTGAAATGGTTGAACTTTGTCATTTAATAGTGGAACGCTATATTATTCATATTACTACCATAACTGTCTTGTTTCAGGTCGAATCTCTAAAATGGCAACATCGATTTCATGATTCAGAGCGTCAATTGTGGCTAGATGCTTTGCGTAACATTTATCCTTAATGGCTTCTTATAGAAATAAATCCATAGGGCCAAATCACAGCTCCGAGGCGGCTAATTGACATCAAAATTTCGGGTAGAAGATCTAAAATATTAAATTTGAATCGGCTGTAAAAAAGTACGCTTAATATTTTTAAATTTCTGGTTTAATTGGCAAGTTGAACTTTGTTATAAAATAATAGAACGTAATATCATTCATATCACTACCACAACGGTCTTGCCAGTACCTCGCCGTTGACGGTAACGGCTCCTTTCTCATTTTCAAAAATAAAAATGACCCAATGATGTCTCCAGCCCAAAATCCACACCAAACAGTGACTCGTTGGGGATGCATTGGCTTCTCAATAGTCAGGTGTGGGTTCTCTAAACCCCATATGCGGTATTTTTGCATATTGACATAGCCACCGAGATGAAAATGAGCTTCATCTGAAAAATTCTTCATATCCTGCCAAACGATCTCTAGCCCATTGGGCGAAGCGAAAACGCACTGGATATTCTATCCATTATTAAATAAAAAAAAGTGGCCGCAAATTGCCAACAAAATTTCTGGTGATTATTAAAACATATATGAAAACAACAATTATGCTATTTATAAGAGCTTAGTTGCAGAATCCGAAGTTAAAGCCGGATTTCTAGCCACAAAAGCAAAGATCAGTAATACATTTATTTAAGGGCAGTAATATGTTTATTACAGAACAATATAAATATGTTAAAAAATAGGGTAGGAGATTTAGAGTTTTAAATTTGAATCGGCTGTAAAAAAAAGTACTGATAATGTTTTAAAATTTCTGGTTTTATTGGAACGGTTAAACTTTATTGTTTAATAATGGAACGCAATATTATTCCTATTGCTACCACAACTGTCTCGGCAGTATCTCATCTAATCAACCCAATTTTTTTAGTACATTTTCGATTGTTTTAGTTCGTGTCTCTAAAATGGCAACTTCGATTTCATGTCTAAACGCTTCAATTGTCTGTGGGTGCTTTGCGTAACATTTATCCTTAATGGCTCTGCAGAGAAATAAGCCCAAAGGGCCCAAATCATAGCTCCGAGGCGGCCAATTGACATCACAATTTCGGTTTATTATTCTATTTTTAAAAACAGTGCGTCAAATATCGATAGTTGCGTTGGCTGTTTGACATTTGGATCCGTATTGTTGAAACCAAATGTCGTTCCTGTAATTCTCCTGAATTTTTTGAAATTTCTGGTTTTATTGAAATGGTTGAACTTTGTCATTTAATAGTGGAACGCTATATTATTCATATTACTACCACAACTGTCTTGTTTCAGGTCGAATCTCTAAAATGGCAACTTCGATTTCATGATTCAAAGCGTCAATTGTCGCTAGATGCTTTGCGTAACATTTATCCTTAATGGCTTCTCATAGAAATAAATCCATAGGGCCCCAATCACAGCTCCAGGCGGCTAATTGACATCACAATTTCGGGTAGAAGATTTAAAGTATTGAATTTGAATCGGCTGTAAAAAAGTACTCTTAATATTTTTAAATTTCTGGTTTTATTGGAAAAGTTGAACTTTGTTATTTAATAATAGAACCCAATATCATTCATACTCGTATGACTACCACAACGGTCTCGCCAGTACCTCGCCGTTGACGGTAACGGCTTCTTTCTCATTTTCAAAAATAAAAATGACCCAATGATGTCTTTAGCCCAAAATCCACACCAAACAGTGACTCGTTGCGGATGCATTGGCTTCTCAATAGTCAGGTGTGGGTTCTCTGAACCCCATATGCGGTAATTTTGCATATTGACATAGCCAACGAGGTGAAAATGAGCTTCATCTGAAAAATTCTTCATCTGCCAAACGATCTCTAGCCCATTGGGCGAAGCGAAAACGCACTGGATAGTGTTCCATTATTAAATAAAAAAGTGTCCGCACTTGCTCTGTAATATGTTTATTACAGAACAATATAAATATGTAAAAAATAGGGTAGGAACTTTAAAGTTTTAAATTTGAATCGGCTGTAAAAAATGTACCGATAATTTTTTAAAATTTCTGGTTTTATTGGAATGGTTGAACTTTATTATTTAATAATGGAACGCAATATTATTCATATTACTATCACAACTGTCTCGGCAGTACCTCATCCGATCAACCCTATTTTTCAGTACATTTTTGATTGTTTCAGGTCGAATCTCTAAAATGGCAACTTCGATTTCATGATTCAAAGCGTCAATTGTCGCTATATTCTTTGCGTAACATTTATCCTTAATGGCTTCTCACAGAAATCAATCCATAGGGCCCAAATCACAGCTAAGCGGCGGCCAATTGACATCAAAATTTCGGGTAGAAGATCTAAAGTATTAAATTTGAATCGGCTGTAAAAAAGTACTCTTAATATTTTTAAAATTCTGATTTTATTGAAAAGATGAACTTTGTTATAAAATAATAGAACGTAATATCATTCATATGACTACCACAACGGTCTCGCCAGTACCTCTCCATTGACGGTAACGGCTCCTTTCTCATTTTCAAAAATAAAAATGACCCAATAATGTCTCCAGCCCAAAATGCACACCAAACAGTGACTCGTTGTGGATGCATTGGCTTCTCAATAGTCAGGTGTGGGTTCTCTGAACCCCATATGCGGTTATTTTGAATATTGACATATCCACCGAGATGAAAATGAGCTTCATCTGAAAAATTCTTCATCTCTTGCCAAACAATCTCTAGCCCATTGGGCGAAGCGAAAACACATCGGATAGTGTTCCATTATTAAATGACAAAGTGGCGGCAAATTGACATCAAAATTTCTGCTGATTTGTGAAAAAATAGGGTAGGAGATTTAAAGTTTTAAATTTGAATCGGCTGTAAAAAAAGGTACTAAGAATTTGTTCAAATTTCTGGTTTTATTGGAATGGTTGAACTTTGTTATATAATAATGGAACGTATAATTGTTCATATTACTACCACAACTGTCTCGGCAGTACCTCATCCGATCAACCCTATTTTTCAGTATATTTTCGAATGTTTCAGGTCGAATCTCTAAAATGGCAACTCCAATTTATGATTCAAAGCGTCAATGAGCTTCATCTGAAAAATTCTTAATCTCTTGCCAAACAATCTCTAGCCCATTGGGCGAAGCGGAAACGTATCGGATAGTGTTCCATTATTAAATGACAAAGAGGCGGCAAATTGACATCAAAATTTCTGCTGATTAGTTAAAAAAAGTATTAAAACAATAAATATTCTATTTATATAGGCTTAGTTGCATAATCTAAAGTTGAAGCCGGATTTCTAGCCATAAAAGCAAAGATCAGTAAAACATTTAAGAGCAGTAATATTTTTATTACAGAACAATATAAAAATGTAACAATGTACAAAAATGTAAAAAATAGGGTAGGAGATTTAAAGTTTTAAATTTGAATCGGCTGTAAAAAATGTAATGAACATTTTTGTCAAATTTTTGGTTTCATTGGAACGGTTAACCTTTATTGATTAATAATGGAACGCAATATTATTCCTATTGCTACCACAACTGTCTCGGCAGTACCTCATCCGAACAACCCAATTTGTCAGTACATTTTCGATTGTTTCAGTTCGAATCTCTAAAATGGCAACTTCGATTTCATGATTCAAAGCGTCAATGAGCTTCATCTGAAAAATTCTTCATCTCTTGCCAAACAATCTCTAGCCCATTGGGCGAAGTGAAAACGCATCGGATAGTGTTCCATTATTAAATGACAAAGTGGCGACAAATTGTCATCAAAATTTCTGCTGATTTGTTAAAAAAAGTATTAAATCAACAAATATGCTATTTATATAGGCTTAGTTGTATAATCTAAAGTTGAAGCCGGATTTCTAGCCATAAAAGCAAAGATCAGTAAAACATTTATTTAAGAGCAGTAATATTTTTATTACAGCACAATATAAAAATGTAACAATGTACAAAAATGTAAAAAATAGGGTAGGAGATTTAAAGTTTAAAATTTGAATCGGCTGTAAAAAATGTACTGAATTTTTTTTTCAAATTTTTGGTTTTATTGGAACGGTTAACCTTTATTGATTAATAATGGAACGCAATATTATTCCTATTGCTACCACAACTGTCTCGGCAGTATCTCATCCGATCAACCCAATTTTTCAGTACATTTTCGATTGTTTCATTTCGAATCTCTAAAATGGCAACTTCGATTTCATGATTCAAAGCGTCAATGAACTTCATCTGAAAAATTCTTCATCTCTTGCCAAACAATCTCTAGCCCATTGGGCGAAGCGAAAACGCATCGGATAGTGTTCCATTATTAAATGACAAAGTGGCGGCAAATTGACATCAAAATTTCTGCTGATTTTTTAAAAAAAAAGTATTAAATCAACAAATATGCTATTTATATAGGCTTAGTTGTATAATCTAAAGTTGAAGCCGGATTTCTAGCCATAAAAGCAAAGATCAGTAAAACATTTATTTAAGAGCAGTAATATTTTTATTACAGCACAATATAAAAATGTAACAATGTACAAAAATGTAAAAAATAGGGTAGGAGATTTAAAGTTTTAAATTTGAATTGGCTGTAAAAAATGTACTGAACATTTTTTCAAATTTTTGGTTTCGTTGGAACGGTTAACCTTTATTGATTAATATTGGAACGCAATATTATTCCTATTGCTACCACAACTGTCTCGGCAGTATCTCATCCGATCAACCCAATTTTTCAGTACATTTTCGATTGTTTCAGTTCGAATCTCTAAAATGGCAACTTCGATTTCATGTCTAAAACGCTTCAATTGTATCTGGGTGCTTTGCGTAACATTTATCCTTAATGGCTCTACAGAGAAATAAGTCCAAAGGACCCAAATCATAACTCCGAGGCGGCCAATCGACATCACAATTTCGGTTTATTATTCTATTTTTAAAAACAGTGCGTCAAATATGGATAGTTGCGTTGGCTGTTTGACATGTGGCTCCGTATTGTTGAAACCAAATGTCGTTCCTGTAATTCTCCTGAATTTTTTGAAATTTCTGGTTTTATTGGCAGTACCTCATCCGAACAACCCAATTTGTCAGTACATTTTCGATTGTTTCAGTTCGAATCTCTAAAATGGCAACTTCGATTTCATGATTCAAAGCGTCAATGAGCTTCATCTGAAAAATTCTTCATCTCTTGCCAAACAATCTCTAGCCCATTGGGCGAAGTGAAAACGCATCGGATAGTGTTCCATTATTAAATGACAAAGTGGCGACAAATTGTCATCAAAATTTCTGCTGATTTGTTAAAAAAAGTATTAAATCAACAAATATGCTATTTATATAGGCTTAGTTGTATAATCTAAAGTTGAAGCCGGATTTCTAGCCATAAAAGCAAAGATCAGTAAAACATTTATTTAAGAGCAGTAATATATTTATTACAGCACAATATAAAAATGTAACAATGTACAAAAATGTAAAAATAGGGTAGGAGATTTAAAGTTTAAAATTTGAATCGGCTGTAAAAAATGTACTGAATTTTTTTTTCAAATTTTTGGTTTTATTGGAACGGTTAACCTTTATTGATTAATAATGGAACGCAATATTATTCCTATTGCTACCACAACTGTCTCGGCAGTATCTTATCCGATCAACCCAATTTTTCAGTACATTTTCGATTGTTTCAGTTCGAATCTCTAAAATGGCAACTTCGATTTCATGATTCAAAGCGTCAATGAACTTCATCTGAAAAATTCTTCATCTCTTGCCAAACAATCTCTAGCCCATTGGGCGAAGCGAAAACGCATCGGATAGTGTTCCATTATTAAATGACAAAGTGGCGGCAAATTGACATCAAAATTTCTGCTGATTTTTTAAAAAAAAAGTATTAAATCAACAAATATGATATTTATATAACAATGTACAAAAATGTAAAAAATAGGGTAGGAGATTTAAAGTTTTAAATTTGAATTGGCTGTAAAAAATGTACTGAACATTTTTTCAAATTTTTGGTTTCGTTGGAACGGTTAACCTTTATTGATTAATAATGGAACGCAATATTATTCCTATTGCTACCACAACTGTCTCGGCAGTATCTCATCCGATCAACCCAATTTTTCAGTACATTTTCGATTGTTTCAGTTCGAATCTCTAAAATGGCAACTTCGATTTCATGTCTAAAACGCTTCAATTGTATCTGGGTGCTTTGCGTAACATTTATCCTTAATGGCTCTACAGAGAAATAAGTCCAAAGGACCCAAATCATAACCCCGAGGCGGCCAATCGACATCACAATTTCGGTTTATTATTCTATTTTTAAAAACAGTGCGTCAAATATGGATAGTTGCGTTGGCTGTTTGACATGTGGCTCCGTATTGTTGAAACCAAATGTCGTTCCTGTAATTCTCCTGAATTTTTTGAAATTTCTGGTTTTATTGAAATGGTTGAACTTTGTCATTTAATATTGGAACGCTATATTTTTCATATTACTACCACAACTGTCTTGTTTCAGTTCGAATCTCTAAAATGGCAACTTCGATTTCATGATTCAAAGCGTCAATTGTCGCTAGATGCTTTGCGTAACATTTATCCTTAATGGCTTCTCATAGAAATAAATCCATAGGGCCCCAATCACAGCTCCAGGCGGCTAATTGACATCACAATTTTAGGTAGAAGATCTAAAGTATTAAATTTGAATCGGCTGTAAAAAAGTACGCTTAATATTTTTAAATTTCTGGTTTAATTGGAAAGTTGAGCTTTGTTATAAATAATAGAACGTAATATCATTCATATGACTACCACAACGGTGTCGCTAGTACCTCGCCGTTGACGGTAACCACTATAAAAATAGGGTAGGAGACTAAAAGTTTTAAATTTGAATCGGCTGTAAAAAAAGTACTGAGAATTTGTTCAAATTTCTGGTTTTATTGGAATGGTTGAACTTTGTTATGTAATGATGGAACGTAATATTATTCATATTACTACCACAACTGTCTCGGCAGTACCTCATCCGATCAACCCAATTTGTCAGTACATTTTCGATTGTTTCAGGTCGAATCTGTAAAATGGTAACTTCGATTTCATGTTTCAACGCTTCAATTGACTCTGGATGCTTTGCGTTGCCTATATCCTTAATGGCTCTGCACAGAAATAAATTCAAAGGGCCCAAATTAAATCTCTGAGGCGGCCAATTGACATCACAATTTCGGCTTATTGTTCGAATATTAAAAAACAGCGCGTCAAATATCGACGTTTGCGTTGGCTGTGTGCCATGTCTTGTTGAAACCAAATGTCGTCGTGTAATTCTCTTCAATTTTTTTGAAACAAAAATTCGTTGAGCATGGCGCGACAACGCTCACCGTTGACGGTAACGGCGGCTCCTTTCTCATTGTCGAAGAAAAATTACCCAATGCTACCGCCAGCCCAAAATGCACACCAAACAGTGACTCGTTGTGGATGCATTGACTTCTCAATAGTTAGGTGTGGGTTCTCTGAACCCCATATGCGGTAATTTTGAATATTGACATATCCACCGAGATGAAAATGAGCTTCACCTGAAAAATTCTTAATCTCTTGCCAAACAATCTCTAGCCCATTGGGCGAAGTGAAAACGCATTGGATAGTGTTTCACTATTAAATGATGTATAAAATGTAAAAAATAGGGTAGGAGATTTAAAGTTTTAGATTTGAATCAGCTGTAAAAAAAGTACTGAGATTTTGTTAAAATTTCTGGTTTTATTGGAATGGTTGAACTTTGTTATATAATAATGAACGTAATATTATTCATATTATTACCACAACTATCTCGGCAGTACGTCATCCGATCAATAAATCTAAAATTTTCGTTATTTTTGGCGCGGTAGCATACGCCGGGTATCCGCTACTTTCAATACATTAATTTTTAAGCATTATTAAAGAACATTATATTTATTTCAATAAAAACCTTTTAAATGCGAATTATAAAAATATCGATATGTTTATACAATTTTAAGTTTTTCATCACGGTGACTGGCCGGTAGAAATTCGAATATAAATATTGTAAATCCACGTGAAACGAAATACTTCATTATGAATATAATTTATGTTTTAAGGCTTCAATGGACCTGCCTCCGGATAAAGCTAAACTTTTAAAAAATTACGATGACGAAAAGAAGTGGGATATTATCTGTGATCAGGCAAGTTGTGTTGAATCTGTTATAAATCTCAAACAGAACTTATAAAATGCACTGCTCTTGTTTCTTTTAGGAAATGGTCCAGGCAAAAGATCCGCCGTCGCATTATTTGACCAAGTTGCGCACTTATTTGGATCCGAAAGCTTCCCGAAGTCATCGGGTAAGTATCACTTGTAAGTTTTTTAAAATTTGTCTTCAATTTGGAGATTCAAGTTTGAAAATAACAAAAACCTCTTACTAACATAAATTATTACAAGTGAATGTCTTCAACTTGAAGATTCAAGTTTGAAATTAACAAAATCCTTTTACTAACATATATTATTACAAGTAAATTATATTTAAAGGGAATTAACACATTAACCGTTCAATTTTTCTTACTTATAACATTTTCTTTCTCACTAACTTTCTTCCTTGTCGTTCTCTTATACTTCAACATGTGTGTTCTGGCTATATATCTCCTTCTTCCATGTATCCTTTAAAATAATTCCGTGGAACACATCATATCCTTCCATGACCAAATCCACACTTACAGCTTTACTTCCTCTACTTTTTCTGCCAGAAACGAAAAATTGTTGGCGAATCTACATCCACTCAAGTATTGCGTGATTTAGAAATATCGTTGCGCACTAATCATATTGAGTGGGTAAAGGAATTTCTCGACGATACAAATAAAGGTCTTGATGCTCTAGTTGATTACCTAAGCTTTCGACTTCAAATGATGCGCCACGAGCAGAGAGTCCAAGGCGCGCTTAGTGAGTCAGACGAACGATTGAATTTAAACAATGGTGGCTTGGGGACCATTGGCAATGATACAATGGGCGGTGCGTCACTGAATGGGACTTCTACATTAGGTGGTATTAGTAGTGCGAGTCTTTTGGAGGCATCTCGTTATCAACATGCAAGTTCTTCGGCTTTTAATGTTATTTCGAATGGAGTTTTACGCCCTTCACTCGCTGATGTTCTTGATAGTCCGAGCGTCAGAAGACGTTCCCGTCATATTGCTAAACTTAATATGGGTGCTTCCACAGACGACATACATGTCTGCATAATGTGTTTGCGTGCAATAATGAACAATAAATACGGATTTAATATGGTTATACAACATCGGGAAGCTATTAATTGTATCGCTCTTAGCTTAATACACAAATCGTTGCGTACAAAGGCTTTAGTACTGGAACTTTTAGCAGCCATATGTTTAGTCAAAGGTGGTCACGAAATTATTTTATCAGCATTTGATAACTTTAAAAGTGTGTGTCATGAGACTCAGCGATTTCAAACCCTCATGGAGTATTTTATGAATTTTGAAGCTTTTAACATTGATTTTATGGTCGCTTGCATGCAATTTATGAATATCGTTGTCCATTCTGTTGAAGATATGAATTACCGCGTGCATCTTCAATATGAATTTACGGCGCTGGGTCTAGATAAGTACTTGGAAAAACTCAGGCTTACCGAGTCGGAGGAGTTGAAAGTTCAAATATCCGCTTATCTCGACAATGTTTTTGATGTTGCTGCATTAATGGAGGATTCAGAGACAAAGACAGCAGCGCTTGAACGAGTTCAGGAACTTGAGGATCAAATTGAACGTGAAATTGATCGAAATTCAGAGCTCTTATATAAATTAGCAGAAATAGATACTGAAGTTAGGTTTTTAAAAGCAGAGCGAGAAGATCTGTTAACAACAAAATTGAAGTTCGACGAGGAGGTCACAACCTTGCGGCGTATTTTGAAGCAAAACGAACAAGAGCTAAAAAAACGAGAGTCTCTTTTACAGAGTAAAAATCTAGAGTTGCAAACATTAACACAATCTCTGCCTCGATCTGCGTCGAATACGTTGGACAATGATTGGTGCGCAAAAGAATCTCCTGTAGAATGCATGTCTCCTCCGCTTCCCCCACCACCTCCGCCACAGGAACAATCATCAGCATTTTTACCACCTCCTCCCCCGCCTCCAGCACCACCAGCACCACCACCACCTCCAGTAGGAATGGGACTAGCTTCAATCGATTGTGCTCCTCCACCTCCTTTACTACGTGCCTCGTCACAGCAGCAAAGCAGTGCTTCAGTTATGTTCCAGCCACCACCACCTCCCGTAGCAGGATTTATGCCAGCACCAGACGGCGCTATGACAATCAAAAGAAAAGTACCGACTAAATATAAGCTCCCAACTTTAAACTGGATCGCCCTCAAGCCAAATCAGGTATGTACAGTTTATTTTTAAGTTTAATTTTTAACCTAAGTTTAATATGAATTTTCCGTAATGTATTTAGGTACGTGGTACCATCTTCAACGAATTAGACGATGAAAAAATATTTAAATATATAGACTTCAATGAGTTTGAAGAACGATTCAAAATAGGCGTCGGCGGGGGTATGTCAGCTGGAGGAAAAACAGAGGTCGATGGAACTCTTCAGTCATACCCCAGCAAACGTTTTAAGAAACTTGATAATATATCTTTGCTGGAACATACGAGATTACGAAACATTGGTAAATAAGTCACACATTACTTAATATAAGAATTAAAGAACAGAAAAAACGTTTGCAGCCATATCTCGCAGAAAGCTGGACATGCCAATAGATGAGGTTATCTCAGCAATACATAGCTTGGATTTAAAGAAGTTGTCGCTGGAAAACGTTGAGCTTTTGCAGAAAATGGTGCCAACAGATGTGGAAATCAAGGGCTATAAGGAATACATTATAGAACGTAAAGATCAAAATCTCCTGACAGATGAAGATAAATTTATGCTTCAACTCTCGAAAGTAGAACGCATTTCTTCAAAGTTGTCTATAATGAACTATATGGGCAACTTCTTTGACTGTTTGCATTTGATAAGTCCGGTAATTGAATACAATTTTGCAGTTAGATAAAAAGTAAACAACTACATTTTGTTTTAGCAAATACAATCCATAACCACAGCATCAAGTTCGCTGAAGCAATCACTGAAGTTTAAAGCAGTTTTGGAAATTGTGTTGGCTTTTGGCAACTATTTAAACAGCAACAAACGAGGCCCAGCGTACGGGTTCAAGTTACAGTCTTTAGACACATTGATTGACACGAAATCGACTGATAAACGTTCGTCGTTGTTGCACTACATTGTTGCTACGATACGACAAAAATTTCCAGAGTTGCTCAGTTTCGACTCAGAGCTGTACAGCACGGACAAAGCTGCGCAAGTATCTCTTGAGAACATTGTGACAGATGTTCATGATCTGGAGAAAGGCATGGAGTTGGTAAAGAAAGAGGCGGAGTTACGAGTGAAGGGCGCGCAAACGCATATTCTACGTGACTTCCTCAATAACTCTGAAGACAAATTAAAAAAAATTAAAATCGAACTAAAAAATGCTCAGGAAGCGTTTAGGGAATGTGTTGAGTATTTTGGTGAGTCATCACGCAATGCTGATGCCGCTGCCTTCTTTGCACTAATCGTACGATTTTCAAGAGCATTTAAGGTAACAGATTTGTATACAATCTCAGTTGACACATTTATAATGTATTTTTGTATTTTATTTAGACATACGACCAAGAAAATGAGCAACGGAGAAGGCTGGAGCAAGCCGCCGCAGCAGCAGCCGCATCCAAAAAGGAAAATGAACAAGTCCATTTAAGAAATAAATCAAATCAGAAAAAGCAACAGGTAAGCTAAATATATTGATGTGTACCATAATTTACAGTCGGTGCAATGCAGTTGCATTTCTATTTGTAATGGAAATTGCATTAAAATCCTTCAGACACTTACTTTATTTGAATATTTGAAATTAATTTAATTCATTAGAAACTCGGTTGCGTGACTATGGAAAGCAGTTTATTACATAAAGCGCTTATTAATTTGGCCTGATGAATAGTAACTGATTTTGTTGCCTGTTACTTTCATGTATATTTTTATGGGTATCAATTAATAATTGTTGGTGGTGGTCGGAAGAAAAGATCTGTTTGATCGTGAAATACTTCCGAAGGTCTACGCTTAGTTACACATATTATAAGTTTCGACCGTTCGTTACTGTAATCACACCATCCAAACAAACGCACTATTGTATTTAAAGATAGTACCTTGAACTAATTATGTCACCTCACCGTCATCATCATCGATAACATATTCGAAAATACTCGATGATCTTTTATATTCGCATTTTGTCTGTCGCCAGTATCGCAATCGTCTAAAGATCCGAAGGGAATCATCTCGCCCACAGTAATATCGATCGATTGGCACACTTCATGTAAGTGAATTATAATAGCATGTAGATAAGGTTGTTGTTGCAATTTTACTTGGCGTGTGCTCTGTTATTAGTCTTTAAAATTGCTGTATCCTATGTTTTTTTAAACCATCTTTCTTTTCTTTAGTTTCAGTTTGTGTAGAATCACTTAACCATCTTTATGTAGTCATTAACATTTCCACAGTCATGCAACGGCTTTAATAAACTGTATACACGAATTGCTTTTTTCTTCTTTAGTAATAAATTCTACTTAAGTAGTGGTGATGGCAACTTACTAATTTGCATACATATATTGTTTTCTTTTGCTCACATTTATTGGACAACATAACAAAGTATGCCACTGGACTCTGCTTACAGGACGCAGTTATAAATGAATTGAAGTGCAAGGCAAATTCAGTACGGGAAAAGAAGCTTTTGCATCAGGATGAAGTGTATAACGGCGCTCTTGAGGATATCTTACTTGGTCTTAAAAGCGAACCGTACAGACGCGCAGATGCTGTAAGGCGCAGTCAGCGTAGACGTATAGATAACAATCGTCTTTCACGTACTCTCGAAGAGCTCGATGTCTAAAAAAACATATTTAATGATATGCAGCCCCCACAGTATGTGTTTTCTATTGTTTAGCTTGTCAAATGAAACATGCTATTTATAATGCAGGACTTCTTATACATATACAAATGTAGTTGTAGTGATCGAATATTACATTTCGATATAAAATGTATACTTTTGCCTGACAATGATGCATTTTAAAGAAATGTTTGCATTATGCGAACTGGCGGTCTTTCTACAATTCTTTTGAAAGAAAAGTTTTGTGAAAGATCTATCGAATAATATAAATTAGCCTTAACTATATACTATGTTCTTTTATAAACATTTATACATTCCCTTTTATCGAACAGAAAATCCCGAATAGAAACCTTTCAAATATGAACGTCATGTTATGTATTACATTTTGTATTTAATTAGCTACAGTATGGATTTTGTTAATTTTTAAGTACATTTTTCTTTTGTTTTTGAAAATATCAACAAAACTTGAAGATTTGTGTAACATTTAAATACATTGTTTGCCTCTTATGACAGGAAGTGCGCAATCATTGTGCATATTGCACTTACATTTGTCTAATAAGATACTCACGTTGCATCTACAAGTTGTGTTTTCGAATAAGCTGGAATTTTAAGTATTGTTCCGGAAAGGTATTCTATCTAAATAAAGTTTATACGGTTGTTACACATACAGAGAGACGTTTTTGCTTGAAAACTACAAATTGTACGAAAAATATATAACTCTATCCATCCCAATGTTGGAAGATTTATAAATAAACGTCTCTAGATTAAGAATTGTACACACGCGTCTGAACGTATAATTTTCAAAGTAACAATTAATACTAATTATTTGGAATTTTTACGAAATATACAGGAATACGATTAAATTGTATTTAAAATGTTTCAACTATTTAAAGAATATGAAATCATGAAGTAATAATAAGACTGTAACTGTTTAAGACGTTTTTGAAAAACAAGTGGCCGATAGGAGTTGTAGTAATTTCATTTTTGTATGTATGTATATACGTTTTCTTTTTGTTTTATATTTTAAACGATATTGTTTTTAAACGAATATCGCACATTTACGGTGTGCATTTTATACATATATGTTCTTATTAGTACACTCCAACATACTAAAGCTTCTGAGATATTGAAGAAAATTTAGCGATGAATTTAATGCAATAAAATAAGAGCTTTTTAGCGGTATTTTTGTTGGACCAAATATTTTTTGTTAGCTTTTCTGTTTTCGATAATTTTATTTAACATGTTTTGAACTTTTACATATAATGGAATAAACATTTTTTACTATTTATAATAAAATATAAAAACAAAAACTTGAGTATAAATCTTTTTGGAATTGTTGTAAGAACTTAAATACATAAAATATTAATCGTTTTGGTAAATCCACTTGCTTGGTTTTTCGATTATTTTGTTAATATTCAAGCGAATAATTCGTCGTTTGAAGTTTTGTTAAATTAATAACCATGAATAGAACAATACATTTATCAACTTTGCCACTTCAGATTCTTGTTTTTTTTACGACTTTAGCACATCGCGTGCTAATGATGGTCCTGATTGCCATTATCGTTGTCGAAATCGACTAATGTTAATTTCATCGAAGAAACCGGCTGAACGATTTTATACAACTAAAACTAAATTAATCATAATTAATAAAAAAAAACCGAGTAAAGTACGCGGAGAGATCCATAAAAAGAAAGTACAACAGCATCGGTTAAAGAAGCAAGATATCCACAAAATAATGACAATATTGGGTTGTTAGCGAGACGTCACAAGGGCTTACTTTCTAAACGCATGTTGCTTTGTAGTAATTCATCGCGTGTTGTTCGTAAACGCAACCATGAAAAATTTGACAATGAACAAAATATGTTCCAATTTGCAACACTGTTGTAGTTAATACGCAAGGAAAAGCAACAAAGGCATCCAAATAAAAGTAGACGCAAAGCGAAAGCAACTCGTAACACAATGGCGATACAGGAAGATAAGAAAGCATTTTTTCTTATTTGTTGATATGAATTATACAATGCATATAAAAGTTCCTAAACGAGTTCAGAGTTGCAAAGAATTATTATACGTGCTAAAAAGTAACAACACAATTTATAAACTGTTTTAGTACGTTGTAAATATGCGTTTAGGAAGTCAGCCAAGTTCAAAATTTATGTCTGAAGTCATTAGCATAGTAAATCGATAGAACATAGCATATTCTTATGGAAAAGACATGCGGTTCGAGAAACTGGTCGGATGTTACTAGATATCTTCTGACCGAATACTGCCAACGTTTTCATAGTCCTAAAGTATAATGCTCTTATATTTTATCGGACAAAGTAGGCAGAAATTAACAAGTGGACATCATTCCGAAAGGAAACCGGTAGATTTATCTTATTAAAATGAATTCTTCCGATTGAAAACTACGTTTCACAATCAGAAGCAACAGCATCGCGATGGATTACATCCAAGGCTTCCGGAAGTAGAGGGCAATTAATGTGACGAATTCTTATATTAAGGAATCGCCCGTACAAATCACTTTTCACTACACTTTGTACATATTAGTGTTGTTTTTGGTTAAACCTCAATAAATAAGACTATATATATATATAGAAAAATCGCATAGCTGTCATTTATTGACAAAAGTACCAATTCTGATCGTGTCTAAAGAAAAGTCTGAAGTACTAATCTCCAACAAAATATCAGAAAAGTGGTAAAATTATTTTTTAGGGTATTAGAATGTTGTACTTTTCCGGCTTAAAAAGTATCTTTTTATTCCTTTTTTGTATCAATTCGCCAGCCACATGTTTCATCCTTGATTTTTGTTAATTTTGTTGCCCAGTGTAATTATTCTGCTAGCTTAAATAAAAGGAAATGTCCGCATGGCTCAAAATTCATATAGGTTGCATTTTTTTAGATCAAAGTGTCTTGCAAGTACTTCATTTTTATAGTGGTTTTGGAGGAACATTGTTAATTGTTTTCCTTTGAAATGACGGTCATCTCTCTTTGAATGGACCTAAAGTACCAAGTCAATAGATTAGGCGTCTATAAATGAAAGTCATTAATCCCGAAGCCTGAGCAAACAGATATGAGTTTTTTAATGCCACACTTATTGGCTAAGGCCCAAAGTTTCACATTGATTTTCGTCTCTATTGGATTAATATAAGTAATGTTATTTTTTTCGAAGGTGTTCCGATAAACTAAATTTTTTTTTGTTTAAGTGAGCAGCCTTCAACATAGAAAATGTTTTCCTTCATTACTTCTAAACTATTGCTCCAATCGCACCAATCATGCACGAGAACATATTGAGAAAATTAAGTCAAATCTAAAAATCTTGTGTTTATAGTAAAAGGAAATTTTCTAATGAGTTTATTTGAATTTATTGAGAATAGTCCTTGGAATATACAAAATTTACAATACTAAAAGAGGCAGTAGTGTAACACAGAACGTGTTTTAAATACTTACAATTTTTGGGAAAATGTTATTCAAGAAAGGGCAATAACGAGGTTGGTTACTGTTCCCTTATAGTATTTCCAAAATAATAACCAATTTTAAAACCAAACGGCTTATGATGCATAAAGACAATCCAGTGCATAAAGCCAAGCCAGTGCATGTTAACAAAGAAATTTCTTAACGTTTTGTATGTATCGCCTAATTGTTTGTTTAATAAGCAAGTGCCTTTCGAACACGCTTATTATCACCAGAAGTGGAAAAAATACAGCAAACCTAACGCGTATAAAATGTTTAAGGCATCGCGATTGAAATTTCAGGTTTTATTTTAGCTACGTTATATGTTCATTTCAAAAATAAAACGTGATTGACGCTTGCACTATTACAATCAATTTTTTTACTCCAACCTAAATACCCATTGTTATTTAACACCGACTTTATAAGGATCTATCCTGTGATCTATTTTCTATTGGTCTATTCCACCATTAGTTCTATGAATACAACAAATTTTGTCTTTCTAGCATAAAATTCCACTTTACAACGCCTTTCCCACATGCTGATACATCTTTGTCCCAAAACTGTGTTAATCGCATACATTCTGGATATCAAAATATGCGGTTTTTCGGGCAATAAAAAATGTAGAGCTATTCTATCAACTGATTTACAGTTTTTAATCGTAGAAATTTGACCTTTTATATTTTTAATTTGGTAAAGACAATTCTTGAAGTTTGTAATGCTTGATTTCCATATCAAACATTCACAATACTCAATTAATATTTGTCAGTACAGCGAACTGTTTATTTGTTGTTGGCTAGAAACTATACCTAGTTTATGTACCATGTGTTGGTTCAAATGTCATAAAAAAATTATTTAAAGTTAAGCAAATTATTATTTGAATTTGTTTCAAATCATGTCATAAATAAAAAAGAAATATATATAGAAGGCAGAGTCTCTTATCGGGTCCAAACTTAAGAGAAACTTTCCGGTTGGCTTAGGAAACATATATTGCCTACGTTTGGTATAATTCGATCAAATAGATCTCGAGTTTCTCGTTCGTACACCGCACATTACTTTTTTATATATAAGGTTTACATAATGTTGGAATGATTTCAGTTGTTTTTAGGTGTTAAAATCATTAGAAGACGCAAAATCATGCTTCGATCACCCGGGGTATTATCTCATAAAACAGAGACAGTCGTCGACGTGTTAATGTGGCAAAGTTTCTTTTCGGGGCGCTGCTTCATTGAAAACGTGTTATTTTTTGAATATTTCGTCGTGTAAATTTTACTGTGTACAATAAAAATTAACACTCCACGGGCGCTATCTATTTTTGAGCTCATATTCATAACCAAAGTTATTTATTGCCGCTTCACAAAAGCAATGATTGGACAATATCGTGTATTCGACTAGATGAGTAATGACAATTTGCAGATTAAAGCAAATAACTGTGCGTAATATTGAACATTTCAGTATGAATTCACATAAATCCAAATTAAGTCGCTCTTTAAAGTTATTTTTATAAATTCTTTTGTGTTGGTCCGCGCAAGCTAATTTTCGGCAAATTCCTTCCTTCCGAATAACTTTACATTGAACTTATGTACTCTTGTTATTAAGGACTTTTTAAGACGTATGGTTGTTATCAGTTTCTCATAACTACTTAAAAATACAACTTAAGTGTACTTTAAGTTGTTTTCATAAAACATTTAAGCACAACTAGTTTATTTCTAATGATAAATCTGCAAAATAACGCCGGCATATGCAAACAAATATCTTCGAAGTTATTTTCATGACATCTTTTGTGTGGTTCCGCGCAATTTATTTTTGGAAAATTCCTTCCTTCCGTGCTCTTGTTATTAATGACTACTTAAGACGATGGGTTTTTGCCAGGTTCTTATAACTACTTAAAAATACAACTCACATGTACTTTAAGTTAATTATAAAACATTAAGCAGAACTGGTTTGTTTCTAAGTATAAAACTGTAAGAAGGCACAGGCATATGCAAACAAATATCTTTGAAGTTATTTTCACTAAATCTTTTGTGTGGATCCGCGCAAACTATTTTTTGCCAAATTCATATCTTTACATCGAACTTAAGTACGCTTGTTATTAACGACAAATACGCTGGGTTTTAAGCCAGATTCTTACCACTAAATAAAAATACAGCTTAAGTGTACTTTAAGTTGTTTTCATAAAACATTTAAGCACAACGAGTTTATTTCTGATGACAAAACTGCAAAATAACGCCGGCATATGCAAACAAATATCTTCGAAGTTATTTTCACGACATCTTTTGTGTGGTTCCGCGCAATTTATTTTTGGAAAATTCCTTCCTTCCGTGCTCTTGTTATTAATGACTACTTAAGACGATGGGTTTTTGCCAGGTTCTTATAACTACTTAAAAATACAACTCACATGTACTTTAAGTTAATTATAAAACATTAAGCAGAACTGGTTTGTTTCTAAGTATAAAACTGTAAGAAGGCGCAGGCATATGCAAACAAATATCTTTGAAGTTATTTTCACTAAATCTTTTGTGTGGATCCGCGCAAACTATTTTTTGCCAAATTCATAACTTTACATCGAACTTAAGTACTCTTGTTATTAACGACAAAAGACGCTGGGTTTTAAGCCAGATTCTTACCACTAAATAAAAATACAACTTAAGTGTACTTTAAGTTGTTTTCATAAAACATTTAAGCACAACGAGTTTATTTCTGATGACAAAACTGCAAAATAACGCCGGCATATGCAAACAAATATCTTCGAAGTTATTTTCATGACATCTTTTGTGTGGTTCCGCGCAATTTATTTTTGGAAAATTCCTTCCTTCCGTGCTCTTGTTATTAATGACTACTTAAGACGATGGGTTTTTGCCAGGTTCTTATAACTACTTAAAAATACAACTCACATGTACTTTAAGTTAATTATAAAACATTAAGCAGAACTGGTTTGTTTCTAAGTATAAAACTGTAAGAAGGCGCAGGCATATGCAAACAAATATCTTTGAAGTTATTTTCACTAAATCTTTTGTGTGGATCCGCGCAAACTTTTTTTTGCCAAATTCATAACTTTACATCGAACTTAAGTACGCTTGTTATTAACGACAAATACGCTGGGTTTTAAGCCAGATTCTTATCACTAAATAAAAATACAGCTTAAGTGTACTTTAAGTTGTTTTCATAAAACATTTAAGCACAACGAGTTTATTTCTGATGACAAAACTGCAAAATAACGCCGGCATATGCAAACAAATATCTTCAAAGTTATTTTCACGACATCTTTTGTGTGGTTCCGCGCAAACTGATTTTCGCCAAATTCCTTCTCTCCGAATAACTTTACATCGAACTTAAGTACTCTTGTTATTAATGAATACTAAAGACGCCGTGCTGTCACCAGGCTCTTATAACTACTTAAAAATACAACTCAAGTGCACTTTAAGTTAATTAGAAAACATTTTAGCAAAACGAGTTTCTTTTTAAGGAATAAACTGTTAGCGCAAGCATATGTAAACAAATATCCAAAATTTTGACTGTATTATAAATTTGTAGTCCATCTCGCATTTCCAAACTAAAGTGGATAAATAGTTGAAATTGTAGTCCGCCATGCAATATTGAGCTATCACAGTCCCATAAAGTGTCTACGATAGAATGTACCAATTACTATATTGGCCGATATTTTCATTTTTTATTAAAACGATGTTAATATTTCACATCGTGCTGTTTATTTTGTCATAGCTGTAAATGTCTAAATACACTACTTTACAGAGCAGCTGATAAAACTGAGAAGAGTGTCAGCAAGTGCTTATAAAAGAAATGCGATGCGAATTGATCACAGTATTGATCTTTGGTTTGTTTTTTACAGAGACAATCGTGCGTAGATTTGCCGTTTCGCGCTCAGACAGAGTCCGTTCTTGTTGTTGTCGAATAAATTGTGTTTAGTTTGTTTCTTCTTTTTGTAAAGGTAAACGTTGAGCACTGGGCTTTCTGAGATAGTGTTGAGTGTGTATGCAATTGCAGAAAAGTTGTATGTAGCGGTGTAATGTTTTAGGAATGTCAATTGTGTGTTTCTTTTCTTTGCGAAGGTAAACGTCGACCAATGTGCGTTCTGAGATAGTGTTGAGTGTTTGTGCAATTGCAGAAAAGTTGTATGCAGCGGCGCATATATTTAAGGAATGTAAATTGTGCGTAGTTGTTTGTTTCTTTTTTTTGTGACGGTAAGCGTTGATCACTGCCCGTTCTGAGATATTGTTGAGTCTGTGTGCAATTACAGAAAAGTTGTATGCAGCGGCGCATATGTTTTAGAAATGTAAATTGTGTGTAGCCTTTTCTTTTTGTGAAGTAAACGTTGATCACAGCGCGTTCTGAGATAGTGTTGAGCGTCTGTGCAACTGCAGAAAAGTTTGTAGGGGCGCATATATTTTAGGCTGATGGCAGAATGCGTGCTCAAAGCGGAGCCGAACTTATTCATGCTTATATGAAATTTGGGGATGGCAGAGTTAACGCTGAAATCGGCGCTGGTATATGCTCTGTTTTAACTGTTTTTTCTGTGCGTTTTGTGTTTTATTTCTGAATGTTATTTTGTAGGTGATTTTTTTAGTTAATATTTTGGTTAATCAATAATGTCATTAATTAAATAATGGAAGTTTCTGATTATTCTGAATTTTAAATAGTCAGTTAATTATAAATATGGTTGATCCAATTTAAATAATTTTGTTCAATGTTCGAAAATTTGTAAAACAAAACAGAGAGAATTATGTCAACAGTATCAAAACGTCAAGAACCGTTTACAAATTACAAACAACTCATATTTTTACACGTACAATCAAATATCAGCACCAATCACCACGAAAACGCTTAAAAACAGTTTTGTTGCAATCAATCAGCTTTCAGCTCGGCTCGGCGCGCACTCTGCCATCCCGGCGCTGATTTCTACTATTCTGTATATACAGTTTTAAGAATTTCAATCAGCCTTCAGCTCCGCTTTGAGCGCGCACTCTGCCATCAGCATTATGAATGTAGGTTGGGTCGGTGAAGGGGATTAAAGCAGCATTCGTATGCATAGCATAACGAACATGCAGTTTTTATAGTTTCTACAAAAAAATCTACATTTTTGTGTAAGTTGTCATACAATAGAAGCCGTAATCAAGACTATGTAATGTGGCATTCGTAAACGAAACTACCATATTCGCAATTTCTTCCAAGAATCTTTTACAATTCGTATAAAATGTAACACACGATTAGAGCTAAACTTACGAATGTTCTTAATTTGTTGTACAATTAATTTCCATCCATGTTAACATATTAAAATAAGGCTACATAACTACAATATTAAATGTACAATTAATAATTAATTTCCATTCTATGAAAAAGGAGTGTGGCATATAATCAGCCAGCTGTATTCGTAATTTTATTTTCAATTTATAATAACAAAATACATTTGAAAATATTTTTGCAGCTGAAATAAATGTCTTTTCCGTGACTAAACCTGTGGTGATGGATGCGCTCACTAATTATCGCATTACTTTCATTTGACTGTAAGCTCAGTTTTTGGGTCCGTAGGTCACTGCAAAATAATTTCATATTGTTATTCTTAGTAATTTAATTTGAGAACCTACATACATACATGTCTATATTGACTGTTGATCGCTGGATTTTACCAAACGGCCCGTATTATGAGCCACAAGAGCCGAAGAGTTAGTCTGAATTTACTAACTGTCCCGTTTAAATCATGGTTCGTCTACA
Source organism: Hydrotaea diabolus (assembly GCA_963513945.1). Taxonomy (NCBI): domain Eukaryota; kingdom Metazoa; phylum Arthropoda; class Insecta; order Diptera; family Muscidae; genus Hydrotaea; species Hydrotaea diabolus. The sequence goes on along the minus strand of OY740719.1, from coordinate 247,370 downwards.
AATATTTTTATTTGTTGTGGAATTTATTAAAAAGTACCATTTTCGCTGTACCTTTAGTCCTTTAAAGAGAAACTTTTTCCATCTCTGTCGATTTCATGTATTTACAATCGCAGGCAGCTTATGAACATTAGCCATCGCCATGCATAATCATAGGATTTTGGGTTAATTCCATTGACTGCAATCGCTTCAGCAGGAACACGGATGGATAATTTGCTTTGGCGATGGGTATGCAAAAGCAATTGTAAACTTTTTCTGCAAAGAAACACCAGCAAAGGAAATACAATCACAAAATTCGTTTAATTTTGTTCCACTATGAAACTAAAATCGTGATACGGAGTAAAAAGTATCAGTATCAATTGTATTTTATTGTTTCGAAGCCAAGCAAATCAATAAAAAACTTACTTTTAAGCCGGTGTATCCGTAGATCCATGCGAAAGCAAATTTAGTTGGGAACAGCATAGTGAAAGTGCTACTCTTGTGTTTAACAACATTGCAAGAACATTTGTTTCCTTTGTAATTTTGTATATGCATTATATCATACGTCGTAAGAATGGTACAACGTTTAGCCACCAGCCCGACAACTAATAAACAGTTTCCTGAATTGTCGAAGTCACTTGTAAGAGAATGCCGAAAATACATGTGAGTATTTCTTGATTATTTTGATTGTTTGATACTCAGTTTTTACTTTACAAACATCTTGTATTTGTGTATAGAACCTCTCTAAGAAAATTGTCACTTTTTGCCAACATTTTATTGACACACGGCTCACATGTTTGTTTGGTAAAGTATTTATGAAAGCATCAAGACACCGCAGCCGACCAAAAAAACTCGCGCTTACGCCGTTATTTCAGCAGGGGCATCAAACTATTTGCAAAAGGTAAACAAACCCAAGACGTTTTTCGACACACGGCACGTATTAGTTTAGGTAAAGCCTTTATTAAAAACCAAGACACTGAAGCCGACCAAAAATACTCGCGCTGACGCCGTCAGTCCGGTACGGGCATCAAACTTATTGAAGAGAGTAAACACGACAAGACGGTTATGGCCTCACGGCACGCATTTGTTTAGGTAAAGCCTTTATTAAAAAGCCAAGACACAGAAGCCGACCAAAAATACTCGCGCTGACGCCGTCAGTTCTGCATGGGCATCAAACTAATTGAAGATAGTAAACAAGGCAAGACGGTTATGGTCTCACGGCGCGCATTTTTGTTAGTTAAAGCGTTTATACAATATAAAGACACTGCAGCCGATCAAAAACAACCGGAATGGCGCCGACAGTTAACTAGTGTCATCAAATTGAAGATCGATGATGATGACGGTGAGGTGACATAATTAGTTCAAGGTACTATCTTTAAATACAATAGTGCGTTTGTTTGGATGGTGTGATTACAGTAACGAACGGTCGAAACTTATAATATGTGTAACTAAGCGTAGACCTTCGGAAGTATTTCACGATCAAACAGATCTTTTCTTCCGACCACCACCAACAATTATTAATTGATACCCATAAAAATATACATGAAAGTAACAGGCAACAAAATCAGTTACTATTCATCAGGCCAAATTAATAAGCGCTTTATGTAATAAACTGCTTTCCATAGTCACGCAACCGAGTTTCTAATGAATTAAATTAATTTCAAATATTCAAATAAAGTAAGTGTCTGAAGGATTTTAATGCAATTTCCATTACAAATAGAAATGCAACTGCATTGCACCGACTGTAAATTATGGTACACATCAATATATTTAGCTTACCTGTTGCTTTTTCTGATTTGATTTATTTCTTAACTGGACTTGTTCATTTTCCTTTTTGGATGCGGCTGCTGCTGCGGCGGCTTGCTCCAGCCTTCTCCGTTGCTCATTTTCTTGGTCGTATGTCTAAATAAAATACAAAAATACATTATAAATGTGTCAACTGAGATTGTATACAAATCTGTTACCTTAAATGCTCTTGAAAATCGTACGATTAGTGCAAAGAAGGCAGCGGCATCAGCATTGCGTGATGACTCACCAAAATACTCAACACATTCCCTAAACGCTTCCTGAGCATTTTTTAGTTCGATTTTAATTTTTTTTAATTTGTCTTCAGAGTTATTGAGGAAGTCACGTAGAATATGCGTTTGCGCGCCCTTCACTCGTAACTCCGCCTCTTTCTTTACCAACTCCATGCCTTTCTCCAGATCATGAACATCTGTCACAATGTTCTCAAGAGATACTTGCGCAGCTTTGTCCGTGCTGTACAGCTCTGAGTCGAAACTGAGCAACTCTGGAAATTTTTGTCGTATCGTAGCAACAATGTAGTGCAACAACGACGAACGTTTATCAGTCGATTTCGTGTCAATCAATGTGTCTAAAGACTGTAACTTGAACCCGTACGCTGGGCCTCGTTTGTTGCTGTTTAAATAGTTGCCAAAAGCCAACACAATTTCCAAAACTGCTTTAAACTTCAGTGATTGCTTCAGCGAACTTGATGCTGTGGTTATGGATTGTATTTGCTAAAACAAAATGTAGTTGTTTACTTTTTATCTAACTGCAAAATTGTATTCAATTACCGGACTTATCAAATGCAAACAGTCAAAGAAGTTGCCCATATAGTTCATTATAGACAACTTTGAAGAAATGCGTTCTACTTTCGAGAGTTGAAGCATAAATTTATCTTCATCTGTCAGGAGATTTTGATCTTTACGTTCTATAATGTATTCCTTATAGCCCTTGATTTCCACATCTGTTGGCACCATTTTCTGCAAAAGCTCAACGTTTTCCAGCGACAACTTCTTTAAATCCAAGCTATGTATTGCTGAGATAACCTCATCTATTGGCATGTCCAGCTTTCTGCGAGATATGGCTGCAAACGTTTTTTCTGTTCTTTAATTCTTATATTAAGTAATGTGTGACTTATTTACCAATGTTTCGTAATCTCGTATGTTCCAGCAAAGATATATTATCAAGTTTCTTAAAACGTTTGCTGGGGTATGACTGAAGAGTTCCATCGACCTCTGTTTTTCCTCCAGCTGACATACCCCCGCCGACGCCTATTTTGAATCGTTCTTCAAACTCATTGAAGTCTATATATTTAAATATTTTTTCATCGTCTAATTCGTTGAAGATGGTACCACGTACCTAAATACATTACGGAAAATTCATATTAAACTTAGGTTAAAAATTAAACTTAAAAATAAACTGTACATACCTGATTTGGCTTGAGGGCGATCCAGTTTAAAGTTGGGAGCTTATATTTAGTCGGTACTTTTCTTTTGATTGTCATAGCGCCGTCTGGTGCTGGCATAAATCCTGCTACGGGAGGTGGTGGTGGCTGGAACATAACTGAAGCACTGCTTTGCTGCTGTGACGAGGCACGTAGTAAAGGAGGTGGAGGAGCACAATCGATTGAAGCTAGTCCCATTCCTACTGGAGGTGGTGGTGGTGCTGGTGGTGCTGGAGGCGGGGGAGGAGGTGGTAAAAATGCTGATGATTGTTCCTGTGGCGGAGGTGGTGGGGGAAGCGGAGGAGACATGCATTCTACAGGAGATTCTTTTGCGCACCAATCATTGTCCAACGTATTCGACGCAGATCGAGGCAGAGATTGTGTTAATGTTTGCAACTCTAGATTTTTACTCTGTAAAAGAGACTCTCGTTTTTTTAGCTCTTGTTCGTTTTGCTTCAAAATACGCCGCAAGGTTGTGACCTCCTCGTCGAACTTCAATTTTGTTGTTAACAGATCTTCTCGCTCTGCTTTTAAAAACCTAACTTCAGTATCTATTTCTGCTAATTTATATAAGAGCTCTGAATTTCGATCAATTTCACGTTCAATTTGATCCTCAAGTTCCTGAACTCGTTCAAGCGCTGCTGTCTTTGTCTCTGAATCCTCCATTAATGCAGCAACATCAAAAACATTGTCGAGATAAGCGGATATTTGAACTTTCAACTCCTCCGACTCGGTAAGCCTGAGTTTTTCCAAGTACTTATCTAGACCCAGCGCCGTAAATTCATATTGAAGATGCACGCGGTAATTCATATCTTCAACAGAATGGACAACGATATTCATAAATTGCATGCAAGCGACCATAAAATCAATGTTAAAAGCTTCAAAATTCATAAAATACTCCATGAGGGTTTGAAATCGCTGAGTCTCATGACACACACTTTTAAAGTTATCAAATGCTGATAAAATAATTTCGTGACCACCTTTGACTAAACATATGGCTGCTAAAAGTTCCAGTACTAAAGCCTTTGTACGCAACGATTTGTGTATTAAGCTAAGAGCGATACAATTAATAGCTTCCCGATGTTGTATAACCATATTAAATCCGTATTTATTGTTCATTATTGCACGCAAACACATTATGCAGACATGTATGTCGTCTGTGGAAGCACCCATATTAAGTTTAGCAATATGACGGGAACGTCTTCTGACGCTCGGACTATCAAGAACATCAGCGAGTGAAGGGCGTAAAACTCCATTCGAAATAACATTAAAAGCCGAAGAACTTGCATGTTGATAACGAGATGCCTCCAAAAGACTCGCACTACTAATACCACCTAATGTAGAAGTCCCATTCAGTGACGCACCGCCCATTGTATCATTGCCAATGGTCCCCAAGCCACCATTGTTTAAATTCAATCGTTCGTCTGACTCACTAAGCGCGCCTTGGACTCTCTGCTCGTGGCGCATCATTTGAAGTCGAAAGCTTAGGTAATCAACTAGAGCATCAAGACCTTTATTTGTATCGTCGAGAAATTCCTTTACCCACTCAATATGATTAGTGCGCAACGATATTTCTAAATCACGCAATACTTGAGTGGATGTAGATTCGCCAACAATTTTTCGTTTCTGGCAGAAAAAGTAGAGGAAGTAAAGCTGTAAGTGTGGATTTGGTCATGGAAGGATATGATGTGTTCCACGGAATTATTTTAAAGGATACATGGAAGAAGGAGATATATAGCCAGAACACACATGTTGAAGTATAAGAGAACGACAAGGAAGAAAGTTAGTGAGAAAGAAAATGTTATAAGTAAGAAAAATTGAACGGTTAATGTGTTAATTCCCTTTAAATATAATTTACTTGTAATAATATATGTTAGTAAAAGGATTTTGTTAATTTCAAACTTGAATCTTCAAGTTGAAGACATTCACTTGTAATAATTTATGTTAGTAAGAGGTTTTTGTTATTTTCAAACTTGAATCTCCAAATTGAAGACAAATTTTAAAAAACTTACAAGTGATACTTACCCGATGACTTCGGGAAGCTTTCGGATCCAAATAAGTGCGCAACTTGGTCAAATAATGCGACGGCGGATCTTTTGCCTGGACCATTTCCTAAAAGAAACAAGAGCAGTGCATTTTATAAGTTCTGTTTGAGATTTATAACAGATTCAACACAACTTGCCTGATCACAGATAATATCCCACTTCTTTTCGTCATCGTAATTTTTTAAAAGTTTAGCTTTATCCGGAGGCAGGTCCATTGAAGCCTTAAAACATAAATTATATTCATAATGAAGTATTTCGTTTCACGTGGATTTACAATATTTATATTCGAATTTCTACCGGCCAGTCACCGTGATGAAAAACTTAAAATTGTATAAACATATCGATATTTTTATAATTCGCATTTAAAAGGTTTTTATTGAAATAAATATAATGTTCTTTAATAATGCTTAAAAATTAATGTATTGAAAGTAGCGGATACCCGGCGTATGCTACCGCGCCAAAAATAACGAAAATTTTAGATTTATTGATCGGGTTCATCGTGTTATTAGTAGTGAAAAAGGAAAATAGGAAAATGTTAGTAGTTATAAGTGATAGAAGTAGGAGTTATAAGTGATAGAATAGATAGTAGGGAAAAAGGAAAATAGGAGTTATAAGTGATAGAATAGATAGTAGGGAAAAAGGAAAATGGGAATGGGAATAGGAGTAGGAGTTATTAGTTTATAAATATAGATTTAATCAGGCTATTGGTAGTGAAAATAAAAATATAAATATATACAAATTTAAAATATAAATGTAAATATAAACATAAATAATAACATAAAATATAAACATAAAAATAAATATAAATATAAATGATAACAAAAATATAAACAAAATATGAAAACAAAAATATAAACATAAATACATATAAATAATAATAAATACATACATAATACATAAATACAATAATAAATACAAATAGAAATATAAATATATAAATATATAAAAATATAAAATACAAATACAAATGTAAATATAAAAATTAGAAAGATAAATATAAACACAACTACAAATATAAATAAAAAATATTAATATATAAAAATATAAAATATAAACATAAATAATAATATAAAAATAAATATAAACATAAACATAAATATAAATAAAAAAACCTAAATATAAACCTAAACTAATATAAGTATAAATACACAAGCATACATGCGTACACATAAACGCTCATAAGCGCATATGCACACATGTATGTAAACACAAAAACCCACACACATATGCGCACATGCACATGCAAGAAGTTCACATGCACACAAACACACATATGAAAACGTAAAAAAGGAAAAAGCAACCTAACATCAGTAGAGAAAAAGGGGGTTTGTCTATATGTGTCGGTGGACACAACTAAAGAAAAGGAACAACACCTAACTAATCCCCTAAGTTGCCGTGTAGGCTTCTATTTGGCTGCTCTTTGAGTACTTTCGTCCCGGCCAAAGGACTCATCAGAAAGTTCCTAACACCTTGAACACAACTGTGTAAAAAACTATAGAACAAAGTTATCCAGCATAATTATGTGTACTAAATTAATATGGTGCAAGTTACTATTATAAAGAAATATGAGTATATATTTTCTTAAGAATTTACTTACAATTCAATTCCGAGAATTACGTTTGCTGTATGCGAAGCCGAAGAATATCTGTCTGGTGTTATGAGGGTCCGATGTTCGTGCGATCACTTCAGCGGCTACCGAGATACTGGCATCAGGAAACAAGATGGCCGCCATCCACTTAATATGTTAATAGGCCTATGTTTCACCTTAAGTGGTGGTGAGTCACAATTCCCTATTTCACAATATTACTTACACTAAAGCAAAAAACATCAGTACAATAGTAGGAGTATTTGAGAAGTATTAGTTTAATAAGATATATAGAGATGTAGGAGGAAAAAGATAAATAGAGGTATAGAAAAAAGAGTAAGGAGATAGAGGTAAGAGATAGAGTAAGGAAATAGTGGATAGAGGATAGAGAGGATAGAGTAAGGAAATAGAGGTATAGAAAAAAGAGTATACTAGATAGATATTACTACAATACTAGACAGATATTACTACAATAGGTGTTACAATTCTAATCTACTATTTATAATCTTGTGTTATAAATTTTTAGCCAGATAATCATGTGTCATCTGCTAATATCTGTCCATGTGCCTCTAATGTACTTTTGTCATGTACAGACAATTGTACATCAGAACAGCACTATGCATGCATTGTCGTCCAATTCCCTAACCGTGTGTAAGCTGTATCTAGGATAAGGCATAAATAGTTACATTAAGAAGTTGGGATTATATTACCAATATGGGTGGATATGAGATCCGTCATGTTGTACCTAACGTATGGTAATATCTTTAAAATTGTGTGGTTTTTGAAAGAAGACTTCATTTATCATGACAGATCTAACACATTTACTTGTGAAATGGTTATACCGCATGTTTCCTAATAAGGTAACCACTGAAAACAGTACGACCAGGTCGATTTATGAAAAAACCCAAAAATGATAGACCAACCATTATCCCTAATAGCAGCTAGTTCCAGATAATCATGTGTTATCTGTCTAACTAATGGGCGGGGCGGAATGAGGGTATTTTGCATAAATATGCTGTATAGATAGTCAAGTTCATCGTGTTATTAGTAGTGAAAAAGGAAAATAGGAAAATGTTAGTAGTTATAAGTGATAGAAGTAGGAGTTATAAGTGATAGAATAGATAGTAGGGAAAAAGGAAAATAGGAGTTATAAGTGATAGAATAGATAGTAGGGAAAAAGGAAAATGGGAATGGGAATAGGAGTAGGAGTTATTAGTTTATAAATATAGATTTAATCAGGCTATTGGTAGTGAAAATAAAAATATAAATATATACAAATTTAAAATATAAATGTAAATATAAACATAAATAATAACATAAAATATAAACATAAAAATAAATATAAATATAAATGATAACAAAAATATAAACAAAATATGAAAACAAAAATATAAACATAAATACATATAAATAATAATAAATACATACATAATACATAAATACAATAATAAATACAAATAGAAATATAAATATATAAATATATAAAAATATAAAATACAAATACAAATGTAAATATAAAAATTAGAAAGATAAATATAAACACAACTACAAATATAAATAAAAAATATTAATATATAAAAATATAAAATATAAACATAAATAATAATATAAAAATAAATATAAACATAAACATAAATATAAATAAAAAAACCTAAATATAAACCTAAACTAATATAAGTATAAATACACAAGCATACATGCGTACACATAAACGCTCATAAGCGCATATGCACACATGTATGTAAACACAAAAACCCACACACATATGCGCACATGCACATGCAAGAAGTTCACATGCACACAAACACACATATGAAAACGTAAAAAAGGAAAAAGCAACCTAACATCAGTAGAGAAAAAGGGGGTTTGTCTATATGTGTCGGTGGACACAACTAAAGAAAAGGAACAACACCTAACTAATCCCCTAAGTTGCCGTGTAGGCTTCTATTTGGCTGCTCTTTGAGTACTTTCGTCCCGGCCAAAGGACTCATCAGAAAGTTCCTAACACCTTGAACACAACTGTGTAAAAAACTATAGAACAAAGTTATCCAGCATAATTATGTGTACTAAATTAATATGGTGCAAGTTACTATTATAAAGAAATATGAGTATATATTTTCTTAAGAATTTACTTACAATTCAATTCCGAGAATTACGTTTGCTGTATGCGAAGCCGAAGAATATCTGTCTGGTGTTATGAGGGTCCGATGTTCGTGCGATCACTTCAGCGGCTACCGAGATACTGGCATCAGGAAACAAGATGGCCGCCATCCACTTAATATGTTAATAGGCCTATGTTTCACCTTAAGTGGTGGTGAGTCACAATTCCCTATTTCACAATATTACTTACACTAAAGCAAAAAACATCAGTACAATAGTAGGAGTATTTGAGAAGTATTAGTTTAATAAGATATATAGAGATGTAGGAGGAAAAAGATAAATAGAGGTATAGAAAAAAGAGTAAGGAGATAGAGGTAAGAGATAGAGTAAGGAAATAGTGGATAGAGGATAGAGAGGATAGAGTAAGGAAATAGAGGTATAGAAAAAAGAGTATACTAGATAGATATTACTACAATACTAGACAGATATTACTACAATAGGTGTTACAATTCTAATCTACTATTTATAATCTTGTGTTATAAATTTTTAGCCAGATAATCATGTGTCATCTGCTAATATCTGTCCATGTGCCTCTAATGTACTTTTGTCATGTACAGACAATTGTACATCAGAACAGCACTATGCATGCATTGTCGTCCAATTCCCTAACCGTGTGTAAGCTGTATCTAGGATAAGGCATAAATAGTTACATTAAGAAGTTGGGATTATATTACCAATATGGGTGGATATGAGATCCGTCATGTTGTACCTAACGTATGGTAATATCTTTAAAATTGTGTGGTTTTTGAAAGAAGACTTCATTTATCATGACAGATCTAACACATTTACTTGTGAAATGGTTATACCGCATGTTTCCTAATAAGGTAACCACTGAAAACAGTACGACCAGGTCGATTTATGAAAAAACCCAAAAATGATAGACCAACCATTATCCCTAATAGCAGCTAGTTCCAGATAATCATGTGTTATCTGTCTAACTAATGGGCGGGGCGGAATGAGGGTATTTTGCATAAATATGCTGTATAGATAGTCAAGTTCATCGTGTTATTAGTAGTGAAAAAGGAAAATAGGAAAATGTTAGTAGTTATAAGTGATAGAAGTAGGAGTTATAAGTGATAGAATAGATAGTAGGGAAAAAGGAAAATAGGAGTTATAAGTGATAGAATAGATAGTAGGGAAAAAGGAAAATGGGAATGGGAATAGGAGTAGGAGTTATTAGTTTATAAATATAGATTTAATCAGGCTATTGGTAGTGAAAATAAAAATATAAATATATACAAATTTAAAATATAAATGTAAATATAAACATAAATAATAACATAAAATATAAACATAAAAATAAATATAAATATAAATGATAACAAAAATATAAACAAAATATGAAAACAAAAATATAAACATAAATACATATAAATAATAATAAATACATACATAATACATAAATACAATAATAAATACAAATAGAAATATAAATATATAAATATATAAAAATATAAAATACAAATACAAATGTAAATATAAAAATTAGAAAGATAAATATAAACACAACTACAAATATAAATAAAAAATATTAATATATAAAAATATAAAATATAAACATAAATAATAATATAAAAATAAATATAAACATAAACATAAATATAAATAAAAAAACCTAAATATAAACCTAAACTAATATAAGTATAAATACACAAGCATACATGCGTACACATAAACGCTCATAAGCGCATATGCACACATGTATGTAAACACAAAAACCCACACACATATGCGCACATGCACATGCAAGAAGTTCACATGCACACAAACACACATATGAAAACGTAAAAAAGGAAAAAGCAACCTAACATCAGTAGAGAAAAAAGGGGTTTGTCTATATGTGTCGGTGGACACAACTAAAGAAAAGGAACAACACCTAACTAATCCCCTAAGTTGCCGTGTAGGCTTCTATTTGGCTGCTCTTTGAGTACTTTCGTCCCGGCCAAAGGACTCATCAGAAAGTTCCTAACACCTTGAACACAACTGTGTAAAAAACTATAGAACAAAGTTATCCAGCATAATTATGTGTACTAAATTAATATGGTGCAAGTTACTATTATAAAGAAATATGAGTATATATTTTCTTAAGAATTTACTTACAATTCAATTCCGAGAATTACGTTTGCTGTATGCGAAGCCGAAGAATATCTGTCTGGTGTTATGAGGGTCCGATGTTCGTGCGATCACTTCAGCGGCTACCGAGATACTGGCATCAGGAAACAAGATGACCGCCATCCACTTAATATGTTAATAGGCCTATGTTTCACCTTAAGTGGTGGTGAGTCACAATTCCCTATTTCACAATATTACTTACACTAAAGCAAAAAACATCAGTACAATAGTAGGAGTATTTGAGAAGTATTAGTTTAATAAGATATATAGAGATGTAGGAGGAAAAAGATAAATAGAGGTATAGAAAAAAGAGTAAGGAGATAGAGGTAAGAGATAGAGTAAGGAAATAGTGGATAGAGGATAGAGAGGATAGAGTAAGGAAATAGAGGTATAGAAAAAAGAGTATACTAGATAGATATTACTACAATACTAGACAGATATTACTACAATAGGTGTTACAATTCTAATCTACTATTTATAATCTTGTGTTATAAATTTTTAGCCAGATAATCATGTGTCATCTGCTAATATCTGTCCATGTGCCTCTAATGTACTTTTGTCATGTACAGACAATTGTACATCAGAACAGCACTATGCATGCATTGTCGTCCAATTCCCTAACCGTGTGTAAGCTGTATCTAGGATAAGGCATAAATAGTTACATTAAGAAGTTGGGATTATATTACCAATATGGGTGGATATGAGATCCGTCATGTTGTACCTAACGTATGGTAATATCTTTAAAATTGTGTGGTTTTTGAAAGAAGACTTCATTTATCATGACAGATCTAACACATTTACTTGTGAAATGGTTATACCGCATGTTTCCTAATAAGGTAACCACTGAAAACAGTACGACCAGGTCGATTTATGAAAAAACCCAAAAATGATAGACCAACCATTATCCCTAATAGCAGCTAGTTCCAGATAATCATGTGTTATCTGTCTAACTAATGGGCGGGGCGGAATGAGGGTATTTTGCATAAATATGCTGTATAGATAGTCAAGTTCATCGTGTTATTAGTAGTGAAAAAGGAAAATAGGAAAATGTTAGTAGTTATAAGTGATAGAAGTAGGAGTTATAAGTGATAGAATAGATAGTAGGGAAAAAGGAAAATAGGAGTTATAAGTGATAGAATAGATAGTAGGGAAAAAGGAAAATGGGAATGGGAATAGGAGTAGGAGTTATTAGTTTATAAATATAGATTTAATCAGGCTATTGGTAGTGAAAATAAAAATATAAATATATACAAATTTAAAATATAAATGTAAATATAAACATAAATAATAACATAAAATATAAACATAAAAATAAATATAAATATAAATGATAACAAAAATATAAACAAAATATGAAAACAAAAATATAAACATAAATACATATAAATAATAATAAATACATACATAATACATAAATACAATAATAAATACAAATAGAAATATAAATATATAAATATATAAAAATATAAAATACAAATACAAATGTAAATATAAAAATTAGAAAGATAAATATAAACACAACTACAAATATAAATAAAAAATATTAATATATAAAAATATAAAATATAAACATAAATAATAATATAAAAATAAATATAAACATAAACATAAATATAAATAAAAAAACCTAAATATAAACCTAAACTAATATAAGTATAAATACACAAGCATACATGCGTACACATAAACGCTCATAAGCGCATATGCACACATGTATGTAAACACAAAAACCCACACACATATGCGCACATGCACATGCAAGAAGTTCACATGCACACAAACACACATATGAAAACGTAAAAAAGGAAAAAGCAACCTAACATCAGTAGAGAAAAAGGGGGTTTGTCTATATGTGTCGGTGGACACAACTAAAGAAAAGGAACAACACCTAACTAATCCCCTAAGTTGCCGTGTAGGCTTCTATTTGGCTGCTCTTTGAGTACTTTCGTCCCGGCCAAAGGACTCATCAGAAAGTTCCTAACACCTTGAACACAACTGTGTAAAAAACTATAGAACAAAGTTATCCAGCATAATTATGTGTACTAAATTAATATGGTGCAAGTTACTATTATAAAGAAATATGAGTATATATTTTCTTAAGAATTTACTTACAATTCAATTCCGAGAATTACGTTTGCTGTATGCGAAGCCGAAGAATATCTGTCTGGTGTTATGAGGGTCCGATGTTCGTGCGATCACTTCAGCGGCTACCGAGATACTGGCATCAGGAAACAAGATGGCCGCCATCCACTTAATATGTTAATAGGCCTATGTTTCACCTTAAGTGGTGGTGAGTCACAATTCCCTATTTCACAATATTACTTACACTAAAGCAAAAAACATCAGTACAATAGTAGGAGTATTTGAGAAGTATTAGTTTAATAAGATATATAGAGATGTAGGAGGAAAAAGATAAATAGAGGTATAGAAAAAAGAGTAAGGAGATAGAGGTAAGAGATAGAGTAAGGAAATAGTGGATAGAGGATAGAGAGGATAGAGTAAGGAAATAGAGGTATAGAAAAAAGAGTATACTAGATAGATATTACTACAATACTAGACAGATATTACTACAATAGGTGTTACAATTCTAATCTACTATTTATAATCTTGTGTTATAAATTTTTAGCCAGATAATCATGTGTCATCTGCTAATATCTGTCCATGTGCCTCTAATGTACTTTTGTCATGTACAGACAATTGTACATCAGAACAGCACTATGCATGCATTGTCGTCCAATTCCCTAACCGTGTGTAAGCTGTATCTAGGATAAGGCATAAATAGTTACATTAAGAAGTTGGGATTATATTACCAATATGGGTGGATATGAGATCCGTCATGTTGTACCTAACGTATGGTAATATCTTTAAAATTGTGTGGTTTTTGAAAGAAGACTTCATTTATCATGACAGATCTAACACATTTACTTGTGAAATGGTTATACCGCATGTTTCCTAATAAGGTAACCACTGAAAACAGTACGACCAGGTCGATTTATGAAAAAACCCAAAAATGATAGACCAACCATTATCCCTAATAGCAGCTAGTTCCAGATAATCATGTGTTATCTGTCTAACTAATGGGCGGGGCGGAATGAGGGTATTTTGCATAAATATGCTGTATAGATAGTCAAGTTCATCGTGTTATTAGTAGTGAAAAAGGAAAATAGGAAAATGTTAGTAGTTATAAGTGATAGAAGTAGGAGTTATAAGTGATAGAATAGATAGTAGGGAAAAAGGAAAATAGGAGTTATAAGTGATAGAATAGATAGTAGGGAAAAAGGAAAATGGGAATGGGAATAGGAGTAGGAGTTATTAGTTTATAAATATAGATTTAATCAGGCTATTGGTAGTGAAAATAAAAATATAAATATATACAAATTTAAAATATAAATGTAAATATAAACATAAATAATAACATAAAATATAAACATAAAAATAAATATAAATATAAATGATAACAAAAATATAAACAAAATATGAAAACAAAAATATAAACATAAATACATATAAATAATAATAAATACATACATAATACATAAATACAATAATAAATACAAATAGAAATATAAATATATAAATATATAAAAATATAAAATACAAATACAAATGTAAATATAAAAATTAGAAAGATAAATATAAACACAACTACAAATATAAATAAAAAATATTAATATATAAAAATATAAAATATAAACATAAATAATAATATAAAAATAAATATAAACATAAACATAAATATAAATAAAAAAACCTAAATATAAACCTAAACTAATATAAGTATAAATACACAAGCATACATGCGTACACATAAACGCTCATAAGCGCATATGCACACATGTATGTAAACACAAAAACCCACACACATATGCGCACATGCACATGCAAGAAGTTCACATGCACACAAACACACATATGAAAACGTAAAAAAGGAAAAAGCAACCTAACATCAGTAGAGAAAAAGGGGGTTTGTCTATATGTGTCGGTGGACACAACTAAAGAAAAGGAACAACACCTAACTAATCCCCTAAGTTGCCGTGTAGGCTTCTATTTGGCTGCTCTTTGAGTACTTTCGTCCCGGCCAAAGGACTCATCAGAAAGTTCCTAACACCTTGAACACAACTGTGTAAAAAACTATAGAACAAAGTTATCCAGCATAATTATGTGTACTAAATTAATATGGTGCAAGTTACTATTATAAAGAAATATGAGTATATATTTTCTTAAGAATTTACTTACAATTCAATTCCGAGAATTACGTTTGCTGTATGCGAAGCCGAAGAATATCTGTCTGGTGTTATGAGGGTCCGATGTTCGTGCGATCACTTCAGCGGCTACCGAGATACTGGCATCAGGAAACAAGATGGCCGCCATCCACTTAATATGTTAATAGGCCTATGTTTCACCTTAAGTGGTGGTGAGTCACAATTCCCTATTTCACAATATTACTTACACTAAAGCAAAAAACATCAGTACAATAGTAGGAGTATTTGAGAAGTATTAGTTTAATAAGATATATAGAGATGTAGGAGGAAAAAGATAAATAGAGGTATAGAAAAAAGAGTAAGGAGATAGAGGTAAGAGATAGAGTAAGGAAATAGTGGATAGAGGATAGAGAGGATAGAGTAAGGAAATAGAGGTATAGAAAAAAGAGTATACTAGATAGATATTACTACAATACTAGACAGATATTACTACAATAGGTGTTACAATTCTAATCTACTATTTATAATCTTGTGTTATAAATTTTTAGCCAGATAATCATGTGTCATCTGCTAATATCTGTCCATGTGCCTCTAATGTACTTTTGTCATGTACAGACAATTGTACATCAGAACAGCACTATGCATGCATTGTCGTCCAATTCCCTAACCGTGTGTAAGCTGTATCTAGGATAAGGCATAAATAGTTACATTAAGAAGTTGGGATTATATTACCAATATGGGTGGATATGAGATCCGTCATGTTGTACCTAACGTATGGTAATATCTTTAAAATTGTGTGGTTTTTGAAAGAAGACTTCATTTATCATGACAGATCTAACACATTTACTTGTGAAATGGTTATACCGCATGTTTCCTAATAAGGTAACCACTGAAAACAGTACGACCAGGTCGATTTATGAAAAAACCCAAAAATGATAGACCAACCATTATCCCTAATAGCAGCTAGTTCCAGATAATCATGTGTTATCTGTCTAACTAATGGGCGGGGCGGAATGAGGGTATTTTGCATAAATATGCTGTATAGATAGTCAAGTTCATCGTGTTATTAGTAGTGAAAAAGGAAAATAGGAAAATGTTAGTAGTTATAAGTGATAGAAGTAGGAGTTATAAGTGATAGAATAGATAGTAGGGAAAAAGGAAAATAGGAGTTATAAGTGATAGAATAGATAGTAGGGAAAAAGGAAAATGGGAATGGGAATAGGAGTAGGAGTTATTAGTTTATAAATATAGATTTAATCAGGCTATTGGTAGTGAAAATAAAAATATAAATATATACAAATTTAAAATATAAATGTAAATATAAACATAAATAATAACATAAAATATAAACATAAAAATAAATATAAATATAAATGATAACAAAAATATAAACAAAATATGAAAACAAAAATATAAACATAAATACATATAAATAATAATAAATACATACATAATACATAAATACAATAATAAATACAAATAGAAATATAAATATATAAATATATAAAAATATAAAATACAAATACAAATGTAAATATAAAAATTAGAAAGATAAATATAAACACAACTACAAATATAAATAAAAAATATTAATATATAAAAATATAAAATATAAACATAAATAATAATATAAAAATAAATATAAACATAAACATAAATATAAATAAAAAAACCTAAATATAAACCTAAACTAATATAAGTATAAATACACAAGCATACATGCGTACACATAAACGCTCATAAGCGCATATGCACACATGTATGTAAACACAAAAACCCACACACATATGCGCACATGCACATGCAAGAAGTTCACATGCACACAAACACACATATGAAAACGTAAAAAAGGAAAAAGCAACCTAACATCAGTAGAGAAAAAGGGGGTTTGTCTATATGTGTCGGTGGACACAACTAAAGAAAAGGAACAACACCTAACTAATCCCCTAAGTTGCCGTGTAGGCTTCTATTTGGCTGCTCTTTGAGTACTTTCGTCCCGGCCAAAGGACTCATCAGAAAGTTCCTAACACCTTGAACACAACTGTGTAAAAAACTATAGAACAAAGTTATCCAGCATAATTATGTGTACTAAATTAATATGGTGCAAGTTACTATTATAAAGAAATATGAGTATATATTTTCTTAAGAATTTACTTACAATTCAATTCCGAGAATTACGTTTGCTGTATGCGAAGCCGAAGAATATCTGTCTGGTGTTATGAGGGTCCGATGTTCGTGCGATCACTTCAGCGGCTACCGAGATACTGGCATCAGGAAACAAGATGGCCGCCATCCACTTAATATGTTAATAGGCCTATGTTTCACCTTAAGTGGTGGTGAGTCACAATTCCCTATTTCACAATATTACTTACACTAAAGCAAAAAACATCAGTACAATAGTAGGAGTATTTGAGAAGTATTAGTTTAATAAGATATATAGAGATGTAGGAGGAAAAAGATAAATAGAGGTATAGAAAAAAGAGTAAGGAGATAGAGGTAAGAGATAGAGTAAGGAAATAGTGGATAGAGGATAGAGAGGATAGAGTAAGGAAATAGAGGTATAGAAAAAAGAGTATACTAGATAGATATTACTACAATACTAGACAGATATTACTACAATAGGTGTTACAATTCTAATCTACTATTTATAATCTTGTGTTATAAATTTTTAGCCAGATAATCATGTGTCATCTGCTAATATCTGTCCATGTGCCTCTAATGTACTTTTGTCATGTACAGACAATTGTACATCAGAACAGCACTATGCATGCATTGTCGTCCAATTCCCTAACCGTGTGTAAGCTGTATCTAGGATAAGGCATAAATAGTTACATTAAGAAGTTGGGATTATATTACCAATATGGGTGGATATGAGATCCGTCATGTTGTACCTAACGTATGGTAATATCTTTAAAATTGTGTGGTTTTTGAAAGAAGACTTCATTTATCATGACAGATCTAACACATTTACTTGTGAAATGGTTATACCGCATGTTTCCTAATAAGGTAACCACTGAAAACAGTACGACCAGGTCGATTTATGAAAAAACCCAAAAATGATAGACCAACCATTATCCCTAATAGCAGCTAGTTCCAGATAATCATGTGTTATCTGTCTAACTAATGGGCGGGGCGGAATGAGGGTATTTTGCATAAATATGCTGTATAGATAGTCAAGTTCATCGTGTTATTAGTAGTGAAAAAGGAAAATAGGAAAATGTTAGTAGTTATAAGTGATAGAAGTAGGAGTTATAAGTGATAGAATAGATAGTAGGGAAAAAGGAAAATAGGAGTTATAAGTGATAGAATAGATAGTAGGGAAAAAGGAAAATGGGAATGGGAATAGGAGTAGGAGTTATTAGTTTATAAATATAGATTTAATCAGGCTATTGGTAGTGAAAATAAAAATATAAATATATACAAATTTAAAATATAAATGTAAATATAAACATAAATAATAACATAAAATATAAACATAAAAATAAATATAAATATAAATGATAACAAAAATATAAACAAAATATGAAAACAAAAATATCAGTTCAGGTTGAGTAAGTCGCCAGCAATGCAGGTTGATTAAGTCGCCAGCAATGCCGGCTCATATCAGGTTAAGTGTATCGTTAGTAGTGTTAGTTCAATGATTATGCCAAATATACTATGTTTTTCGTGTTAGTTCAGGTTAAGTGGTTTAAGTATGTCAAACTATATGCCAAATATAATAAGTTTTTCGTTAGTATTGCTTGACTTGGTTAAACATGTCTGTAGCAGTGCTACCTCAAAATATATTGGGAATGTCGGAACATGCCAGTAGCACTAGCTACAACGTGTCACAACTTTCCATCAGGAAGCACCAGATCAAGTCGGGTTGAATATGTCGACAATGGCACTAATCCAAAAATCTGCCACAATTCTTTATTTCTGGACTTTATTAAATCAGACTGTCATTGGAAGTGTATGGTTAGGCCAACATGTCAATCTAAATGTTACCAGTCCGAATAGATTGTGATCCAAAACTGCTCAAGTGTCCTTAGAAGTGCCAGGTTAAAACTATGTGTGTCGCTGATATAAGTACAAAATGTGTCGCAAAATTGTTAGTTTAAAAACCAGATCAGGTTGAGTAAGTCGCCAGCAATGCAGGTTGATTAAGTCGCCAGCAATGCCGGCTCATATCAGGTTAAGTGTATCGTTAGTAGTGTTAGTTCAATGATTATGCCAAATATACTATGTTTTTCGTGTTAGTTCAGGTTAAGTGGTTTAAGTATGTCAAACTATATGCCAAATATAATAAGTTTTTCGTTAGTATTGCTTGACTTGGTTAAACATGTCTGTAGCAGTGCTACCTCAAAATATATTGGGAATGTCGGAACATGCCAGTAGCACTAGCTACAACGTGTCACAACTTTCCATCAGGAAGCACCAGATCAAGTCGGGTTGAATATGTCGCCAATGGCACTAATCCAAAAATCTGCCACAATTCTTTATTTCTGGACTTTATTAAATCAGACTGTCATTGGAAGTGTATGGTTAGGCCAACATGTCAATCTAAATGTTACCAGTCCGAATATCTCCACCAAATGTTCAAGAAAAGTGCCTCATTTGCCAGTTCATACTCAAATCAATACGCCATTAGGGGTACCAGATTGTGATCCAAAACTGCTCAAGTGTCCTTAGAAGTGCCAGGTTAAAACTATGTGTGTCGCTGATATAAGTACAAAATGTGTCGCAAAATTGTTAGTTTAAAAACCCGATTATCAGAAGTATTTCATACACCAGACCAAATGTGCCTAGATTAGGGTAGTCAAATCCGTATCTCACAAATTGTTAGTCTTGAAACAATCATATTCATTGTGTCATATCAGCATAATTTCAAAAGCTGTGTACCTATAAATAAGACAGGCTATCTATTGTAGCGGGTTCAGGTATATTCTGCTCACAAGTTACTGATCGGGTCCAGAGCAAACACAACATTACAGTGCATATTTCATATAGAGAATGTTTGCCATGATCGTTATTTCTGAAATTAATTAAAATCGAATGCTACTAGAAGTGTTGGATCAGATTTAGTGTGTCAAATAAGGATGTTGGATCAGATCAAGTATGTCAGTTTAAAATGTTGCTAGTCCGAATATCATCACAGAATATATAAAAATGTCAGTTCAGGTTGAGTAAGTCGCCAGCAATGCAGGTTGATTAAGTCGCCAGCAATGCCGGCTCATATCAGGTTAAGTGTATCGTTAGTAGTGTTAGTTCAATGATTATGCCAAATATACTATGTTTTTCGTGTTAGTTCAGGTTAAGTGGTTTAAGTATGTCAAACTATATGCCAAATATAATAAGTTTTTCGTTAGTATTGCTTGACTTGGTTAAACATGTCTGTAGCAGTACTACCTCAAAATATATTGGGAATGTCGGAACATGCCAGTAGCACTAGCTACAACGTGTCACAACTTTCCATCAGGAAGCACCAGATCAAGTCGGGTTGAATATGTCGCCAATGGCACTAATCCAAAAATCTGCCACAATTCTTTATTTCTGGACTTTATTAAATCAGACTGCCATTGGAAGTGTATAGTTAGGCCAACATGTCAATCTAAATGTTACCAGTCCGAATATCTCCACCAAATGTTCAAGAAAAGTGCCTCATTTGCCAGTTCATACTCAAATCAATACGCCATTAGGGGTACCAGATTGTGATCCAAAACTGCTCAAGTGTCCTTAGAAGTGCCAGGTTAAAACTATGTGTGTCGCTGATATAAGTACAAAATGTGTCGCAAAATTGTTAGTTTAAAAACCCGATTATCAGAAGTATTTCATACACCAGACCAAATGTGCCTAGATTAGGGTAGTCAAATCCGTATCTCACAAATTGTTAGTCTTGAAACAATCATATTCATTGTGTCATATCAGCATAATTTCAAAAGCTGTGTACCTATAAATAAGACAGGCTATCTATTGTAGCGGGTTCAGGTATATTCTGCTCACAAGTTACTGATCGGGTCCAGAGCAAACACAACATTACAGTGCATATTTCATATAGAGAATGTTTGCCATGATCGTTATTTCTGAAATTAATTAAAATCGAATGCTACTAGAAGTGTTGGATCAGATTTAGTGTGTCAAATAAGGATGTTGGATCAGATCAAGTATGTCAGTTTAAAATGTTGCTAGTCCGAATATCATCACAGAATATATAAAAATGTGCCAAAGAATTCTCATCCTATATTCAGCCCAATCTGCCATTAGAGGAGCCAGATCAGATTGGTCACGCCACCAGCATTACTTTTCCAGAGTTGTGTAACAGATTGTTATTCTAGAACATGGTCAAGTGTGTCAGATTAAGCAACGTGTGATACTGATACTGTTAGTGCAAAATTGTGTTGTAAATTGTTGTTTTATAATCAGATTATTAGAGTTATAAGTTCAAAAATTCCTGTGCCACAAATTTAAGATTAATTATATCGAAAAAACTGTGTACCTAACATATTTAATGTATCATGTTCATATATATTTAGGGTAATCAGATTATTAGAGTTATAAGTTCATATATATTTAGGGTAATCAGATTATTAGAGTTATAAGTTCAAAAAATTCCTGTGCCACAAATTTAAGATTAATTATATCGAAAAAACTGTGCACCTAACATATTTAATGTATCATGTTCATATATATTTAGGGTTTAGTGCAGATATAACACTGTTGTACACACTTAAAAAAGAAAAACCTCTGACTATTTCATCGTGCATGTCGTTTAAGACATGTTGGTCGTTAGGTGATAGCTCGATCATGATCTGATTGTCCAGATCATTTTAGATGACTCATTCATCAAAAGTGCCCTTTGGGGTATTAATTTTAACGTGCATCATGTGTGTGTGTTCAACGTGTGGCTTAACTTGTGGAACATGTTCATTTGTTACTTGTTAAGCTGTCTAAAAAATTCTGCTGGTTCCTGATAGTAATATCCAAAAACATTGCTTCTCTAAAAGGGCCATTGTCATGCGGGTTGGTTGACAGTTTTCTGTTGTTGTTACTCTTATATGTTGTAAAAAATGAAACCTTGTTTTCCAGACAGGATAAGATAAATCATTGTTAACATAGCTCGTATATGTGTGGAAGACAATTATCCAGGGGCAAAACAAATATGTTATTTGTTTTTTCTATCCATCAGCCGTATTCTGTAGGTGGTCTTATTCTAGAATTATAGTTGGTGATTCTGTCTGACTATCATGTACCAAGAACTAGAAAAGCCATACATCTAAGTTGATGTTTCCTGTGGGAGAATAAGGTCCTTTCTGTAAAAACCTTTCCTGGCTTGTAAAAAATCATTTTCCAAGAACTGTGCGTGGCAAAGCCACACACCTAAGTTGATATTTATTGTGGGAGAATAAAGTTCTTTCCGTAAAGATCTTTCCTTGCTTGTAAAATCCCATTTTTTAGAGGAAAAAGTCCCCTCTCGAGGATCAAAGATGTCTTCCATCAGAATAATTCGGTATTTTCAATATGCTCTGTTGTTTTTTATGGCTAAATAAATTCTCTTTTCTGACAGAATCAATTGTGTAATATACTCTTGTTGTGATTAAAACCTGGTTTTCTGTTCTTTTGATGTCCAGTCTTTTCTAGTGTGATGGAGGGGGCAGGTCGTCACCTGTTCCTTACTCCAGTATCTTGTCCAATTTAGTGTCGGGTCATGTCTCATCTGTGTCCAATGTTCTTGCTCATATGCCGAAAAATGGCACCTAATTGGCTTTACCTGTAGCGCTTTCATCCCGGCCAAGGAATCATCAGCAGGTTTTTTCTAGTAATGTATATATGTGTCTAGTTGTCTTATAAGCGTTTACTTGTTTGTTAGTCCAAGGTTGTAAATGATTATAAACCACCGTGATGCTTCAAACTTAGGATACACCAAGGTTAAAAAACATCTTTTTCCGGGTTGTTTATATTTACAAAGATTCATGTTTTAAAACAACAAAAATATATTTCTTATGCTTACGAGCCTGCTTTATTCATGTACCACTTATTTAAAGTTTTATAGATTAATCATTCCTTAGAGATATATATTCTGAAGAAATGAGATAGAATATTTCGTGTGCTAAAGTAGCTGTTCTTAAAATGTTTTTTTATGTTGCGAACTTGTTTTTGCGTACTGGATTCACGCAAGTCATATTTGGACCTCACCACATAAAATTATTATAAGAAATTGATGACCTTTACCTGTTCTATTAAAAATCTACTAATATTGTCATCCTCAATTAATCGGGTTTATTAATGTTATCATCAATCGGGTTTTCTACTTTATAGGTACATAATGCTTTGTCTGTTTTTTGCTTAAATATTCTATTCTTGGAAAAAGAGACAAAGAAAATGGAATTAGATAAAAACCTATTCTTTGAAGGTATAGAATGCTTTGTTCGTTTCTTGCTAAATTATTCTATTTTTAGAAGAATAAGAAAATTGAATTAGACTTAGATAAAAACCTATTCTTTGAAGGTATAGAATGCTTTGCCCGTTCTTTTGCTAAAAATATTCTATCTGTAGAAGGTTAGAAAAAGAAAAATAAATTAGTATTATTTAAGGACCTTCTATTGCCTATAAAAAACTCCTATTCTTCCCGGTTGTTGATCTCATAGTGTGTTAACCCTGTGGTTATGTATTTATTTAACATTGAAGCTTTAGTTGAGGTGGCTTCTAACATATGCTGTTCAGTATGGCAATATTAGTTGAGGTGAAGTTTCACATATGCTATTTCGATATGGCAATACTGGCTGTGTTGCCACTTTACATATGTTAATTGCAATATGGCGGTACTAGCTGGTCTTTACCATATACCAATTGTGTTTATCAATTCATCTTCTCTGGCCCAATTTTAAGAAAAAAGCCTAACGCGTTTCTACTGTCATGTTGAAAAAGTTTTTATACGTTACCCTTGCTAGTCAATGTTGTGAGTTATTAATAGTGTGTAATTATTTGCCAAATTGCTTTTCCTTGCCTGATCCTAAAAGTTTTTCTCTCGTCTGTGCTGGAGGTCATTAAAAAGTTGTCAACCCTATGAGGTTTCTACAATAATCACTGTTCAAAGTCCTTTATCATGTGGACCATTATGCAATGTTTCCCGCAGTGTACATTTTGTGGATCAGTCATATGAAGTGCTCAAGAGTGTTAGTCAAGAATATATGGGAATGTTAAAATTGCGTAGTTCTTAGTGTTACCTATATGTGGCCCCATATTAGGTGGTGTATGTTCGTCAGTTTTTCGCCGTCATCTCTGATTCCTACATAGCTAATATGTAAAAATCTTGTTACATAGTTCGCTAATTTGTGTCTCGTGTGTTTGGAAAATGTGTCTAATTCTTGGCCATTCATTAGGATGGTTTGATTCTTCATGCAGTTTTTGTTAAACGATACATGTGGCTTAAGCAATATATATTTCTTCAAATCATCCGTTCATTTTATAGCTCATAAGTTTGTGAATGTGAGAATTAATCGTCTAATTTGTTACTAATCATACACTCGCGGTATTACTATATGATTCAATTGTATTTACAGTGCGTGGCTATCCTTACAAACAATAAATTCGGCTTAAACGGTGTATGACTGGTCTCGCGAGGTGTAAATCTATATGTGAAGGATCCACCAATGTCCACAATGCTTCATTTTGCCGGTTCCGTTTCTACAGTACTGGGTAAGTCCATAAAGCCTAACTATCCTTAAATATATATGCGCCACCAAGAATATTTTCTACTCAATTGTACTTGTACGCATGTTGCAAAGCATATATTGCTGGAATTAATTAAGTCATATTTCAATATGTGCGGTGAACAAAAATGGCTTAAAGCGTAAACGTGTTTATACGTTAGGAAAGATTTACTCGTATATTTATATGTGTTTTTTAGGGAAATTGTTTTAATAAGTATATTATCTGCTCTAACGCCTAAGCTCTCTGTTCTTTTTAAATTTCGTGTTCCCCGTAGGCTTATTATCATGTTAACCCGACAATATTCTTATCATACGAACCTGGTAATTTTTATCTATGTAAATCTTTGCGTATTTATTAATTTCTAACTTAATCTACCTTATAATTTGCTTGCCCTTTTTTTTTTTTTTTTTTTTTTTTTTTTTCAAAAATCGTTATCATGTGAACATGATTAAATCATTTGTTTCCGTATACCAGTTGTATTCATTATTGTTATCATTGCTACTTGCATGTTCATATACATCAGCTGGTGTCCCTTTATGTGAAGCTGTCAGTTGTTGTTATGTCTCTCCGTTTACAGCAGTCGATTGCTTTTATTGCATATAATCTACAATTATACAATTCCAAATTGTATATAGCTCAATATGTGGTGTTAATATATGGACATAGTGAGCGTGAGCACTGAAAAAACCATCATCATGTTTGATACAGGTCTGCATTATGTGGAGAAAAACCCACCCTTATTTTGCTTTGGAGAAAAAAGGAGAGGAAAAATTGTGTGGGCTAGTTGGGAACAGCAATTAATTATTCAAACTATTCGCTGCTCGAGTGTGGCCAAACCTTTAGATCAGTAAGTCCAGGTTGATGCCTGCATATGTGGCGAAATCAGGGAGAGGTGAGGTTTCAATCCATTTCTTTATATTTGTATCAATTGTGATCTTCAGCTTTTGTTTACATTTTTCTAGTTGCGGCCTCCTCATTTGTCTGTCCTATTAATATCAAATGTCACTAATGTGCATAACTACATTTGTTCATGTATCTACGTTAAACAGTCGCTTAGTTGTACATAAATCCTTATCTGGTGTTAAATATGGATTATGTACTGGGGGCTGGCTAGAGTTCATGAGTCATCTTTGTGAATAGTTTGCGTCTGTTCGCCCAGTAATAGGTTGGTTTCTAGATGTGGAGGACTGAAAATTGCCCAATTTTGATGCCAATTATTCGTTCCACACAGTCAGTTTCATAGCTTGGATGTTGTTAATTGGCGAATATGGGCTGTTTTCCATATTTGCCTGTCGTTAGATGCTAGTTGTGGCTGCCTGTAAACATGATTCCTGATACTTGAAAAACAAAGATGCTTGAAAAACAAAGATGGTAAAAAATACGCTGTAGAAGTGGATATATCAGAAATTGGTGAGGTGTCAATCGTACTTCCATCCGAATGAATATGTATTAATATTACAAATTGTGATGTTTATCATTTGTTTATTATTGCAATTGAACTATCACATTATTGTTATTAAATCTTACTGGGGAAGTCTATGTAAAAAGTCTTCGTTTAACCAGTTATGGATTGGTCTTTCTTGTCTAGTAACAATAAAGACAATTCCTAGGAGCAAAAACTATAATTTAGCTTGGGTGTAGTTCATTGGCGTGTAGGAGTTGTTTTCTAGTCCAGTTTGCTGTGTTATTGAGGGATGAAATTTGTTTTCATGGCCCAGTACAATAATTAATTATATGTTTGATTGGTGAAAGCAGATGATTTTCTTTCTTGTTGTTTTAAGGAAACCGTTCCTTTATAGTGTTGTCTTGGAGTAAAGACGCTTTCTTACACTTTGTTATAGTTCTGACTGCCTGTTTAGAGAAGAGGTGATGTCTACCATAGGGTTGTCCTATACTTTGCCTGTTATAGAGTAGAGCCTGTACAGGTTGTTACAATCTCTATAATTCTGCCAAGACATTTTTTAGAATGCGGGCTATGTATTGGTGGCTGGGCAGTGTTTGCAAACCGTCTATGCGAATAATATTCGCCTGTCTAATCAGTTATATGTTGGTCTTTTATTGTTTAGTGACAATAAAGTTAGTTTTTAAGAGAAAACCCACCCTTATTTTTCAGACCTTGTGATTGCATAGTTAGATGTGGAGGGTGAAGAAAAGCAAGACTGGTCTTTCTTGTCCAGTAATAATAAAGATAATTCCTAGGAGCAATTACACTCGTATTTCCCAGGTTGTGGGATGATATATTCAAATGTTGAAGGTAGAAAAAAAGATTCCATTATTTGTCAAGATTGTTTGGTGCCAATTGTTTCTTCTTACAAACTATTACTTGGCTTGGATGCAGTTCGTTGGCGTATAGGAGCTGTTATCCAGTCCAGCTTGCTGTGTTATTGAGGAATGACGTTTGTTTTCATGGCCCAGTACAAATAATTAATGGAAAACAGTGTCTGGCTCTTTCTTCTCTCCAAGGCAGGTTTGTTGTATCTCGGTTCTTTTGTCCAAGAGAAAAATGAATTTCTTTATTGTTGTTTTGAGGAACCCGCTCTTTTATAGTGTTGTTTTGGAGTAAAGACGTTTTTCTAAATTTTGTTGTAGTTCTGACTGCCTGTATAAAATTGTCCTATACTTTGGCTGTTATAAATTAGAGCCTGTACAGGTTGTTACAATCTCTATAAGTCTGCCGAGACATTTTTTAGAATGCGGGTTATGTATTAGGGGCTGGCCAGTGTTTGTAAACCATCTATGCAATAATATTCGCCTGTGTAATCAGTTAGTTTTTAAGAGTAAATCCTTATTTCTAGACTTTATGATTGCATAGTTAGATGTGGGGGGTGAACAAAAGTCAATTCTCTGCCCTTTTATTTCTATTTGCCCTTAAATGTCTTATAGTTTTTTTGTGTTATATGTCGGTTCTGTGTTGTGTTATATTATTGCCTGTACCCGTTGTTTCGGCAAAAACAGATTGACAAGAGTGGGCTTGAGGAATGAGGCTTGTTTGAAGGCCTGGCTCCAATAATGTCATTCCTATTAGGTACATTTTTGTTGGGTGGAAATAGCGTCTGGCTATGATTATTACTTTCTTGCGAGATGCCATGTCTATCATTTAATATGAGTCTTTTGAGGTGGGTTTTAGTAGATGAATCCCTGGATGTTTCATCATAATATCATGTGCTAAAAATGAGTTGTACGTTATGGATGTATTTGTGTCGTCAACTAGAATCTCAAAGGAAACGACCATCGTTATTGCTGTATAATTGAGACGTGAGACTCGTTTTTGGCCCAGCTTCAGCATTGTCATTCCTATTAAGAATACTATCCCAAAACTCAGGTTGAGCCCTATGGACTGAAAAAGCACCTGCTCATCTATTTCCACCAAATTCAGGCGTGCATTGTTGGTTGTGGTCTATTACCGCTGAGGCCTAATTCTATTCTTGGTATAAGTTTAATGTTGGTTTTTTGTTTATAATTGCTCTTCTGTCTATTGTTGTTCTGACGTGACAACAATTCTGTCGCCTAACATAAGTCTTCCTATAAGATCTTTGCGTGAAGTGTCTACATGCAAGCTTCTTGCGATTTTTTATATTAATTGTCTGTCTAGAAGGGGGAGATTTTATAGTGCCGTTGAATAGATACAACTTGTATTGTCTGTCTGTTCTATTTATTGAGTGCCTGTTAAAAGGACAAGTCGATTTTCCACAGTGTTGTCCCGAATAGAACCGCTGTTATATAATGTTGTCTTGGAATGGAGACGTTTTCTGGATAGAATGTTACAGTTTTACATTGCCCGGTTGGAGGATAGACGATTCTTTTGTTTATTAGGGGAACAATTTTGTATAAGTTGTAGTCCAAAGAAAGACTTCTTAGAATAGAAGTTAGCTATATATCCATACATACACACGTATATACATATATACATACATACATACATACCTATATATACATATACACACACATACATACATATACACATATATACATCGTTTTACCTAAAAAAGTCTTTTGGTTTTGTATATAAATATTCTATACATATTGCCTGTTCTAGATTAGTGACGGTTTTCTGTATAGTTCGTTACAATTTTCTCAGTCCTGTTAAAAACGTTTTTTTGTCCGTTAGAGGAAAAATTTTTTTTTTTTTTTTTTTTTTTTTTTTTTTTTTTTTTTTTTTTTTTTTTTTTTATATAAATTGTGAGCCAAAGGAAACCTTTATATTTATCTATTTATAAGGGTTGCTTGTTTGGAAAAATAGTGCTTTCTATATATAGATTGCCCCCCAGAAAACGGTTTGTTCTTCCGTGTGAACGTAGTATCTATGTTTTTTACTTGGTTTTAAGCGTTATCAGTGCCATTAACATGTTTAAATATATTAGCTGTTGTTTGTTAGTGAAAAAATATTTTTAGTTCCTTGATTTTCCTGTAACAATAATTTTACTTACTGCATACTGCTCCTTAGTTTAATGTCGCAATAAGAGTGAGCATACTGGTGCATTGTGGGCAGGACTTCATCTATCAGTTGAAAATGGGTATAAATTCGCTTGCTCGTATCTTAATGAGATTATCTCGTGTTGGTTCATATCCTTATATGTTTAAGTATGCAACTGGAAAGAGGATTTTGCTGGAAGATATGGATTTCTCGCAAGTGGCGGTAATAATTTGAGGGGTTTTTTTATAAATGTTACATCATTTTATTTTTGATGTTAATGTTCTTATATTCCTGAAGTTTCCTATTGGTGTTCATCTATATATTTTCAGAAATACTTCTTGATCCGGGATTGTTCAAGGGTCCTTATTGGCATCTCTTCGTTGTAGTGACGGGCTTACCGTATTGTTTGCAATATTCTAGCATTAGGTTGGTGTGGCAAGATCTGTGACTATATATCAATGTTATGTTGTACTTTGCAGTTCTATGTCAAAATGTTGGTGCTTATATACTGTTATTAAAATAACTGTGTGAATGCGAGGGCATGATCGTGTTCTAATATTCATGTTGTCTCTATGTGTGAGTATATAAAAAGGAATTTCTAGGAAAAAGCTGCGCATTGCGCTTGTTCTAGGAATCATTTGCAATTTTCTATTTTGTCCGTCAAAAACACTCAGATTGTGAAATTTCAGAAATAGAGGTTTGTTCGCGTCTACCTTCCATTTCCAGTTTACAGTTGCCATCAAAGCCTTGTTCCGATAGGTTGTTTACTATCTATCCAGTTATTGATTTTTTATCCAGATCGACATGTCGAATTTTTCAGACATTAGTGATTCCAGTGTGGGTATTTAATATTAATTTGAAGGGGCTTTCCAATTAACAAGACTGTTTTAGGTTGGAAGCACGGATGTTAATTGTTTTGGAACCACTAATGTTTCTGTTCAACCTGGCGTCATGGAAAATAGGACCTCATTCTTGCCCTCGGTTGAGGTATCGTTTCCCCCTGTTACTGGGCAGGTATGGTTAGCAGAGTCCTGTTGCAGCGGTTCTTATGACATACCTCCGTTGGCCAGTTATGATGATGTCACAGATCCTTTATCCTTTGATGAGTGTTTATTGTCTGATGTGTCCTTGACTGATCTCTCCGATATCTCGTTAGGAGATTTAACAGATTGGGATTCAAGTGGTATGGTCCAGGACCTTTTTAGTGGAGGTCCTTTATCCGGGGATTCTGTGGCTCCATGTATGGTGGTGACTGATACAGATGTTATTATGTCCGGTTGTGCTATGACTCCTGAAAACATTTTTCCCGATGCTGTTTGTGCTGTGAAAGTATGTATAATACCTTTCATCTTGAGACCTCATATTTTTTATAAACTATTGTTTAGCATGGTGATGTATGTGGTTCCGTTTTATACCCATTTGACGGCAACAATGTTGAAATGGTGTCCGATTATGTTGGTTCTGATTTACCGAGTTGCGGTTTTGTGAACGAATGTCCCGATGTTCAGGTCAATTCTGGGTTTGTTGTTCCGGGCATAGTGAATGAGTTTGCTGTTCTGGACTGTGGCATTGTGAATCAAGGTGTTTCTGAAAATGTGTCTACTGATGTGCCGTCTGATGGTTTTTATTTTACCTGTGCCTGTGGTAAAGGGTGTTCCAATGTTCAAGGGCGTAAAAAGCCCTTTTCACGCGAAGAGTTGTGTCGTCGTCATTCAAAGGTAACGAGTGCTCTGCGTCCTGTTGGTATGGAGCTATTTGCTGCTTATGAACAATACCCTATTTTACAAAGTCGTCATTCTCTATTGACAAGTCTTTGTAGTGAGTCATGTTCCTCCTCCTCTCCGACACTTACTTCCTACAATCAGACGGTGTTAATGGAGTGGAGTAGTGAAATATCTAAGGAGTTATTGGATCTTCAATTCTACATTGGTATGCTGCAGTTACGAGAACGTGAGCTCCTAGATACGCTGTCATCTCTAGAGAATCTTTTGTGTTCTCTGGACCAGTATTTAGGTCTTCCAACTGAGGGTCCTTTAACAGCGAGCAATGGTGTTGTAACAATTAACGTGGATTGTGATGAGGTATTTGGGGACGAGATTTTTATGTAAGGACCATTTTATTAATGGCCGTGTCTTGTGCTGGCAATGTGTTTGCTTGATCAAGGTTCTTTCTATTATTGTGCCATATCCATTGTGTTCCTTGTTTCCTGTTTCTTATTTTATAACCTATGAGATTGTTTCCTTTTCTGTTTCTTTTCTAAAAAAACCTCTCGGAAGATTATTTACATTTTTTGTTCTGTGTCATTTTATCCCTTAGGTCTTAAATGAACTAGAAACCGTCGGGGAATATCCTTATGTTGTTTTTTGTATGTGCTAATTATTTGGCTATCTATGTTATTATAAGCTATGTATATATATTTTCAGCACTTATGTAGATATTTTATGTGAATGAATTTTGTAATGTTTTATGTTTATATGTGGATGTTCGATATGTAAAAAAATTTTTTTTTCTTTGTGAATAAATTTTGAATGCTTTTTGTTTATATGCTGATGTTTGATATGTGAAAATTCTTTGTGGTTTGTATCGTGGGAAACACTTCTTGTGGTCATGGAGGATGGTTTGGCTATGAAAACTATGTTTCCACTATTGGACCATACATAGTTTCTTGGAGGCGAAAAGGACATCTGGAGATGGCAAAATATATCTAAAACTATTCTAAAAGATTCTTGTTCTGTATGACCTCATGGTGTTCTAGTACAACATTTTTGTTTTGTATGACCTCATGGTGTTTTAGTACAACATTTTGTATGACCTAAAGGTGTTTGTGCTGTAAACCCAATTGTTTTGTTATTTGCCCTGGGTTATGACCATAGCAATCGTAAGTGTCAGCTATTATGGATCTAATGCCGTGGTAACAGGTGCCATATGATCTATGGGATTACTGGCCAACATGAACCAAAATATTTAGGCTGCAACCATGGGCCACTGGTATCCAGGTAGTAAAACATTCTGCCCCACGGACTGGAAACTTTTAGGAAAAACCCATGGTTATTGTGCTCGGGATTTTGTTGTAGGCAGTAACAAAACAACCCTCACGTATCTAGTGATGTTTCTGGCTATAATATTAAAGCAAGTTACTGATGCATCACAGCAGCACTAGTGGTGCTCTTTATTGGGCGCCTACAGTTGCTATTTGGACCAAAAGGCACAATGAATTTGGACACTATAATTGGGTTTTATCTGGGTGGATGAACAATTAGGATAATATGCCCATTCTCATGAATTCTTGGATGACTTCCTCTGTGGAATATAAATGTGCGGGTTGAAAAAACATGAGCTGAAGAAGAAATGTAATTTCCTAGGCGTTTTTTTAGTTAATAACGCCAAAATCTGATTATGTTGTCTGGTTTTTAGGATCATTCATTCTATATGCCAGAAGACCAAGGTTGTGCTTGTGCATTACATAAGTGTGCAAGTAATTTGTTTTTAGTCCTGGTGCCTCGAGTAGGTATTTCTAAATGGATTGAAGTCGGAGGGCATTCCTGATGTTCAAGAAATGGAAACTTTCCTGGGTTGTATACAAATGTCATTGTGATCCTTAATCCAATAGAAATTCGCTCTTTAGCGGGGAGTTTTTGGTAGTAATTTGAGAGTTGAAAAGCCATGTGGGTAGCTGTAATATTGATAGTGTCGCCCTCCAATTGGTTACTGATAGCCCCTGTTGGTTTGTACAAAACTGACTAACCCCAGTATATTGCCAAGTCAACTATGATTATTGTTCAGTAGAATGTTAATGTAAAAAATTTTTTCCTCCGGTGGCGTTGTCAAAATGTCGAAGTTATATGTCGACAAATAAATCCGTAAACACTGCAATTCTGGTGGGTTCCTTTCTTGTGACTAAATATATACATATATACACATACATACATATATACATATATATATATATACATACACACATACATACATATACACATATACATATATAAACAGACATTAACGTGGTGATCAAGGATAAAATGTCTGAGTACTATGGCTCTGGATTGGGCAGAGGAGTACTAATATGAAATATATGTTACCGGTATGTTTTACAAGGATGCATTGTTATCTGTGTGAGAGCATGAAAGACAAGACAAAGAGCATTAATATGGAGATGATGTGTGAGAACTATATGATCTTTTTCCTGTCAATTAAGAGTACAATGACTCAATCTGCCCTATGGAGAGCAAGTACCTTGTTTCTTCATGTAGGAAAAAACCATTTCATCTTAGGCGAACATTCACTTTCTCCTAAAAATCAATTGGCAGAGATTATATTTTATGTAGGTCCTTTACCGTGTTGTGCTTTCGAATGTGGGTTATCACTGGTAAATGGTGGGCTACTACCATGAAGGCCATACTTCATGGTAGTAGCCCATCTTAGGCGAACATTCACTTTCTCCTAAAAATCAATTGGCAGAGATTATATTTTATGTAGGTCCTTTACCGTGTTGTGCTTTCGAATGTGGGTTATCACTGGTAAATGGTGGGCTACTACCATGAAGGCCATACTTTCTAAAAAGAGCCTAATGGATCTTTTTTGAAAAGTTATTGTAGCATCTCCTAACTCTCTCTCATGTTCTAACTCTAGGGAGTTTGTCAAAGATGCATTATTATTAATGTGAGATAATAAAATACAAGTCTTTATTTTAATGTTTGTTGAAGAGGCATTATTTATTGTAGAATACCTGTGTTACCAGGTGAAAATGTTTATCTTTAAGGACGTTAATCAGCTTAACATATTATGCTTAATATAGCATGTTAACTTCGTTAGCCGATAAGCTACGCTGTTTTTCAGAAAGAGTGCCATGAGGATTGTTAGCATCGTTGTCTATTATACTCGCTGCCGTCAAGCTATGTGAGGAGATTAGAAAACTTCTCTGGCATGCCCATTCTTTTGTAAATCATAAAAACTTTTTGAATGCTGTGGTACTGAGTGTGTTAGTTTCAGTCTCAATTTTGAGTGCAAATTTGCTACTCATCTACGAGTTTATTATTATATAATGTACTCAATTGTGCTCGAGTGCTAACAGCTTTTTCTATGCGTGAGTTTTAATTTATTAGTGAGTTATAAATTATTAGTCATAAATATGTTAAGCCTAGAAATGCTGAGTTGTCACATATTTTGGGTTTAGAACTTTTGAGTGTTATTACTAATTCTGAGTGCAAAAAAACTTAGCTGGTTGAAGATTCCTTAGGTAACTTGCTGTGTGGCCCTTCTAAGGTATTCTTAGTTATCTTTCGAATTTGGAAGAGGAACGTTTTCCTCCTTTTTCTGATTGACTGTTAATGGGATTTTTGCCTGATTGTAAAGTTCCTTTCATAACATGTCTATGTCGATTACAAAGGAAACCTTCATATATGAAGGCTATGTGGACAGTGAATCCTCAAAATATGAAATAGTAGCAACATTTACGCGTGATGATGTCCATAGTGATGACATGTCCTATGTGTCCATACGGTTGCTAAATGTGGCGGTGAATGCCTTAGGTCTTCCCGGTAGACCCTTACGTGGTGTGGTTATTATGTCTGATGGTTACTGGGGCGCACATGTCGCCTATGGAGTACGAACCATGACATCTCATGGTGACGAGGTTACAATACAGTGTGGAAGTCTACAGAGTTTAAAGTTTCTGCAGTGTTTCCTAGGAGGTGGTTGTAAATTTCGTCCTGGCGATATTATCCCGATAAATTCATGTCTTAGTCAGTATGGAAATGGAAGGCTGTATGCACCTCAGGAGCGTATACCGAACGGCCCCTTGCCTCCCACTGAGAAGGACGTTTCTAAGGTTCAATTGGTGGTATATCCATTTAAGGAAAACATTTCGTTGTCTACTATGGTGTTGGAGGTGGAATTGGTCCTGGGCTCGGAGAGCACATTGTATATAAGTGGAGTTGATCTTTATTACGAAGAACATTGTCATAGGAAGTTGCTGCAGTGGCGGGTTGGGGCAGGAGAGTATCAACCGCCCCCGGTGTTCAATTCCGTGAACGATCAGAGTAATTGCGACGAGGTGGTTCTGGGGTGCAGCCCCGAACCGGGTCCAGCCACCATCAGAGAACGTCCACGTTTGATAAGTCACACCATCTGTTATCCGCGGGATCGTCAGCCAACTGACCGTCAGAAACCCTCAGGTATATATTCGAGGTTATCTAAGTAGGACAGCATGTCCCGAATAAAAATTTTTGAATATCCCAATCGAATTCTACATTAGCTGTTTCTTTCTTCCCGTTCCTAGCTGTTGTTGCTTCCCCATCCCCTAGTATGTTTGGGTTAGTTACGGAGGGCCCACCTATGATGGAAGCTACATATATGGATGAGCCATGTGCTAACGAGTCTATGGTGTTGGGAGTAATGGAGCATTCTGATGCTGGGTTAAATGAGTTGGGTTTTGATGAGTCTATGTTGCTAGAGGTGATGGAGCGCTTTGATGCTGAGATGGGAGTTGAGTCCATTGCGCCAGAGGCAGTGGAACATTATGATACCGAGATGGGCGAGTTGTGCACCGATGAGCCCTTGCCTGAAGAAGTGGTGCAACATTGTGTTGGAATGGATGAGTTATATCTTGATGAATCCGTGGTGTTGGAGGCAATGGAGCGTTTTGACGCCGGGATGGCAACAAACATAGCTACCAATTGTGGTCCACAAGAGTCTATTGCATCGGAAGCTATGTTGTGCCATGAGACCGGGTTAGTTGCTGCCCCTTCTCCCTTGTGTAACAGTGTCGTACTAGAAACCAAAAAAACGCTGTTTGGTGCTGCCAAAATTATTGAGGCCACAGTTCCCAATTCCGAAATTCAGTTAGAGCCAGCAGAAAGTGTCAAGTCACGTCGTTCCAACCTGTCCATGGAAGGTGTCATTCACCCAGAACCCCTTCATGTCATGACTCATGTCCACCGTGATGGGAAAAAATCCGGTGGTTTTAATGTACCAAGGAGCGGAATCCATGCTGCTCCAATGAACAGTTCATATGCAGTTGATGATAGTATTGTTAACCTCTCATCTACTATACTATGTGGTAGGCCTAGCTTACCAAGTTCCATCTGTGTTGGCCCTTTGCCAGAAGTTCCCGGGGGCTTCGAAAATCTGTCAACCTATGAAGTTCCTACCTCGGTTCGAGTGCTATTAAGTTTTGGAAAAAAGTTTGTGGTTCCCTTTGCACCCACACTGAGCCAATTTATTGAGAACCTGTACTATATTAATAGACAAAGCGAACGAGATGGCAAGGATCCCAGTTTGTTTCTTCAGGAGTATCTTCAATATTGTTACTCACGGATGGTGGATGAGGTGTCTAAACATATGTCTCCCTTGGATCGTGAGTTACAATTAATGTTAAAAGAAACACGTTTGTTTATGAAGAATCATCCTTCACTCCGGCTGGTTCTAAGTGACAAAACAAAGAGCATTGTGATGATTGAGAAAAGGCTATATTCGGAGAAAATGCAGGATTGGATACAGAAGTGCATCGCTAGGGGTGTTTATGTGGAGGTTGAAGATGTTATGGAAGTGAGACGTTTGAAGCATTTGAGCTATACTGAATACACCGTATTATGCGATAACCTATTATCTCTAAAGAACAGTGGTGGAAAAAATCCTATACCTCCTAATTTGTTACGTATGTTGCGTGACTTAAAAAAGCTGGATTTACCTATGCCCTATATTTATGGTGTGCTGAAAACTCATAAAGATGAAGTGCCATGTCGGCCGATCTGTAGTACCAGAGGGTGGTATACATATGTTATATCCAAGATCGTGGCTCATTTTTTGTCTAGAGCAATGGTTACCCAGTTAAGTCTTCATAATGTAAAGAACATAACAACCGCCGCTACCCGTCTACGTAGTACCGTGGTTGATCCTGATTTTACACTCGTGAAATTTGATGTTGTGGACATGTACACAAATATGAGTAGGGTGAAAATCTTGTCTTTGTTAGAGACATTCGTTTCTCTTCCTGAGTATTCCAAGTTATGCTCCTTGGATGGTGATCTGTTATTATCGTGTGTACGTTATACCTTAGGTGAACTAACATTGTTCTGTAATGAAGGCAAGGTGTATCTGCAAGTCAGTGGTCTGCCTCAAGGTGCCTGTGATTCTGGTCTATATGCTACGATTTTGCTGGATTTCCTAGTTTTGTCCCAAACAAGTATGTTGTTTACCCAGAACAAGGTGGTGTGGTACATGAAATATGTGGATGACATCCTGATATACATGCATAAAAGCAATGTTGCTTTACTTCATGCCGCCCTTGAGAGTTGTACAGGTCTTGGATTTACTCTTGAGGCTATGGTGCCTGTAGAGCTTCCTCATCTTGATGGCAGGCCTATAACTGAGCGTATAACCTTCCTGGACATAGACATATATAAGAGTACGCCTCGGTTCCTGGTCAAAATGTATGCTAAGGATGTGGCCAGTGACTGCATGTGTCATTACCTAAGTTCCTGTAAATCTTTATGGAAGATTAACACCATTAAGGGATACATACGAAGGGTTTTAGAGAGGACGAGCAACTGTTTCTTGTTGGATGATCTGTATGAGATATGTCGCCGGTTCAGGGCAAACATGTATCCAAACACAATAATTGACAAACATATGTGCCTAATGGTGAATTCCCATATCTCTTTGTGTAAAAAGGCTGTTCGCGGAGATATTAGGGAGCATGTGTGCCATGAATTTCTAAGTCTAGGGGATCTACACCTTCGTTGCCGATTGCTTTCTAACTACATAAGAGCGGAGCATGCTTATCCTCTGTCCAGTAGGGCATGGAGCCCCTCTGTCATACCACTGCCTAGGGGTACAGTCCATACTGATCATCGCTATCTACCATCTCTTAAGTTTGTTTGTGAGAGTTTTAGTGAGTTGACTGGTTGGATGTTCTCTCATCTGGATGTGGGTATACCCACGTATCGTAATGGAGATGCTCTGTTTTCTCGTCTCAATGTGATTCTATCCTCACCTGATCCTTCATACGAAGGGACGAAAAATTTGCGGGTCGGGGTGTGTAGCTGCCCCTCATGTATGAGGGTTTTCATTCTATGTGGTCCTCAGCCTTTACATGATTTGTTGGATATCGCAATGCAGGATAATGTAAGTTCCATAAGGAAGCACATGCAAATTAGTGGACATCCCTCACCTCATCCTTGTAAGATACTGAGTCTGGATATTGATAAGTCGAGTCAACTAAGTCCATCTGATCGGATTGCGTTAACCAAGCTGATACTGGATCATATTGGTGTGGTCTGTGAGGAGCCTCAGCATTTAACACTGATACCTCGGTTTGTCCGCCGGGGTCTGTTGAAGGCCATGGAGAATCCCTTTGTTATGAACAAGTTACGGTATGTCTGTGTACTTGTACTTAGACATTCATTCCTTACTTATGTATATGTGTTCCTTTTCTAGAGTCAAAATGGCGCACTGAAGTTCGATGTTGAGTAAACAGCTCAGTCCCCATTTCTTGTTTAAAGATTGGCGTATCCTGGCAGATCAAATCAATGTGATTTTAAATAATCTTTATAAAATAAATGATATTAAAGACGTAACTGTGCTGACTGTTCACTTGTGTTTACTGTAAAGTGGGTATTATAATAGTGTTGGTTGGGAATATTATGAGTTATAGATGGTAGAAGGTGTTTGTATGTTAAAGTATGTTGAGGTATTATGAAGTGTTAATGTGTCGGTGTGAATACTGTGTCGTTATCCTTTAAACGTTCCTTTATTAATAGTTGTTTTGTTAAGGTGAAGTTCTTGCTAAGGTGTAGTGCTTGTTTTGCTAAGGTGTAGTGCTTGTTTTGCTAAGGTGTAGTGCTCATTAGTATGAATGTGGTGGTGTAACTACTTTGTGGTTAATTTAAATAGTATTTCTATTAATAATCTTTTAGTTAATTTACATAGTATTTCCATTAATAATCTTGTGTTATTAATATGCAGCTGAGATAAGCATGTGTTATTTAGGCTGTTGTTCGTCCATGAGTTCCTGGGTATCAGCCTTGTTAAAAGCGGGATACTGAAGGATGACTCGTGCATGCATATGTCGTCTCTTATCAATTATCGTCCGTGCACTGTACTATAGCTGGGATATAAGGAAGGTTTATACGAAAAAATTGTTGGTCTTTATTACCGTACATGTGGATCTACTATCCGTTTTTATTGCCTGGGGTACGGTAATACCCTACTGTGAACCAGTTCATTATAAGGGTTTTTATTACTTTTCATGTGAAGTAATTAAGCCCTGCGTGTCCTATACAAGCCGATCATGGAATCAGTACGAATTAATTCGATTTTAAGATGTGCATACCCCGCTAAAAACTATGCTTCCCCCTTCTTTACTCTATTTTTGTTATAGTCAGGTAAACATGTGTTACCTGCTCAACATTTGGGTCAGGAAGGTTCTCTTATCAGGGTAGTTGCACAATTATGCCATGTAAAGTATCAGTTCAGGTTGAGTAAGTCGCCAGCAATGCAGGTTGATTAAGTCGCCAGCAATGCCGGCTCATATCAGGTTAAGTGTATCGTTAGTAGTGTTAGTTCAATGATTATGCCAAATATACTATGTTTTTCGTGTTAGTTCAGGTTAAGTGGTTTAAGTATGTCAAACTATATGCCAAATATAATAAGTTTTTCGTTAGTATTGCTTGACTTGGTTAAACATGTCTGTAGCAGTGCTACCTCAAAATATATTGGGAATGTCGGAACATGCCAGTAGCACTAGCTACAACGTGTCACAACTTTCCATCAGGAAGCACCAGATCAAGTCGGGTTGAATATGTCGACAATGGCACTAATCCAAAAATCTGCCACAATTCTTTATTTCTGGACTTTATTAAATCAGACTGTCATTGGAAGTGTATGGTTAGGCCAACATGTCAATCTAAATGTTACCAGTCCGAATATCTCCACCAAATGTTCAAGAAAAGTGCCTCATTTGCCAGTTCATACTCAAATCAATACGCCATTAGGGGTACCAGATTGTGATCCAAAACTGCTCAAGTGTCCTTAGAAGTGCCAGGTTAAAACTATGTGTGTCGCTGATATAAGTACAAAATGTGTCGCAAAATTGTTAGTTTAAAAACCAGATCAGGTTGAGTAAGTCGCCAGCAATGCAGGTTGATTAAGTCGCCAGCAATGCCGGCTCATATCAGGTTAAGTGTATCGTTAGTAGTGTTAGTTCAATGATTATGCCAAATATACTATGTTTTTCGTGTTAGTTCAGGTTAAGTGGTTTAAGTATGTCAAACTATATGCCAAATATAATAAGTTTTTCGTTAGTATTGCTTGACTTGGTTAAACATGTCTGTAGCAGTGCTACCTCAAAATATATTGGGAATGTCGGAACATGCCAGTAGCACTAGCTACAACGTGTCACAACTTTCCATCAGGAAGCACCAGATCAAGTCGGGTTGAATATGTCGCCAATGGCACTAATCCAAAAATCTGCCACAATTCTTTATTTCTGGACTTTATTAAATCAGACTGTCATTGGAAGTGTATGGTTAGGCCAACATGTCAATCTAAATGTTACCAGTCCGAATATCTCCACCAAATGTTCAAGAAAAGTGCCTCATTTGCCAGTTCATACTCAAATCAATACGCCATTAGGGGTACCAGATTGTGATCCAAAACTGCTCAAGTGTCCTTAGAAGTGCCAGGTTAAAACTATGTGTGTCGCTGATATAAGTACAAAATGTGTCGCAAAATTGTTAGTTTAAAAACCCAAGTTCATCGTGTTATTAGTAGTGAAAAAGGAAAATAGGAAAATGTTAGTAGTTATAAGTGATAGAAGTAGGAGTTATAAGTGATAGAATAGATAGTAGGGAAAAAAGGAAAATAGGAGTTATAAGTGATAGAATAGATAGTAGGGAAAAAGGAAAATAGGAATGGGAATAGGAGTAGGAGTTATTAGTTTATAAATATAGATTTAATCAGGCTATTGGTAGTGAAAATAAAAATATAAATATATACAAATTTAAAATATAAATGTAAATATAAACATAAATAATAACATAAAATATAAACATAAAAATAAATATAAATATAAATGATAACAAAAATATAAACAAAATATGAAAACAAAAATATAAACATAAATACATATAAATAATAATAAATACATACATAATACATAAATACAATAATAAATACAAATAGAAATATAAATATATAAATATATAAATATATAAAAATATAAAATACAAATGTAAATATAAAAATTAGAAAGATAAA
The DNA here is from genome assembly GCA_963513945.1 of Hydrotaea diabolus. NCBI lineage: Eukaryota > Metazoa > Arthropoda > Insecta > Diptera > Muscidae > Hydrotaea > Hydrotaea diabolus. Next base: position 205,702 of record OY740719.1, on the reverse strand, counting down.
TATAAACACAACTACAAATATAAATAAAAAATATTAATATATAAAAATATAAAACATAAACATAAACATAAATAATAATATAAAAATAAATATAAATATAAACATAAACATAAATATAAATAAAAAAACCTAATTATAAATATAAACCTAAACTAATATAAGTATAAATACACAAGCATACATGCGTACACATAAACGCTCATAAGCGCATATGCACACATGTATGTAAACACAAAAACCCACACACATATGCGCACATGCACATGCAAGAAGTTCACATGCACACAAACACACATATGAAAACGTAAAAAAGGAAAAAGCAACCTAACATCAGTAGAGAAAAAGGGGGTTTGTCTATATGTGTCGGTGGACACAACTAAAGAAAAGGAACAACACCTAACTAATCCCCTAAGTTGCCGTGTAGGCTTCTATTTGGCTGCTCTTTGAGTACTTTCGTCCCGGCCAAAGGACTCAAGTTCATCGTGTTATTAGTAGTGAAAAAGGAAAATAGGAAAATGTTAGTAGTTATAAGTGATAGAAGTAGGAGTTATAAGTGATAGAATAGATAGTAGGGAAAAAGGAAAATAGGAGTTATAAGTGATAGAATAGATAGTAGGGAAAAAAGGAAAATAGGAATGGGAATAGGAGTAGGAGTTATTAGTTTATAAATATAGATTTAATCAGGCTATTGGTAGTGAAAATAAAAATATAAATATATACAAATTTAAAATATAAATGTAAATATAAACATAAATAATAACATAAAATATAAACATAAAAATAAATATAAATATAAATGATAACAAAAATATAAACAAAATATGAAAACAAAAATATAAACATAAATACATATAAATAATAATAAATACATACATAATACATAAATACAATAATAAATACAAAAAGAAATATAAATATATAAAAATATAAAATACAAATACAAATGTAAATATAAAAATTAGAAGGATAAATATAAACACAACTACAAATATAAATAAAAAATATTAATATATAAAAATATAAAATATAAACATAAACATAAATAATAATATAAAAATAAATATAAATATAAACATAAACATAAATATAAATAAAAAAACCTAAATATAAATATAAACCTAAACTAATATAAGTATAAATACACAAGCATACATGCGTACACATAAACGCTCATAAGCGCATATGCACACATGTATGTAAACACAAAAACCCACACACATATGCGCACATGCACATGCAAGAAGTTCACATGCACACAAACACACATATGAAAACGTAAAAAAGGAAAAAGCAACCTAACATCAGTAGAGAAAAAGGGGGTTTGTCTATATGTGTCGGTGGACACAACTAAAGAAAAGGAACAACACCTAACTAATCCCCTAAGTTGCCGTGTAGGCTTCTATTTGGCTGCTCTTTGAGTACTTTCGTCCCGGCCAAAGGACTCATCAGAAAGTTCCTAACACCTTGAACACAACTGTGTAAAAAACTACAAAACAAAGTTTCCAGGATAATTATGTGTAGAAAATAAGACAAAAGTTACTACACACCCATACATACATATACACATATATATACATATTACTACTTTCCTAAGAATGTACTTACAACTAAATTCCGAGAAGTACGTTTGCCGTATGCGAAGCCGAAAGAATATCCGTCTGGTGTTATGAGGATCCGATGTTCGTGCGATCACTTCAGCGGCTACCGAGATACTGGCATCAGGAAACAAGATGGCTGCAATCCACTCAATATGATAATAGGCCTCCGTTTCACCTTAAGTGGTGATGAGTCACAATTCCCTATTTCACAATATTACTTACACTAAAGCAAAAACATCAGTACGATAGTAAGAGTGTTTGAGTAGTATTAGCTTAATAAGATATATAGAGATGTAGGAGGAAAAAGATAAGTAGAGGTATAGAAAAAGGGCAAGGAGATAGAGGTAAGAGATAGAGTAAGGAAATAGTGGATAGAGGATAGAGAGGATAGAGTAAGGAAATAGAGGTATAGAAAAAAGAGTATACTAGATAGATATTACTACAATACTAGATAGATATTACTACAATACTAGATAGATATTACTACAATAGGTGTTACAATTCTAATCTACTATTTATAATCTTGTGTTATAAATTTTTAGCCAGATAATCATGTGTCATCTGCTAATATCTGTCCATGTGCCTCTGATGTACTTTTGTCATGTACAGACAATTGTACATCAGAACAGCACTATGCATGCATTGTCGTCCAATTCCCTAACCGTGTGTAAGCTGTATCTAGGATAAGGCATAAATAGTTACATTAAGAAGTTGGGATTATATTACCAATATGGGTGGATATGAGATCCGTCATGTTGTACCTAACGTATGGTAATATCTTTATAATTGTGTGGTTTTTGAAAGAAGAATCCATTTATCATGACAGATCTAACACATTTACTTGTGAAATGGTTATACCGCATGTTTCCTAATAAGGTAACCACTGAAAACAGTACGACCAGGTCGATTTATGAAAAAACCCAAAAAGGATAGACCAACCATTATCCCTAATAGCAGCTAGTTCCAGATAATCATGTGTTATCTGTCTAACTAATGGGCGGGGCGGAATGAGGGTATTTTGCATAAATATGCTGTATAGATAGTCAAGTTCATCGTGTTATTAGTAGTGAAAAAGGAAAATAGGAAAATGTTAGTAGTTATAAGTGATAGAAGTAGGAGTTATAAGTGATAGAATAGATAGTAGGGAAAAAGGAAAATAGGAGTTATAAGTGATAGAATAGATAGTAGGGAAAAAAGGAAAATAGGAATGGGAATAGGAGTAGGAGTTATTAGTTTATAAATATAGATTTAATCAGGCTATTGGTAGTGAAAATAAAAATATAAATATATACAAATTTAAAATATAAATGTAAATATAAACATAAATAATAACATAAAATATAAACATAAAAATAAATATAAATATAAATGATAACAAAAATATAAACAAAATATGAAAACAAAAATATAAACATAAATACATATAAATAATAATAAATACATACATAATACATAAATACAATAATAAATACAAAAAGAAATATAAATATATAAAAATATAAAATACAAATACAAATGTAAATATAAAAATTAGAAGGATAAATATAAACACAACTACAAATATAAATAAAAAATATTAATATATAAAAATATAAAATATAAACATAAACATAAATAATAATATAAAAATAAATATAAATATAAACATAAACATAAATATAAATAAAAAAACCTAAATATAAATATAAACCTAAACTAATATAAGTATAAATACACAAGCATACATGCGTACACATAAACGCTCATAAGCGCATATGCACACATGTATGTAAACACAAAAACCCACACACATATGCGCACATGCACATGCAAGAAGTTCACATGCACACAAACACACATATGAAAACGTAAAAAAGGAAAAAGCAACCTAACATCAGTAGAGAAAAAGGGGGTTTGTCTATATGTGTCGGTGGACACAGATTCATCGTGTTATTAGTAGTGAAAAAGGAAAATAGGAAAATGTTAGTAGTTATAAGTGATAGAAGTAGGAGTTATAAGTGATAGAATAGATATTAGGGGAAAAAGAAAATAGGAATAGGAGTAGGAGTTATTAGTTTATAAATATAGATTAAATCAGGCTATTGGTAGTGAAAATAAAATATAAATATATACAAATTTAAAATATAAATGTAAATATAAATAATGACATAAAATATAAACATAAACATAAAAATAAATATAAATATAAACAAAAATGATAGCAAAAATATAAAAAAATATGAAAACAAAAATATAAACATAAATACATATAAATAATAATAAATACATACATAATACATAAATACAATAATAAATAGAAATATAAATATAAATATATAAAAATATAAAATACAAATACAAATGTAAATATAAAAATTAGAAAGATAAATATAAACACAAATACAAATATAAATAAAAAATATAAATATATAAAAATATAAAATATAAACATAAATAATAATATAAAAATAAATATAAATATAAACATAAATATAAATTAAAAAACCTAAATAGAAATATAAACCTAAACTAATATAAGTATAAATACACAAGCATACATGCGTACACATAAACGCTCATAAGTGCATACGCACACATGTATGTGAACACAAAAACCCACACACATATGCGCACATGCACATGCAAGAAGTTCACATGCACACAAACACACATATGAAAACGTAAAAAAGGAAAAAACAACCTAACATCAGTAGAGAAAAAGGGGGTTTGTCTATATGTGTCGGTGGACACAACTAAAGAAAAGGAACAACACCTAACTAGTCCCCTAAGTTGCCGTGTAGGCTTCTATTTGGCTGCTCTTTGAGTACTTTCGTCCCGGCCAAAGGACTCATCAGAAAGTTCCTAACACCTTGAACAAAACTGTGTAAAAAACTACAGAACAAAGAGATTCATCGTGTTATTAGTAGTGAAAAAGGAAAATAGGAAAATGTTAGTAGTTATAAGTGATAGAAGTAGGAGTTATAAGTGATATAATAGATATTAGGGGAAAAGGAAAATAGGAATAGGAGTAGGAGTTATTAGTTTATAAATATAGATTAAATCAGGCTATTGGTAGTGAAAATAAAATATAAATATATACAAATTTAAAATATAAATGTAAATATAAATATAAATAATGACATAAAATATAAACATAAACATAAAAATAAATATAAATATAAACATAATGATAGCAAAAATATAAAAAAATATGAAAACAAAAATATAACCATAAATACATATAAATAATAATAAATACATACATAATACATAAATACAATAATAAATAGAAATATAAATATAAATATATAAAAATATAAAATACAAATACAAATCAGATTCATCGTGTTATTAGTAGTGAAAAAGGAAAATAGGAAAATGTTAGTAGTTATAAGTGATAGAAGTAGGAGTTATAAGTGATAGAATAGATATTAGGGGAAAAAGAAAATAGGAATAGGAGTAGGAGTTATTAGTTTATAAATATAGATTAAATCAGGCTATTGGTAGTGAAAATAAAATATAAATATATACAAATTTAAAATATAAATGTAAATATAAATAATGACATAAAATATAAACATAAACATAAAAATAAATATAAATATAAACATAAATGATAGCAAAAATATAAAAAAATATGAAAACAAAAATATAAACATAAATACATATAAATAATAATAAATACATACATAATACATAAATACAATAATAAATAGAAATATAAATATAAATATATAAAAATATAAAATACAAATACAAATGTAAATATAAAAATTAGAAAGATAAATATAAACACAAATACAAATATAAATAAAAAATATTAATATATAAAAATATAAAATATAAACATAAATACTAATATAAAAATAAATATAAATATAAACATAAACATAAATATAAATTAAAAAACCTAAATAGAAATATAAACCTAAACTAATATAAGTATAAATACACAAGCATACATGCGTACACATAAACGCTCATAAGTGCATACGCACACATGTATGTGAACACAAAAACCCACACACATATGCGCACATGCACATGCAAGAAGTTCACATGCACACAAACACACATATGAAAACGTAAAAAAGGAAAAAACAACCTAACATCAGTAGAGAAAAAGGGGGTTTGTCTATATGTGTCGGTGGACACAACTAAAGAAAAGGAACAACACCTAACTAGTCCCCTAAGTTGCCGTGTAGGCTTCTATTTGGCTGCTCTTTGAGTACTTTCGTCCCGGCCAAAGGACTCATCAGAAAGTTCCTAACACCTTGAACAAAACTGTGTAAAAAACTACAGAACAAAGTCTCCAGGATAATTATGTGTAGAAAATATGACAAAATATATACATATTACTACTTTCCTAAGAATGTACTTACAACTAAATTCCGAGAAGTACGTCTGCCGTATGCGAAGCCGAAAGAATATCCGTCTGGTGTTATGAGGATCCGATGTTCGTGCGATCACTTCAGCGGCTACCGAGATACTGGCATCAGGAAACAAGATGGCTGCAATCCAAGTTCATCGTGTTATTAGTAGTGAAAAAGGAAAATAGGAAAATGTTAGTAGTTATAAGTGATAGAAGTAGGAGTTATAAGTGATAGAATAGATAGTAGGGAAAAAGGAAAATAGGAGTTATAAGTGATAGAATAGATAGTAGGGAAAAAGGAAAATAGGAATGGGAATAGGAGTAGGAGTTATTAGTTTATAAATATAGATTTAATCAGGCTATTGGTAGTGAAAATAAAAATATAAATATATACAAATTTAAAATATAAATGTAAATATAAACATAAATAATAACATAAAATATAAACATAAAAATAAATATAAATATAAATGATAACAAAAATATAAACAAAATATGAAAACAAAAATATAAACATAAATACATATAAATAATAATAAATACATACATAATACATAAATACAATAATAAATACAAATAGAAATATAAATATATAAATATATAAAAATATAAAATACAAATACAAATGTAAATATAAAAATTAGAAAGATAAATATAAACACAACTACAAATATAAATAAAAAATATTAATATATAAAAATATAAAATATAAACATAAATAATAATATAAAAATAAATATAAACATAAACATAAATATAAATAAAAAAACCTAAATATAAACCTAAACTAATATAAGTATAAATACACAAGCATACATGCGTACACATAAACGCTCATAAGCGCATATGCACACATGTATGTAAACACAAAAACCCACACACATATGCGCACATGCACATGCAAGAAGTTCACATGCACACAAACACACATATGAAAACGTAAAAAAGGAAAAAGCAACCTAACATCAGTAGAGAAAAAGGGGGTTTGTCTATATGTGTCGGTGGACACAACTGGTTCATCGTGTTATTAGTAGTGAAAAAGGAAAATAGGAAAATGTTAGTAGTTATAAGTGATAGAAGTAGGAGTTATAAGTGATAGAATAGATATTAGGGGAAAAGGAAAATAGGAATAGGAGTAGGAGTTATAAGTTTATAAATATAGATTAAATCAGGCTATTGGTAGTGAAAATAAAATATAAATATATACAAATTTAAAATATAAATGTAAATATAAATATAAATAATGACATAAAATATAAACATAAACATAAAAATAAATATAAATATAAACATAAATGATAGCAAAAATATAAAAAGTTCATCGTGTTATTAGTAGTGAAAAAGGAAAATAGGAAAATGTTAGTAGTTATAAGTGATAGAAGTAGGAGTTATAAGTGATAGAATAGATAGTAGGGAAAAAAGGAAAATAGGAGTTATAAGTGATAGAATAGATAGTAGGGAAAAAGGAAAATAGGAATGGGAATAGGAGTAGGAGTTATTAGTTTATAAATATAGATTTAATCAGGCTATTGGTAGTGAAAATAAAAATATAAATATATACAAATTTAAAATATAAATGTAAATATAAACATAAATAATAACATAAAATATAAACATAAAAATAAATATAAATATAAATGATAACAAAAATATAAACAAAATATGAAAACAAAAATATAAACATAAATACATATAAATAATAATAAATACATACATAATACATAAATACAATAATAAATACAAATAGAAATATAAATATATAAATATATAAAAATATAAAATACAAATACAAATGTAAATATAAAAATTAGAAAGATAAATATAAACACAACTACAAATATAAATAAAAAATATTAATATATAAAAATATAAAATATAAACATAAACATAAATAATAATATAAAAATAAATATAAATATAAACATAAACATAAATATAAATAAAAAAACCTAATTATAAATATAAACCTAAACTAATATAAGTATAAATACACAAGCATACATGCGTACACATAAACGCTCATAAGCGCATATGCACACATGTATGTAAACACAAAAACCCACACACATATGCGCACATGCACATGCAAGAAGTTCACATGCACACAAACACACATATGAAAACGTAAAAAAGGAAAAAGCAACCTAACATCAGTAGAGAAAAAGGGGGTTTGTCTATATGTGTCGGTGGACACAACTAAAGAAAAGGAACAACACCTAACTAATCCCCTAAGTTGCCGTGTAGGCTTCTATTTGGCTGCTCTTTGAGTACTTTCGTCCCGGCCAAAGGACTCATCAGAAAGTTCCTAACACCTTGAACACAACTGTGTAAAAAACTACAAAACAAAGTTTCCAGGATAATTATGTGTAGAAAATTAGACAAAAGTTACTACACACCCATACATACATATACACATATATATACATATTACTACTTTCCTAAGAATGTACTTACAACTAAATTCCGAGAAGTACGTTTGCCGTATGCGAAGCCGAAAGAATATCCGTCTGGTGTTATGAGGATCCGATGTTCGTGCGATCACTTCAGCGGCTACCGAGATACTGGCATCAGGAAACAAGATGGCTGCAATCCACTCAATATGATAATAGGCCTCCGTTTCACCTTAAGTGGTGATGAGTCACAATTCCCTATTTCACAATATTACTTACACTAAAGCAAAAACATCAGTACGATAGTAAGAGTGTTTGAGTAGTATTAGCTTAATAAGATATATAGAGATGTAGGAGGAAAAAGATAAGTAGAGGTATAGAAAAAGGGCAAGGAGATAGAGGTAAGAGATAGAGTAAGGAAATAGTGGATAGAGGATAGAGAGGATAGAGTAAGGAAATAGAGGTATAGAAAAAGGAGTATACTAGATAGATATTACTACAATACTAGATAGATATTACTACAATAGGTGTTACAATTCTAATCTACTATTTATAATCTTGTGTTATAAATTTTTAGCCAGATAATCATGTGTCATCTGCTAATATCTGTCCATGTGCCTCTGATGTACTTTTGTCATGTACAGACAATTGTACATCAGAACAGCACTATGCATGCATTGTCGTCCAATTCCCTAACCGTGTGTAAGCTGTATCTAGGATAAGGCATAAATAGTTACATTAAGAAGTTGGGATTATATTACCAGTATGGGTGGATATGAGATCCGTCATGTTGTACCTAACGTATGGTAATATCTTTATAATTGTGTGGTTTTTGAAAGAAGAATTCATTTATCATGACAGATCTAACACATTTACTTGTGAAATGGTTATACCGCATGTTTCCTAATAAGGTAACCACTGAAAACAGTACGACCAGGTCGATTTATGAAAAAACCCAAAAAGGATAGACCAACCATTATCCCTAATAGCAGCTAGTTCCAGATAATCATGTGTTATCTGTCTAACTAATGGGCGGGGCGGAATGAGGGTATTTTGCATAAATATGCTGTATAGATAGCCAAGTTCATCGTGTTATTAGTAGTGAAAAAGGAAAATAGGAAAATGTTAGTAGTTATAAGTGATAGAAGTAGGAGTTATAAGTGATAGAATAGATAGTAGGGAAAAAGGAAAATAGGAGTTATAAGTGATAGAATAGATAGTAGGGAAAAAAGGAAAATAGGAATGGGAATAGGAGTAGGAGTTATTAGTTTATAAATATAGATTTAATCAGGCTATTGGTAGTGAAAATAAAAATATAAATATATACAAATTTAAAATATAAATGTAAATATAAACATAAATAATAACATAAAATATAAACATAAAAATAAATATAAATATAAATGATAACAAAAATATAAACAAAATATGAAAACAAAAATATAAACATAAATACATATAAATAATAATAAATACATACATAATACATAAATACAATAATAAATACAAATAGAAATATAAATATATAAATATATAAAAATATAAAATACAAATACAAATGTAAATATAAAAATTAGAAAGATAAATATAAACACAACTACAAATATAAATAAAAAATATTAATATATAAAAATATAAAATATAAACATAAACATAAATAATATTATAAAAATAAATATAAATATAAACATAAACATAAATATAAATAAAAAACCTAAATATAAATATAAACCTAAACTAATATAAGTATAGATACACAAGCATACATGCGTACACATAAACGCTCATAAGCGCATATGCACACATGTATGTAAACACAAAAACCCACACACATATGCGCACATGCACATGCAAGAAGTTCACATGCACACAAACACACATATGAAAACGTAAAAAAGGAAAAAGCAACCTAACATCAGTAGAGAAAAAGGGGGTTTGTCTATATGTGTCGGTGGACACAACTAAAGAAAAGGAACAACACCTAACTAATCCCCTAAGTTGCCGTGTAGGCTTCTATTTGGCTGCTCTTTGAGTACTTTCGTCCCGGCCAAAGGACTCATCAGAAAGTTCCTAACACCTTGAACACAACTGTGTAAAAAACTACAAAACAAAGTTTCCAGGATAAATATGTGTAGAAAATAAGACAAAAGTTACTACACACCCATACATACATATACACATATATATACATATTACTACTTTCCTAAGAATGTACTTACAACTAAATTCCGAGAAGTACGTTGCCGTATGCGAAGCCGAAAGAATATCCGTCTGGTGTTATGAGGATCCGATGTTCGTGCGATCACTTCAGCGGCTACCGAGATACTGGCATCAGGAAACAAGATGGCTGCAATCCACTCAATATGATAATAGGCCTCCGTTTCACCTTAAGTGGTGATGAGTCACAATTCCCTATTTCACAATGTTACTTACACTAAAGCAAAAACATCAGTACGATAGTAAGAGTGTTTGAGTAGTATTAGCTTAATAAGATATATAGAGATGTAGGAGGAAAAAGATAAGTAGAGGTATAGAAAAAGGGCAAGGAGATAGAGGTAAGAGATAGAGTAAGGAAATAGTGGATAGAGGATAGAGAGGATAGAGTAAGGAAATAGAGGTATAGAAAAAAGAGTATACTAGATAGATATTACTACAATACTAGATAGATATTACTACAATAGGTGTTACAATTCTAATCTACTATTTATAATCTTGTGTTATAAATTTTTAGCCAGATAATCATGTGTCATCTGCTAATATCTGTCCATGTGCCTCTGATGTACTTTTGTCATGTACAGACAATTGTACATCAGAACAGCACTATGCATGCATTGTCGTCCAATTCCCTAACCGTGTGTAAGCTGTATCTAGGATAAGGCATAAATAGTTACATTAAGAAGTTGGGATTATATTACCAATATGGGTGGATATGAGATCCGTCATGTTGTACCTAACGTATGGTAATATCTTTATAATTGTGTGGTTTTTGAAAGAAGAATTCATCTATCATGACAGATCTAACACATTTACTTGTGAAATGGTTATACCGCATGTTTCCTAATAAGGTAACCACTGAAAACAGTACGACCAGGTCGATTTATGAAAAAACCCAAAAAGGATAGACCAACCATTATCCCTAATAGCAGCTAGTTCCAGATAATCATGTGTTATCTGTCTAACTAATGGGCGGGGCGGAATGAGGGTATTTTGCATAAATATGCTGTATAGATAGTCAAGTTCATCGTGTTATTAGTAGTGAAAAAGGAAAATAGGAAAATGTTAGTAGTTATAAGTGATAGAAGTAGGAGTTATAAGTGATAGAATAGATAGTAGGGAAAAAAGGAAAATAGGAGTTATAAGTGATAGAATAGATAGTAGGGAAAAAGGAAAATAGGAATGGGAATAGGAGTAGGAGTTATTAGTTTATAAATATAGATTTAATCAGGCTATTGGTAGTGAAAATAAAAATATAAATATATACAAATTTAAAATATAAATGTAAATATAAACATAAATAATAACATAAAATATAAACATAAAAATAAATATAAATATAAATGATAACAAAAATATAAACAAAATATGAAAACAAAAATATAAACATAAATACATATAAATAATAATAAATACATACATAATACATAAATACAATAATAAATACAAATAGAAATATAAATATATAAATATATAAAAATATAAAATACAAATACAAATGTAAATATAAAAATTAGAAAGATAAATATAAACACAACTACAAATATAAATAAAAAATATTAATATATAAAAATATAAAATATAAACATAAACATAAATAATAATATAAAAATAAATATAAATATAAACATAAACATAAATATAAATAAAAAAACCTAATTATAAATATAAACCTAAACTAATATAAGTATAAATACACAAGCATACATGCGTACACATAAACGCTCATAAGCGCATATGCACACATGTATGTAAACACAAAAACCCACACACATATGCGCACATGCACATGCAAGAAGTTCACATGCACACAAACACACATATGAAAACGTAAAAAAGGAAAAAGCAACCTAACATCAGTAGAGAAAAAGGGGGTTTGTCTATATGTGTCGGTGGACACAACTAAAGAAAAGGAACAACACCTAACTAATCCCCTAAGTTGCCGTGTAGGCTTCTATTTGGCTGCTCTTTGAGTACTTTCGTCCCGGCCAAAGGACTCATCAGAAAGTTCCTAACACCTTGAACACAACTGTGTAAAAAACTACAAAACAAAGTTTCCAGGATAATTATGTGTAGAAAATTAGACAAAAGTTACTACACACCCATACATACATATACACATATATATACATATTACTACTTTCCTAAGAATGTACTTACAACTAAATTCCGAGAAGTACGTTTGCCGTATGCGAAGCCGAAAGAATATCCGTCTGGTGTTATGAGGATCCGATGTTCGTGCGATCACTTCAGCGGCTACCGAGATACTGGCATCAGGAAACAAGATGGCTGCAATCCACTCAATATGATAATAGGCCTCCGTTTCACCTTAAGTGGTGATGAGTCACAATTCCCTATTTCACAATATTACTTACACTAAAGCAAAAACATCAGTACGATAGTAAGAGTGTTTGAGTAGTATTAGCTTAATAAGATATATAGAGATGTAGGAGGAAAAAGATAAGTAGAGGTATAGAAAAAGGGCAAGGAGATAGAGGTAAGAGATAGAGTAAGGAAATAGTGGATAGAGGATAGAGAGGATAGAGTAAGGAAATAGAGGTATAGAAAAAGGAGTATACTAGATAGATATTACTACAATACTAGATAGATATTACTACAATAGGTGTTACAATTCTAATCTACTATTTATAATCTTGTGTTATAAATTTTTAGCCAGATAATCATGTGTCATCTGCTAATATCTGTCCATGTGCCTCTGATGTACTTTTGTCATGTACAGACAATTGTACATCAGAACAGCACTATGCATGCATTGTCGTCCAATTCCCTAACCGTGTGTAAGCTGTATCTAGGATAAGGCATAAATAGTTACATTAAGAAGTTGGGATTATATTACCAGTATGGGTGGATATGAGATCCGTCATGTTGTACCTAACGTATGGTAATATCTTTATAATTGTGTGGTTTTTGAAAGAAGAATTCATTTATCATGACAGATCTAACACATTTACTTGTGAAATGGTTATACCGCATGTTTCCTAATAAGGTAACCACTGAAAACAGTACGACCAGGTCGATTTATGAAAAAACCCAAAAAGGATAGACCAACCATTATCCCTAATAGCAGCTAGTTCCAGATAATCATGTGTTATCTGTCTAACTAATGGGCGGGGCGGAATGAGGGTATTTTGCATAAATATGCTGTATAGATAGCCAAGTTCATCGTGTTATTAGTAGTGAAAAAGGAAAATAGGAAAATGTTAGTAGTTATAAGTGATAGAAGTAGGAGTTATAAGTGATAGAATAGATAGTAGGGAAAAAGGAAAATAGGAGTTATAAGTGATAGAATAGATAGTAGGGAAAAAAGGAAAATAGGAATGGGAATAGGAGTAGGAGTTATTAGTTTATAAATATAGATTTAATCAGGCTATTGGTAGTGAAAATAAAAATATAAATATATACAAATTTAAAATATAAATGTAAATATAAACATAAATAATAACATAAAATATAAACATAAAAATAAATATAAATATAAATGATAACAAAAATATAAACAAAATATGAAAACAAAAATATAAACATAAATACATATAAATAATAATAAATACATACATAATACATAAATACAATAATAAATACAAATAGAAATATAAATATATAAATATATAAAAATATAAAATACAAATACAAATGTAAATATAAAAATTAGAAAGATAAATATAAACACAACTACAAATATAAATAAAAAATATTAATATATAAAAATATAAAATATAAACATAAACATAAATAATAATATAAAAATAAATATAAATATAAACATAAACATAAATATAAATAAAAAACCTAAATATAAATATAAACCTAAACTAATATAAGTATAGATACACAAGCATACATGCGTACACATAAACGCTCATAAGCGCATATGCACACATGTATGTAAACACAAAAACCCACACACATATGCGCACATGCACATGCAAGAAGTTCACATGCACACAAACACACATATGAAAACGTAAAAAAGGAAAAAGCAACCTAACATCAGTAGAGAAAAAGGGGGTTTGTCTATATGTGTCGGTGGACACAACTAAAGAAAAGGAACAACACCTAACTAATCCCCTAAGTTGCCGTGTAGGCTTCTATTTGGCTGCTCTTTGAGTACTTTCGTCCCGGCCAAAGGACTCATCAGAAAGTTCCTAACACCTTGAACACAACTGTGTAAAAAACTACAAAACAAAGTTTCCAGGATAAATATGTGTAGAAAATAAGACAAAAGTTACTACACACCCATACATACATATACACATATATATACATATTACTACTTTCCTAAGAATGTAAATTCATCAAGTAATTAGTAGTGGAAAACGAAAATAGGAAAAAATTAGTAGTTACAAGTGATAGAAGTAGGATTTTCATCAGGTTATTAGTAGTAAAAAGAAAAATAGGAAAATGTAGTAGTTATAAGAGTAGAAGTAGGAGTTATTAGTTTATAAATATAGATTAAATCAGGTTATTGGTAGTGAAGGGATGTAAATAAAATATATAAAAAAATTTTAAAATATAAATGCAAATATAAACATAAATAATTACATAAAATATAAACATAAAAATAAATAAAAACTAAAATAATAACAAAAATATAAACAAAATATAAAAATAAAAATATAAACATAAATACATATACATATAAATAATAATAATAATAAATACCTGTACACATAAATAAAAATATAAATATATAAGAATATAAACTATAAATACAAATGCAATTATAAAACATAACAAAAATATAAAAAATAGAAACATAAATATAAATAAAAAATATAAATATATAAAAATATAAAATATAAATAAAAACATAAATAATAACATGAATATAAACATAAATGATAACAAAAATATAAACAAAATATAAAAACAAAAATATAAACATTAATATAAGCATAAATATAAACATAAACATAAATACATATACATATAAATAATAATAAATATATGTACATAGAAATAAAAATATAAATATATAATAATATAAAATATTAAATACAAATGCAATTATAAACATAACAAAAAATATAAAAAATTGAAACATAAATATAATTACAAATACAAATAAAAATAAAAAATATAAATATATAAACATAAAAATATAAAATATAAACATAAATAATAGCATAAAATATAAACATGAAAATAAATATAAATATAAACATAAATATAAATTAAAAGCCTAAATATAAACCTAAACAAATATAAGTATAAATACACAAGCACACATGCGTACACATAAACGCTCATACGCGCATATGCACACACGCGCGCATATGTAAATACAAAAACCTGCACACGTATGCGCACATGTACATGCAAGAAGTTCACATGCACACAAACACACATGTGAAAACGTAAAAAAGGAAAAACAACCTGACATCAGTAGAGAAAAAAGGGGGGTTTGTCTATTTATGTCGGTGGACACAACTAAAAAAAGGAACAACACCTTACTATTCCCCTAAGTTGCCGTGTAGGCTTCTATTTGGCTGCTCTTTGAGTACTTTCGTCCCGGCCAAAGGACTCATCAGAAAGTTCCTAACACCTTGAACACAACTGTGTAAAAAACTACAGAACAAAGTTATCCAGCATAATTATGTGTAGAAAAATATGGTGCAAGTTACTATTATTAAGAAATATCATCTTAAGAATGTACTTACAATTCAATTCCGTGAATTACGTGTGCCTTATACGAAGCCGAAGAATATCTGTCTGGTGCTATGACGGTCCGATGTTCGTGCGATCACTTCAGCGGCTACCGAGATACTGGCATCAGGAAACAAGATGGCTGCCATCGACTTGATATGTAATATGCCTCTGTTTCGCAATTCAATTCCGAGAATTACGTTTGCCGTATGCGAAGCCGAAGAATATCTGTCTGGTGTTATGAGGGTCCGATGTTCGTGCGATCACTTCAGCGGCTACCGAGATACTGGCATCAGGAAACAAGATGGCTGACATCCACTCAATGTGTTAATAGGCCTATGTTTCACCTTAAGTGGTGGTGAGTCACAATTCCCTATTTCACAATATTACTTACACTAAAGTAAAAACATCAGTACGATAGTAGGAGTGTTTAAGAAGTATTAGTTTAGTAAGATATATAGAGATGTAGGAGGAAAAAGATAAATAGAGGTATAGAAAAAAGAGTAAGGAAGAAGAGGAATTGTTTATATGTTAAAGTAATGAGGACATGCTTCTACAATACTAGATAGATATTACTACAATAGGTGTTACAAATCAAATCTACCATTTATAATCTTGTGTTATAAATATATTAGCCAGATAATCATGTGTAATCTGCTAATTTCTGTCCAAGTGCATCTGATGTACTTTTGTCATGTACAGACAATTATACATCAGAACAGCACTATGCATGCATTGTCGTCCAATTATCTAACCGTATGTAAGCTGTATCTAGGTTAAGGCATAAAAAGTTACATTAAGAAGTTGGGATTATATATTACCAATATGGATGGATATGTGATCCGTCATGTTGTACCTAACGTATGGTAATATCTGTATAATTGTGTGGTTTTTGGAAGAAGAGTTCACTTATCATGACAGTTCTAACACATTTACCTGTGAAATGGTTATGCCGCATGTTTCCTAATAAGGTAACCACTGAAAGCAGTACGACCAGGTCGATTTATGAAAAAACCCCAAAAAAGATAGACCAACCATTATCCCTAATAGCAGCTAGTTCCAGATAATCATGTGTTATCTGCCTAACTAATGGGCGGGGCGGAAAGAGGGTATTTCGCATTACTATGCTGTATAGATAAGCAAATTCATCAAGTAATTAGTAGTGGAAAACGAAAATAGGAAAAAATTAGTAGTTACAAGTGATAGAAGTAGGATTTTCATCAGGTTATTAGTAGTAAAAAGAAAAATAGGAAAATGTAGTAGTTATAAGAGTAGAAGTAGGAGTTATTAGTTTATAAATATAGATTAAATCAGGTTATTGGTAGTGAAGGGATGTAAATAAAATATATAAAAAAATTTTAAAATATAAATGCAAATATAAACATAAATAATTACATAAAATATAAACATAAAAATAAATAAAAACTAAAATAATAACAAAAATATAAACAAAATATAAAAATAAAAATATAAACATAAATACATATACATATAAATAATAATAATAATAAATACCTGTACACATAAATAAAAATATAAATATATAAGAATATAAACTATAAATACAAATGCAATTATAAAACATAACAAAAATATAAAAAATAGAAACATAAATATAAATAAAAAATATAAATATATAAAAATATAAAATATAAATAAAAACATAAATAATAACATGAATATAAACATAAATGATAACAAAAATATAAACAAAATATAAAAACAAAAATATAAACATTAATATAAGCATAAATATAAACATAAACATAAATACATATACATATAAATAATAATAAATATATGTACATAGAAATAAAAATATAAATATATAATAATATAAAATATTAAATACAAATGCAATTATAAACATAACAAAAAATATAAAAAATTGAAACATAAATATAATTACAAATACAAATAAAAATAAAAAATATAAATATATAAACATAAAAATATAAAATATAAACATAAATAATAGCATAAAATATAAACATGAAAATAAATATAAATATAAACATAAATATAAATTAAAAGCCTAAATATAAACCTAAACAAATATAAGTATAAATACACAAGCACACATGCGTACACATAAACGCTCATACGCGCATATGCACACACGCGCGCATATGTAAATACAAAAACCTGCACACGTATGCGCACATGTACATGCAAGAAGTTCACATGCACACAAACACACATGTGAAAACGTAAAAAAGGAAAAACAACCTGACATCAGTAGAGAAAAAAGGGGGGTTTGTCTATTTATGTCGGTGGACACAACTAAAAAAAGGAACAACACCTTACTATTCCCCTAAGTTGCCGTGTAGGCTTCTATTTGGCTGCTCTTTGAGTACTTTCGTCCCGGCCAAAGGACTCATCAGAAAGTTCCTAACACCTTGAACACAACTGTGTAAAAAACTACAGAACAAAGTTATCCAGCATAATTATGTGTAGAAAAATATGGTGCAAGTTACTATTATTAAGAAATATCATCTTAAGAATGTACTTACAATTCAATTCCGTGAATTACGTGTGCCTTATACGAAGCCGAAGAATATCTGTCTGGTGCTATGACGGTCCGATGTTCGTGCGATCACTTCAGCGGCTACCGAGATACTGGCATCAGGAAACAAGATGGCTGCCATCGACTTGATATGTAATATGCCTCTGTTTCGCAATTCAATTCCGAGAATTACGTTTGCCGTATGCGAAGCCGAAGAATATCTGTCTGGTGTTATGAGGGTCCGATGTTCGTGCGATCACTTCAGCGGCTACCGAGATACTGGCATCAGGAAACAAGATGGCTGACATCCACTCAATGTGTTAATAGGCCTATGTTTCACCTTAAGTGGTGGTGAGTCACAATTCCCTATTTCACAATATTACTTACACTAAAGTAAAAACATCAGTACGATAGTAGGAGTGTTTAAGAAGTATTAGTTTAGTAAGATATATAGAGATGTAGGAGGAAAAAGATAAATAGAGGTATAGAAAAAAGAGTAAGGAAGAAGAGGAATTGTTTATATGTTAAAGTAATGAGGACATGCTTCTACAATACTAGATAGATATTACTACAATAGGTGTTACAAATCAAATCTACCATTTATAATCTTGTGTTATAAATATATTAGCCAGATAATCATGTGTAATCTGCTAATTTCTGTCCAAGTGCATCTGATGTACTTTTGTCATGTACAGACAATTATACATCAGAACAGCACTATGCATGCATTGTCGTCCAATTATCTAACCGTATGTAAGCTGTATCTAGGTTAAGGCATAAAAAGTTACATTAAGAAGTTGGGATTATATATTACCAATATGGATGGATATGTGATCCGTCATGTTGTACCTAACGTATGGTAATATCTGTATAATTGTGTGGTTTTTGGAAGAAGAGTTCACTTATCATGACAGTTCTAACACATTTACCTGTGAAATGGTTATGCCGCATGTTTCCTAATAAGGTAACCACTGAAAGCAGTACGACCAGGTCGATTTATGAAAAAACCCCAAAAAAGATAGACCAACCATTATCCCTAATAGCAGCTAGTTCCAGATAATCATGTGTTATCTGCCTAACTAATGGGCGGGGCGGAAAGAGGGTATTTCGCATTACTATGCTGTATAGATAAGCAAATTCATCAAGTAATTAGTAGTGGAAAACGAAAATAGGAAAAAATTAGTAGTTACAAGTGATAGAAGTAGGATTTTCATCAGGTTATTAGTAGTAAAAAGAAAAATAGGAAAATGTAGTAGTTATAAGAGTAGAAGTAGGAGTTATTAGTTTATAAATATAGATTAAATCAGGTTATTGGTAGTGAAGGGATGTAAATAAAATATATAAAAAAATTTTAAAATATAAATGCAAATATAAACATAAATAATTACATAAAATATAAACATAAAAATAAATAAAAACTAAAATAATAACAAAAATATAAACAAAATATAAAAATAAAAATATAAACATAAATACATATACATATAAATAATAATAATAATAAATACCTGTACACATAAATAAAAATATAAATATATAAGAATATAAACTATAAATACAAATGCAATTATAAAACATAACAAAAATATAAAAAATAGAAACATAAATATAAATAAAAAATATAAATATATAAAAATATAAAATATAAATAAAAACATAAATAATAACATGAATATAAACATAAATGATAACAAAAATATAAACAAAATATAAAAACAAAAATATAAACATTAATATAAGCATAAATATAAACATAAACATAAATACATATACATATAAATAATAATAAATATATGTACATAGAAATAAAAATATAAATATATAATAATATAAAATATTAAATACAAATGCAATTATAAACATAACAAAAAATATAAAAAATTGAAACATAAATATAATTACAAATACAAATAAAAATAAAAAATATAAATATATAAACATAAAAATATAAAATATAAACATAAATAATAGCATAAAATATAAACATGAAAATAAATATAAATATAAACATAAATATAAATTAAAAGCCTAAATATAAACCTAAACAAATATAAGTATAAATACACAAGCACACATGCGTACACATAAACGCTCATACGCGCATATGCACACACGCGCGCATATGTAAATACAAAAACCTGCACACGTATGCGCACATGTACATGCAAGAAGTTCACATGCACACAAACACACATGTGAAAACGTAAAAAAGGAAAAACAACCTGACATCAGTAGAGAAAAAAGGGGGGTTTGTCTATTTATGTCGGTGGACACAACTAAAAAAAGGAACAACACCTTACTATTCCCCTAAGTTGCCGTGTAGGCTTCTATTTGGCTGCTCTTTGAGTACTTTCGTCCCGGCCAAAGGACTCATCAGAAAGTTCCTAACACCTTGAACACAACTGTGTAAAAAACTACAGAACAAAGTTATCCAGCATAATTATGTGTAGAAAAATATGGTGCAAGTTACTATTATTAAGAAATATCATCTTAAGAATGTACTTACAATTCAATTCCGTGAATTACGTGTGCCTTATACGAAGCCGAAGAATATCTGTCTGGTGCTATGACGGTCCGATGTTCGTGCGATCACTTCAGCGGCTACCGAGATACTGGCATCAGGAAACAAGATGGCTGCCATCGACTTGATATGTAATATGCCTCTGTTTCGCAATTCAATTCCGAGAATTACGTTTGCCGTATGCGAAGCCGAAGAATATCTGTCTGGTGTTATGAGGGTCCGATGTTCGTGCGATCACTTCAGCGGCTACCGAGATACTGGCATCAGGAAACAAGATGGCTGACATCCACTCAATGTGTTAATAGGCCTATGTTTCACCTTAAGTGGTGGTGAGTCACAATTCCCTATTTCACAATATTACTTACACTAAAGTAAAAACATCAGTACGATAGTAGGAGTGTTTAAGAAGTATTAGTTTAGTAAGATATATAGAGATGTAGGAGGAAAAAGATAAATAGAGGTATAGAAAAAAGAGTAAGGAAGAAGAGGAATTGTTTATATGTTAAAGTAATGAGGACATGCTTCTACAATACTAGATAGATATTACTACAATAGGTGTTACAAATCAAATCTACCATTTATAATCTTGTGTTATAAATATATTAGCCAGATAATCATGTGTAATCTGCTAATTTCTGTCCAAGTGCATCTGATGTACTTTTGTCATGTACAGACAATTATACATCAGAACAGCACTATGCATGCATTGTCGTCCAATTATCTAACCGTATGTAAGCTGTATCTAGGTTAAGGCATAAAAAGTTACATTAAGAAGTTGGGATTATATATTACCAATATGGATGGATATGTGATCCGTCATGTTGTACCTAACGTATGGTAATATCTGTATAATTGTGTGGTTTTTGGAAGAAGAGTTCACTTATCATGACAGTTCTAACACATTTACCTGTGAAATGGTTATGCCGCATGTTTCCTAATAAGGTAACCACTGAAAGCAGTACGACCAGGTCGATTTATGAAAAAACCCCAAAAAAGATAGACCAACCATTATCCCTAATAGCAGCTAGTTCCAGATAATCATGTGTTATCTGCCTAACTAATGGGCGGGGCGGAAAGAGGGTATTTCGCATTACTATGCTGTATAGATAAGCAAATTCATCAAGTAATTAGTAGTGGAAAACGAAAATAGGAAAAAATTAGTAGTTACAAGTGATAGAAGTAGGATTTTCATCAGGTTATTAGTAGTAAAAAGAAAAATAGGAAAATGTAGTAGTTATAAGAGTAGAAGTAGGAGTTATTAGTTTATAAATATAGATTAAATCAGGTTATTGGTAGTGAAGGGATGTAAATAAAATATATAAAAAAATTTTAAAATATAAATGCAAATATAAACATAAATAATTACATAAAATATAAACATAAAAATAAATAAAAACTAAAATAATAACAAAAATATAAACAAAATATAAAAATAAAAATATAAACATAAATACATATACATATAAATAATAATAATAATAAATACCTGTACACATAAATAAAAATATAAATATATAAGAATATAAACTATAAATACAAATGCAATTATAAAACATAACAAAAATATAAAAAATAGAAACATAAATATAAATAAAAAATATAAATATATAAAAATATAAAATATAAATAAAAACATAAATAATAACATGAATATAAACATAAATGATAACAAAAATATAAACAAAATATAAAAACAAAAATATAAACATTAATATAAGCATAAATATAAACATAAACATAAATACATATACATATAAATAATAATAAATATATGTACATAGAAATAAAAATATAAATATATAATAATATAAAATATTAAATACAAATGCAATTATAAACATAACAAAAAATATAAAAAATTGAAACATAAATATAATTACAAATACAAATAAAAATAAAAAATATAAATATATAAACATAAAAATATAAAATATAAACATAAATAATAGCATAAAATATAAACATGAAAATAAATATAAATATAAACATAAATATAAATTAAAAGCCTAAATATAAACCTAAACAAATATAAGTATAAATACACAAGCACACATGCGTACACATAAACGCTCATACGCGCATATGCACACACGCGCGCATATGTAAATACAAAAACCTGCACACGTATGCGCACATGTACATGCAAGAAGTTCACATGCACACAAACACACATGTGAAAACGTAAAAAAGGAAAAACAACCTGACATCAGTAGAGAAAAAAGGGGGGTTTGTCTATTTATGTCGGTGGACACAACTAAAAAAAGGAACAACACCTTACTATTCCCCTAAGTTGCCGTGTAGGCTTCTATTTGGCTGCTCTTTGAGTACTTTCGTCCCGGCCAAAGGACTCATCAGAAAGTTCCTAACACCTTGAACACAACTGTGTAAAAAACTACAGAACAAAGTTATCCAGCATAATTATGTGTAGAAAAATATGGTGCAAGTTACTATTATTAAGAAATATCATCTTAAGAATGTACTTACAATTCAATTCCGTGAATTACGTGTGCCTTATACGAAGCCGAAGAATATCTGTCTGGTGCTATGACCGTCCGATGTTCGTGCGATCACTTCAGCGGCTACCGAGATACTGGCATCAGGAAACAAGATGGCTGCCATCGACTTGATATGTAATATGCCTCTGTTTCGCAATTCAATTCCGAGAATTACGTTTGCCGTATGCGAAGCCGAAGAATATCTGTCTGGTGTTATGAGGGTCCGATGTTCGTGCGATCACTTCAGCGGCTACCGAGATACTGGCATCAGG
Source organism: Hydrotaea diabolus (assembly GCA_963513945.1). Taxonomy (NCBI): domain Eukaryota; kingdom Metazoa; phylum Arthropoda; class Insecta; order Diptera; family Muscidae; genus Hydrotaea; species Hydrotaea diabolus. The sequence continues at coordinate 181,688 of OY740719.1, read as the reverse complement.
AAACAAGATGGCTGACATCCACTCAATGTGTTAATAGGCCTATGTTTCACCTTAAGTGGTGGTGAGTCACAATTCCCTATTTCACAATATTACTTACACTAAAGTAAAAACATCAGTACGATAGTAGGAGTGTTTAAGAAGTATTAGTTTAGTAAGATATATAGAGATGTAGGAGGAAAAAGATAAATAGAGGTATAGAAAAAAGAGTAAGGAAGAAGAGGAATTGTTTATATGTTAAAGTAATGAGGACATGCTTCTACAATACTAGATAGATATTACTACAATAGGTGTTACAAATCAAATCTACCATTTATAATCTTGTGTTATAAATATATTAGCCAGATAATCATGTGTAATCTGCTAATTTCTGTCCAAGTGCATCTGATGTACTTTTGTCATGTACAGACAATTATACATCAGAACAGCACTATGCATGCATTGTCGTCCAATTATCTAACCGTATGTAAGCTGTATCTAGGTTAAGGCATAAAAAGTTACATTAAGAAGTTGGGATTATATATTACCAATATGGATGGATATGTGATCCGTCATGTTGTACCTAACGTATGGTAATATCTGTATAATTGTGTGGTTTTTGGAAGAAGAGTTCACTTATCATGACAGTTCTAACACATTTACCTGTGAAATGGTTATGCCGCATGTTTCCTAATAAGGTAACCACTGAAAGCAGTACGACCAGGTCGATTTATGAAAAAACCCCAAAAAAGATAGACCAACCATTATCCCTAATAGCAGCTAGTTCCAGATAATCATGTGTTATCTGCCTAACTAATGGGCGGGGCGGAAAGAGGGTATTTCGCATTACTATGCTGTATAGATAAGCAAATTCATCAAGTAATTAGTAGTGGAAAACGAAAATAGGAAAAAATTAGTAGTTACAAGTGATAGAAGTAGGATTTTCATCAGGTTATAGTTCATCGTGTTATTAGTAGTGAAAAAGGAAAATAGGAAAATGTTAGTAGTTATAAGTGATAGAAGTAGGAGTTATAAGTGATAGAATAGATAGTAGGGAAAAAGGAAAATAGGAGTTATGAGTGATAGAACAGATAGTAGGGAAAAAAGGAAAATAGGAATGGGAATAGGAGTAGGAGTTATTAGTTTATAAATATAGATTTAATCAGGCTATTGGTAGTGAAAATAAAAATATAAATATATACAAATTTAAAATATAAATGTAAATATAAACATAAATAATAACATAAAATATAAACATAAAAATAAATATAAATGATAACAAAAATATAAACGAAATATGAAAACAAAAATATAAACATAAATACATATAAATAATAATAAATACATACATAATACATAAATACAATAATAAATACAAATAGAAATATAAATATATAAATATATAAAAATATAAAATACAAATGTAAATATAAAAATTAGAAAGATAAATATAAACACAACTACAAATATAAATAAAAAATATTAATATATAAAATTATAAAATATAAACATAAACATAAATAATAATATAAAAATAAATATAAATATAAACATAAATATAAATAAAAAAACCTAAATATAAATATAAACCTAAACTAATATAAGTATAAATACACAAGCATACATGCGTACACATAAACGCTCATAAGCGCATATGCACAGATTCATCGTACATCGTGTTATTAGTAGTGAAAAAGGAAAATAGGAAAATGTTAGTAGTTATAAGTGATAGAAGTAGGAGTTATAAGTGATAGAATAGATAGTAGGGAAAAAGGAAAATAGGAGTTATGAGTGATAGAACAGATAGTAGGGAAAAAAGGAAAATAGGAATGGGAATAGGAGTAGGAGTTATTAGTTTATAAATATAGATTTAATCAGGCTATTGGTAGTGAAAATAAAAATATAAATATATACAAATTTAAAATATAAATGTAAATATAAACATAAATAATAACATAAAATATAAACATAAAAATAAATATAAATGATAACAAAAATATAAACGAAATATGAAAACAAAAATATAAACATAAATACATATAAATAATAATAAATACATACATAATACATAAATACAATAATAAATACAAATAGAAATATAAATATATAAATATATAAAAATATAAAATACAAATACAAATGTAAATATAAAAATTAGAAAGATAAATATAAACACAACTACAAATATAAATAAAAAATATTAATATATAAAATTATAAAATATAAACATAAACATAAATAATAATATAAAAATAAATATAAATATAAACATAAATATAAATAAAAAAACCTAAATATAAATATAAACCTAAACTAATATAAGTATAAATACACAAGCATACATGCGTACACATAAACGCTCATAAGCGCATATGCACACATGTATGTAAACACAAAAACCCACACACATATGCGCACATGCACATGCAAGAAGTTCACATGCACACAAACACACATATGAAAACGTAAAAAAGGAAAAAGCAACCTAACATCAGTAGAGAAAAAGGGGGTTTGTCTATATGTGTCGGTGGACACAACTAAAGAAAAGGAACAACACCTAACTAATCCCCTAAGTTGCCGTGTAGGCTTCTATTTGGCTGCTCTTTGAGTACTTTCGTCCCGGCCAAAGGACTCATCAGAAAGTTCCTAACACCTTGAACAAAACTGTGTAAAAAACTACAGAACAAAGTCTCCAGGATAATTATGTGTAGAAAATATGACAAAATATATACATATTACTACTTTCCTAAGAATGTACTTACAACTAAATTCCGAGAAGTACGTCTGCCGTATGCGAAGCCGAAAGAATATCCGTCTGGTGTTATGAGGATCCGATGTTCGTGCGATCACTTCAGCGGCTACCGAGATACTGGCATCAGGAAACAAGATGGCTGCAATCCACTCAATATGACAATAGGCCTCCGTTTCACCTTAAGTGGTGATGAGTCACAATTCCCTATTTCACAATATTACTTACACTAAAGCAAAAACATCAGTACGATAGTAAGAGTGTTTGAGTAGTATTAGCTTAATAAGATATATAGAGATGTAGGAGGAAAAAGATAAGTAGAGGTATAGAAAAAGGGCAAGGAGATAGAGGTAAGAGATAGAGTAAGGAAATAGTGGATAGAGGATAGAGTAAGGAAATAGAGGTATAGAAAAAAGAGTATACTAGATAGATATTACTACAATACTAGATAGATATTACTACAATAGGTGTTACAATTCTAATCTACTATTTATAATCTTGTGTTATAAATTTTTAGCCAGATTCATCGTGTTATTAGTAGTGAAAAAGGAAAATAGGAAAATGTTAGTAGTTATAAGTGATAGAAGTAGGAGTTATAAGTGATAGAATAGATATTAGGGGAAAAGGAAAATAGGAATAGGAGTAGGAGTTATTAGTTTATAAATATAGATTAAATCAGGCTATTGGTAGTGAAAATAAAATATAAATATATACAAATTTAAAATATAAATGTAAATATAATCAAGTTCATCGTGTTATTAGTAGTGAAAAAGGAAAATAGGAAAATGTTAGTAGTTATAAGTGATAGAAGTAGGAGTTATAAGTGATAGAATAGATAGTAGGGAAAAAGGAAAATAGGAGTTATAAGTGATAGAATAGATAGTAGGGAAAAAAGGAAAATAGGAATGGGAATAGGAGTAGGAGTTATTAGTTTATAAATATAGATTTAATCAGGCTATTGGTAGTGAAAATAAAAATATAAATATATACAAATTTAAAATATAAATGTAAATATAAACATAAATAATAACATAAAATATAAACATAAAAATAAATATAAATATAAATGATAACAAAAATATAAACAAAATATGAAAACAAAAATATAAACATAAATACATATAAATAATAATAAATACAATAATAATACAATAATAAATACAAATAGAAATATAAATATATAAAAATATAAAATACAAATACAAATGTAAATATAAATATAAAAATTAGAAAGATAAATATAAACACAACTACAAATATAAATAAAAAATATTAATATATAAAAATATAAAATATAAACATAAACATAAATAATAATATAAAAATAAATATAAATATAAACATAAACATAAATATAAATAAAAAAACCTAAATATAAATATAAACCTAAACTAATATAAGTATAAATACACAAGCATACATGCGTACACATAAACGCTCATAAGCGCATATGCACACATGTATGTAAACACAAAAACCCACACACATATGCGCACATGCACATGCAAGAAGTTCACATGCACACAAACACACATATGAAAACGTAAAAAAGGAAAAAGCAACCTAACATCAGTAGAGAAAAAGGGGGTTTGTCTATATGTGTCGGTGGACACAACTAAAGAAAAGGAACAACACCTAACTAATCCCCTAAGTTGCCGTGTAGGCTTCTATTTGGCTGCTCTTTGAGTACTTTCGTCCCGGCCAAAGGACTCATCAGAAAGTTCCTAACACCTTGAACACAACTGTGTAAAAAACTACAGAACAAAGTTATTCAGCATAATTATGTGTAGAAAAATATGGTGCAAGTTACTATTATTAAGAAATATCAGTATATATTTTCTTAGGAATGTACTTACAATTCAATTTCAATATGCGTTAGTAGCTACCTAGTTTCAATATGCGTTAGTAGCTACCTAGTTTAAACATGTTTCAATATGCGTTAGTAGCTACCTAGTTTTAACATGCGTTAGTTTCAATATGCGTTAGTAGCTACCTAGTTTCAACATGCATTATCAGTTAGTTAAAAAATGAGTTAGTGACTTTAAACTTCAATATGCGTTAGTAGTTATTTAGAAAAATGCGTTAGTAGTTATTTAATGTGCGTTAGTAGTTATTTAATGTGCGTTAGTAGTTACTTGCTCTCAATATGCGTTAGTAGTTACTTCCAATATGCGTTATTGTTCTCAATATACGTTAGTTGTTACTTCTAATATGTATTAGTGGTTAATCAGTTTGTTGGTTTCAATATGCGTTAGAAGTGAAGAGTAACTAAACGTTATTAATTCAACATGCTGTCAGTGTCTTGTTAGTAGGAAAAATACTTTTACTGTGCCTGCCATATCACAAATTCTGATGAGTGTAGGTGGTTCTGTGGTCCTTAATGGATGATATTCTGGAAGTCAGTATAAAATACTTTTACTGTGCCTGCCATATCACAAATTCTGATGAGTGTAGGTGGTTCTGTGGTCTTAATAGATGATATTCTGGAAGTCAGTATACTAAGCCCAATCTTGTTGAGGACCGGTTCAACATGTGTTTGTGGACAGAAGGTTCAATTGGGTATAAGTAGGCAAAAAACCCAGTATCAGCGAGTTTGTCCCATTCGATATTGGTATGAGTCTAGTCATTCATTCTATATTCCAGCTAATTATGGTAAAACATTACATATTCCTGTTCCTGGTTGATTAAGCGGTCGAAAAAGCAACTTTGTGGTTATTTGGTTGTTTAAAACAATATACCGATTTCCTGGAGTATTTCGAAGAAAAATCTACTTCTAGAAAACGTTAATTTAAAAATGCAAGTGTGTAAAAGCTTTTTTTGTTATTATTTTGAGACAAAACGCAACTCTTATGGTTCATTAGTCTCGAGAAAACCTTTTAAAGGTAGATTTAAAGAGCGTTGGATAAATAACCGCATGTATGCGAAAAACTGCCTTTATGGTTTCTGTCTTAGAAGACGACTTTGGTCCATTGTCCCAAAAAAAATGTGTGTAAAAAATGCCTTTATGGTCTCTGTCCTAGAAGACGACTTCTGTCCATTAGCCCAAAAAACCATAACAGTGAAAAAAATTTTTTTTACAGAGAAAACTCTGTGTGGTCGTGATATGTTGTGGACCTATGGTTCTCTGAGGCCACAATTTGCACCATCTAAGCGATTAGAAGTTGGTGTGTTTTCATGCGAAATTCATCAAGTAATTAGTAGTGGAAAACGAAAATAGGAAAAAATTAGTAGTTACAAGTGATAGAAGTAGGATTTTCATCAGGTTATTAGTAGTAAAAAGAAAAATAGGAAAATGTAGTAGTTATAAGAGTAGAAGTAGGAGTTATTAGTTTATAAATATAGATTAAATCAGGTTATTGGTAGTGAAGGGATGTAAATAAAATATATAAAAAAATTTTAAAATATAAATGCAAATATAAACATAAATAATTACATAAAATATAAACATAAAAATAAATAAAAACTAAAATAATAACAAAAATATAAACAAAATATAAAAATAAAAATATAAACATAAATACATATACATATAAATAATAATAATAATAAATACCTGTACACATAAATAAAAATATAAATATATAAGAATATAAACTATAAATACAAATGCAATTATAAAACATAACAAAAATATAAAAAATAGAAACATAAATATAAATAAAAAATATAAATATATAAAAATATAAAATATAAATAAAAACATAAATAATAACATGAATATAAACATAAATGATAACAAAAATATAAACAAAATATAAAAACAAAAATATAAACATTAATATAAGCATAAATATAAACATAAACATAAATACATATACATATAAATAATAATAAATATATGTACATAGAAATAAAAATATAAATATATAATAATATAAAATATTAAATACAAATGCAATTATAAACATAACAAAAAATATAAAAAATTGAAACATAAATATAATTACAAATACAAATAAAAATAAAAAATATAAATATATAAACATAAAAATATAAAATATAAACATAAATAATAGCATAAAATATAAACATGAAAATAAATATAAATATAAACATAAATATAAATTAAAAGCCTAAATATAAACCTAAACAAATATAAGTATAAATACACAAGCACACATGCGTACACATAAACGCTCATACGCGCATATGCACACACGCGCGCATATGTAAATACAAAAACCTGCACACGTATGCGCACATGTACATGCAAGAAGTTCACATGCACACAAACACACATGTGAAAACGTAAAAAAGGAAAAACAACCTGACATCAGTAGAGAAAAAAGGGGGGTTTGTCTATTTATGTCGGTGGACACAACTAAAAAAAGGAACAACACCTTACTATTCCCCTAAGTTGCCGTGTAGGCTTCTATTTGGCTGCTCTTTGAGTACTTTCGTCCCGGCCAAAGGACTCATCAGAAAGTTCCTAACACCTTGAACACAACTGTGTAAAAAACTACAGAACAAAGTTATCCAGCATAATTATGTGTAGAAAAATATGGTGCAAGTTACTATTATTAAGAAATATCATCTTAAGAATGTACTTACAATTCAATTCCGTGAATTACGTGTGCCTTATACGAAGCCGAAGAATATCTGTCTGGTGCTATGAAATTCATCAAGTAATTAGTAGTGGAAAACGAAAATAGGAAAAAATTAGTAGTTACAAGTGATAGAAGTAGGATTTTCATCAGGTTATTAGTAGTAAAAAGAAAAATAGGAAAATGTAGTAGTTATAAGAGTAGAAGTAGGAGTTATTAGTTTATAAATATAGATTAAATCAGGTTATTGGTAGTGAAGGGATGTAAATAAAATATATAAAAAAATTTTAAAATATAAATGCAAATATAAACATAAATAATTACATAAAATATAAACATAAAAATAAATAAAAACTAAAATAATAACAAAAATATAAACAAAATATAAAAATAAAAATATAAACATAAATACATATACATATAAATAATAATAATAATAAATACCTGTACACATAAATAAAAATATAAATATATAAGAATATAAACTATAAATACAAATGCAATTATAAAACATAACAAAAATATAAAAAATAGAAACATAAATATAAATAAAAAATATAAATATATAAAAATATAAAATATAAATAAAAACATAAATAATAACATGAATATAAACATAAATGATAACAAAAATATAAACAAAATATAAAAACAAAAATATAAACATTAATATAAGCATAAATATAAACATAAACATAAATACATATACATATAAATAATAATAAATATATGTACATAGAAATAAAAATATAAATATATAATAATATAAAATATTAAATACAAATGCAATTATAAACATAACAAAAAATATAAAAAATTGAAACATAAATATAATTACAAATACAAATAAAAATAAAAAATATAAATATATAAACATAAAAATATAAAATATAAACATAAATAATAGCATAAAATATAAACATGAAAATAAATATAAATATAAACATAAATATAAATTAAAAGCCTAAATATAAACCTAAACAAATATAAGTATAAATACACAAGCACACATGCGTACACATAAACGCTCATACGCGCATATGCACACACGCGCGCATATGTAAATACAAAAACCTGCACACGTATGCGCACATGTACATGCAAGAAGTTCACATGCACACAAACACACATGTGAAAACGTAAAAAAGGAAAAACAACCTGACATCAGTAGAGAAAAAAGGGGGGTTTGTCTATTTATGTCGGTGGACACAACTAAAAAAAGGAACAACACCTTACTATTCCCCTAAGTTGCCGTGTAGGCTTCTATTTGGCTGCTCTTTGAGTACTTTCGTCCCGGCCAAAGGACTCATCAGAAAGTTCCTAACACCTTGAACACAACTGTGTAAAAAACTACAGAACAAAGTTATCCAGCATAATTATGTGTAGAAAAATATGGTGCAAGTTACTATTATTAAGAAATATCATCTTAAGAATGTACTTACAATTCAATTCCGTGAATTACGTGTGCCTTATACGAAGCCGAAGAATATCTGTCTGGTGCTATGACGGTCCGATGTTCGTGCGATCACTTCAGCGGCTACCGAGATACTGGCATCAGGAAACAAGATGGCTGCCATCGACTTGATATGTAATATGCCTCTGTTTCGCAATTCAATTCCGAGAATTACGTTTGCCGTATGCGAAGCCGAAGAATATCTGTCTGGTGTTATGAGGGTCCGATGTTCGTGCGATCACTTCAGCGGCTACCGAGATACTGGCATCAGGAAACAAGATGGCTGACATCCACTCAATGTGTTAATAGGCCTATGTTTCACCTTAAGTGGTGGTGAGTCACAATTCCCTATTTCACAATATTACTTACACTAAAGTAAAAACATCAGTACGATAGTAGGAGTGTTTAAGAAGTATTAGTTTAGTAAGATATATAGAGATGTAGGAGGAAAAAGATAAATAGAGGTATAGAAAAAAGAGTAAGGAAGAAGAGGAATTGTTTATATGTTAAAGTAATGAGGACATGCTTCTACAATACTAGATAGATATTACTACAATAGGTGTTACAAATCAAATCTACCATTTATAATCTTGTGTTATAAATATATTAGCCAGATAATCATGTGTAATCTGCTAATTTCTGTCCAAGTGCATCTGATGTACTTTTGTCATGTACAGACAATTATACATCAGAACAGCACTATGCATGCATTGTCGTCCAATTATCTAACCGTATGTAAGCTGTATCTAGGTTAAGGCATAAAAAGTTACATTAAGAAGTTGGGATTATATATTACCAATATGGATGGATATGTGATCCGTCATGTTGTACCTAACGTATGGTAATATCTGTATAATTGTGTGGTTTTTGGAAGAAGAGTTCACTTATCATGACAGTTCTAACACATTTACCTGTGAAATGGTTATGCCGCATGTTTCCTAATAAGGTAACCACTGAAAGCAGTACGACCAGGTCGATTTATGAAAAAACCCCAAAAAAGATAGACCAACCATTATCCCTAATAGCAGCTAGTTCCAGATAATCATGTGTTATCTGCCTAACTAATGGGCGGGGCGGAAAGAGGGTATTTCGCATTACTATGCTGTATAGATAAGCAAATTCATCAAGTAATTAGTAGTGGAAAACGAAAATAGGAAAAAATTAGTAGTTACAAGTGATAGAAGTAGGATTTTCATCAGGTTATTAGTAGTAAAAAGAAAAATAGGAAAATGTAGTAGTTATAAGAGTAGAAGTAGGAGTTATTACTTTATAAATATAGATTAAATCAGGTTATTGGTAGTGAAGGGATGTAAATAAAATATATAAAAAAATTTTAAAATATAAATGCAAATATAAACATAAATAATTACATAAAATATAAACATAAAAATAAATAAAAACTAAAATAATAACAAAAATATAAACAAAATATAAAAATAAAAATATAAACATAAATACATATACATATAAATAATAATAATAATAAATACCTGTACACATAAATAAAAATATAAATATATAAGAATATAAACTATAAATACAAATGCAATTATAAAACATAACAAAAATATAAAAAATAGAAACATAAATATAAATAAAAAATATAAATATATAAAAATATAAAATATAAATAAAAACATAAATAATAACATGAATATAAACATAAATGATAACAAAAATATAAACAAAATATAAAAACAAAAATATAAACATTAATATAAGCATAAATATAAACATAAACATAAATACATATACATATAAATAATAATAAATATATGTACATAGAAATAAAAATATAAATATATAATAATATAAAATATTAAATACAAATGCAATTATAAACATAACAAAAAATATAAAAAATTGAAACATAAATATAATTACAAATACAAATAAAAATAAAAAATATAAATATATAAACATAAAAATATAAAATATAAACATAAATAATAGCATAAAATATAAACATGAAAATAAATATAAATATAAACATAAATATAAATTAAAAGCCTAAATATAAACCTAAACAAATATAAGTATAAATACACAAGCACACATGCGTACACATAAACGCTCATACGCGCATATGCACACACGCGCGCATATGTAAATACAAAAACCTGCACACGTATGCGCACATGTACATGCAAGAAGTTCACATGCACACAAACACACATGTGAAAACGTAAAAAAGGAAAAACAACCTGACATCAGTAGAGAAAAAAGGGGGGTTTGTCTATTTATGTCGGTGGACACAACTAAAAAAAGGAACAACACCTTACTATTCCCCTAAGTTGCCGTGTAGGCTTCTATTTGGCTGCTCTTTGAGTACTTTCGTCCCGGCCAAAGGACTCATCAGAAAGTTCCTAACACCTTGAACACAACTGTGTAAAAAACTACAGAACAAAGTTATCCAGCATAATTATGTGTAGAAAAATATGGTGCAAGTTACTATTATTAAGAAATATCATCTTAAGAATGTACTTACAATTCAATTCCGTGAATTACGTGTGCCTTATACGAAGCCGAAGAATATCTGTCTGGTGCTATGACGGTCCGATGTTCGTGCGATCACTTCAGCGGCTACCGAGATACTGGCATCAGGAAACAAGATGGCTGCCATCGACTTGATATGTAATATGCCTCTGTTTCGCAATCAGATTCATCGTGTTATTAGTAGTGAAAAAGGAAAATAGGAAAATGTTAGTAGTTATAAGTGATAGAAGTAGGAGTTATAAGTGATAGAATAGATATTAGGGGAAAAAGATAATAGGAATAGGAGTAGGAGTTATTAGTTTATAAATATAGATTAAATCAGGCTATTGGTAGTGAAAATAAAATATAAATATATACAAATTTAAAATATAAATGTAAATATAAATAATGACATAAAATATAAACATAAACATAAAAATAAATATAAATATAAACATAAATGATAGCAAAAATATAAAAAAAATATATGAAAACAAAAATATAAACATAAATACATATAAATAATAATAAATACATACATAATACATAAATACAATAATAAATAGAAATATAAATATAAATATATAAAAATATAAAATACAAATACAAATGTAAATATAAAAATTAGAAAGATAAATATAAACACAAATACAAATAAAAAATATTAATATATAAAAATATAAAATATAAACATAAATACTAATATAAAAATAAATATAAATATAAACATAAACATAAATATAAATTAAAAAACCTAAATAGAAATATAAACCTAAACTAATATAAGTATAAATACACAAGCATACATGCGTACACATAAACGCTCATAAGTGCATACGCACACATGTATGTGAACACAAAAACCCACACACATATGCGCACATGCACATGCAAGAAGTTCACATGCACACAAACACACATATGAAAACGTAAAAAAGGAAAAAACAACCTAACATCAGTAGAGAAAAAGGGGGTTTGTCTATATGTGTCGGTGGACACAACTAAAGAAAAGGAACAACACCTAACTAGTCCCCTAAGTTGCCGTGTAGGCTTCTATTTGGCTGCTCTTTGAGTACTTTCGTCCCGGCCAAAGGACTCATCAGAAAGTTCCTAACACCTTGAACAAAACTGTGTAAAAAACTACAGAACAAAGTCTCCAGGATAATTATGTGTAGAAAATATGACAAAATATATACATATTACTACTTTCCTAAGAATGTACTTACAACTAGATTCATCAAGTAATTAGTAGTGGAAAACGAAAATAGGAAAAATTATTAGTTATAAGTGATAGAAGTAGGAGTTATTAGTTTATAAATAGAGATTAAATCAGGTTATTGGTAGTGAAGGGATATAAATAAAAATATATAAAAATTCTAAAATATAATTGCAAATGTAAACATTAATAATAATAACGTAAAATATAAACATAAACATAAAAATAAATATAAACATAAACGATAACAAAAATATAAACAGAATATAAAAATAAAAATAAACACAAATATAAACATAAATAAATATACATATAAATAATAATAAATACATGTACACATAAATAAAAATATAAAGATATAAAAATATAAATACAAATGCAATTATAAACATAACAAAAATATAAAAAATAGAAACATAAATATAAACATAAATACAAATATAAATAAAAATATAAATATATAAAAATAGAAAATATAAATATAAACATAAATAATAACATAAATGATAATAATAATATAAACAAAAATATAAACATTGATATATGCACAAATATAAACATAAATACATATACATATAAATAATAATAAATATATGTACATAGAAAAAAATATAAATATATAATAATATAAAATATAAAATACTAATGCAATTATAAACATAACAAAAAACATAAAAATAGAAACATAAATATAAATACAAATAAAAAGTATAAATATATAAACATATAAAAATATAAATATAAACAAATAATAACATAAAATATAAACATGAAAATAATTATAAATATAAACATATATATAAATTAAAAGCCTAAATAAGAATATAAACCTAAACGAATATAAGTATAAATACACAAGCATACATGCGTACACATAAACGCTCATACGCGCATATGCACACACACGCGCATTTGTAAATACAAAAACCTGCACACGTATACGCACATGCACATGCAAGAAGTTCACATGCGCACAAACACACATGTGAAAACGTAAGAAAGGGAAAAACAACCTAACATCAGTAGAGAAAAAAGGGGGTTTGTCTATTTATGTCGGTGGACACAACTAAAAAAAGGAACAACACCTTACTATTCTCTAAGTTGCCGTGCAGGCTTCTATTTGGCTGCTCTTTGAGTACTTTCGTCCCGGCCAAAGGACTCATCAGAAAGTTCCTAACACCTTGAACACAACTGTGTAAAACCTACAGAACAAAGTTTAATAAGATATATAGAGATGCAGGAGGAAAAGATATATAGAGGTATAGAAAAAAGAGTAAGAAAGAAGAGGAATTGTTTATATGTTAAAGTAATGAGGACATGCTTCTACAATACTAGATAGATATTACTACAATAGGTGCTACATTTCAAATCTACCATTTATAATCTTGTGTTATAAATATATTAGCCAGATAATCATGTGTAATCTGCTAATTTCTGTCCAAGTGCATCCGATGTACTTTTGTCATGTACAGACAATTATACATCAGAACAGCACTATGCATGCATTGTCGTCCAATTTTCTAACCGTGTGTAAGCTGTATCTAGGTTAAGGCATAATTAGTTACATTAAGAAGTTGGGATTATATATTACCAATATGGATGGATATGTGATCCGTCATGTTGTACCTAACGAATGGTAATATCTGTATAATTGTGTGGTTTTTAGAAGAAGAGTTCACTCATCATGACAGTTCTAACACATTTACCTGTGAAATGGTTATACCGCATGTTTCCTAATAAGGTAACCACTGAAAGCAGTACGACCAGGTCGATTTATGAAAAAACCCCAAAAAAGATAGACCAACCATTATCCCTAATAGCAGCTAGTTCCAGATAATCATGTGTTATCTGCCTAACTAATGGGCGGGGCGGAAAAAGGGTATTTCGCATTACTATGCTGTATAGATAAACAGATTCATCAAGTAATTAGTAGTGGAAAACGAAAATAGGAAAAATTATTAGTTATAAGTGATAGAAGTAGGAGTTATTAGTTTATAAATAGAGATTAAATCAGGTTATTGGTAGTGAAGGGATATAAATAAAAATATATAAAAATTCTAAAATATAATTGCAAATGTAAACATTAATAATAATAACGTAAAATATAAACATAAACATAAAAATAAATATAAACATAAACGATAACAAAAATATAAACAGAATATAAAAATAAAAATAAACACAAATATAAACATAAATAAATATACATATAAATAATAATAAATACATGTACACATAAATAAAAATATAAAGATATAAAAATATAAATACAAATGCAATTATAAACATAACAAAAATATAAAAAATAGAAACATAAATATAAACATAAATACAAATATAAATAAAAATATAAATATATAAAAATAGAAAATATAAATATAAACATAAATAATAACATAAATGATAATAATAATATAAACAAAAATATAAACATTGATATATGCACAAATATAAACATAAATACATATACATATAAATAATAATAAATATATGTACATAGAAAAAAATATAAATATATAATAATATAAAATATAAAATACTAATGCAATTATAAACATAACAAAAAACATAAAAATAGAAACATAAATATAAATACAAATAAAAAGTATAAATATATAAACATATAAAAATATAAATATAAACAAATAATAACATAAAATATAAACATGAAAATAATTATAAATATAAACATATATATAAATTAAAAGCCTAAATAAGAATATAAACCTAAACGAATATAAGTATAAATACACAAGCATACATGCGTACACATAAACGCTCATACGCGCATATGCACACACACGCGCATTTGTAAATACAAAAACCTGCACACGTATACGCACATGCACATGCAAGAAGTTCACATGCGCACAAACACACATGTGAAAACGTAAGAAAGGGAAAAACAACCTAACATCAGTAGAGAAAAAAGGGGGTTTGTCTATTTATGTCGGTGGACACAACTAAAAAAAGGAACAACACCTTACTATTCTCTAAGTTGCCGTGCAGGCTTCTATTTGGCTGCTCTTTGAGTACTTTCGTCCCGGCCAAAGGACTCATCAGAAAGTTCCTAACACCTTGAACACAACTGTGTAAAACCTACAGAACAAAGTTTAATAAGATATATAGAGATGCAGGAGGAAAAGATATATAGAGGTATAGAAAAAAGAGTAAGAAAGAAGAGGAATTGTTTATATGTTAAAGTAATGAGGACATGCTTCTACAATACTAGATAGATATTACTACAATAGGTGCTACATTTCAAATCTACCATTTATAATCTTGTGTTATAAATATATTAGCCAGATAATCATGTGTAATCTGCTAATTTCTGTCCAAGTGCATCCGATGTACTTTTGTCATGTACAGACAATTATACATCAGAACAGCACTATGCATGCATTGTCGTCCAATTTTCTAACCGTGTGTAAGCTGTATCTAGGTTAAGGCATAATTAGTTACATTAAGAAGTTGGGATTATATATTACCAATATGGATGGATATGTGATCCGTCATGTTGTACCTAACGAATGGTAATATCTGTATAATTGTGTGGTTTTTAGAAGAAGAGTTCACTCATCATGACAGTTCTAACACATTTACCTGTGAAATGGTTATACCGCATGTTTCCTAATAAGGTAACCACTGCTCTTTGGCTGCTCTTTGAGTACTTTCGTCCCGGCCAAAGGACTCATCAGAAAGTTCCTAACACCTTGAACACAACTGTGTAAAACCTACAGAACAAAGTTTAATAAGATATATAGAGATGCAGGAGGAAAAGATATATAGAGGTATAGAAAAAAGAGTAAGAAAGAAGAGGAATTGTTTATATGTTAAAGTAATGAGGACATGCTTCTACAATACTAGATAGATATTACTACAATAGGTGCTACATTTCAAATCTACCATTTATAATCTTGTGTTATAAATATATTAGCCAGATAATCATGTGTAATCTGCTAATTTCTGTCCAAGTGCATCCGATGTACTTTTGTCATGTACAGACAATTATACATCAGAACAGCACTATGCATGCATTGTCGTCCAATTTTCTAACCGTGTGTAAGCTGTATCTAGGTTAAGGCATAATTAGTTACATTAAGAAGTTGGGATTATATATTACCAATATGGATGGATATGTGATCCGTCATGTTGTACCTAACGAATGGTAATATCTGTATAATTGTGTGGTTTTTAGAAGAAGAGTTCACTCATCATGACAGTTCTAACACATTTACCTGTGAAATGGTTATACCGCATGTTTCCTAATAAGGTAACCACTGAAAGCAGTACGACCAGGTCGATTTATGAAAAAACCCCAAAAAAGATAGACCAACCATTATCCCTAATAGCAGCTAGTTCCAGATAATCATGTGTTATCTGCCTAACTAATGGGCGGGGCGGAAAAAGGGTATTTCGCATTACTATGCTGTATAGATAAACAGATTCATCAAGTAATTAGTAGTGGAAAACGAAAATAGGAAAAATTATTAGTTATAAGTGATAGAAGTAGGAGTTATTAGTTTATAAATAGAGATTAAATCAGGTTATTGGTAGTGAAGGGATATAAATAAAAATATATAAAAATTCTAAAATATAATTGCAAATGTAAACATTAATAATAATAACGTAAAATATAAACATAAACATAAAAATAAATATAAACATAAACGATAACAAAAATATAAACAGAATATAAAAATAAAAATAAACACAAATATAAACATAAATAAATATACATATAAATAATAATAAATACATGTACACATAAATAAAAATATAAAGATATAAAAATATAAATACAAATGCAATTATAAACATAACAAAAATATAAAAAATAGAAACATAAATATAAACATAAATACAAATATAAATAAAAATATAAATATATAAAAATAGAAAATATAAATATAAACATAAATAATAACATAAATGATAATAATAATATAAACAAAAATATAAACATTGATATATGCACAAATATAAACATAAATACATATACATATAAATAATAATAAATATATGTACATAGAAAAAAATATAAATATATAATAATATAAAATATAAAATACTAATGCAATTATAAACATAACAAAAAACATAAAAATAGAAACATAAATATAAATACAAATAAAAAGTATAAATATATAAACATATAAAAATATAAATATAAACAAATAATAACATAAAATATAAACATGAAAATAATTATAAATATAAACATATATATAAATTAAAAGCCTAAATAAGAATATAAACCTAAACGAATATAAGTATAAATACACAAGCATACATGCGTACACATAAACGCTCATACGCGCATATGCACACACACGCGCATTTGTAAATACAAAAACCTGCACACGTATACGCACATGCACATGCAAGAAGTTCACATGCGCACAAACACACATGTGAAAACGTAAGAAAGGGAAAAACAACCTAACATCAGTAGAGAAAAAAGGGGGTTTGTCTATTTATGTCGGTGGACACAACTAAAAAAAGGAACAACACCTTACTATTCTCTAAGTTGCCGTGCAGGCTTCTATTTGGCTGCTCTTTGAGTACTTTCGTCCCGGCCAAAGGACTCATCAGAAAGTTCCTAACACCTTGAACACAACTGTGTAAAACCTACAGAACAAAGTTTAATAAGATATATAGAGATGCAGGAGGAAAAGATATATAGAGGTATAGAAAAAAGAGTAAGAAAGAAGAGGAATTGTTTATATGTTAAAGTAATGAGGACATGCTTCTACAATACTAGATAGATATTACTACAATAGGTGCTACATTTCAAATCTACCATTTATAATCTTGTGTTATAAATATATTAGCCAGATAATCATGTGTAATCTGCTAATTTCTGTCCAAGTGCATCCGATGTACTTTTGTCATGTACAGACAATTATACATCAGAACAGCACTATGCATGCATTGTCGTCCAATTTTCTAACCGTGTGTAAGCTGTATCTAGGTTAAGGCATAATTAGTTACATTAAGAAGTTGGGATTATATATTACCAATATGGATGGATATGTGATCCGTCATGTTGTACCTAACGAATGGTAATATCTGTATAATTGTGTGGTTTTTAGAAGAAGAGTTCACTCATCATGACAGTTCTAACACATTTACCTGTGAAATGGTTATACCGCATGTTTCCTAATAAGGTAACCACTGAAAGCAGTACGACCAGGTCGATTTATGAAAAAACCCCAAAAAAGATAGACCAACCATTATCCCTAATAGCAGCTAGTTCCAGATAATCATGTGTTATCTGCCTAACTAATGGGCGGGGCGGAAAAAGGGTATTTCGCATTACTATGCTGTATAGATAAACAGATTCATCAAGTAATTAGTAGTGGAAAACGAAAATAGGAAAAATTATTAGTTATAAGTGATAGAAGTAGGAGTTATTAGTTTATAAATAGAGATTAAATCAGGTTATTGGTAGTGAAGGGATATAAATAAAAATATATAAAAATTCTAAAATATAATTGCAAATGTAAACATTAATAATAATAACGTAAAATATAAACATAAACATAAAAATAAATATAAACATAAACGATAACAAAAATATAAACAGAATATAAAAATAAAAATAAACACAAATATAAACATAAATAAATATACATATAAATAATAATAAATACATGTACACATAAATAAAAATATAAAGATATAAAAATATAAATACAAATGCAATTATAAACATAACAAAAATATAAAAAATAGAAACATAAATATAAACATAAATACAAATATAAATAAAAATATAAATATATAAAAATAGAAAATATAAATATAAACATAAATAATAACATAAATGATAATAATAATATAAACAAAAATATAAACATTGATATATGCACAAATATAAACATAAATACATATACATATAAATAATAATAAATATATGTACATAGAAAAAAATATAAATATATAATAATATAAAATATAAAATACTAATGCAATTATAAACATAACAAAAAACATAAAAATAGAAACATAAATATAAATACAAATAAAAAGTATAAATATATAAACATATAAAAATATAAATATAAACAAATAATAACATAAAATATAAACATGAAAATAATTATAAATATAAACATATATATAAATTAAAAGCCTAAATAAGAATATAAACCTAAACGAATATAAGTATAAATACACAAGCATACATGCGTACACATAAACGCTCATACGCGCATATGCACACACACGCGCATTTGTAAATACAAAAACCTGCACACGTATACGCACATGCACATGCAAGAAGTTCACATGCGCACAAACACACATGTGAAAACGTAAGAATGGGAAAAACAACCTAACATCAGTAGAGAAAAAAGGGGGTTTGTCTATTTATGTCGGTGGACACAACTAAAAAAAGGAACAACACCTTACTATTCTCTAAGTTGCCGTGCAGGCTTCTATTTGGCTGCTCTTTGAGTACTTTCGTCCCGGCCAAAGGACTCATCAGAAAGTTCCTAACACCTTGAACACAACTGTGTAAAACCTACAGAACAAAGTTTAATAAGATATATAGAGATGCAGGAGGAAAAGATATATAGAGGTATAGAAAAAAGAGTAAGAAAGAAGAGGAATTGTTTATATGTTAAAGTAATGAGGACATGCTTCTACAATACTAGATAGATATTACTACAATAGGTGCTACATTTCAAATCTACCATTTATAATCTTGTGTTATAAATATATTAGCCAGATAATCATGTGTAATCTGCTAATTTCTGTCCAAGTGCATCCGATGTACTTTTGTCATGTACAGACAATTATACATCAGAACAGCACTATGCATGCATTGTCGTCCAATTTTCTAACCGTGTGTAAGCTGTATCTAGGTTAAGGCATAATTAGTTACATTAAGAAGTTGGGATTATATATTACCAATATGGATGGATATGTGATCCGTCATGTTGTACCTAACGAATGGTAATATCTGTATAATTGTGTGGTTTTTAGAAGAAGAGTTCACTCATCATGACAGTTCTAACACATTTACCTGTGAAATGGTTATACCGCATGTTTCCTAATAAGGTAACCACTGAAAGCAGTACGACCAGGTCGATTTATGAAAAAACCCCAAAAAAGATAGACCAACCATTATCCCTAATAGCAGCTAGTTCCAGATAATCATGTGTTATCTGCCTAACTAATGGGCGGGGCGGAAAAAGGGTATTTCGCATTACTATGCTGTATAGATAAACAGATTCATCAAGTAATTAGTAGTGGAAAACGAAAATAGGAAAAATTATTAGTTATAAGTGATAGAAGTAGGAGTTATTAGTTTATAAATAGAGATTAAATCAGGTTATTGGTAGTGAAGGGATATAAATAAAAATATATAAAAATTCTAAAATATAATTGCAAATGTAAACATTAATAATAATAACGTAAAATATAAACATAAACATAAAAATAAATATAAACATAAACGATAACAAAAATATAAACAGAATATAAAAATAAAAATAAACACAAATATAAACATAAATAAATATACATATAAATAATAATAAATACATGTACACATAAATAAAAATATAAAGATATAAAAATATAAATACAAATGCAATTATAAACATAACAAAAATATAAAAAATAGAAACATAAATATAAACATAAATACAAATATAAATAAAAATATAAATATATAAAAATAGAAAATATAAATATAAACATAAATAATAACATAAATGATAATAATAATATAAACAAAAATATAAACATTGATATATGCACAAATATAAACATAAATACATATACATATAAATAATAATAAATATATGTACATAGAAAAAAATATAAATATATAATAATATAAAATATAAAATACTAATGCAATTATAAACATAACAAAAAACATAAAAATAGAAACATAAATATAAATACAAATAAAAAGTATAAATATATAAACATATAAAAATATAAATATAAACAAATAATAACATAAAATATAAACATGAAAATAATTATAAATATAAACATATATATAAATTAAAAGCCTAAATAAGAATATAAACCTAAACGAATATAAGTATAAATACACAAGCATACATGCGTACACATAAACGCTCATACGCGCATATGCACACACACGCGCATTTGTAAATACAAAAACCTGCACACGTATACGCACATGCACATGCAAGAAGTTCACATGCGCACAAACACACATGTGAAAACGTAAGAAAGGGAAAAACAACCTAACATCAGTAGAGAAAAAAGGGGGTTTGTCTATTTATGTCGGTGGACACAACTAAAAAAAGGAACAACACCTTACTATTCTCTAAGTTGCCGTGCAGGCTTCTATTTGGCTGCTCTTTGAGTACTTTCGTCCCGGCCAAAGGACTCATCAGAAAGTTCCTAACACCTTGAACACAACTGTGTAAAACCTACAGAACAAAGTTTAATAAGATATATAGAGATGCAGGAGGAAAAGATATATAGAGGTATAGAAAAAAGAGTAAGAAAGAAGAGGAATTGTTTATATGTTAAAGTAATGAGGACATGCTTCTACAATACTAGATAGATATTACTACAATAGGTGCTACATTTCAAATCTACCATTTATAATCTTGTGTTATAAATATATTAGCCAGATAATCATGTGTAATCTGCTAATTTCTGTCCAAGTGCATCCGATGTACTTTTGTCATGTACAGACAATTATACATCAGAACAGCACTATGCATGCATTGTCGTCCAATTTTCTAACCGTGTGTAAGCTGTATCTAGGTTAAGGCATAATTAGTTACATTAAGAAGTTGGGATTATATATTACCAATATGGATGGATATGTGATCCGTCATGTTGTACCTAACGAATGGTAATATCTGTATAATTGTGTGGTTTTTAGAAGAAGAGTTCACTCATCATGACAGTTCTAACACATTTACCTGTGAAATGGTTATACCGCATGTTTCCTAATAAGGTAACCACTGAAAGCAGTACGACCAGGTCGATTTATGAAAAAACCCCAAAAAAGATAGACCAACCATTATCCCTAATAGCAGCTAGTTCCAGATAATCATGTGTTATCTGCCTAACTAATGGGCGGGGCGGAAAAAGGGTATTTCGCATTACTATGCTGTATAGATAAACAGATTCATCAAGTAATTAGTAGTGGAAAACGAAAATAGGAAAAATTATTAGTTATAAGTGATAGAAGTAGGAGTTATTAGTTTATAAATAGAGATTAAATCAGGTTATTGGTAGTGAAGGGATATAAATAAAAATATATAAAAATTCTAAAATATAATTGCAAATGTAAACATTAATAATAATAACGTAAAATATAAACATAAACATAAAAATAAATATAAACATAAACGATAACAAAAATATAAACAGAATATAAAAATAAAAATAAACACAAATATAAACATAAATAAATATACATATAAATAATAATAAATACATGTACACATAAATAAAAATATAAAGATATAAAAATATAAATACAAATGCAATTATAAACATAACAAAAATATAAAAAATAGAAACATAAATATAAACATAAATACAAATATAAATAAAAATATAAATATATAAAAATAGAAAATATAAATATAAACATAAATAATAACATAAATGATAATAATAATATAAACAAAAATATAAACATTGATATATGCACAAATATAAACATAAATACATATACATATAAATAATAATAAATATATGTACATAGAAAAAAATATAAATATATAATAATATAAAATATAAAATACTAATGCAATTATAAACATAACAAAAAACATAAAAATAGAAACATAAATATAAATACAAATAAAAAGTATAAATATATAAACATATAAAAATATAAATATAAACAAATAATAACATAAAATATAAACATGAAAATAATTATAAATATAAACATATATATAAATTAAAAGCCTAAATAAGAATATAAACCTAAACGAATATAAGTATAAATACACAAGCATACATGCGTACACATAAACGCTCATACGCGCATATGCACACACACGCGCATTTGTAAATACAAAAACCTGCACACGTATACGCACATGCACATGCAAGAAGTTCACATGCGCACAAACACACATGTGAAAACGTAAGAAAGGGAAAAACAACCTAACATCAGTAGAGAAAAAAGGGGGTTTGTCTATTTATGTCGGTGGACACAACTAAAAAAAGGAACAACACCTTACTATTCTCTAAGTTGCCGTGCAGGCTTCTATTTGGCTGCTCTTTGAGTACTTTCGTCCCGGCCAAAGGACTCATCAGAAAGTTCCTAACACCTTGAACACAACTGTGTAAAACCTACAGAACAAAGTTTAATAAGATATATAGAGATGCAGGAGGAAAAGATATATAGAGGTATAGAAAAAAGAGTAAGAAAGAAGAGGAATTGTTTATATGTTAAAGTAATGAGGACATGCTTCTACAATACTAGATAGATATTACTACAATAGGTGCTACATTTCAAATCTACCATTTATAATCTTGTGTTATAAATATATTAGCCAGATAATCATGTGTAATCTGCTAATTTCTGTCCAAGTGCATCCGATGTACTTTTGTCATGTACAGACAATTATACATCAGAACAGCACTATGCATGCATTGTCGTCCAATTTTCTAACCGTGTGTAAGCTGTATCTAGGTTAAGGCATAATTAGTTACATTAAGAAGTTGGGATTATATATTACCAATATGGATGGATATGTGATCCGTCATGTTGTACCTAACGAATGGTAATATCTGTATAATTGTGTGGTTTTTAGAAGAAGAGTTCACTCATCATGACAGTTCTAACACATTTACCTGTGAAATGGTTATACCGCATGTTTCCTAATAAGGTAACCACTGAAAGCAGTACGACCAGGTCGATTTATGAAAAAACCCCAAAAAAGATAGACCAACCATTATCCCTAATAGCAGCTAGTTCCAGATAATCATGTGTTATCTGCCTAACTAATGGGCGGGGCGGAAAAAGGGTATTTCGCATTACTATGCTGTATAGATAAACAGATTCATCAAGTAATTAGTAGTGGAAAACGAAAATAGGAAAAATTATTAGTTATAAGTGATAGAAGTAGGAGTTATTAGTTTATAAATAGAGATTAAATCAGGTTATTGGTAGTGAAGGGATATAAATAAAAATATATAAAAATTCTAAAATATAATTGCAAATGTAAACATTAATAATAATAACGTAAAATATAAACATAAACATAAAAATAAATATAAACATAAACGATAACAAAAATATAAACAGAATATAAAAATAAAAATAAACACAAATATAAACATAAATAAATATACATATAAATAATAATAAATACATGTACACATAAATAAAAATATAAAGATATAAAAATATAAATACAAATGCAATTATAAACATAACAAAAATATAAAAAATAGAAACATAAATATAAACATAAATACAAATATAAATAAAAATATAAATATATAAAAATAGAAAATATAAATATAAACATAAATAATAACATAAATGATAATAATAATATAAACAAAAATATAAACATTGATATATGCACAAATATAAACATAAATACATATACATATAAATAATAATAAATATATGTACATAGAAAAAAATATAAATATATAATAATATAAAATATAAAATACTAATGCAATTATAAACATAACAAAAAACATAAAAATAGAAACATAAATATAAATACAAATAAAAAGTATAAATATATAAACATATAAAAATATAAATATAAACAAATAATAACATAAAATATAAACATGAAAATAATTATAAATATAAACATATATATAAATTAAAAGCCTAAATAAGAATATAAACCTAAACGAATATAAGTATAAATACACAAGCATACATGCGTACACATAAACGCTCATACGCGCATATGCACACACACGCGCATTTGTAAATACAAAAACCTGCACACGTATACGCACATGCACATGCAAGAAGTTCACATGCGCACAAACACACATGTGAAAACGTAAGAAAGGGAAAAACAACCTAACATCAGTAGAGAAAAAAGGGGGTTTGTCTATTTATGTCGGTGGACACAACTAAAAAAAGGAACAACACCTTACTATTCTCTAAGTTGCCGTGCAGGCTTCTATTTGGCTGCTCTTTGAGTACTTTCGTCCCGGCCAAAGGACTCATCAGAAAGTTCCTAACACCTTGAACACAACTGTGTAAAACCTACAGAACAAAGTTTAATAAGATATATAGAGATGCAGGAGGAAAAGATATATAGAGGTATAGAAAAAAGAGTAAGAAAGAAGAGGAATTGTTTATATGTTAAAGTAATGAGGACATGCTTCTACAATACTAGATAGATATTACTACAATAGGTGCTACATTTCAAATCTACCATTTATAATCTTGTGTTATAAATATATTAGCCAGATAATCATGTGTAATCTGCTAATTTCTGTCCAAGTGCATCCGATGTACTTTTGTCATGTACAGACAATTATACATCAGAACAGCACTATGCATGCATTGTCGTCCAATTTTCTAACCGTGTGTAAGCTGTATCTAGGTTAAGGCATAATTAGTTACATTAAGAAGTTGGGATTATATATTACCAATATGGATGGATATGTGATCCGTCATGTTGTACCTAACGAATGTTCATCGTGTTATTAGTAGTGAAAAAGGAAAATAGGAAAATGTTAGTAGTTATAAGTGATAGAAGTAGGAGTTATAAGTGATAGAATAGATAGTAGGGAAAAAAGGAAAATAGGAGTTATAAGTGATAGAATAGATAGTCAAGTTCATCGTGTTATTAGTAGTGAAAAAGGAAAATAGGAAAATGTTAGTAGTTATAAGTGATAGAAGTAGGAGTTATAAGTGATAGAATAGATAGTAGGGAAAAAGGAAAATAGGAGTTATAAGTGATAGAATAGATAGTAGGGAAAAAAGGAAAATAGGAATGGGAATAGGAGTAGGAGTTATTAGTTTATAAATATAGATTTAATCAGGCTATTGGTAGTGAAAATAAAAATATAAATATATACAAATTTAAAATATAAATGTAAATATAAACATAAATAATAACATAAAATATAAACATAAAAATAAATATAAATATAAATGATAACAAAAATATAAACAAAATATGAAAACAAAAATATAAACATAAATACATATAAATAATAATAAATACATACATAATACATAAATACAATAATAAATACAAATAGAAATATAAATATATAAAAATATAAAATACAAATACAAATGTAAATATAAAAATTAGAAGGATAAATATAAACACAACTACAAATATAAATAAAAAATATTAATATATAAAAATATAAAATATAAACATAAACATAAATAATAATATAAAAATAAATATAAATATAAACATAAACATAAATATAAATAAAAAAACCTAAATATAAATATAAACCTAAACTAATATAAGTATAAATACACAAGCATACATGCGTACACATAAACGCTCATAAGCGCATATGCACACATGTATGTAAACACAAAAACCCACACACATATGCGCACATGCACATGCAAGAAGTTCACATGCACACAAACACACATATGAAAACGTAAAAAAGGAAAAAGCAACCTAACATCAGTAGAGAAAAAGGGGGTTTGTCTATATGTGTCGGTGGACACAACTAAAGAAAAGGAACAACACCTAACTAATCCCCTAAGTTGCCGTGTAGGCTTCTATTTGGCTGCTCTTTGAGTACTTTCGTCCCGGCCAAAGGACTCATCAGAAAGTTCCTAACACCTTGAACACAACTGTGTAAAAAACTATAGAACAAAGTTATCCAGCATAATTATGTGTAGAAAAATTATGGTGCAAGTTACTATTATAAAGAAATATGAGTATATATTTTCTTAAGAATTTACTTACAATTCAATTCCGAGAATTACGTTTGCTGTATGCGAAGCCGAAGAATATCTGTCTGGTGTTATGAGGGTCCGATGTTCGTGCGATCACTTCAGCGGCTACCGAGATACTGGCATCAGGAAACAAGATGGCTGACATCCACTCAATGTGTTAATAGGCCTATGTTTCACCTTAAGTGGTGGCGAGTCACAATTCCCTATTCCACAATATTACTTACACTAAAGCAAAAACATCAGTACGATAGTAGGAGTGTTTGAGAAGTATTAGTTTAGTAAGATATATAGAGATGTAGGAGGAAAAAGATAAGTAGAGGTATAGAAAAAGGGCAAGGAGATAGAGGTAAGAGATAGAGTAAGGAAATAGTGGATAGAGGATAGAGAGGATAGAGTAAGGAAATAGAGGTATAGAAAAAGGAGTATACTAGATAGATATTACTACAATACTAGATAGATATTACTACAATAGGTGTTACAATTCTAATCTACTATTTATAATCTTGTGTTATAAATTTTTAGCCAGATAATCATGTGTCATCTGCTAATATCTGTCCATGTGCCTCTGATGTACTTTTGTCATGTACAGACAATTGTACATCAGAACAGCACTATGCATGCATTGTCGTCCAATTCCCTAACCGTGTGTAAGCTGTATCTGAATATTAGTTTTGCGATCATCATCGATCGGCGTATTTTTTCTTACACATGCTACTTACGAACTACCCTGGGGGGCTGGCCGCACCGCTTCCTACTCGTCGTGCATACGCTACACACCTGCGCTAGACAATCTGCGACACAATCTACCCGACTGACTGACCAATCTACCCGACACTCGTCGGCGGTCTGTCCTATCCTGTCCCGTCCTCCACTCGCCGGCACCGGGCGATGCTCTCCGTCTGTGCCCTACCTGCCTAACGAGTCAAGCTGTATCTCCTACCTATGCATCGCCCTTGCGACGATGGTGCGGCGGTGACGTGGACGGACTCTGGTCTGGCGCTGGCGGGCCACATTCGCCGTCGAACGAAGATACTCTACACCCTATCCTATCGACAAACCTAACCAACTGACTGACACTATCCGAACGGAAAGAAAGACTCCTAGCGACCTACGCGTGTGACACTATCGAACCGAAGAACCTAAACCCACGGGGAACGGTGGGGGGGCGGGGGTGGGTGGGGGGGGTAGGCGGTAGGCGGAAGACCCGCGGCCCGTCCCCGATTGTCGGCGCGCGACACGACGGCAACGACCCACAGCCGACAGGAAACCTGACCGGTTGAAAAAACCCCAAACTGTGCCATGCGAAAACTACACGACAGTGACTGAAATTGGCCAAAGGTGACCAAACACGCTGAAAAACCGAAAAAACTAAATCCTAAACTATGAAAATCCATACCAAGCAGGGATTCCCTTGCAACCGCTTGCATATGACCACAATCCCAACCAAATTCAAAAAACCCTGAGCTACATAGCGCGCCCTACCACTAGCATCATCGACCGACACCAACCGAAACTGATCGAAACCGACCGAAAATGCCGAAAATGAAAAACTAAATCCTAAACTGCGAAAAATCAACTTCCATAACCTAAGCCAAATGACCTCCATCCACCTATATGGGACGTGTAGTCCATGTTCCAACTGATTTGGAAGAGCTAAGATGAATCTTGACAAAATTCGCCCTATCGTGACAGTTTCAACAAAAAATGACTGAAAATGCCGAAAATGAAAACTAAAACCTAAACTGTGAAAAATGGACTTATCCAATTAAAGCTAAACGACTTCCATCTAGCTATATGGGACGTGTAGTCCATGTTCCAATCGATCTGGAAGAGCCAAGATGGATTTTGACAAAATTTGCCCCATCGTGACAGTTTCAACCAAAAATGACCGAAAATGCCGAAAATGAAAAACTCAATCCTAAACTGCGAAAAATTGACTCCTCCAACTAAAGTCAAATGACTCCCATCCAGCTATATGGGACGTGTAGTCCATGTTCCAACTGATTTGGAAGAGCTAAGATGGATTCTGATAAAATTTGCCCTATCATGACAGTTTCAATCAAAAATGACCGAAAATGCCGAAAATGAAAAACTAAATCCTAAACTGCGAAAAATTGACTTCTCCAACTAAAGTCAAATAACTTCCATTTAGCTATATGGGACGTGTAGTCCATGTTCCAATCGATTTGGAAGAGCTAAGATGGCTCCTGACAAAATTTGCCCTATTGTGACAGTTTCAACCAAAAATGACCGAAAAATGCCGAAAATGAAAACTAAAACCTAAACTGTGAAAAATGGACTTTTCCAACTAAAGTCAAATAACTTCCATCTAGCTACATGGGACGTGTAGTCCGTGTTCCAATTGATTTGGAAGAGCTAAGATGGATATCGACAAATTTTGTGCTATTGTGACAGTTTCAACCAAAAATGACCGAAAATGCCGAAAATGAAAAACTAAATCCTAAACCGCGAAAAATTGACTCCTCCAACTAAAGTCAAATGACTTCCATTTAGCTTCATGGGACGTTTAGTCCATGTTCCAATTGATTTGGAAGAGCTAAGATGGATATCGACAAATTTTGCCCTATTGTGACAGTTTCAACCAAAAATGACTGAAAATGCCGAAAATGAAAAACTGAATCCTAAACTGCGAAAAATTGACTTCTTCAACTAAAGTCAAATGACCTCCATCCAGCTATATGGGACGTGTAGTCCATGTTCCAATCGATTTTGAAGAGCCAGGATGGATTTTGACAAAATTTGCCCTATCATGACAGTTTCAATCAAAAATGACTGAAAATGCCGAAAATGAAAAACTGAAACCTAAACTGCGAAAAATTGACTTTCCCAACTAAAGTCAAATAACTTCCATCTAGTTATATGGGACGTGTAGTCCATGCTCCAATTGATTTGGAAGAGCTAGGATGGATTTTGACAAAATTTGCCCTATCGTGACAGTTTCAACAAAAAATGACTGAAAATGCCGAAAATGAAAAACTAAATCCTAAACTGCGAAAAATCAACTTCCATAACCTAAGCCAAATGACTTCCATCTACCTATATGGGACGTGTAGTCCATGTTCCAACTGATTTGGAAGAGCCAAGATGGATTTTGACAAAATTTGCACCATCATGACAGTTTCAATCAAAAATGACCGAAAATGCCGAAAATGAAAAACTAAATCCTAAACTGCGAAAAATTGACTTCTCCAACTAAAGTCAAATAACTTCCATTTAGCTATATGGGACGTGTAGTCCATGTTCCAATCGATTTGGAAGAGCTAAGATGGCTCCTGACAAAATTTGCCCTATTGTGACAGTTTCAACCAAAAATGACCGAAAAATGCCGAAAACGAAAAACTAAATTCTAAACTGCGAAAAATTGACTTTTCCAACTAAAGTCAAATAACTTCCATCTAGCTACATGGGACGTGTAGTCCGTGTTCCAATTGATTTGGAATAGCTAAGATGGATATCGACAAATTTTGTGCTATTGTGACAGTTTCAACCAAAAATGACCGAAAATGCCGAAAATGAAAAACTGAAACCTAAACTGCGAAAATTGACTCCTCCCATTAAAGTAAAATAGCTTCCAATTAGCTATATGGGACGTGTAGTCCACGTTCCAATAGGCTTGGAAAATCTAGGATGGATTTTGACAAAATTTGCCCTATCAATGACAGTTTCAGCGAAAGATGACTGAAAATGCCGAAAATGAAAAACTAAATCCTAAACTGCGAAAAATTGACTTTTCCAACTAAAGTCAAATAACTTCCATTCAGCTATATGGGACGTGTAGTCCATGTTCTAATTGATTCTGAAGAGCTAAGATGGATTTTGACAAAATTTGCCCTACTGTGACAGTTTCAACCAAAAATGACTGAAAATGCTGAAAATGAAAAACTGAAACCCAAACTGCGAAAATCGACTTCTACAATCTAAGTCAAATGACTTCCATCTAGCTATGTGGGACGTGTAGTCCATGTTCCAATCGATTTGGAAGAGCCAAGACGGATTTTGACAAAATTTGCCCTATCGTGACAGTTTCAACAAAAAATGACTGAAAATGCCGAAAATGAAAAACTAAAACCTAAACCGCGAAAAATTGACTTTTCCTCTTAAAGTCAAATGACCTCCATCTAGCTATATGGGACGTGTAGTCCGTGTTCCAATCGATTTGGAAGAGCCAAGATGGATTCTGACAAAATTTGCCCTACTGTGACAGTTTCAACCAAAAATGACTGAGAATGCCGAAAGTGAAAAACTGAAACCTAAACTGCGAAAAATTGACTCCTACAATCTAAGCCAAATGACTTCCATTTAGCTTCATGGGACGTTTAGTCCGTGTTCCAATTGATTTGGCAAATCTAGGATGGATATTGATAAAATTCACCCTACCGTGACAGTTTCAACCAAAAATGACTGAAAATGCCGAAAATGAAAAACTAAAACCTAAACTGCGAAAAATTGACATTTCCAATTAAAATCAAATGACCTCCATCTAGCTATATGGGACGTGTAGTCCACGTTCCAATAGACTTGGAAAATCTAGGATGGATTTTGACAAAATTTGCCCTATCATGACAGTTTCAGCGAAAAATGACTGAAAATGCCGAAAATGAAAAACTGAAACCTAATCTGCGAAAAATTGACTCCTCCCATTAAAGTAAAATAGCTCCCATTTAGCTATATGGGACGTGTAGTCCATGTTCCAATCGATTTGGAAGAGCTAAGATGGATTCTGATAAAATTTGCCCTATCGTGACAGTTTCAACCAAAAATGACTGAAAATGCCGAAAATGAAAAACTGAAACCTAAACTGCGAAAAATTGACTTTTCCAACTAAAGTCAAATAACTTCCATTTAGCTATATGGGACGTGTCGTCCATGTTCCAACTGATTTGGAAGAGCTAAGATGGATTCCGACAAAATCTGCCCTATCGTGACAGTTCCAACCAAAAATGACTGAAAATGCCGAAATAAACTACCTACTGGTGAAGAAATAGAAATTCGAGAAAATCCTAGTGCGCGCCTAAAAACCCCCATTTAGGTACGTGCACGACAATACTGAGATATGATAAACTGAAAAAATCCTACTGCGCGATACGCTTTTGTCCAGGGCTCGCGCCCGCAAAAGTAATCGATTACGTAGTCAGTAATCGCTAAACGCGCAACATCTGACCCGGACGGACTTTTTCCCAACCGGCAAATTGGAAAAATTAAAAATCTGTGCAAAATCCCTGAACTGTGTTAAATAAAATCTACTCCTGTATGCAATGTTTCACTACCACATTGCATAAAATACTAATCTCCCTATAAACTCTTCCCTACAGATCGCCCTATTTGCCGAGGCAGCAGCGCAACAGCAGCAACAACAACTGGACACCATTGTTCCTGACGGTCACTGAGGTACCGCCACAAAACATCTTTTCGTGTCGACAAGCCGCAACAGCTCCCGACCACCGTTGGAAAATATAGGGTAAGTGTTTTCCTAAATATTTTCTCATAACCACCTGTGGCACAGGCCACTCAGTAGTTAGAGTCCCTGAAGGGATGAAAAACAACCCTTAAAGTACGGTGGGGGGGCGGGGGTGGGTGGGGGGGGGTAGGCGGTAGGCGGAAGACCCGCGGCCCGTCCCCGATTGTCGGCGCGCGACACGACGGCAACGACCCACAGCCGACAGGAAACCTGACCGGTTGAAAAAACCCCAAACTGTGCCATGCGAAAACTACACGACAGTGACTGAAATTGGCCAAAGGTGACCAAACACACTGAAAAACCGAAAAAACTAAATCCTAAACTATGAAAATCCATACCAAGCAGGGATTCCCTTGCAACCGCTTGCATATGACCACAATCCCAACCAAATTCAAAAAACCCTAAGCTACATAGCGCGCCCTACCATGAATATTATCGAATGACTGAAACTGACTGAAACTGCCGAAGCTGAAAAAACTATGATCCTAACTGCGGGAAACCGAGGGCATGCGGTAGGCAGAAGACCCGCGGCCCGTCCCGGATTGTCGGCGCGCGACACGACGGCAACGACCCACAGCCGACAGGAAACCTGACCGGTTGAAAAAACCCCAAACTGTGCCATGCGAAAACTACACGACAGTGACTGAAATTGGCCAAAGGTGACCAAACACACTGAAAAACCGAAAAAACTAAATCCTAAACTATGAAAATCCATACCAAGCATGGATTCCCTTGCAACCGCTTGCATATGACCACAATCCCAAACGAATCCAAAAAACCTTAAGCTATACAGCGCGCCCTACCATTAACATTATCGACCGACATCTACCGAAATGACTGAAACCGACCGAAACTGCCGAAGCTGAAAAAACTATGATCCTAACTGCGGGAAACCGAGGGCAGGCGGTAGGCAGAAGACCCGCGGCCCGTCCCCTATTGTCGGCGCGCGACACGACGGCAACGACCCACAATCCGACAGGAAACCTGACCGATCGAAAAAACCCCAAACTGTGCCATGCGAATATACGACAGTGATTGAAATTGGCCAAAGGTGACCAAACACGCTGAAAAGCCGAAAAAACTAAATCCTAAACTATGAAAATCCATACCAAGCAGGGATTCCCTTGCAACCGCTTGCATATGACCACAATCCCAACCAAATTCAAAAAACCCTGAGCCACATAGCGCGCCCTACCACTAGCATCATCGACCGACATCAACCGAAACTGATCGAAACCGACCGAAAATGCCGAAAATGAAAAACTAA
Organism: Hydrotaea diabolus; assembly: GCA_963513945.1. Taxonomy (NCBI): domain Eukaryota; kingdom Metazoa; phylum Arthropoda; class Insecta; order Diptera; family Muscidae; genus Hydrotaea; species Hydrotaea diabolus. Next base: position 147,630 of record OY740719.1, on the reverse strand, counting down.
ATCCTAAACTGCGAAAAATCAACTTCCATAACCTAAGCCAAATGACCTCCATCTACCTATATGGGACGTGCAGTCCACGTTCCAACCGATCTGGAAGAGCCAAGATGAATCTTGACAAAATTTGCCCTATTGTGACAGTTTCAACCAAAAATGACCGAAAAATGCCGAAAATGAAAACTAAACCCTAAACTGTGAAAAATGGACTTTTCCAACTAAAGTCAAATAACTTCCATCTAGCTACATGGGACGTGTAGTCCGTGTTCCAATTGATTTGGAAGAGCTAGGATGGATTTTGACAAAATTTGCCCTATCATGACAGTTTCAACCAAAAATGACTGAAAATGCCGAAAATGAAAAACCAAAATCTAGACTGTGAAAAATTGACTTTTCCAACTAAAGTCAAATAACTTCCATTTAGCTATATGGGACGTGTAGTCCATGTTCCAATCGAATTGGAAGAGCCAAGATGGATTTTGACAAATTTTGCCCTATCGTGACAGTTTCAACGAAAAATGACTGAAAATGCCGAAAATGAAAAAATGAAAAACTGAAACCTAAACTGCGAAAAATTGACTTTTCCAACTAAAGTCAAATAACTTCCATTTAGCTATATGGGACGTGTAGTCCATGTTCCAATCGATTTGGAAGAGCTAAGATGGCTCCTGACAAAATTTGCCCTATTGTGACAGTTTCAACCAAAAATGACCGAAAAATGCCGAAAATGAAAACTAAAACCTAAACTGTGAAAAATGGACTTTTCCAACTAAAGTCAAATAACTTCCATCTAGCTACATGGGACGTGTAGTCCGTGTTCCAATTGATTTGGAATAGCTAAGATGGATATCGACAATTTTTGTGCTATTGTGACAGTTTCAACCAAAAATGACCGAAAATGCCGAAAATGAAAAACTGAAACCTAAACTGCGAAAATTGACTCCTCCCATTAAAGTAAAATAGCTTCCAATTAGCTATATGGGACGTGTAGTCCACGTTCCAATAGGCCTGGAAAATCTAGGATGGATTTTGACAAAATTTGCCCTATCAATGACAGTTTCAGCGAAAGATGACTGAAAATGCCGAAAATGAAAAACTAAATCCTAAACTGCGAAAAATTGACTTTTCCAACTAAAGTCAAATAACTTCCATTCAGCTATATGGGACGTGTAGTCCATGTTCTAACTGATTCTGAAGAGCTAAGATGGATTTTGACAAAATTTGCCCTACTGTGACAGTTTCAACCAAAAATGACTGAAAATGCTGAAAATGAAAAACTGAAACCTAAACTGCGAAAATCGACTTCTACAATCTAAGTCAAATGACTTCCATCTAGCTATGTGGGACGTGTAGTCCATGTTCCAATCGATTTGGAAGAGCCAAGACGGATTTTGACAAAATTTGCCCTATCGTGACAGTTTCAACAAAAAATGACTGAAAATGCCGAAAATGAAAAACTAAAACCTAAACCGCGAAAAATTGACTTTTCCTCTTAAAGTCAAATGACCTCCATCTAGCTATATGGGACGTGCAGTCCATGTTCCAATCGATTTGGAAGAGCCAAGATGGATCTTGACAAAATTCACCCTACCGTGACAGTTTCAACCAAAAAATGACTGAAAATGCCGAAAATGAAAAACCGAAACCTACACTGCGAAAAATTGACTTTTCCAACTAAAGTCAAATGACCTCCATCTAGCTATATGGGACGTGTAGTCCATGTTCCAACTGATTTGGAAGAGCTAAGATGGATTCTGATAAAATTTTGCCCTACTGTGACAGTTTCAACCAAAAATGACCGAAAATGTAAATCGTGAATAAATTAAAGTGATTATCCCTATGCGCCTACCTATACATATATATACTGGTTCCCTTCAAATCTGCAAAAACTACCTGTCAACTAACAAAAGCTATCCGTTCGTATAAATATTCCTGAGAAATTCCTAAGTAAAACCTAACAAAAATATCAAATATTCATACCAAGCGGGGATTCCCTTACAACCACTTGCATATGACCACAATCCCATAAAATATATACATATACCCCACAAATACTCTCGATAAAAATTGAAAATTGAAAAATCGAATAAATCCTGAAAATCGTACAAAATGAAAAGTAAAAAAAGTGAAAACTGTACCGCATGCAAATGCATGCGCGTGCATGTCTGTCTGTACGCTCGTCTCTTCGTCTGTGTGTGTGTGTATGGCGGCCCCATAGCGCTTTCGTTCCCTGCCAAGGAACTCGTCAGTGGGAGTTTTACATCTGTAAATGCGTATGTAGTATAAAAGTGCAGTAATCGTAATAGTATAACAGTGAGTATGCTTGTATGTCTGTCCGTTCCTACCTAACACCTATGCTAACCAGGGCCCCGAATGGGTCCTAGCTAGATCCTAATAAAATAATATAACAAAAATAACAACGCTAACTATAACAAGTAAAGAAGAAGTATAACCTACCTGGGAATCAGCTTTTTTGTGCAGTCTATGGCGACTTGCACACCGCCAACCGTTGATCCAGTGTATCAAAATTCCTTTCCGGCTTCAGCTGCGGCTCCAACTCGCGAACAAAACACTGTTTTTGCACTGGGCTCCACTGAGCAACTGAAGCTTTGGAAAGAAATGGTTGTGCATCGCACGACACTGAACGGCAGCCATCTTGCTGAATTCCCGAAGCCCACACGTGTGCGTACGAGTGAGAGAGACCCACTCACGCAAGTGGGGATAACGTGTGAGTGAGAGCGTGTATGTGTGCGCGTCATAACGGCTCCTTGGTGCCCGCAGGGCGACCGTGTGTGGATCACGCGATCCGACCAAACACGAACCTTTCCTGCACGATCATGCAGAAAATGACCGCACACACTCACACGGAGAGATAAACAACGGCGAAACGATAGAGAACGCGACAGCGAACGCGACAACAATACATGGACCAACACAGCCTATCGCGAAGAATGCCAAGACAATGCAAAATAATAAGAAACGAAACGATAGAGAACGCGACAACGATAGGGAACGCGACAACAATATGTGGGCCAACACAGTCTATTGCGAAAAACGCAAAGACAACGCAAAATAATAAGAAACAGCGAAACGATAGAGAACGCGATAACGAGAGGGAACGCGAAACAACTGCAATAAACCGTGTGTAATATGCTCCTTCTTCCTTTCCACAGCACCTGGTCTCCAGCCCGAGGGACTCTGGTACAGCGAATCCTTACGGTAAGTGATACTCCAATTCTAGATCTTCCCCTTTGAAAAAATAGAATTCAGTCTACTAACACTGTGGTCTCTCCAGACTCTTGCAACTGCTTGCAAGAGACGACCAAGGTAGCAACTGCTGCCCCCATGGCAAATTCCGGGCAACATCTCGGGGAGCGGAGCGCAGGCGCAAGTGCCCCTTTAGCCGACCCGGATTGGGCCTCTGACAGCGAACTCGCCACACTTCGTACACCGACACGCTCGCAGAATGAGCGTCGCCATGTCCGCTTCGTGCCCTGGTCACCACCCGCCATTCGTTGGCCCTCACATGTCGCCGAGCTGCATATGGAGCAGAATCCTCGGAGCGGTCCCAACACTCTGGTGGTGGATCTGGACGACGCTTCATACGGTCTCCTGACCGGACTTCAACCGCCCGCTGTTCTGCGGATCCGTAACGGCGCCGGTGGTTCCACCGCATCCATGCACGTGGATCTTCGCGTTCTAGTCGAGGGCCAAGAGCCACCGGCGACCGCTCCCAAGCGTGAAGATGCGCTCCACAGTCGGTCCAACATACCGGGGAATATGCGTATCGAGGTGGCCGCCTGCGATGTTCGGCCCCTCAGCACCAAGAGGCGGCACAACGACGACGATGGGGGTTCCTCGACGACGGCAGCCTCGCAGCAAACCATTGCCTCCAAGAGGGTTAAGGTGTGCTGGTCCGACGACAATGATGGTGGCAATGATGATGTTGGTGACGCTGATGGTCGTAGAGCCGCCGCTGCTGATGGCAAGGAGAACGTCAAGCCCGAGCCCGCCGAACACAATCGGCCCACAACGAGCTTAGCCAAGTCCGAGGCTGACGACGACGTCGACGCATTCCATTATCGCCCGTTGAGCAGCTCCATGTCTCCGCTTGCCCTGGCACAGGTATGCCCCCGCACCCCTCTTTCTCCCACCGTCTGCATGCCACCACCCGTCTCCCGAGGCCTTTCACCATCCAAAACATCTCTGCATGCTATCTCTTTCGCCCGTCTCCTTATGTAGGTTCAGCCGCGTGAAGAGCCCGAAGAGCCGCATTCCATTCTGCCAACTCCACCGATCCCGGCCGGACCGATGACTCACGACGACGTTGCAGCTCTGCGCGAGCACTACACCAGCCAGCTGGAGCAGCTTGTGACCGATGCCGGTTCGACCATCGTCCAGCTGCGTGTTGTCGACCGCACCTTCTTTAACCAGCAGCCTGGTGCTGACATCTAAGCCCGTCCGGCTTTTTTATCTCGTCGACGACTCTTCCTTAACTCGCTTTTTTATGTTTGATCTCCTAGCCCTTCGCCAAGGGCCCCTTGAATTCTGCCAAATGAGTCCATCCTTAAGTCTCAAGTACTATGACTTACTTGACTCAATTTTTCTAGAAACCCGCCGGACGGGCCTAGATTCTCTTCCCTTAGTTCCTAGTTTTTAAGTCCTTCAACTCTGTTAACTAGTTCCTAAGTACTCTAATATATAAATAAAAGAGTCTCACACCATCGTGTGTGTGTCCACAATCATGTACATATATAACCTTTGTGTTTATATATGCTCCGACCGTGTCCCTATTCGCTCACCGGAGAGGACGAGATTGGCTCGCTCTCCTGCGAGGACAACAACAATAGATCTGCTCATTTGCAGAAGGCATAAAATGAAAATGAAATCGTGGTAAGTTAAAAATCTACACCTACAAAACGCAATCAACCTAACCTAACCCTAACCCTAACTGTGGCCTACCTAACGCCCACGACGCGGCGAGATGCGAAAAGCCGCGCCCGCCGCCACGACCAGAGCCAGAAGTGACGCCTAACGGTCCGAAGCTATGCCTACACTACGACGTATTGCTCCAGCCGCCCATATGCCTAATTCCCTAGTGAGCTCAGGCCCGCGACACGTTTCCCTAATGCAATCGGGTTCCCTTAGTCTATGCGCCGACTGGAGCAATTCCCAGCTGGGGGGGACGTTCCCTACACAGGCGCCACCGTGGCGACGCCTCTGCCTAGACGACACTCTACAGCAGACCTACTCACATCGACTCCTAAGCGACACAACGTCCGTCTCGTGCGATCAGCGATCGATCGCCCTACACGTCCGCACGAAGCGAACAACTCTTCTTAGCCCTACACCTCAGAGACGCTCACCGTGCGTGCGTGCGAGCGCGCGCCCACACGCCAAACTCCGCGTACACTGGGTACCGGTATCGGTGAGCGAGGCCAACGGTCGGATGGACCGGCTAGTGTGCCACAGCTGCGTGTGTGACGAACGGGGGTCAGAAGTGGGGTCGGCGAATCCAAGTCACTCGCCTAACTACTTTCAGGCTACGAGATTTAGGGTGTGCATCGAGTGCTGGATTCTAGGGGCTACAATCCGTTGCTTCCGCATGTACATCTTTCAAATTAGCACAAACATCCGCTCTTGATTGGGGGGTCGGGATAACAAAAGGGGTGAAATCGAAGCTACCAGGGAACATCTGAGCCTACTCTTTGTGCAGACACTCTAAGCCCTCACAGCTACCTACTACACGTACGCACCGTGTACGTCCATCCTACTCTAACGCGGTAGACGCTCATCTACCCGAAGGACACCAATCTAACCCTACTTCTAACCTGTCTGTCATAAGCTAAGGCTTTGCCCTCTGACTCTAGGCTTATTCGCATATACCTACACTAAAGGGGCCCTACCTATAGGCGAGCTCCCGATCTAACTACTGCGTTGAACGGGTTTACTCTGGTCGGAAATGCAAAACCTCATCACAAGGGTGCATGTATAGCATGGTATAACCCTAACCTTGAATATTAGTTTTGCGATCATCATCGATCGGCGTATTTTTTCTTACACATGCTACTTACGAACTACCCTGGGGGGCTGGCCGCACCGCTTCCTACTCGTCGTGCATACGCTACACACCTGCGCTAGACAATCTGCGACACAATCTACCCGACTGACTGACCAATCTACCCGACACTCGTCGGCGGTCTGTCCTATCCTGTCCCGTCCTCCACTCGCCGGCACCGGGCGATGCTCTCCGTCTGTGCCCTACCTGCCTAACGAGTCAAGCTGTATCTCCTACCTATGCATCGCCCTTGCGACGATGGTGCGGCGGTGACGTGGACGGACTCTGGTCTGGCGCTGGCGGGCCACATTCGCCGTCGAACGAAGATACTCTACACCCTATCCTATCGACAAACCTAACCAACTGACTGACACTATCCGAACGGAAAGAAAGACTCCTAGCGACCTACGCGTGTGACACTATCGAACCGAAGAACCTAAACCCACGGGGAACGGTGGGGGGGCGGGGGTGGGTGGGGGGGGTAGGCGGTAGGCGGAAGACCCGCGGCCCGTCCCCGATTGTCGGCGCGCGACACGACGGCAACGACCCACAGCCGACAGGAAACCTGACCGGTTGAAAAAACCCCAAACTGTGCCATGCGAAAACTACACGACAGTGACTGAAATTGGCCAAAGGTGACCAAACACGCTGAAAAACCGAAAAAACTAAATCCTAAACTATGAAAATCCATACCAAGCAGGGATTCCCTTGCAACCGCTTGCATATGACCACAATCCCAACCAAATTCAAAAAACCCTGAGCTACATAGCGCGCCCTACCACTAGCATCATCGACCGACACCAACCGAAACTGATCGAAACCGACCGAAAATGCCGAAAATGAAAAACTAAATCCTAAACTGCGAAAAATCAACTTCCATAACCTAAGCCAAATGACCTCCATCCACCTATATGGGACGTGTAGTCCATGTTCCAACTGATTTGGAAGAGCTAAGATGAATCTTGACAAAATTCGCCCTATCGTGACAGTTTCAACAAAAAATGACTGAAAATGCCGAAAATGAAAACTAAAACCTAAACTGTGAAAAATGGACTTATCCAATTAAAGCTAAACGACTTCCATCTAGCTATATGGGACGTGTAGTCCATGTTCCAATCGATCTGGAAGAGCCAAGATGGATTTTGACAAAATTTGCCCCATCGTGACAGTTTCAACCAAAAATGACCGAAAATGCCGAAAATGAAAAACTCAATCCTAAACTGCGAAAAATTGACTCCTCCAACTAAAGTCAAATGACTCCCATCCAGCTATATGGGACGTGTAGTCCATGTTCCAACTGATTTGGAAGAGCTAAGATGGATTCTGATAAAATTTGCCCTATCATGACAGTTTCAATCAAAAATGACCGAAAATGCCGAAAATGAAAAACTAAATCCTAAACTGCGAAAAATTGACTTCTCCAACTAAAGTCAAATAACTTCCATTTAGCTATATGGGACGTGTAGTCCATGTTCCAATCGATTTGGAAGAGCTAAGATGGCTCCTGACAAAATTTGCCCTATTGTGACAGTTTCAACCAAAAATGACCGAAAAATGCCGAAAATGAAAACTAAAACCTAAACTGTGAAAAATGGACTTTTCCAACTAAAGTCAAATAACTTCCATCTAGCTACATGGGACGTGTAGTCCGTGTTCCAATTGATTTGGAATAGCTAAGATGGATATCGACAAATTTTGTGCTATTGTGACAGTTTCAACCAAAAATGACCGAAAATGCCGAAAATGAAAAACTGAAACCTAAACTGCGAAAATTGACTCCTCCCATTAAAGTAAAATAGCTTCCAATTAGCTATATGGGACGTGTAGTCCACGTTCCAATAGGCTTGGAAAATCTAGGATGGATTTTGACAAAATTTGCCCTATCAATGACAGTTTCAGCGAAAGATGACTGAAAATGCCGAAAATGAAAAACTAAACTGCGAAAAATTGACTTTTCCAACTAAAGTCAAATAACTTCCATTCAGCTATATGGGACGTGTAGTCCATGTTCTAATTGATTCTGAAGAGCTAAGATGGATTTTGACAAAATTTGCCCTACTGTGACAGTTTCAACCAAAAATGACTGAAAATGCTGAAAATGAAAAACTGAAACCCAAACTGCGAAAATCGACTTCTACAATCTAAGTCAAATGACTTCCATCTAGCTATGTGGGACGTGTAGTCCATGTTCCAATCGATTTGGAAGAGCCAAGACGGATTTTGACAAAATTTGCCCTATCGTGACAGTTTCAACAAAAAATGACTGAAAATGCCGAAAATGAAAAACTAAAACCTAAACCGCGAAAAATTGACTTTTCCTCTTAAAGTCAAATGACCTCCATCTAGCTATATGGGACGTGTAGTCCGTGTTCCAATCGATTTGGAAGAGCCAAGATGGATTCTGACAAAATTTGCCCTACTGTGACAGTTTCAACCAAAAATGACTGAGAATGCCGAAAGTGAAAAACTGAAACCTAAACTGCGAAAAATTGACTCCTACAATCTAAGCCAAATGACTTCCATTTAGCTTCATGGGACGTTTAGTCCGTGTTCCAATTGATTTGGCAAATCTAGGATGGATATTGATAAAATTCACCCTACCGTGACAGTTTCAACCAAAAATGACTGAAAATGCCGAAAATGAAAAACTAAAACCTAAACTGCGAAAAATTGACATTTCCAATTAAAATCAAATGACCTCCATCTAGCTATATGGGACGTGTAGTCCACGTTCCAATAGACTTGGAAAATCTAGGATGGATTTTGACAAAATTTGCCCTATCATGACAGTTTCAGCGAAAAATGACTGAAAATGCCGAAAATGAAAAACTGAAACCTAATCTGCGAAAAATTGACTCCTCCCACTAAAGTAAAATAGCTCCCATTTAGCTATATGGGACGTGTAGTCCATGTTCCAATCGATTTGGAAGAGCTAAGATGGATTCTGATAAAATTTGCCCTATCGTGACAGTTTCAACCAAAAATGACTGAAAATGCCGAAAATGAAAAACTGAAACCTAAACTGCGAAAAATTGACTTTTCCAACTAAAGTCAAATAACTTCCATTTAGCTATATGGGACGTGTCGTCCATGTTCCAACTGATTTGGAAGAGCTAAGATGGATTCCGACAAAATCTGCCCTATCGTGACAGTTCCAACCAAAAATGACTGAAAATGCCGAAATAAACTACCTACTGGTGAAGAAATAGAAATTCGAGAAAATCCTAGTGCGCGCCTAAAAACCCCCATTTAGGTACGTGCACGACAATACTGAGATATGATAAACTGAAAAAATCCTACTGCGCGATACGCTTTTGTCCAGGGCTCGCGCCCGCAAAAGTAATCGATTACGTAGTCAGTAATCGCTAAACGCGCAACATCTGACCCGGACGGACTTTTTCCCAACCGGCAAATTGGAAAAATTAAAAATCTGTGCAAAATCCCTGAACTGTGTTAAATAAAATCTACTCCTGTATGCAATGTTTCACTACCACATTGCATAAAATACTAATCTCCCTATAAACTCTTCCCTACAGATCGCCCTATTTGCCGAGGCAGCAGCGCAACAGCAGCAACAACAACTGGACACCATTGTTCCTGACGGTCACTGAGGTACCGCCACAAAACATCTTTTCGTGTCGACAAGCCGCAACAGCTCCCGACCACCGTTGGAAAATATAGGGTAAGTGTTTTCCTAAATATTTTCTCATAACCACCTGTGGCACAGGCCACTCAGTAGTTAGAGTCCCTGAAGGGATGAAAAACAACCCTTAAAGTACGGTGGGGGGGCGGGGGTGGGTGGGGGGGGGTAGGCGGTAGGCGGAAGACCCGCGGCCCGTCCCCGATTGTCGGCGCGCGACACGACGGCAACGACCCACAGCCGACAGGAAACCTGACCGGTTGAAAAAACCCCAAACTGTGCCATGCGAAAACTACACGACAGTGACTGAAATTGGCCAAAGGTGACCAAACACACTGAAAAACCGAAAAAACTAAATCCTAAACTATGAAAATCCATACCAAGCAGGGATTCCCTTGCAACCGCTTGCATATGACCACAATCCCAACCAAATTCAAAAAACCCTGAGCCACATAGCGCGCCCTACCACTAGCATCATCGACCGACATCAACCGAAACTGATCGAAACCGACCGAAAATGCCGAAAATGAAAAACTAAATCCTAAACTGCGAAAAATCAACTTCCATAACCTAAGCCAAATGACCTCCATCTACCTATATGGGACGTGCAGTCCACGTTCCAACCGATCTGGAAGAGCCAAGATGAATCTTGACAAAATTTGCCCTATTGTGACAGTTTCAACCAAAAATGACCGAAAAATGCCGAAAATGAAAACTAAACCCTAAACTGTGAAAAATGGACTTTTCCAACTAAAGTCAAATGACTTCCATCCAGCTATATGGGACGTGTAGTCCATGTTCCAACTGATTTGGAAGAGCCAAGATGGATTCTGACAAAATTTTCCCCATTGTGACAGTTTCAACCAAAAATGACCGAAAATGCCGAAAATGAAAAACTAAATCCTAAACTGCGAAAAATTGACTTTTCCAACTAAAGTCGAAAAACCCCCATTTAGCTATATGGGACGTGTAGTCCATGTTCCAAACGATTTGGAAGAGCTAGGATGAATTTTGACGAAATTCGCCCTACTGTGACAGTTTCAACGAAAAATGACTGAAAATGCCGAAAATGAAAAAATGAAAAACTGAAACCTAAACTGCGAAAAATTGACTTTTCCAACTAAAGTCAAATAACTTCCATTTAGCTATATGGGACGTGTAGTCCATGTTCCAATCGATTTGGAAGAGCTAAGATGGCTCCTGACAAAATTTGCCCTATTGTGACAGTTTCAACCAAAAATGACCGAAAAATGCCGAAAATGAAAACTAAAACCTAAACTGTGAAAAATGGACTTTTCCAACTAAAGTCAAATAACTTCCATCTAGCTACATGGGACGTGTAGTCCGTGTTCCAATTGATTTGGAATAGCTAAGATGGATATCGACAAATTTTGTGCTATTGTGACAGTTTCAACCAAAAATGACCGAAAATGCCGAAAATGAAAAACTGAAACCTAAACTGCGAAAATTGACTCCTCCCATTAAAGTAAAATAGCTTCCAATTAGCTATATGGGACGTGTAGTCCACGTTCCAATAGGCTTGGAAAATCTAGGATGGATTTTGACAAAATTTGCCCTATCAATGACAGTTTCAGCGAAAGATGACTGAAAATGCCGAAAATGAAAAACTAAATCCTAAACTGCGAAAAATTGACTTTTCCAACTAAAGTCAAATAACTTCCATTCAGCTATATGGGACGTGTAGTCCATGTTCTAATTGATTCTGAAGAGCTAAGATGGATTTTGACAAAATTTGCCCTACTGTGACAGTTTCAACCAAAAATGACTGAAAATGCTGAAAATGAAAAACTGAAACCCAAACTGCGAAAATCGACTTCTACAATCTAAGTCAAATGACTTCCATCTAGCTATGTGGGACGTGTAGTCCATGTTCCAATCGATTTGGAAGAGCCAAGACGGATTTTGACAAAATTTGCCCTATCGTGACAGTTTCAACAAAAAATGACTGAAAATGCCGAAAATGAAAAACTAAAACCTAAACCGCGAAAAATTGACTTTTCCTCTTAAAGTCAAATGACCTCCATCTAGCTATATGGGACGTGTAGTCCGTGTTCCAATCGATTTGGAAGAGCCAAGATGGATTCTGACAAAATTTGCCCTACTGTGACAGTTTCAACCAAAAATGACTGAGAATGCCGAAAGTGAAAAACTGAAACCTAAACTGCGAAAAATTGACTCCTACAATCTAAGCCAAATGACTTCCATTTAGCTTCATGGGACGTTTAGTCCGTGTTCCAATTGATTTGGCAAATCTAGGATGGATATTGATAAAATTCACCCTACCGTGACAGTTTCAACCAAAAATGACTGAAAATGCCGAAAATGAAAAACTAAAACCTAAACTGCGAAAAATTGACATTTCCAATTAAAATCAAATGACCTCCATCTAGCTATATGGGACGTGTAGTCCACGTTCCAATAGACTTGGAAAATCTAGGATGGATTTTGACAAAATTTGCCCTATCATGACAGTTTCAGCGAAAAATGACTGAAAATGCCGAAAATGAAAAACTGAAACCTAATCTGCGAAAAATTGACTCCTCCCACTAAAGTAAAATAGCTCCCATTTAGCTATATGGGACGTGTAGTCCATGTTCCAATCGATTTGGAAGAGCTAAGATGGATTCTGATAAAATTTGCCCTATCGTGACAGTTTCAACCAAAAATGACTGAAAATGCCGAAAATGAAAAACTGAAACCTAAACTGCGAAAAATTGACTTTTCCAACTAAAGTCAAATAACTTCCATTTAGCTATATGGGACGTGTCGTCCATGTTCCAACTGATTTGGAAGAGCTAAGATGGATTCCGACAAAATCTGCCCTATCGTGACAGTTCCAACCAAAAATGACTGAAAATGCCGAAATAAACTACCTACTGGTGAAGAAATAGAAATTCGAGAAAATCCTAGTGCGCGCCTAAAAACCCCCATTTAGGTACGTGCACGACAATACTGAGATATGATAAACTGAAAAAATCCTACTGCGCGATACGCTTTTGTCCAGGGCTCGCGCCCGCAAAAGTAATCGATTACGTAGTCAGTAATCGCTAAACGCGCAACATCTGACCCGGACGGACTTTTTCCCAACCGGCAAATTGGAAAAATTAAAAATCTGTGCAAAATCCCTGAACTGTGTTAAATAAAATCTACTCCTGTATGCAATGTTTCACTACCACATTGCATAAAATACTAATCTCCCTATAAACTCTTCCCTACAGATCGCCCTATTTGCCGAGGCAGCAGCGCAACAGCAGCAACAACAACTGGACACCATTGTTCCTGACGGTCACTGAGGTACCGCCACAAAACATCTTTTCGTGTCGACAAGCCGCAACAGCTCCCGACCACCGTTGGAAAATATAGGGTAAGTGTTTTCCTAAATATTTTCTCATAACCACCTGTGGCACAGGCCACTCAGTAGTTAGAGTCCCTGAAGGGATGAAAAACAACCCTTAAAGTACGGTGGGGGGGCGGGGGTGGGTGGGGGGGGGTAGGCGGTAGGCGGAAGACCCGCGGCCCGTCCCCGATTGTCGGCGCGCGACACGACGGCAACGACCCACAGCCGACAGGAAACCTGACCGGTTGAAAAAACCCCAAACTGTGCCATGCGAAAACTACACGACAGTGACTGAAATTGGCCAAAGGTGACCAAACACACTGAAAAACCGAAAAAACTAAATCCTAAACTATGAAAATCCATACCAAGCAGGGATTCCCTTGCAACCGCTTGCATATGACCACAATCCCAAACGAATCCAAAAAACCCTAAGCTATACAGCGCGCCCTACCATGAATACTATCGACCGACATCGACCGAAACTGACTGAAAATGCCGAAAATGAAAAACTAAATCCTAAACTGCGAAAAATCAACTTCCATAACCTAAGCCAAATGACTTCCGTCTACCTATACGGGACGTGTAGTCCATGTTCCAACTGATTTGGAAGAGCTAAGATGGATTTTTGCAAAATTTGCCCCATCATGACAGTTTCAACAAAAAATGACTGAAAATGCCGAAGACGAAAAACTAAAACCTATACTGCGAAAAATTGACTTCTACAAACTAAGCCAAATGACTTCCATCTAGCTATGTGGGACGTGTAGTCCATGTTCCAATCGATTTGGAAGAGCCAAGACGGATTTTGACAAAATTTGCCCTATCGTGACAGTTTCAACTTTCGACTGAAAATGCCGAAAATGAAAAACTAAAACCTAAACTGCGAAAAATCGACTTCCTCAACTAAAGTCAAATGACTTCTATCTAGCTATATGGGACGTGTGGTCCATGTTCCAATCGATTCTGAAGAGCCAAGATGGATTCTGACAAAATTCGCCCTATCATGACAGTTTCAATCAAAAATGATCGAAAATGCCGAAAATGAAAAACTAAATCCTAAACTGCGAAAAATTGACTTCCCCAATTAAAGCCAAATGACCTCCATCTAGTTATATGGGACGTGTAGTCCATGTTCCAATTGATTTGGAAGAGCTAGGATGGGTCCTTGCAAAATTTGCCCTATCATGACAGTTTCAACCAAAAATGACCGAAAATGCCGAAAACGAAAATTGAAACCTAATCGACGAAAGATTGACTTTTCCAACTAAAGTCAAATAACTTCCATCTAGCTTCATGGGACGTGTAGTCCGTGTTCCAATTGATTTGGAAGAGCTAAGATGGATCTTGACAAAATCTGCCCTATCATGACAGTTTCAGCGAAAAATGACTGAAAATGCCGAAATAAACTACCTACAGGTAAAGAAATAGAAAATTCGAGAAAGTCCTAGTGCGCGCCTAAAAACTCCATTTAGGTACGTGCACGACAATACTGAGATACGATAAACTGAGAAAATCCTACTGCGCGACACGCTTTTGTCCAGGGCTCGCGCCCACAAAATTAATCGATTACGTAGTCAGTAATCACTAAATGCGCAACACCCGTACCTGCACATCTGATCTGGACGGACTTTTTCCAACCGGCAAATTGGAAATCCAAATCAAAAATCTGTGCAAAATTCCTGACAACTGTGCTAAATAACTTCTATTCTTGTATGCAATGTTTCACTACTACACTGCATAAAATACTAATCTCCCTATAAACTCTTCCCTACAGATCGCCCTATTCGCCGAGGCAGCAGCGCAACATCAGCAACAACTATACATCATTGTCCCTGACGGCCACTGAGGCACTGCCACAAAACACCGTGGACCAGGCCATCTTTCTGCGCCGAAAAACCACAGCAGTTCCCGACCACCGTTGGAAAATATAGGGTAAGTGTTTTTCTAAATATTTTCTCATAACCACCTGTGGCACAGGCCATTCAGTAGTTAGAGTCCCTGAAGGGATGAAAAACAACCCTTAAAGTACGGTGGGGGGGCGGGGGTGGGTGGGGGGGGTAGGCGGTAGGCAGAAGACCCGCGGCCCGTCCCCGATTGTCGGCGCGCGACACGACGGCAATGACCCACAATCCGACAGGAAACCTGACCGATCGAAAAAACCCCAAACTGTGTCATGCGAATATACGACAGCGATTGAAATTGGCCAAAGGTGACCAAACACGCTGAAAAACCGAAAAAACTAAATCCTAAACTATGAAAATCCATACCAAGCAGGGATTCCCTTGCAACCGCTTGCATATGACCGCAATCCCAAACGAATTCAATGAACCCTAAGCTACACAGCGCGCCCTACCATTAACATTATCGACCGACATCAACCGAAACTGATCGAAACTGACTAAAAATGCCGAAAATGAAAAACTGAAACCTAAACTGCGAAAAATTGACATTCCCAATTAAAAACAAATGACCTCCATCTAGCTATATGGGACGTGTAGTCCATGTTCCAACTGATTTGGAAGAGCTAGGATGGATTCTGACAAAATTTGCCCTATCGTGACAGTTTCAATGAAAAATGACTGAAAATGCCGAAAATGAAAAACTAAATCCTAAACTGCGAAAAATTGACTCCTACAATCTAAGCCAAATGACTTCCATCCAACTACGTGAGACGCGCAGTCCATGTTCCAATCGATTTGGAAGAGCTAAGATGGGGCTTGACAAAATTTGCCCTATTGTGACAGTTTCAACCAAAAAGTGATTGAAATGCCGAAAATGAAAAACTAAATCCTAAACTACGAAAAATTGACTTCTACAATCTGAGCCAAATGACTTACATCTAGCTTCATGGGACGTTAAGTCCATGTTCCAATTGATTTGGAAAATCTAGGATGGATACTGACAAAATTTGCCCCAATGTGACAGTTTCAACCAAAAATGACCGAAAATGCCGAAAATGAAAAACTAAATCCTAAACTGCGAAAAATTGACTTTACCTATTAAAGTCAAATGACCTCCATCAAGCTATATGGGACGTGTAGTCCATGTTCCAATCGATTTGGAAGAGCTAAAATGGATTTCGACAAAATTTGCCCTATCGTGACAGTTTCAACAAAAAATGACTGAAAATGCCGAAAATGAAAAACTGAATCCTAAACTGCGAAAAATTGACTTTTCCAACCAAAGTCAAATAACTTCCATTTAGCTATATGGGACGTGTAGTCCATGTTCCAATTGATTTGGAAGAGCTAAGATGGATTCTAACAAAATTTGCCCTATTGTGACAGTTTCAACCAAAAATGACCGAAAATGCCGAAAATGAAAAACTGAAACCCAAACTGCGAAAAATCGACTCCTCCCATTAAAGTAAAATAGCTTCCATCTAGCTATATGGGACGTGTAGTCCATGTTCCAATCGATTTGGAAGAGCTAAAATGGATTTCGACAAAATTTGCCCTATCGTGACAGTTTCAACAAAAAATGACTGAAAATGCCGAAAATGAAAAACTGAATCCTAAACTGCGAAAAATTGACTTTTCCAACCAAAGTCAAATAACTTCCATTTAGCTATATGGGACGTGTAGTCCATGTTCCAATTGATTTGGAAGAGCTAAGATGGATTCTAACAAAATTTGCCCTATTGTGACAGTTTCAACCAAAAATGACCGAAAATGCCGAAAATGAAAAACTGAAACCTAAACTGCGAAAAATCGACTCCTCCCATTAAAGTAAAATAGCTTCCATCCAGCTATATGGGACGTGTAGTCCGTGTTCCAATTGATTTGGAACAGCTAGGATGGATTTTGACAAAATTTGCCCTACTGTGACAGTTCCAACCAAAAATGACTGAAAATGCCGAACATGAAAAACTGAAACCTAAACTGCGAAAAACCGACCTTTCCAACTAAAGTCAAATAACTTCCATTTAGCTATATGGGACGTGTAGTCCATGTTCCAATTGGTTTGGAAGAGCTAAGATGAATTTTGACAAATTTTGTCCTATTGTGACAGTTTCAACCAAAAATGACCGAAAATGCCGAAAATGAAAAACTGAAACCTAAACTGCGAAAAATTGACTCCTCCCATTAAAGTAAAATAGCTTCCATTTAGCTATATGGGACGTGTAGTCCGTGTTCCAATTGATTTGGAAGAGCTAGGATGGATTTTGACAAAATTTGCCCTACTGTGACAGTTCCAACCAAAAATGACTGAAAATGCCGAAAATGAAAAACTGAAACCTAAACTGCGAAAAATTGACCTTTCCAACTAAAGTCAAATAACTTCCATTTAGCTATATGGGACGTGTAGTCCATGTTCCAATCGATTTGGAAGGGCCAAGATGGATTTTGACAAATTTTGCCCCATCGTGACAGTTTCAACAAAAAATGACTGAAAATGCCGAAAATGAAAAACTAAATCCTAAACTGCGAAAAATTGACTTTTCCAACTAAAGTCAAATAACTTCCATTTAGCTATATGGGACGTGTAGTCCATGTTCTAATTGATTTGGAAGAGCTAGGATGGATTCTGACAAAATTTGCCCCATCGTGACAGTATCAACCAAAAATGACTGAAAATGCCGAAAATGAAAAACTAAATCCTAAACTGCGAAAAATTGACTTTTCCAACTAAAGTCAAATAACTTCCATTTAGCTATATGGGACGTGTAGTCCGTGTTCCAATTGATTTGGAAGAGCTAAGATGGATATTGACAACTTTTGCCCTATTATGACAGTTTCAACCAAAAATGACTGAAAATGAAAAACTGAAACCCAAACTGCGAAAAATCGACTTCTACAATCCAAGTCAAATGACTTCCATCTAGCTATGTGGGACGTGTAGTCCATGTTCCAATTGATTTGGAAGAGCTAAGATGGATATCGACAAATTTTGTCCTATTGTGACAGTTTCAACCAAAAATGACCGAAAATGCCGAAAATGAAAAACTAAATCCTAAACTGCGAAAAATTGACTTTACCTATTAAAGTCAAATGACCTCCATCTAGCTATATGGGACGTGTAGTCCATGTTCCAATCGATTTGGAAGAGCTAAAATGGATTTCGACAAAATTTGCCCTATCGTGACAGTTTCAACAAAAAATGACTGAAAATGCCGAAAATGAAAAACTGAATCCTAAACTGCGAAAAATTGACTTTTCCAACCAAAGTCAAATAACTTCCATTTAGCTATATGGGACGTGTAGTCCATGTTCCAATTGATTTGGAAGAGCTAAGATGGATTCTAACAAAATTTGCCCTATCATGACAGTTTCAATCAAAAATGACTGAAAATGCCGAAAATGAAAAACTGAAACCTAAACTGCGAAAAATTGACTTCCTCAACCAAAATCAAATGACTTCTACCTAGCCATATGGGACGTGTAGTCCATGTTCCAATTGATTTGGAAGAGCTAAGATGGATATCGACAAATTTTGCCCTATCATGACAGTTTCAGCGAAAAATGACTGAAAATGCCGAAAATGAAAAACTGAAACCTAAACTGCGAAAAATTGACTTTTCCAACTAAAGTCAAATAACTTCCATTCAGCTATATGGGACGTGTAGTCCATGTTCCAACTGATTTGGAGGAGCTAGGATGGATTCTGACAAAATTTGCCCTACTGTGACAGTTTCAACCAAAAATGACTGAAAATGCTGAAAATGAAAAACTGAAACCTAAACTGCGAAAAATTGACTCTTCCAACTAAAGGCAAATAACTTCCATTCAGCTATATGGGACGTGCAGTCCATGCTCCAATTGATTTGGAAGAGCTAGGATGGATTTTGACAAAATTTGCCCCATCGTGACAGTTTCAACGAAAAATGACTGAAAAATGCCGAAAATGAAAAACTAAATCCTAAACTGTGAAAAATTGACTCCTACAATCTAAACCAAATGACTTCCATTTAGCTATATGGGACGTGTAGTCCGTGTTCCAATTGATTTGGAAGAGCTAAGATGGATTCCGACAAAATCTGCCCTATCGTGACAGTTCCAACCAAAAATGACTGAAAATGCCGAAATAAACTACCTACTGGTGAAGAAATAGAAATTCGAGAAAATCCTAGTGCGCGCCTAAAAACCCCATTTAGGTACGTGCACGACAATACTGAGATATGATAAACTGAAAAAATCCTACTGCGCGATACGCTTTTGTCCAGGGCTCGCGCCCGCAAAAGTAATCGATTACGTAGTCAGTAATCGCTAAACGCGCAACATCTGACCCGGACGGACTTTTTCCCAACCGGCAAATTGGAAAAATTAAAAATCTGTGCAAAATCCCTGAACTGTGTTAAATAAAATCTACTCCTGTATGCAATGTTTCACTACCACATTGCATAAAATACTAATCTCCCTATAAACTCTTCCCTACAGATCGCCCTATTTGCCGAGGCAGCAGCGCAACAGCAGCAACAACAACTGGACACCATTGTTCCTGACGGTCACTGAGGTACCGCCACAAAACATCTTTTCGTGTCGACAAGCCGCAACAGCTCCCGACCACCGTTGGAAAATATAGGGTAAGTGTTTTCCTAAATATTTTCTCATAACCACCTGTGGCACAGGCCACTCAGTAGTTAGAGTCCCTGAAGGGATGAAAAACAACCCTTAAAGTACGGTGGGGGGGCGGGGGTGGGTGGGGGGGGTAGGCGGTAGGCGGAAGACCCGCGGCCCGTCCCCGATTGTCGGCGCGCGACACGACGGCAACGACCCACAGCCGACAGGAAACCTGACCGGTTGAAAAAACCCCAAACTGTGCCATGCGAAAACTACACGACAGTGACTGAAATTGGCCAAAGGTGACCAAACACACTGAAAAACCGAAAAAACTAAATCCTAAACTATGAAAATCCATACCAAGCAGGGATTCCCTTGCAACCGCTTGCATATGACCACAATCCCAACCAAATTCAAAAAACCCTGAGCCACATAGCGCGCCCTACCACTAGCATCATCGACCGACACCAACCGAAACTGATCGAAACCGACCGAAAATGCCGAAAATGAAAAACTAAATCCTAAACTGCGAAAAATCAACTTCCATAACCTAAGCCAAATGACCTCCATCTACCTATATGGGACGTGTAGTCCATGTTCCAACTGATTTGGAAGAGCTAAGATGAATCTTGACAAAATTCGCCCTATCGTGACAGTTTCAACAAAAAATGACTGAAAATGCCGAAAATGAAAACTAAAACCTAAACTGTGAAAAATGGACTTATCCAATTAAAGCTAAACGACTTCCATCTAGCTATATGGGACGTGTAGTCCATGTTCCAATCGATCTGGAAGAGCCAAGATGGATTTTGACAAAATTTGCCCCATCGTGACAGTTTCAACCAAAAATGACCGAAAATGCCGAAAATGAAAAACTCAATCCTAAACTGCGAAAAATTGACTCCTCCAACTAAAGTCAAATGACTCCCATCCAGCTATATGGGACGTGTAGTCCATGTTCCAACTGATTTGGAAGAGCTAAGATGGATTCTGATAAAATTTGCCCTATCATGACAGTTTCAATCAAAAATGACCGAAAATGCCGAAAATGAAAAACTAAATCCTAAACTGCGAAAAATTGACTTCTCCAACTAAAGTCAAATAACTTCCATTTAGCTATATGGGACGTGTAGTCCATGTTCCAATCGATTTGGAAGAGCTAAGATGGCTCCTGACAAAATTTGCCCTATTGTGACAGTTTCAACCAAAAATGACCGAAAAATGCCGAAAATGAAAACTAAAACCTAAACTGTGAAAAATGGACTTTTCCAACTAAAGTCAAATAACTTCCATCTAGCTACATGGGACGTGTAGTCCGTGTTCCAATTGATTTGGAAGAGCTAAGATGGATATCGACAAATTTTGTGCTATTGTGACAGTTTCAACCAAAAATGACCGAAAATGCCGAAAATGAAAAACTAAATCCTAAACTGCGAAAAATTGACTCCTCCAACTAAAGTCAAATGACTTCCATTTAGCTTCATGGGACGTTTAGTCCATGTTCCAATTGATTTGGAAGAGCTAAGATGGATATCGACAAATTTTGCCCTATTGTGACAGTTTCAACCAAAAATGACTGAAAATGCCGAAAATGAAAAACTGAATCCTAAACTGCGAAAAATTGACTTCTCCAACTAAAGTCAAATGACCTCCATCCAGCTATATGGGACGTGTAGTCCATGTTCCAATCGATTTTGAAGAGCCAGGATGGATTTTGACAAAATTTGCCCTATCATGACAGTTTCAATCAAAAATGACTGAAAATGCCGAAAATGAAAAACTGAAACCTAAACTGCGAAAAATTGACTTTCCCAACTAAAGTCAAATAACTTCCATTTAGTTATATGGGACGTGTAGTCCATGCTCCAATTGATTTGGAAGAGCTAGGATGGATTTTGACAAAATTTGCCCTATCGTGACAGTTTCAACAAAAAATGACTGAAAATGCCGAAAATGAAAAACTAAATCCTAAACTGCGAAAAATCAACTTCCATAACCTAAGCCAAATGACTTCCATCTACCTATATGGGACGTGTAGTCCATGTTCCAACTGATTTGGAAGAGCCAAGATGGATTTTGACAAAATTTGCACTATCATGACAGTTTCAATCAAAAATGACCGAAAATGCCGAAAATGAAAAACTAAATCCTAAACTGCGAAAAATTGACTTCTCCAACTAAAGTCAAATAACTTCCATTTAGCTATATGGGACGTGTAGTCCATGTTCCAATCGATTTGGAAGAGCTAAGATGGCTCCTGACAAAATTTGCCCTATTGTGACAGTTTCAACCAAAAATGACCGAAAAATGCCGAAAACGAAAAACTAAATTCTAAACTGCGAAAAATTGACTTTTCCAACTAAAGTCAAATAACTTCCATCTAGCTACATGGGACGTGTAGTCCGTGTTCCAATTGATTTGGAAGAGCTAAGATGGATATCGACAAATTTTGTCCTATTGTGACAGTTTCAACCAAAAATGACCGAAAATGCCGAAAATGAAAAACTGAAACCTAAACTGCGAAAAATTGACTCCTCCCATTAAAGTAAAATAGCTTCCATTTAGCTATATGGGACGTGTAGTCCATGTTCCAATTGATTTGGAAGAGCTAGGATGGATTTTGACAAAATTTGCCCTATCGTGACAGTTTCAACAAAAAATGACTGAAAATGCCGAAAATGAAAAACTAAATCCTAAACTGCGAAAAATCGACTTCTACAATCTAAGTCAAATGACTTCCATCTAGCTATATGGGACGTGTAGTCCATGTTCCAATCGATTTGGAAGAGCCAAGACGGATTTTGACAAAATTTGCCCTATCGTGACAGTTTCAACAAAAAATGACTGAAAATGCCGAAAATGAAAAACTAAAACCTAAACCGCGAAAAATTTACTTTTCCAACTAAAGTCAAATAACTTCCATTTAGCTATATGGGACGTGTAGTCCATGTTCCAATCGATTTGGAAGAGCCAAGATGGATTCTGACAAAATTTCCCCCATTGTGACAGTTTCAACCAGAAATGACCGAAAATGCCGAAAATGAAAAACTAAATCCTAAACTGCGAAAAATTGACTTCTCCAACTAAAGTCAAATAACTTCCATTTAGCTATATGGGACGTGTAGTCCATGTTCCAATCGATTTGGAAGAGCTAAGATGGCTCCTGACAAAATTTGCCCTATTGTGACAGTTTCAACCAAAAATGACCGAAAAATGCCGAAAACGAAAAACTAAATCCTAAACTGCGAAAAATCGACTTTTCCAACTGAAGTCAAATAACTTCCATTTAGCTATATGGGACGTGTAGTCCATGTTCCAACTGATTTGGAAGAGCTAAGATGGATATCGATAAATTTTGCCCTATCGTGACAGTTTCAACCAAAAATGACCGAAAATGCCGAAAATGAAAAACTGAAACCTAAACTGCGAAAAATTGACCTTTCCAACTAAAGTCAAATAACTTCCATTCAGCTATATGGGACGTGTAGTCCATGTTCCAATCGATTTGGAAGAGCCAAGATGGATTTTGACAAAATTTGCCCTACTGTGACAGTTCCAACCAAAAATGACTGAAAATGCCGAAAATGAAAAACTGAAACCTAAACTGCGAAAAATTGACCTTTCCAACTAAAGTCAAATAACTTCCATTTAGCTATATGGGACGTGTAGTCCATGTTCCAATCGATTTGGAAGAGCCAAGATGGATTTTGACAAAATTTGCCCTATCGTGACAGTTTCAACCAAAAATGACTGAAAATGCCGAAAATGAAAAACTAAAACCTAAACTGTGAAAGATTGACTTATCCAATTAAAGACAAATAACTTCCATTCAGCTATATGGGACGTGTAGTCCACGTTCCAATAGGCCCGGAAAATCTAGGATGGATTTTGACAAAATTTGCCCTATCATGACAGTTTCAGCGAAAAATGACTGAAAATGCCGAAAATGAAAAACTAAATCCTAAACTGCGAAAAATTGACTTTTCCAACTAAAGTCAAATAACTTCCATTTAGCTATATGGGACGTGTAGTCCATGCTTCAATTAATCTGGAAGAGCTAAGATGGATTCTGACAAAATTCGCCCTACCGTGACAGTTTCAACCAAAAATGATCGAAAATGCCGAAATCGAAAACTAAATCCTAAACTGCGAAAAATTGACTTTTCTAACTAAAGTCAAATAACTTCCATTTAGCTTCATGGGACGTTTAGTCCATGTTCCAATCGATTTGGAAGAGCCAAGATGGATCTTGACAAAATTTGCTCCATCGTGACAGTTCCAACGAAAAATGACTGAAAATGCCGGAAATGAAAAACTGATTCCTAAACTGCGAAAAATTGACTTTTCCTCTTAAAGTCAAATGACCTCCATCTAGCTATATGGGACGTGCAGTCCATGTTCCAATCGATTTGGAAGAGCCAAGATGGATCTTGACAAAATTCACCCTACCGTGACAGTTTCAACCAAAAAATGACTGAAAATGCCGAAAATGAAAAACCGAAACCTACACTGCGAAAAATTGACTTTTCCAACTAAAGTCAAATGACCTCCATCTAGCTATATGGGACGTGTAGTCCATGTTCCAACTGATTTGGAAGAGCTAAGATGGATTCTGATAAAATTTGCCCTACTGTGACAGTTTCAACCAAAAATGACCGAAAATGTAAATCGTGAATAAATTAAAGTGATTATCCCTATGCGCCTACCTATACATATATATACTGGTTCCCTTCAAATCTGCAAAAACTACCTGTCAACTAACAAAAGCTATCCGTTCGTATAAATATTCCTGAGAAATTCCTAAGTAAAACCTAACAAAAATATCAAATATTCATACCAAGCGGGGATTCCCTTACAACCACTTGCATATGACCACAATCCCATAAAATATATACATATACCCCACAAATACTCTCGATAAAAATTGAAAATTGAAAAATCGAATAAATCCTGAAAATCGTACAAAATGAAAAGTAAAAAAGTGAAAACTGTACCGCATGCAAATGCATGCGCGTGCATGTCTGTCTGTACGCTCGTCTCTTCGTCTGTGTGTGTGTATGGCGGCCCCATAGCGCTTTCGTTCCCTGCCAAGGAACTCGTCAGTGGGAGTTTTACATCTGTAAATGCGTATGTAGTATAAAAGTGCAGTAATCGTAATAGTATAACAGTGAGTATGCTTGTATGTCTGTCCGTTCCTACCTAACACCTATGCTAACCAGGGCCCCGAATGGGTCCTAGCTAGATCCTAATAAAATAATATAACAAAAATAACAACGCTAACTATAACAAGTAAAGAAGAAGTATAACCTACCTGGGAATCAGCTTTTTTGTGCAGTCTATGGCGACTTGCACACCGCCAACCGTTGATCCAGTGTATCAAAATTCCTTTCCGGCTTCAGCTGCGGCTCCAACTCGCGAACAAAACACTGTTTTTGCACTGGGCTCCACTGAGCAACTGAAGCTTTGGAAAGAAATGGTTGTGCATCGCACGACACTGAACGGCAGCCATCTTGCTGAATTCCCGAAGCCCACACGTGTGCGTACGAGTGAGAGAGACCCACTCACGCAAGTGGGGATAACGTGTGAGTGAGAGCGTGTATGTGTGCGCGTCATAACGGCTCCTTGGTGCCCGCAGGGCGACCGTGTGTGGATCACGCGATCCGACCAAACACGAACCTTTCCTGCACGATCATGCAGAAAATGACCGCACACACTCACACGGAGAGATAAACAACGGCGAAACGATAGAGAACGCGACAGCGAACGCGACAACAATACATGGACCAACACAGCCTATCGCGAAGAATGCCAAGACAATGCAAAATAATAAGAAACGAAACGATAGAGAACGCGACAACGATAGGGAACGCGACAACAATATGTGGGCCAACACAGTCTATTGCGAAAAACGCAAAGACAACGCAAAATAATAAGAAACAGCGAAACGATAGAGAACGCGATAACGAGAGGGAACGCGAAACAACTGCAATAAACCGTGTGTAATATGCTCCTTCTTCCTTTCCACAGCACCTGGTCTCCAGCCCGAGGGACTCTGGTACAGCGAATCCTTACGGTAAGTGATACTCCAATTCTAGATCTTCCCCTTTGAAAAAATAGAATTCAGTCTACTAACACTGTGGTCTCTCCAGACTCTTGCAACTGCTTGCAAGAGACGACCAAGGTAGCAACTGCTGCCCCCATGGCAAATTCCGGGCAACATCTCGGGGAGCGGAGCGCAGGCGCAAGTGCCCCTTTAGCCGACCCGGATTGGGCCTCTGACAGCGAACTCGCCACACTTCGTACACCGACACGCTCGCAGAATGAGCGTCGCCATGTCCGCTTCGTGCCCTGGTCACCACCCGCCATTCGTTGGCCCTCACATGTCGCCGAGCTGCATATGGAGCAGAATCCTCGGAGCGGTCCCAACACTCTGGTGGTGGATCTGGACGACGCTTCATACGGTCTCCTGACCGGACTTCAACCGCCCGCTGTTCTGCGGATCCGTAACGGCGCCGGTGGTTCCACCGCATCCATGCACGTGGATCTTCGCGTTCTAGTCGAGGGCCAAGAGCCACCGGCGACCGCTCCCAAGCGTGAAGATGCGCTCCACAGTCGGTCCAACATACCGGGGAATATGCGTATCGAGGTGGCCGCCTGCGATGTTCGGCCCCTCAGCACCAAGAGGCGGCACAACGACGACGATGGGGGTTCCTCGACGACGGCAGCCTCGCAGCAAACCATTGCCTCCAAGAGGGTTAAGGTGTGCTGGTCCGACGACAATGATGGTGGCAATGATGATGTTGGTGACGCTGATGGTCGTAGAGCCGCCGCTGCTGATGGCAAGGAGAACGTCAAGCCCGAGCCCGCCGAACACAATCGGCCCACAACGAGCTTAGCCAAGTCCGAGGCTGACGACGACGTCGACGCATTCCATTATCGCCCGTTGAGCAGCTCCATGTCTCCGCTTGCCCTGGCACAGGTATGCCCCCGCACCCCTCTTTCTCCCACCGTCTGCATGCCACCACCCGTCTCCCGAGGCCTTTCACCATCCAAAACATCTCTGCATGCTATCTCTTTCGCCCGTCTCCTTATGTAGGTTCAGCCGCGTGAAGAGCCCGAAGAGCCGCATTCCATTCTGCCAACTCCACCGATCCCGGCCGGACCGATGACTCACGACGACGTTGCAGCTCTGCGCGAGCACTACACCAGCCAGCTGGAGCAGCTTGTGACCGATGCCGGTTCGACCATCGTCCAGCTGCGTGTTGTCGACCGCACCTTCTTTAACCAGCAGCCTGGTGCTGACATCTAAGCCCGTCCGGCTTTTTTATCTCGTCGACGACTCTTCCTTAACTCGCTTTTTTATGTTTGATCTCCTAGCCCTTCGCCAAGGGCCCCTTGAATTCTGCCAAATGAGTCCATCCTTAAGTCTCAAGTACTATGACTTACTTGACTCAATTTTTCTAGAAACCCGCCGGACGGGCCTAGATTCTCTTCCCTTAGTTCCTAGTTTTTAAGTCCTTCAACTCTGTTAACTAGTTCCTAAGTACTCTAATATATAAATAAAAGAGTCTCACACCATCGTGTGTGTGTCCACAATCATGTACATATATAACCTTTGTGTTTATATATGCTCCGACCGTGTCCCTATTCGCTCACCGGAGAGGACGAGATTGGCTCGCTCTCCTGCGAGGACAACAACAATAGATCTGCTCATTTGCAGAAGGCATAAAATGAAAATGAAATCGTGGTAAGTTAAAAATCTACACCTACAAAACGCAATCAACCTAACCTAACCCTAACCCTAACTGTGGCCTACCTAACGCCCACGACGCGGCGAGATGCGAAAAGCCGCGCCCGCCGCCACGACCAGAGCCAGAAGTGACGCCTAACGGTCCGAAGCTATGCCTACACTACGACGTATTGCTCCAGCCGCCCATATGCCTAATTCCCTAGTGAGCTCAGGCCCGCGACACGTTTCCCTAATGCAATCGGGTTCCCTTAGTCTATGCGCCGACTGGAGCAATTCCCAGCTGGGGGGGACGTTCCCTACACAGGCGCCACCGTGGCGACGCCTCTGCCTAGACGACACTCTACAGCAGACCTACTCACATCGACTCCTAAGCGACACAACGTCCGTCTCGTGCGATCAGCGATCGATCGCCCTACACGTCCGCACGAAGCGAACAACTCTTCTTAGCCCTACACCTCAGAGACGCTCACCGTGCGTGCGTGCGAGCGCGCGCCCACACGCCAAACTCCGCGTACACTGGGTACCGGTATCGGTGAGCGAGGCCAACGGTCGGATGGACCGGCTAGTGTGCCACAGCTGCGTGTGTGACGAACGGGGGTCAGAAGTGGGGTCGGCGAATCCAAGTCACTCGCCTAACTACTTTCAGGCTACGAGATTTAGGGTGTGCATCGAGTGCTGGATTCTAGGGGCTACAATCCGTTGCTTCCGCATGTACATCTTTCAAATTAGCACAAACATCCGCTCTTGATTGGGGGGTCGGGATAACAAAAGGGGTGAAATCGAAGCTACCAGGGAACATCTGAGCCTACTCTTTGTGCAGACACTCTAAGCCCTCACAGCTACCTACTACACGTACGCACCGTGTACGTCCATCCTACTCTAACGCGGTAGACGCTCATCTACCCGAAGGACACCAATCTAACCCTACTTCTAACCTGTCTGTCATAAGCTAAGGCTTTGCCCTCTGACTCTAGGCTTATTCGCATATACCTACACTAAAGGGGCCCTACCTATAGGCGAGCTCCCGATCTAACTACTGCGTTGAACGGGTTTACTCTGGTCGGAAATGCAAAACCTCATCACAAGGGTGCATGTATAGCATGGTATAACCCTAACCTTGAATATTAGTTTTGCGATCATCATCGATCGGCGTATTTTTTCTTACACATGCTACTTACGAACTACCCTGGGGGGCTGGCCGCACCGCTTCCTACTCGTCGTGCATACGCTACACACCTGCGCTAGACAATCTGCGACACAATCTACCCGACTGACTGACCAATCTACCCGACACTCGTCGGCGGTCTGTCCTATCCTGTCCCGTCCTCCACTCGCCGGCACCGGGCGATGCTCTCCGTCTGTGCCCTACCTGCCTAACGAGTCAAGCTGTATCTCCTACCTATGCATCGCCCTTGCGACGATGGTGCGGCGGTGACGTGGACGGACTCTGGTCTGGCGCTGGCGGGCCACATTCGCCGTCGAACGAAGATACTCTACACCCTATCCTATCGACAAACCTAACCAACTGACTGACACTATCCGAACGGAAAGAAAGACTCCTAGCGACCTACGCGTGTGACACTATCGAACCGAAGAACCTAAACCCACGGGGAACGGTGGGGGGGCGGGGGTGGGTGGGGGGGGTAGGCGGTAGGCGGAAGACCCGCGGCCCGTCCCCGATTGTCGGCGCGCGACACGACGGCAACGACCCACAGCCGACAGGAAACCTGACCGGTTGAAAAAACCCCAAACTGTGCCATGCGAAAACTACACGACAGTGACTGAAATTGGCCAAAGGTGACCAAACACGCTGAAAAACCGAAAAAACTAAATCCTAAACTATGAAAATCCATACCAAGCAGGGATTCCCTTGCAACCGCTTGCATATGACCACAATCCCAACCAAATTCAAAAAACCCTGAGCTACATAGCGCGCCCTACCACTAGCATCATCGACCGACACCAACCGAAACTGATCGAAACCGACCGAAAATGCCGAAAATGAAAAACTAAATCCTAAACTGCGAAAAATCAACTTCCATAACCTAAGCCAAATGACCTCCATCCACCTATATGGGACGTGTAGTCCATGTTCCAACTGATTTGGAAGAGCTAAGATGAATCTTGACAAAATTCGCCCTATCGTGACAGTTTCAACAAAAAATGACTGAAAATGCCGAAAATGAAAACTAAAACCTAAACTGTGAAAAATGGACTTATCCAATTAAAGCTAAACGACTTCCATCTAGCTATATGGGACGTGTAGTCCATGTTCCAATCGATCTGGAAGAGCCAAGATGGATTTTGACAAAATTTGCCCCATCGTGACAGTTTCAACCAAAAATGACCGAAAATGCCGAAAATGAAAAACTCAATCCTAAACTGCGAAAAATTGACTCCTCCAACTAAAGTCAAATGACTCCCATCCAGCTATATGGGACGTGTAGTCCATGTTCCAACTGATTTGGAAGAGCTAAGATGGATTCTGATAAAATTTGCCCTATCATGACAGTTTCAATCAAAAATGACCGAAAATGCCGAAAATGAAAAACTAAATCCTAAACTGCGAAAAATTGACTTCTCCAACTAAAGTCAAATAACTTCCATTTAGCTATATGGGACGTGTAGTCCATGTTCCAATCGATTTGGAAGAGCTAAGATGGCTCCTGACAAAATTTGCCCTATTGTGACAGTTTCAACCAAAAATGACCGAAAAATGCCGAAAATGAAAACTAAAACCTAAACTGTGAAAAATGGACTTTTCCAACTAAAGTCAAATAACTTCCATCTAGCTACATGGGACGTGTAGTCCGTGTTCCAATTGATTTGGAATAGCTAAGATGGATATCGACAAATTTTGTGCTATTGTGACAGTTTCAACCAAAAATGACCGAAAATGCCGAAAATGAAAAACTGAAACCTAAACTGCGAAAATTGACTCCTCCCATTAAAGTAAAATAGCTTCCAATTAGCTATATGGGACGTGTAGTCCACGTTCCAATAGGCTTGGAAAATCTAGGATGGATTTTGACAAAATTTGCCCTATCAATGACAGTTTCAGCGAAAGATGACTGAAAATGCCGAAAATGAAAAACTAAATCCTAAACTGCGAAAAATTGACTTTTCCAACTAAAGTCAAATAACTTCCATTCAGCTATATGGGACGTGTAGTCCATGTTCTAATTGATTCTGAAGAGCTAAGATGGATTTTGACAAAATTTGCCCTACTGTGACAGTTTCAACCAAAAATGACTGAAAATGCTGAAAATGAAAAACTGAAACCCAAACTGCGAAAATCGACTTCTACAATCTAAGTCAAATGACTTCCATCTAGCTATGTGGGACGTGTAGTCCATGTTCCAATCGATTTGGAAGAGCCAAGACGGATTTTGACAAAATTTGCCCTATCGTGACAGTTTCAACAAAAAATGACTGAAAATGCCGAAAATGAAAAACTAAAACCTAAACCGCGAAAAATTGACTTTTCCTCTTAAAGTCAAATGACCTCCATCTAGCTATATGGGACGTGTAGTCCGTGTTCCAATCGATTTGGAAGAGCCAAGATGGATTCTGACAAAATTTGCCCTACTGTGACAGTTTCAACCAAAAATGACTGAGAATGCCGAAAGTGAAAAACTGAAACCTAAACTGCGAAAAATTGACTCCTACAATCTAAGCCAAATGACTTCCATTTAGCTTCATGGGACGTTTAGTCCGTGTTCCAATTGATTTGGCAAATCTAGGATGGATATTGATAAAATTCACCCTACCGTGACAGTTTCAACCAAAAATGACTGAAAATGCCGAAAATGAAAAACTAAAACCTAAACTGCGAAAAATTGACATTTCCAATTAAAATCAAATGACCTCCATCTAGCTATATGGGACGTGTAGTCCACGTTCCAATAGACTTGGAAAATCTAGGATGGATTTTGACAAAATTTGCCCTATCATGACAGTTTCAGCGAAAAATGACTGAAAATGCCGAAAATGAAAAACTGAAACCTAATCTGCGAAAAATTGACTCCTCCCACTAAAGTAAAATAGCTCCCATTTAGCTATATGGGACGTGTAGTCCATGTTCCAATCGATTTGGAAGAGCTAAGATGGATTCTGATAAAATTTGCCCTATCGTGACAGTTTCAACCAAAAATGACTGAAAATGCCGAAAATGAAAAACTGAAACCTAAACTGCGAAAAATTGACTTTTCCAACTAAAGTCAAATAACTTCCATTTAGCTATATGGGACGTGTCGTCCATGTTCCAACTGATTTGGAAGAGCTAAGATGGATTCCGACAAAATCTGCCCTATCGTGACAGTTCCAACCAAAAATGACTGAAAATGCCGAAATAAACTACCTACTGGTGAAGAAATAGAAATTCGAGAAAATCCTAGTGCGCGCCTAAAAACCCCCATTTAGGTACGTGCACGACAATACTGAGATATGATAAACTGAAAAAATCCTACTGCGCGATACGCTTTTGTCCAGGGCTCGCGCCCGCAAAAGTAATCGATTACGTAGTCAGTAATCGCTAAACGCGCAACATCTGACCCGGACGGACTTTTTCCCAACCGGCAAATTGGAAAAATTAAAAATCTGTGCAAAATCCCTGAACTGTGTTAAATAAAATCTACTCCTGTATGCAATGTTTCACTACCACATTGCATAAAATACTAATCTCCCTATAAACTCTTCCCTACAGATCGCCCTATTTGCCGAGGCAGCAGCGCAACAGCAGCAACAACAACTGGACACCATTGTTCCTGACGGTCACTGAGGTACCGCCACAAAACATCTTTTCGTGTCGACAAGCCGCAACAGCTCCCGACCACCGTTGGAAAATATAGGGTAAGTGTTTTCCTAAATATTTTCTCATAACCACCTGTGGCACAGGCCACTCAGTAGTTAGAGTCCCTGAAGGGATGAAAAACAACCCTTAAAGTACGGTGGGGGGGCGGGGGTGGGTGGGGGGGGGGGGTAGGCGGTAGGCGGAAGACCCGCGGCCCGTCCCCGATTGTCGGCGCGCGACACGACGGCAACGACCCACAGCCGACAGGAAACCTGACCGGTTGAAAAAACCCCAAACTGTGCCATGCGAAAACTACACGACAGTGACTGAAATTGGCCAAAGGTGACCAAACACACTGAAAAACCGAAAAAACTAAATCCTAAACTATGAAAATCCATACCAAGCAGGGATTCCCTTGCAACCGCTTGCATATGACCACAATCCCAACCAAATTCAAAAAACCCTGAGCCACATAGCGCGCCCTACCACTAGCATCATCGACCGACATCAACCGAAACTGATCGAAACCGACCGAAAATGCCGAAAATGAAAAACTAAATCCTAAACTGCGAAAAATCAACTTCCATAACCTAAGCCAAATGACCTCCATCTACCTATATGGGACGTGCAGTCCACGTTCCAACCGATCTGGAAGAGCCAAGATGAATCTTGACAAAATTTGCCCTATTGTGACAGTTTCAACCAAAAATGACCGAAAAATGCCGAAAATGAAAACTAAACCCTAAACTGTGAAAAATGGACTTTTCCAACTAAAGTCAAATGACTTCCATCCAGCTATATGGGACGTGTAGTCCATGTTCCAACTGATTTGGAAGAGCCAAGATGGATTCTGACAAAATTTTCCCCATTGTGACAGTTTCAACCAAAAATGACCGAAAATGCCGAAAATGAAAAACTAAATCCTAAACTGCGAAAAATTGACTTTTCCAACTAAAGTCGAAAAACCCCCATTTAGCTATATGGGACGTGTAGTCCATGTTCCAAACGATTTGGAAGAGCTAGGATGAATTTTGACGAAATTCGCCCTACTGTGACAGTTTCAACGAAAAATGTCAAGTTCATCGTGTTATTAGTAGTGAAAAAGGAAAATAGGAAAATGTTAGTAGTTATAAGTGATAGAAGTAGGAGTTATAAGTGATAGAATAGATAGTAGGGAAAAAGGAAAATAGGAGTTATAAGTGATAGAATAGATAGTAGGGAAAAAGGAAAATAGGAATGGGAATAGGAGTAGGAGTTATTAGTTTATAAATATAGATTTAATCAGGCTATTGGTAGTGAAAATAAAAATATAAATATATACAAATTTAAAATATAAATGTAAATATAAACATAAATAATAACATAAAATATAAACATAAAAATAAATATAAATATAAATGATAACAAAAATATAAACAAAATATGAAAACAAAAATATAAACATAAATACATATAAATAATAATAAATACATACATAATACATAAATACAATAATAAATACAAATAGAAATATAAATATATAAATATATAAAAATATAAAATACAAATACAAATGTAAATATAAAAATTAGAAAGATAAATATAAACACAACTACAAATATAAATAAAAAATATTAATATATAAAAATATAAAATATAAACATAAATAATAATATAAAAATAAATATAAACATAAACATAAATATAAATAAAAAAACCTAAATATAAACCTAAACTAATATAAGTATAAATACACAAGCATACATGCGTACACATAAACGCTCATAAGCGCATATGCACACATGTGTGTAAACACAAAAACCCACACACATATGCGCACATGCACATGCAAGAAGTTCACATGCACACAAACACACATATGAAAACGTAAAAAAGGAGAAAGCAACCTAACATCAGTAGAGAAAAAAGGGGGTTTGTCTATATGTGTCGGTGGACACAACTAAAGAAAAGGAACAACACCTAACTAATCCCCTAAGTTGCCGTGTAGGCTTCTATTTGGCTGCTCTTTGAGTACTTTCGTCCCGGCCAAAGGACTCATCAGAAAGTTCCTAACACCTTGAACACAACTGTGTAAAAAACTATAGAACAAAGTTATCCAGCATAATTATGTGTACTAAATTAATATGGTGCAAGTTACTATTATAAAGAAATATGAGTTGTATATATTTTCTTAAGAATTTACTTACAATTCAATTCCGAGAATTACGTTTGCTGTATGCGAAGCCGAAGAATATCTGTCTGGTGTTATGAGGGTCCGATGTTCGTGCGATCACTTCAGCGGCTACCGAGATACTGGCATCAGGAAACAAGATGGCCGCCATCCACTTAATATGTTAATAGGCCTATGTTTCACCTTAAGTGGTGGTGAGTCACAATTCCCTATTTCACAATATTACTTACACTAAAGCAAAAAACATCAGTACAATAGTAGGAGTATTTGAGAAGTATTAGTTTAATAAGATATATAGAGATGTAGGAGGAAAAAGATAAATAGAGGTATAGAAAAAAGAGTAAGGAGATAGAGGTAAGAGATAGAGTAAGGAAATAGTGGATAGAGGATAGAGAGGATAGAGTAAGGAAATAGAGGTATAGAAAAAAGAGTATACTAGATAGATATTACTACAATACTAGATAGATATTACTACAATAGGTGTTACAATTCTAATCTACTATTTATAATCTTGTGTTATAAATTTTTAGCCAGATAATCATGTGTCATCTGCTAATATCTGTCCATGTGCCTCTGATGTACTTTTGTCATGTACAGACAATTGTACATCAGAACAGCACTATGCATGCATTGTCGTCCAATTCCCTAACCGTGTGTAAGCTGTATCTAGGATAAGGCATAAATAGTTACATTAAGAAGTTGGGATTATATTACCAATATGGGTGGATATGAGATCCGTCATGTTGTACCTAACGTATGGTAATATCTTTATAATTGTGTGGTTTTTGAAAGAAGAATTCATTTATCATGACAGATCTAACACATTTACTTGTGAAATGGTTATACCGCATGTTTCCTAATAAGGTAACCACTGAAAACAGTACGACCAGGTCGATTTATGAAAAAACCCAAAAAGGATAGACCAACCATTATCCCTAATAGCAGCTAGTTCCAGATAATCATGTGTTATCTGTCTAACTAATGGGCGGGGCGGAATGAGGGTATTTTGCATAAATATGCTGTATAGATAGTCAAGTTCATCGTGTTATTAGTAGTGAAAAAGGAAAATAGGAAAATGTTAGTAGTTATAAGTGATAGAAGTAGGAGTTATAAGTGATAGAATAGATAGTAGGGAAAAAGGAAAATAGGAGTTATAAGTGATAGAATAGATAGTAGGGAAAAAGGAAAATAGGAATGGGAATAGGAGTAGGAGTTATTAGTTTATAAATATAGATTTAATCAGGCTATTGGTAGTGAAAATAAAAATATAAATATATACAAATTTAAAATATAAATGTAAATATAAACATAAATAATAACATAAAATATAAACATAAAAATAAATATAAATATAAATGATAACAAAAATATAAACAAAATATGAAAACAAAAATATAAACATAAATACATATAAATAATAATAAATACATACATAATACATAAATACAATAATAAATACAAATAGAAATATAAATATATAAATATATAAAAATATAAAATACAAATACAAATGTAAATATAAAAATTAGAAAGATAAATATAAACACAACTACAAATATAAATAAAAAATATTAATATATAAAAATATAAAATATAAACATAAATAATAATATAAAAATAAATATAAACATAAACATAAATATAAATAAAAAAACCTAAATATAAACCTAAACTAATATAAGTATAAATACACAAGCATACATGCGTACACATAAACGCTCATAAGCGCATATGCACACATGTGTGTAAACACAAAAACCCACACACATATGCGCACATGCACATGCAAGAAGTTCACATGCACACAAACACACATATGAAAACGTAAAAAAGGAGAAAGCAACCTAACATCAGTAGAGAAAAAGGGGGTTTGTCTATATGTGTCGGTGGACACAACTAAAGAAAAGGAACAACACCTAACTAATCCCCTAAGTTGCCGTGTAGGCTTCTATTTGGCTGCTCTTTGAGTACTTTCGTCCCGGCCAAAGGACTCATCAGAAAGTTCCTAACACCTTGAACACAACTGTGTAAAAAACTATAGAACAAAGTTATCCAGCATAATTATGTGTACTAAATTAATATGGTGCAAGTTACTATTATAAAGAAATATGAGTTGTATATATTTTCTTAAGAATTTACTTACAATTCAATTCCGAGAATTACGTTTGCTGTATGCGAAGCCGAAGAATATCTGTCTGGTGTTATGAGGGTCCGATGTTCGTGCGATCACTTCAGCGGCTACCGAGATACTGGCATCAGGAAACAAGATGGCCGCCATCCACTTAATATGTTAATAGGCCTATGTTTCACCTTAAGTGGTGGTGAGTCACAATTCCCTATTTCACAATATTACTTACACTAAAGCAAAAAACATCAGTACAATAGTAGGAGTATTTGAGAAGTATTAGTTTAATAAGATATATAGAGATGTAGGAGGAAAAAGATAAATAGAGGTATAGAAAAAAGAGTAAGGAGATAGAGGTAAGAGATAGAGTAAGGAAATAGTGGATAGAGGATAGAGAGGATAGAGTAAGGAAATAGAGGTATAGAAAAAAGAGTATACTAGATAGATATTACTACAATACTAGATAGATATTACTATAATAGGTGTTACAATTCTAATCTACTATTTATAATCTTGTGTTATAAATTTTTAGCCAGATAATCATGTGTCATCTGCTAATATCTGTCCATGTGCCTCTGATGTACTTTTGTCATGTACAGACAATTGTACATCAGAACAGCACTATGCATGCATTGTCGTCCAATTCCCTAACCGTGTGTAAGCTGTATCTAGGATAAGGCATAAATAGTTACATTAAGAAGTTGGGATTATATTACCAATATGGGTGGATATGAGATCCGTCATGTTGTACCTAACGTATGGTAATATCTTTATAATTGTGTGGTTTTTGAAAGAAGAATTCATTTATCATGACAGATCTAACACATTTACTTGTGAAATGGTTATACCGCATGTTTCCTAATAAGGTAACCACTGAAAACAGTACGACCAGGTCGATTTATGAAAAAACCCAAAAAGGATAGACCAACCATTATCCCTAATAGCAGCTAGTTCCAGATAATCATGTGTTATCTGTCTAACTAATGGGCGGGGCGGAATGAGGGTATTTTGCATAAATATGCTGTATAGATAGTCAAGTTCATCGTGTTATTAGTAGTGAAAAAGGAAAATAGGAAAATGTTAGTAGTTATAAGTGATAGAAGTAGGAGTTATAAGTGATAGAATAGATAGTAGGGAAAAAGGAAAATAGGAGTTATAAGTGATAGAATAGATAGTAGGGAAAAAGGAAAATAGGAATGGGAATAGGAGTAGGAGTTATTAGTTTATAAATATAGATTTAATCAGGCTATTGGTAGTGAAAATAAAAATATAAATATATACAAATTTAAAATATAAATGTAAATA
This sequence comes from Hydrotaea diabolus, assembly GCA_963513945.1. NCBI lineage: Eukaryota > Metazoa > Arthropoda > Insecta > Diptera > Muscidae > Hydrotaea > Hydrotaea diabolus. The sequence goes on along the minus strand of OY740719.1, from coordinate 109,938 downwards.
TAAACATAAATAATAACATAAAATATAAACATAAAAATAAATATAAATATAAATGATAACAAAAATATAAACAAAATATGAAAACAAAAATATAAACATAAATACATATAAATAATAATAAATACATACATAATACATAAATACAATAATAAATACAAATAGAAATATAAATATATAAATATATAAAAATATAAAATACAAATACAAATGTAAATATAAAAATTAGAAAGATAAATATAAACACAACTACAAATATAAATAAAAAATATTAATATATAAAAATATAAAATATAAACATAAATAATAATATAAAAATAAATATAAACATAAACATAAATATAAATAAAAAAACCTAAATATAAACCTAAACTAATATAAGTATAAATACACAAGCATACATGCGTACACATAAACGCTCATAAGCGCATATGCACACATGTGTGTAAACACAAAAACCCACACACATATGCGCACATGCACATGCAAGAAGTTCACATGCACACAAACACACATATGAAAACGTAAAAAAGGAGAAAGCAACCTAACATCAGTAGAGAAAAAGGGGGTTTGTCTATATGTGTCGGTGGACACAACTAAAGAAAAGGAACAACACCTAACTAATCCCCTAAGTTGCCGTGTAGGCTTCTATTTGGCTGCTCTTTGAGTACTTTCGTCCCGGCCAAAGGACTCATCAGAAAGTTCCTAACACCTTGAACACAACTGTGTAAAAAACTATAGAACAAAGTTATCCAGCATAATTATGTGTACTAAATTAATATGGTGCAAGTTACTATTATAAAGAAATATGAGTTGTATATATTTTCTTAAGAATTTACTTACAATTCAATTCCGAGAATTACGTTTGCTGTATGCGAAGCCGAAGAATATCTGTCTGGTGTTATGAGGGTCCGATGTTCGTGCGATCACTTCAGCGGCTACCGAGATACTGGCATCAGGAAACAAGATGGCCGCCATCCACTTAATATGTTAATAGGCCTATGTTTCACCTTAAGTGGTGGTGAGTCACAATTCCCTATTTCACAATATTACTTACACTAAAGCAAAAAACATCAGTACAATAGTAGGAGTATTTGAGAAGTATTAGTTTAATAAGATATATAGAGATGTAGGAGGAAAAAGATAAATAGAGGTATAGAAAAAAGAGTAAGGAGATAGAGGTAAGAGATAGAGTAAGGAAATAGTGGATAGAGGATAGAGAGGATAGAGTAAGGAAATAGAGGTATAGAAAAAAGAGTATACTAGATAGATATTACTACAATACTAGATAGATATTACTATAATAGGTGTTACAATTCTAATCTACTATTTATAATCTTGTGTTATAAATTTTTAGCCAGATAATCATGTGTCATCTGCTAATATCTGTCCATGTGCCTCTGATGTACTTTTGTCATGTACAGACAATTGTACATCAGAACAGCACTATGCATGCATTGTCGTCCAATTCCCTAACCGTGTGTAAGCTGTATCTAGGATAAGGCATAAATAGTTACATTAAGAAGTTGGGATTATATTACCAATATGGGTGGATATGAGATCCGTCATGTTGTACCTAACGTATGGTAATATCTTTATAATTGTGTGGTTTTTGAAAGAAGAATTCATTTATCATGACAGATCTAACACATTTACTTGTGAAATGGTTATACCGCATGTTTCCTAATAAGGTAACCACTGAAAACAGTACGACCAGGTCGATTTATGAAAAAACCCAAAAAGGATAGACCAACCATTATCCCTAATAGCAGCTAGTTCCAGATAATCATGTGTTATCTGTCTAACTAATGGGCGGGGCGGAATGAGGGTATTTTGCATAAATATGCTGTATAGATAGTCAAGTTCATCGTGTTATTAGTAGTGAAAAAGGAAAATAGGAAAATGTTAGTAGTTATAAGTGATAGAAGTAGGAGTTATAAGTGATAGAATAGATAGTAGGGAAAAAGGAAAATAGGAGTTATAAGTGATAGAATAGATAGTAGGGAAAAAGGAAAATAGGAATGGGAATAGGAGTAGGAGTTATTAGTTTATAAATATAGATTTAATCAGGCTATTGGTAGTGAAAATAAAAATATAAATATATACAAATTTAAAATATAAATGTAAATATAAACATAAATAATAACATAAAATATAAACATAAAAATAAATATAAATATAAATGATAACAAAAATATAAACAAAATATGAAAACAAAAATATAAACATAAATACATATAAATAATAATAAATACATACATAATACATAAATACAATAATAAATACAAATAGAAATATAAATATATAAATATATAAAAATATAAAATACAAATACAAATGTAAATATAAAAATTAGAAAGATAAATATAAACACAACTACAAATATAAATAAAAAATATTAATATATAAAAATATAAAATATAAACATAAATAATAATATAAAAATAAATATAAACATAAACATAAATATAAATAAAAAAACCTAAATATAAACCTAAACTAATATAAGTATAAATACACAAGCATACATGCGTACACATAAACGCTCATAAGCGCATATGCACACATGTGTGTAAACACAAAAACCCACACACATATGCGCACATGCACATGCAAGAAGTTCACATGCACACAAACACACATATGAAAACGTAAAAAAGGAGAAAGCAACCTAACATCAGTAGAGAAAAAGGGGGTTTGTCTATATGTGTCGGTGGACACAACTAAAGAAAAGGAACAACACCTAACTAATCCCCTAAGTTGCCGTGTAGGCTTCTATTTGGCTGCTCTTTGAGTACTTTCGTCCCGGCCAAAGGACTCATCAGAAAGTTCCTAACACCTTGAACACAACTGTGTAAAAAACTATAGAACAAAGTTATCCAGCATAATTATGTGTACTAAATTAATATGGTGCAAGTTACTATTATAAAGAAATATGAGTTGTATATATTTTCTTAAGAATTTACTTACAATTCAATTCCGAGAATTACGTTTGCTGTATGCGAAGCCGAAGAATATCTGTCTGGTGTTATGAGGGTCCGATGTTCGTGCGATCACTTCAGCGGCTACCGAGATACTGGCATCAGGAAACAAGATGGCCGCCATCCACTTAATATGTTAATAGGCCTATGTTTCACCTTAAGTGGTGGTGAGTCACAATTCCCTATTTCACAATATTACTTACACTAAAGCAAAAAACATCAGTACAATAGTAGGAGTATTTGAGAAGTATTAGTTTAATAAGATATATAGAGATGTAGGAGGAAAAAGATAAATAGAGGTATAGAAAAAAGAGTAAGGAGATAGAGGTAAGAGATAGAGTAAGGAAATAGTGGATAGAGGATAGAGAGGATAGAGTAAGGAAATAGAGGTATAGAAAAAAGAGTATACTAGATAGATATTACTACAATACTAGATAGATATTACTACAATAGGTGTTACAATTCTAATCTACTATTTATAATCTTGTGTTATAAATTTTTAGCCAGATAATCATGTGTCATCTGCTAATATCTGTCCATGTGCCTCTGATGTACTTTTGTCATGTACAGACAATTGTACATCAGAACAGCACTATGCATGCATTGTCGTCCAATTCCCTAACCGTGTGTAAGCTGTATCTAGGATAAGGCATAAATAGTTACATTAAGAAGTTGGGATTATATTACCAATATGGGTGGATATGAGATCCGTCATGTTGTACCTAACGTATGGTAATATCTTTATAATTGTGTGGTTTTTGAAAGAAGAATTCATTTATCATGACAGATCTAACACATTTACTTGTGAAATGGTTATACCGCATGTTTCCTAATAAGGTAACCACTGAAAACAGTACGACCAGGTCGATTTATGAAAAAACCCAAAAAGGATAGACCAACCATTATCCCTAATAGCAGCTAGTTCCAGATAATCATGTGTTATCTGTCTAACTAATGGGCGGGGCGGAATGAGGGTATTTTGCATAAATATGCTGTATAGATAGTCAAGTTCATCGTGTTATTAGTAGTGAAAAAGGAAAATAGGAAAATGTTAGTAGTTATAAGTGATAGAAGTAGGAGTTATAAGTGATAGAATAGATAGTAGGGAAAAAGGAAAATAGGAGTTATAAGTGATAGAATAGATAGTAGGGAAAAAGGAAAATAGGAATGGGAATAGGAGTAGGAGTTATTAGTTTATAAATATAGATTTAATCAGGCTATTGGTAGTGAAAATAAAAATATAAATATATACAAATTTAAAATATAAATGTAAATATAAACATAAATAATAACATAAAATATAAACATAAAAATAAATATAAATATAAATGATAACAAAAATATAAACAAAATATGAAAACAAAAATATAAACATAAATACATATAAATAATAATAAATACATACATAATACATAAATACAATAATAAATACAAATAGAAATATAAATATATAAATATATAAAAATATAAAATACAAATACAAATGTAAATATAAAAATTAGAAAGATAAATATAAACACAACTACAAATATAAATAAAAAATATTAATATATAAAAATATAAAATATAAACATAAATAATAATATAAAAATAAATATAAACATAAACATAAATATAAAGTTCATCGTGTTATTAGTAGTGAAAAAGGAAAATAGGAAAATGTTAGTAGTTATAAGTGATAGAAGTAGGAGTTATAAGTGATAGAATAGATAGTAGGGAAAAAGGAAAATAGGAGTTATAAGTGATAGAATAGATAGTAGGGAAAAAGGAAAATGGGAATGGGAATAGGAGTAGGAGTTATTAGTTTATAAATATAGATTTAATCAGGCTATTGGTAGTGAAAATAAAAATATAAATATATACAAATTTAAAATATAAATGTAAATATAAACATAAATAATAACATAAAATATAAACATAAAAATAAATATAAATATAAATGATAACAAAAATATAAACAAAATATGAAAACAAAAATATAAACATAAATACATATAAATAATAATAAATACATACATAATACATAAATACAATAATAAATACAAATAGAAATATAAATATATAAATATATAAAAATATAAAATACAAATACAAATGTAAATATAAAAATTAGAAAGATAAATATAAACACAACTACAAATATAAATAAAAAATATTAATATATAAAAATATAAAATATAAACATAAATAATAATATAAAAATAAATATAAACATAAACATAAATATAAATAAAAAAACCTAAATATAAACCTAAACTAATATAAGTATAAATACACAAGCATACATGCGTACACATAAACGCTCATAAGCGCATATGCACACATGTATGTAAACACAAAAACCCACACACATATGCGCACATGCACATGCAAGAAGTTCACATGCACACAAACACACATATGAAAACGTAAAAAAGGAAAAAGCAACCTAACATCAGTAGAGAAAAAGGGGGTTTGTCTATATGTGTCGGTGGACACAACTAAAGAAAAGGAACAACACCTAACTAATCCCCTAAGTTGCCGTGTAGGCTTCTATTTGGCTGCTCTTTGAGTACTTTCGTCCCGGCCAAAGGACTCATCAGAAAGTTCCTAACACCTTGAACACAACTGTGTAAAAACTATAAAACAAAGTTTCCAGGATAATTATGTGTAGAAAATAAGACAAAAGTTACTACACACCCATACATATATATACATATTACTACTTTCCTAAGAATGTACTTACAACTAAATTCCGAGAAGTACGTTTGCCGTATGCGAAGCCGAAAGAATATCCGTCTGGTGTTATGAGGATCCGATGTTCGTGCGATCACTTCAGCGGCTACCGAGATACTGGCATCAGGAAACAAGATGGCTGCAATCCACTCAATATGATAATAGGCCTCCGTTTCACCTTAAGTGGTGATGAGTTACAATTCCCTATTTCACAATATTACTTACACTAAAGCAAAAACATCAGTACGATAGTAAGAGTGTTTGCGTAGTATTAGCTTAATAAGATATATAGAGATGTAGGAGGAAAAAGATAAGTAGAGGTATAGAAAAAGGGGCAAGGAGATAGAGGTAAGAGATAGAGTAAGGAAATAGTGGATAGAGGATAGAGAGGATAGAGTAAGGAAATAGAGGTATAGAAAAAAGAGTATACTAGATAGATATTACTACAATACTAGATAGATATTACTACAATAGGTGTTACAATTCTAATCTACTATTTATAATCTTGTGTTATAAATTTTTAGCCAGATAATCATGTGTCATCTGCTAATATCTGTCCATGTGCCTCTGATGTACTTTTGTCATGTACAGACAATTGTACATCAGAACAGCACTATGCATGCATTGTCGTCCAATTCCCTAACCGTGTGTAAGCTGTATCTAGGATAAGGCATAAATAGTTACATTAAGAAGTTGGGATTATATTACCAATATGGGTGGATATGAGATCCGTCATGTTGTACCTAACGTATGGTAATATCTTTATAATTGTGTGGTTTTTGAAAGAAGAATTCATTTATCATGACAGATCTAACACATTTACTTGTGAAATGGTTATACCGCATGTTTCCTAATAAGGTAACCACTGAAAACAGTACGACCAGGTCGATTTATGAAAAAACCCAAAAAGGATAGACCAACCATTATCCCTAATAGCAGCTAGTTCCAGATAATCATGTGTTATCTGTCTAACTAATGGGCGGGGCGGAATGAGGGTATTTTGCATAAATATGCTGTATAGATAGTCAAGTTCATCGTGTTATTAGTAGTGAAAAAGGAAAATAGGAAAATGTTAGTAGTTATAAGTGATAGAAGTAGGAGTTATAAGTGATAGAATAGATAGTAGGGAAAAAGGAAAATAGGAGTTATAAGTGATAGAATAGATAGTAGGGAAAAAGGAAAATAGGAATGGGAATAGGAGTAGGAGTTATTAGTTTATAAATATAGATTTAATCAGGCTATTGGTAGTGAAAATAAAAATATAAATATATACAAATTTAAAATATAAATGTAAATATAAACATAAATAATAACATAAAATATAAACATAAAAATAAATATAAATATAAATGATAACAAAAATATAAACAAAATATGAAAACAAAAATATAAACATAAATACATATAAATAATAATAAATACATACATAATACATAAATACAATAATAAATACAAATAGAAATATAAATATATAAATATATAAAAATATAAAATACAAATACAAATGTAAATATAAAAATTAGAAAGATAAATATAAACACAACTACAAATATAAATAAAAAATATTAATATATAAAAATATAAAATATAAACATAAATAATAATATAATAATAAATATAAATATAAACATAAATATAAATAAAAAAACCTAAATATAAATATAAACCTAAACTAATATAAGTATAAATACACAAGCATACATGCGTACACATAAACGCTCATAAGCGCATATGCACACATGTATGTAAACACAAAAAACCCACACACATATGCGCACATGCACATGCAAGAAGTTCACATGCACACAAACACACATATGAAAACGTAAAAAAGGAAAAAGCAACCTAACATCAGTAGAGAAAAAGGGGGTTTTGTCTATATGTGTCGGTGGACACAACTAAAGAAAAGGAACAACACCTAACTAATCCCCTAAGTTGCCGTGTAGGCTTCTATTTGGCTGCTCTTTGAGTACTTTCGTCCCGGCCAAAGGACTCATCAGAAAGTTCCTAACACCTTGAACAAAACTGTGTAAAAAACTACAGAACAAAGTCTCCAGGATAATTATGTGTAGAAAATATGACAAAATATATACATATTACTACTTTCCTAAGAATGTACTTACAACTAAATTCCGAGAAGTACGTCTGCCGTATGCGAAGCCGAAAGAATATCCGTCTGGTGTTATGAGGATCCGATGTTCGTGCGATCACTTCAGCGGCTACCGAGATACTGGCATCAGGAAACAAGATGGCTGCAATCCACTCAATATGACAATAGGCCTCCGTTTCACCTTAAGTGGTGATGAGTCACAATTCCCTATTTCACAATATTACTTACACTAAAGCAAAAACATCAGTACGATAGTAAGAGTGTTTGAGTAGTATTAGCTTAATAAGATATATAGAGATGTAGGAGGAAAAAGATAAGTAGAGGTATAGAAAAAGGGCAAGGAGATAGAGGTAAGAGATAGAGTAAGGAAATAGTGGATAGAGGATAGAGAGGATAGAGTAAGGAAATAGAGGTATAGAAAAAAGAGTATACTAGATAGATATTACTACAATACTAGATAGATATTACTACAATAGGTGTTACAATTCTAATCTACTATTTATAATCTTGTGTTATAAATTTTAGCCAGATAATCATGTGTCATCTGCTAATATCTGTCCATGTGCCTCTGATGTACTTTTGTCATGTACAGACAATTGTACATCAGAACAGCACTATGCATGCATTGTCGTCCAATTCCCTAACCGTGTGTAAGCTGTATCTAGGATAAGGCATAAATAGTTACATTAAGAAGTTGGGATTATATTACCAATATGGGTGGATATGAGATCCGTCATGTTGTACCTAACGTATGGTAATATCTTTATAATTGTGTGGTTTTTGAAAGAAGAATTCATTTATCATGACAGATCTAACACATTTACTTGTGAAATGGTTATACCGCATGTTTCCTAATAAGGTAACCACTGAAAACAGTACGACCAGGTCGATTTATGAAAAAACCCAAAAAGGATAGACCAACCATTATCCCTAATAGCAGCTAGTTCCAGATAATCATGTGTTATCTGTCTAACTAATGGGCGGGGCGGAATGAGGGTATTTTGCATAAATATGCTGTATAGATAGTCAAGTTCATCGTGTTATTAGTAGTGAAAAAGGAAAATAGGAAAATGTTAGTAGTTATAAGTGATAGAAGTAGGAGTTATAAGTGATAGAATAGATAGTAGGGAAAAAGGAAAATAGGAGTTATAAGTGATAGAATAGATAGTAGGGAAAAAAGGAAAATAGGAATGGGAATAGGAGTAGGAGTTATTAGTTTATAAATATAGATTTAATCAGGCTATTGGTAGTGAAAATAAAAATATAAATATATACAAATTTAAAATATAAATGTAAATATAAACATAAATAATAACATAAAATATAAACATAAAAATAAATATAAATGATAACAAAAATATAAACGAAATATGAAAACAAAAATATAAACATAAATACATATAAATAATAATAAATACATACATAATACATAAATACAATAATAAATACAAATAGAAATATAAATATATAAATATATAAAAATATAAAATACAAATACAAATGTAAATATAAAAATTAGAAAGATAAATATAAACACAACTACAAATATAAATAAAAAATATTAATATATAAAATTATAAAATATAAACATAAACATAAATAATAATATAAAAATAAATATAAATATAAACATAAATATAAATAAAAAAACCTAAATATAAATATAAACCTAAACTAATATAAGTATAAATACACAAGCATACATGCGTACACATAAACGCTCATAAGCGCATATGCACACATGTATGTAAACACAAAAACCCACACACATATGCGCACATGCACATGCAAGAAGTTCACATGCACACAAACACACATATGAAAACGTAAAAAAGGAAAAAGCAACCTAACATCAGTAGAGAAAAAGGGGGTTTGTCTATATGTGTCGGTGGACACAACTAAAGAAAAGGAACAACACCTAACTAATCCCCTAAGTTGCCGTGTAGGCTTCTATTTGGCTGCTCTTTGAGTACTTTCGTCCCGGCCAAAGGACTCATCAGAAAGTTCCTAACACATTGAACACAACTGTGTAAAAAACTACAAAACAAAGTTTCCAGGATAATTATGTGTAGAAAATAAGACAAAAGTTACTACATACCCATACATATATATACATATTACTACTTTCCTAAGAATGTACTTACAACTAAATTCCGAGAAGTACGTTTGCCGTATGCGAAGCCGAAAGAATATCCGTCTGGTGTTATGAGGATCCGATGTTCGTGCGATCACTTCAGCGGCTACCGAGATACTGGCATCAGGAAACAAGATGGCTGCAATCCACTCAATATGATAATAGGCCTCCGTTTCACCTTAAGTGGTGATGAGTCACAATTCCCTATTTCACAATATTACTTACACTAAAGCAAAAACATCAGTACGATAGTAAGAGTGTTTGAGTAGTATTAGCTTAGTAAGATATATAGAGATGTAGGAGGAAAAAGATAAGTAGAGGTATAGAAAAAGGGCAAGGAGATAGAGGTAAGAGATAGAGTAAGGAAATAGTGGATAGAGGATAGAGAGGATAGAGTAAGGAAATAGAGGTATAGAAAAAAGAGTATACTAGATAGATATTACTACAATACTAGATAGATATTACTACAATAGGTGTTACAATTCTAATCTACTATTTATAATCTTGTGTTATAAATTTTTAGCCAGATAATCATGTGTCATCTGCTAATATCTGTCCATGTGCCTCTGATGTACTTTTGTCATGTACAGACAATTGTACATCAGAACAGCACTATGCATGCATTGTCGTCCAATTCCCTAACCGTGTGTAAGCTGTATCTAGGATAAGGCATAAATAGTTACATTAAGAAGTTGGGATTATATTACCAATATGGGTGGATATGAGATCCGTCATGTTGTACCTAACGTATGGTAATATCTTTATAATTGTGTGGTTTTTGAAAGAAGAATTCATTTATCATGACAGATCTAACACATTTACTTGTGAAATGGTTATACCGCATGTTTCCTAATAAGGTAACCACTGAAAACAGTACGACCAGGTCGATTTATGAAAAAACCCAAAAAGGATAGACCAACCATTATCCCTAATAGCAGCTAGTTCCAGATAATCATGTGTTATCTGTCTAACTAATGGGCGGGGCGGAATGAGGGTATTTTGCATAAATATGCTGTATAGATAGTCAAGTTCATCGTGTTATTAGTAGTGAAAAAGGAAAATAGGAAAATGTTAGTAGTTATAAGTGATAGAAGTAGGAGTTATAAGTGATAGAATAGATAGTAGGGAAAAAGGAAAATAGGAGTTATAAGTGATAGAATAGATAGTAGGGAAAAAAGGAAAATAGGAATGGGAATAGGAGTAGGAGTTATTAGTTTATAAATATAGATTTAATCAGGCTATTGGTAGTGAAAATAAAAATATAAATATATACAAATTTAAAATATAAATGTAAATATAAACATAAATAATAACATAAAATATAAACATAAAAATAAATATAAATATAAATGATAACAAAAATATAAACAAAATATGAAAACAAAAATATAAACATAAATACATATAAATAATAATAAATACATACATAAATACAATAATAAATACAAATAGAAATATAAATATATAAATATATAAAAATATAAAATACAAATACAAATGTAAATATAAAAATTAGAAAGATAAATATAAACACAACTACAAATATAAATAAAAAATATTAATATATAAAAATATAAAATATAAACATAAACATAAATAATAATATAAAAATAAATATAAATATAAACATAAACATAAATATAAATAAAAAAACCTAAATATAAATATAAACCTAAACTAATATAAGTATAAATACACAAGCATACATGCGTACACATAAACGCTCATAAGCGCATATGCACACATGTATGTAAACACAAAAACCCACACACATATGCGCACATGCACATGCAAGAAGTTCACATGCACACTAACACACATATGAAAACGTAAAAAAGGAAAAAGCAACCTAACATCAGTAGAGAAAAAGGGGGTTTGTCTATATGTGTCGGTGGACACAACTAAAGAAAAGGAACAACACCTAACTAATCCCCTAAGTTGCCGTGTAGGCTTCTATTTGGCTGCTCTTTGAGTACTTTCGTCCCGGCCAAAGGACTCATCAGAAAGTTCCTAACACCTTGAACACAACTGTGTAAAAAACTACAAAACAAAGTTTCCAGGATAAATATGTGTAGAAAATAAGACAAAAGTTACTACACACCCATACATACATATACACATATATATACATATTACTACTTTCCTAAGAATGTACTTACAACTAAATTCCGAGAAGTACGTTGCCGTATGCGAAGCCGAAAGAATATCCGTCTGGTGTTATGAGGATCCGATGTTCGTGCGATCACTTCAGCGGCTACCGAGATACTGGCATCAGGAAACAAGATGGCTGCAATCCACTCAATATGATAATAGGCCTCCGTTTCACCTTAAGTGGTGATGAGTCACAATTCCCTATTTCACAATATTACTTACACTAAAGCAAAAACATCAGTACGATAGTAAGAGTGTTTGAGTAGTATTAGCTTAATAAGATATATAGAGATGTAGGAGGAAAAAGATAAGTAGAGGTATAGAAAAAGGGCAAGGAGATAGAGGTAAGAGATAGAGTAAGGAAATAGTGGATAGAGGATAGAGAGGATAGAGTAAGGAAATAGAGGTATAGAAAAAAGAGTATACTAGATAGATATTACTACAATACTAGATAGATATTACTACAATAGGTGTTACAATTCTAATCTACTATTTATAATCTTGTGTTATAAATTTTTAGCCAGATAATCATGTGTCATCTGCTAATATCTGTCCATGTGCCTCTGATGTACTTTTGTCATGTACAGACAATTGTACATCAGAACAGCACTATGCATGCATTGTCGTCCAATTCCCTAACCGTGTGTAAGCTGTATCTAGGATAAGGCATAAATAGTTACATTAAGAAGTTGGGATTATATTACCAATATGGGTGGATATGAGATCCGTCATGTTGTACCTAACGTATGGTAATATCTTTATAATTGTGTGGTTTTTGAAAGAAGAATTCATCTATCATGACAGATCTAACACATTTACTTGTGAAATGGTTATACCGCATGTTTCCTAATAAGGTAACCACTGAAAACAGTACGACCAGGTCGATTTATGAAAAAACCCAAAAAGGATAGACCAACCATTATCCCTAATAGCAGCTAGTTCCAGATAATCATGTGTTATCTGTCTAACTAATGGGCGGGGCGGAATGAGGGTATTCTGCATAAATATGTTGTATAGATAGTCAAGTTCATCGTGTTATTAGTAGTGAAAAAGGAAAATAGGAAAATGTTAGTAGTTATAAGTGATAGAAGTAGGAGTTATAAGTGATAGAATAGATAGTAGGGAAAAAGGAAAATAGGAGTTATAAGTGATAGAATAGATAGTAGGGAAAAAAGGAAAATAGGAATGGGAATAGGAGTAGGAGTTATTAGTTTATAAATATAGATTTAATCAGGCTATTGGTAGTGAAAATAAAAATATAAATATATACAAATTTAAAATATAAATGTAAATATAAACATAAATAATAACATAAAATATAAACATAAAAATAAATATAAATATAAATGATAACAAAAATATAAACAAAATATGAAAACAAAAATATAAACATAAATACATATAAATAATAATAAATACATACATAATACATAAATACAATAATAAATACAAATAGAAATATAAATATATAAAAATATAAAATACAAATACAAATGTAAATATAAAAATTAGAAGGATAAATATAAACACAACTACAAATATAAATAAAAAATATTAATATATAAAAATATAAAATATAAACATAAACATAAATAATAATATAAAAATAAATATAAATATAAACATAAACATAAATATAAATAAAAAAACCTAAATATAAATATAAACCTAAACTAATATAAGTATAAATACACAAGCATACATGCGTACACATAAACGCTCATAAGCGCATATGCACACATGTATGTAAACACAAAAACCCACACACATATGCGCACATGCACATGCAAGAAGTTCACATGCACACAAACACACATATGAAAACGTAAAAAAGGAAAAAGCAACCTAACATCAGTAGAGAAAAAGGGGGTTTGTCTATATGTGTCGGTGGACACAACTAAAGAAAAGGAACAACACCTAACTAATCCCCTAAGTTGCCGTGTAGGCTTCTATTTGGCTGCTCTTTGAGTACTTTCGTCCCGGCCAAAGGACTCATCAGAAAGTTCCTAACACCTTGAACACAACTGTGTAAAAAACTACAGAACAAAGTTATTCAGCATAATTATGTGTAGAAAAATATGGTGCAAGTTACTATTATTAAGAAATATCAGTATATATTTTCTTAGGAATGTACTTACAATTCAATTCCGAGAATTATGTTTGCCTCATACGAAGCCGAAGAATATCTGTCTGGTGCTATGACGGTCCGATGTTCGTGCGATCACTTCAGCGGCTACCGAGATACTGGCATCAGGAAACAAGATGGCTGCCATCGATATGTAATAGGCCTCTGTTTCGCCTTAAGTGGTGGTGAGTCACAATTCCCTATTCCACAATATTACTTACACTAAAGCAAAAACATCAGTACGATAGTAAGAGTGTTTGAGTAGTATTAGCTTAATAAGATATATAGAGATGTAGGAGGAAAAAGATAAGTAGAGGTATAGAAAAAGGGCAAGGAGATAGAGGTAAGAGATAGAGTAAGGAAATAGTGGATAGAGGATAGAGAGGATAGAGTAAGGAAATAGAGGTATAGAAAAAAGAGTATACTAGATAGATATTACTACAATACTAGATAGATATTACTACAATAGGTGTTACAATTCTAATCTACTATTTATAATCTTGTGTTATAATAGTCAAGTTCATCGTGTTATTAGTAGTGAAAAAGGAAAATAGGAAAATGTTAGTAGTTATAAGTGATAGAAGTAGGAGTTATAAGTGATAGAATAGATAGTAGGGAAAAAAGGAAAATAGGAGTTATAAGTGATAGAATAGATAGTAGGGAAAAAGGAAAATAGGAATGGGAATAGGAGTAGGAGTTATTAGTTTATAAATATAGATTTAATCAGGCTATTGGTAGTGAAAATAAAAATATAAATATATACAAATTTAAAATATAAATGTAAATATAAACATAAATAATAACATAAAATATAAACATAAAAATAAATATAAATATAAATGATAACAAAAATATAAACAAAATATGAAAACAAAAATATAAACATAAATACATATAAATAATAATAAATACATACATAATACATAAATACAATAATAAATACAAATAGAAATATAAATATATAAAAATATAAAAATTAGAAAGATAAATATAAACACAACTACAAATATAAATAAAAAATATTAATATATAAAAATATAAAATATAAACATAAACATAAATAATAATATAAAAATAAATATAAATATAAACATAAACATAAATATAAATAAAAAAACCTAATTATAAATATAAACCTAAACTAATATAAGTATAAATACACAAGCATACATGCGTACACATAAACGCTCATAAGCGCATATGCACACATGTATGTAAACACAAAAACCCACACACATATGCGCACATGCACATGCAAGAAGTTCACATGCACACAAACACACATATGAAAACGTAAAAAAGGAAAAAGCAACCTAACATCAGTAGAGAAAAAGGGGGTTTGTCTATATGTGTCGGTGGACACAACTAAAGAAAAGGAACAACACCTAACTAATCCCCTAAGTTGCCGTATAGGCTTCTATTTGGCTGCTCTTTGAGTACTTTCGTCCCGGCCAAAGGACTCATCAGAAAGTTCCTAACACCTTGAACACAACTGTGTAAAAAACTACAAAACAAAGTTTCCAGGATAAATATGTGTAGAAAATAAGACAAAAGTTACTACACACCCATACATACATATACACATATATATACATATTACTACTTTCCTAAGAATGTACTTACAACTAAATTCCGAGAAGTACGTTGCCGTATGCGAAGCCGAAAGAATATCCGTCTGGTGTTATGAGGATCCGATGTTCGTGCGATCACTTCAGCGGCTACCGAGATACTGGCATCAGGAAACAAGATGGCTGCAATCCACTCAATATGATAATAGGCCTCCGTTTCACCTTAAGTGGTGATGAGTCACAATTCCCTATTTCACAATATTACTTACACTAAAGCAAAAACATCAGTACGATAGTAAGAGTGTTTGAGTAGTATTAGCTTAATAAGATATATAGAGATGTAGGAGGAAAAAGATAAGTAGAGGTATAGAAAAAGGGCAAGGAGATAGAGGTAAGAGATAGAGTAAGGAAATAGTGGATAGAGGATAGAGAGGATAGAGTAAGGAAATAGAGGTATAGAAAAAAGAGTATACTAGATAGATATTACTACAATACTAGATAGATATTACTACAATAGGTGTTACAATTCTAATCTACTATTTATAATCTTGTGTTATAAATTTTTAGCCAGATAATCATGTGTCATCTGCTAATATCTGTCCATGTGCCTCTGATGTACTTTTATCATGTACAGACAATTGTACATCAGAACAGCACTATGCATGCATTGTCGTCCAATTCCCTAACCGTGTGTAAGCTGTATCTAGGATAAGGCATAAATAGTTACATTAAGAAGTTGGGATTATATTACCAATATGGGTGGATATGAGATCCGTCATGTTGTACCTAACGTATGGTAATATCTTTATAATTGTGTGGTTTTTGAAAGAAGAATTCATCTATCATGACAGATCTAACACATTTACTTGTGAAATGGTTATACCGCATGTTTCCTAATAAGGTAACCACTGAAAACAGTACGACCAGGTCGATTTATGAAAAAACCCAAAAAGGATAGACCAACCATTATCCCTAATAGCAGCTAGTTCCAGATAATCATGTGTTATCTGTCTAACTAATGGGCGGGGCGGAATGAGGGTATTTTGCATAAATATGCTGTATAGATAGTCAAGTTCATCGTGTTATTAGTAGTGAAAAAGGAAAATAGGAAAATGTTAGTAGTTATAAGTGATAGAAGTAGGAGTTATAAGTGATAGAATAGATAGTAGGGAAAAAAGGAAAATAGGAGTTATAAGTGATAGAATAGATAGTAGGGAAAAAGGAAAATAGGAATGGGAATAGGAGTAGGAGTTATTAGTTTATAAATATAGATTTAATCAGGCTATTGGTAGTGAAAATAAAAATATAAATATATACAAATTTAAAATATAAATGTAAATATAAACATAAATAATAACATAAAATATAAACATAAAAATAAATATAAATATAAATGATAACAAAAATATAAACAAAATATGAAAACAAAAATATAAACATAAATACATATAAATAATAATAAATACATACATAATACATAAATACAATAATAAATACAAATAGAAATATAAATATATAAAAATATAAAAATTAGAAAGATAAATATAAACACAACTACAAATATAAATAAAAAATATTAATATATAAAAATATAAAATATAAACATAAACATAAATAATAATATAAAAATAAATATAAATATAAACATAAACATAAATATAAATAAAAAAACCTAATTATAAATATAAACCTAAACTAATATAAGTATAAATACACAAGCATACATGCGTACACATAAACGCTCATAAGCGCATATGCACACATGTATGTAAACACAAAAACCCACACACATATGCGCACATGCACATGCAAGAAGTTCACATGCACACAAACACACATATGAAAACGTAAAAAAGGAAAAAGCAACCTAACATCAGTAGAGAAAAAGGGGGTTTGTCTATATGTGTCGGTGGACACAACTAAAGAAAAGGAACAACACCTAACTAATCCCCTAAGTTGCCGTATAGGCTTCTATTTGGCTGCTCTTTGAGTACTTTCGTCCCGGCCAAAGGACTCATCAGAAAGTTCCTAACACCTTGAACACAACTGTGTAAAAAACTACAAAACAAAGTTTCCAGGATAAATATGTGTAGAAAATAAGACAAAAGTTACTACACACCCATACATACATATACACATATATATACATATTACTACTTTCCTAAGAATGTACTTACAACTAAATTCCGAGAAGTACGTTGCCGTATGCGAAGCCGAAAGAATATCCGTCTGGTGTTATGAGGATCCGATGTTCGTGCGATCACTTCAGCGGCTACCGAGATACTGGCATCAGGAAACAAGATGGCTGCAATCCACTCAATATGATAATAGGCCTCCGTTTCACCTTAAGTGGTGATGAGTCACAATTCCCTATTTCACAATATTACTTACACTAAAGCAAAAACATCAGTACGATAGTAAGAGTGTTTGAGTAGTATTAGCTTAATAAGATATATAGAGATGTAGGAGGAAAAAGATAAGTAGAGGTATAGAAAAAGGGCAAGGAGATAGAGGTAAGAGATAGAGTAAGGAAATAGTGGATAGAGGATAGAGAGGATAGAGTAAGGAAATAGAGGTATAGAAAAAAGAGTATACTAGATAGATATTACTACAATACTAGATAGATATTACTACAATAGGTGTTACAATTCTAATCTACTATTTATAATCTTGTGTTATAAATTTTTAGCCAGATAATCATGTGTCATCTGCTAATATCTGTCCATGTGCCTCTGATGTACTTTTGTCATGTACAGACAATTGTACATCAGAACAGCACTATGCATGCATTGTCGTCCAATTCCCTAACCGTGTGTAAGCTGTATCTAGGATAAGGCATAAATAGTTACATTAAGAAGTTGGGATTATATTACCAATATGGGTGGATATGAGATCCGTCATGTTGTACCTAACGTATGGTAATATCTTTATAATTGTGTGGTTTTTGAAAGAAGAATTCATCTATCATGACAGATCTAACACATTTACTTGTGAAATGGTTATACCGCATGTTTCCTAATAAGGTAACCACTGAAAACAGTACGACCAGGTCGATTTATGAAAAAACCCAAAAAGGATAGACCAACCATTATCCCTAATAGCAGCTAGTTCCAGATAATCATGTGTTATCTGTCTAACTAATGGGCGGGGCGGAATGAGGGTATTTTGCATAAATATGCTGTATAGATAGTCAAGTTCATCGTGTTATTAGTAGTGAAAAAGGAAAATAGGAAAATGTTAGTAGTTATAAGTGATAGAAGTAGGAGTTATAAGTGATAGAATAGATAGTAGGGAAAAAAGGAAAATAGGAGTTATAAGTGATAGAATAGATAGTAGGGAAAAAGGAAAATAGGAATGGGAATAGGAGTAGGAGTTATTAGTTTATAAATATAGATTTAATCAGGCTATTGGTAGTGAAAATAAAAATATAAATATATACAAATTTAAAATATAAATGTAAATATAAACATAAATAATAACATAAAATATAAACATAAAAATAAATATAAATATAAATGATAACAAAAATATAAACAAAATATGAAAACAAAAATATAAACATAAATACATATAAATAATAATAAATACATACATAATACATAAATACAATAATAAATACAAATAGAAATATAAATATATAAAAATATAAAAATTAGA
Organism: Hydrotaea diabolus; assembly: GCA_963513945.1. Lineage (NCBI taxonomy): Eukaryota > Metazoa > Arthropoda > Insecta > Diptera > Muscidae > Hydrotaea > Hydrotaea diabolus. The sequence goes on along the minus strand of OY740719.1, from coordinate 90,500 downwards.
AAGATAAATATAAACACAACTACAAATATAAATAAAAAATATTAATATATAAAAATATAAAATATAAACATAAACATAAATAATAATATAAAAATAAATATAAATATAAACATAAACATAAATATAAATAAAAAAACCTAATTATAAATATAAACCTAAACTAATATAAGTATAAATACACAAGCATACATGCGTACACATAAACGCTCATAAGCGCATATGCACACATGTATGTAAACACAAAAACCCACACACATATGCGCACATGCACATGCAAGAAGTTCACATGCACACAAACACACATATGAAAACGTAAAAAAGGAAAAAGCAACCTAACATCAGTAGAGAAAAAGGGGGTTTGTCTATATGTGTCGGTGGACACAACTAAAGAAAAGGAACAACACCTAACTAATCCCCTAAGTTGCCGTATAGGCTTCTATTTGGCTGCTCTTTGAGTACTTTCGTCCCGGCCAAAGGACTCATCAGAAAGTTCCTAACACCTTGAACACAACTGTGTAAAAAACTACAAAACAAAGTTTCCAGGATAAATATGTGTAGAAAATAAGACAAAAGTTACTACACACCCATACATACATATACACATATATATACATATTACTACTTTCCTAAGAATGTACTTACAACTAAATTCCGAGAAGTACGTTGCCGTATGCGAAGCCGAAAGAATATCCGTCTGGTGTTATGAGGATCCGATGTTCGTGCGATCACTTCAGCGGCTACCGAGATACTGGCATCAGGAAACAAGATGGCTGCAATCCACTCAATATGATAATAGGCCTCCGTTTCACCTTAAGTGGTGATGAGTCACAATTCCCTATTTCACAATATTACTTACACTAAAGCAAAAACATCAGTACGATAGTAAGAGTGTTTGAGTAGTATTAGCTTAATAAGATATATAGAGATGTAGGAGGAAAAAGATAAGTAGAGGTATAGAAAAAGGGCAAGGAGATAGAGGTAAGAGATAGAGTAAGGAAATAGTGGATAGAGGATAGAGAGGATAGAGTAAGGAAATAGAGGTATAGAAAAAAGAGTATACTAGATAGATATTACTACAATACTAGATAGATATTACTACAATAGGTGTTACAATTCTAATCTACTATTTATAATCTTGTGTTATAAATTTTTAGCCAGATAATCATGTGTCATCTGCTAATATCTGTCCATGTGCCTCTGATGTACTTTTGTCATGTACAGACAATTGTACATCAGAACAGCACTATGCATGCATTGTCGTCCAATTCCCTAACCGTGTGTAAGCTGTATCTAGGATAAGGCATAAATAGTTACATTAAGAAGTTGGGATTATATTACCAATATGGGTGGATATGAGATCCGTCATGTTGTACCTAACGTATGGTAATATCTTTATAATTGTGTGGTTTTTGAAAGAAGAATTCATCTATCATGACAGATCTAACACATTTACTTGTGAAATGGTTATACCGCATGTTTCCTAATAAGGTAACCACTGAAAACAGTACGACCAGGTCGATTTATGAAAAAACCCAAAAAGGATAGACCAACCATTATCCCTAATAGCAGCTAGTTCCAGATAATCATGTGTTATCTGTCTAACTAATGGGCGGGGCGGAATGAGGGTATTTTGCATAAATATGCTGTATAGATAGTCAAGTTCATCGTGTTATTAGTAGTGAAAAAGGAAAATAGGAAAATGTTAGTAGTTATAAGTGATAGAAGTAGGAGTTATAAGTGATAGAATAGATAGTAGGGAAAAAAGGAAAATAGGAGTTATAAGTGATAGAATAGATAGTAGGGAAAAAGGAAAATAGGAATGGGAATAGGAGTAGGAGTTATTAGTTTATAAATATAGATTTAATCAGGCTATTGGTAGTGAAAATAAAAATATAAATATATACAAATTTAAAATATAAATGTAAATATAAACATAAATAATAACATAAAATATAAACATAAAAATAAATATAAATATAAATGATAACAAAAATATAAACAAAATATGAAAACAAAAATATAAACATAAATACATATAAATAATAATAAATACATACATAATACATAAATACAATAATAAATACAAATAGAAATATAAATATATAAAAATATAAAAATTAGAAAGATAAATATAAACACAACTACAAATATAAATAAAAAATATTAATATATAAAAATATAAAATATAAACATAAACATAAATAATAATATAAAAATAAATATAAATATAAACATAAACATAAATATAAATAAAAAAACCTAATTATAAATATAAACCTAAACTAATATAAGTATAAATACACAAGCATACATGCGTACACATAAACGCTCATAAGCGCATATGCACACATGTATGTAAACACAAAAACCCACACACATATGCGCACATGCACATGCAAGAAGTTCACATGCACACAAACACACATATGAAAACGTAAAAAAGGAAAAAGCAACCTAACATCAGTAGAGAAAAAGGGGGTTTGTCTATATGTGTCGGTGGACACAACTAAAGAAAAGGAACAACACCTAACTAATCCCCTAAGTTGCCGTATAGGCTTCTATTTGGCTGCTCTTTGAGTACTTTCGTCCCGGCCAAAGGACTCATCAGAAAGTTCCTAACACCTTGAACACAACTGTGTAAAAAACTACAAAACAAAGTTTCCAGGATAAATATGTGTAGAAAATAAGACAAAAGTTACTACACACCCATACATACATATACACATATATATACATATTACTACTTTCCTAAGAATGTACTTACAACTAAATTCCGAGAAGTACGTTGCCGTATGCGAAGCCGAAAGAATATCCGTCTGGTGTTATGAGGATCCGATGTTCGTGCGATCACTTCAGCGGCTACCGAGATACTGGCATCAGGAAACAAGATGGCTGCAATCCACTCAATATGATAATAGGCCTCCGTTTCACCTTAAGTGGTGATGAGTCACAATTCCCTATTTCACAATATTACTTACACTAAAGCAAAAACATCAGTACGATAGTAAGAGTGTTTGAGTAGTATTAGCTTAATAAGATATATAGAGATGTAGGAGGAAAAAGATAAGTAGAGGTATAGAAAAAGGGCAAGGAGATAGAGGTAAGAGATAGAGTAAGGAAATAGTGGATAGAGGATAGAGAGGATAGAGTAAGGAAATAGAGGTATAGAAAAAAGAGTATACTAGATAGATATTACTACAATACTAGATAGATATTACTACAATAGGTGTTACAATTCTAATCTACTATTTATAATCTTGTGTTATAAATTTTTAGCCAGATAATCATGTGTCATCTGCTAATATCTGTCCATGTGCCTCTGATGTACTTTTGTCATGTACAGACAATTGTACATCAGAACAGCACTATGCATGCATTGTCGTCCAATTCCCTAACCGTGTGTAAGCTGTATCTAGGATAAGGCATAAATAGTTACATTAAGAAGTTGGGATTATATTACCAATATGGGTGGATATGAGATCCGTCATGTTGTACCTAACGTATGGTAATATCTTTATAATTGTGTGGTTTTTGAAAGAAGAATTCATCTATCATGACAGATCTAACACATTTACTTGTGAAATGGTTATACCGCATGTTTCCTAATAAGGTAACCACTGAAAACAGTACGACCAGGTCGATTTATGAAAAAACCCAAAAAGGATAGACCAACCATTATCCCTAATAGCAGCTAGTTCCAGATAATCATGTGTTATCTGTCTAACTAATGGGCGGGGCGGAATGAGGGTATTTTGCATAAATATGCTGTATAGATAGTCAAGTTCATCGTGTTATTAGTAGTGAAAAAGGAAAATAGGAAAATGTTAGTAGTTATAAGTGATAGAAGTAGGAGTTATAAGTGATAGAATAGATAGTAGGGAAAAAAGGAAAATAGGAGTTATAAGTGATAGAATAGATAGTAGGGAAAAAGGAAAATAGGAATGGGAATAGGAGTAGGAGTTATTAGTTTATAAATATAGATTTAATCAGGCTATTGGTAGTGAAAATAAAAATATAAATATATACAAATTTAAAATATAAATGTAAATATAAACATAAATAATAACATAAAATATAAACATAAAAATAAATATAAATATAAATGATAACAAAAATATAAACAAAATATGAAAACAAAAATATAAACATAAATACATATAAATAATAATAAATACATACATAATACATAAATACAATAATAAATACAAATAGAAATATAAATATATAAAAATATAAAAATTAGAAAGATAAATATAAACACAACTACAAATATAAATAAAAAATATTAATATATAAAAATATAAAATATAAACATAAACATAAATAATAATATAAAAATAAATATAAATATAAACATAAACATAAATATAAATAAAAAAACCTAATTATAAATATAAACCTAAACTAATATAAGTATAAATACACAAGCATACATGCGTACACATAAACGCTCATAAGCGCATATGCACACATGTATGTAAACACAAAAACCCACACACATATGCGCACATGCACATGCAAGAAGTTCACATGCACACAAACACACATATGAAAACGTAAAAAAGGAAAAAGCAACCTAACATCAGTAGAGAAAAAGGGGGTTTGTCTATATGTGTCGGTGGACACAACTAAAGAAAAGGAACAACACCTAACTAATCCCCTAAGTTGCCGTATAGGCTTCTATTTGGCTGCTCTTTGAGTACTTTCGTCCCGGCCAAAGGACTCATCAGAAAGTTCCTAACACCTTGAACACAACTGTGTAAAAAACTACAAAACAAAGTTTCCAGGATAAATATGTGTAGAAAATAAGACAAAAGTTACTACACACCCATACATACATATACACATATATATACATATTACTACTTTCCTAAGAATGTACTTACAACTAAATTCCGAGAAGTACGTTGCCGTATGCGAAGCCGAAAGAATATCCGTCTGGTGTTATGAGGATCCGATGTTCGTGCGATCACTTCAGCGGCTACCGAGATACTGGCATCAGGAAACAAGATGGCTGCAATCCACTCAATATGATAATAGGCCTCCGTTTCACCTTAAGTGGTGATGAGTCACAATTCCCTATTTCACAATATTACTTACACTAAAGCAAAAACATCAGTACGATAGTAAGAGTGTTTGAGTAGTATTAGCTTAATAAGATATATAGAGATGTAGGAGGAAAAAGATAAGTAGAGGTATAGAAAAAGGGCAAGGAGATAGAGGTAAGAGATAGAGTAAGGAAATAGTGGATAGAGGATAGAGAGGATAGAGTAAGGAAATAGAGGTATAGAAAAAAGAGTATACTAGATAGATATTACTACAATACTAGATAGATATTACTACAATAGGTGTTACAATTCTAATCTACTATTTATAATCTTGTGTTATAAATTTTTAGCCAGATAATCATGTGTCATCTGCTAATATCTGTCCATGTGCCTCTGATGTACTTTTGTCATGTACAGACAATTGTACATCAGAACAGCACTATGCATGCATTGTCGTCCAATTCCCTAACCGTGTGTAAGCTGTATCTAGGATAAGGCATAAATAGTTACATTAAGAAGTTGGGATTATATTACCAATATGGGTGGATATGAGATCCGTCATGTTGTACCTAACGTATGGTAATATCTTTATAATTGTGTGGTTTTTGAAAGAAGAATTCATCTATCATGACAGATCTAACACATTTACTTGTGAAATGGTTATACCGCATGTTTCCTAATAAGGTAACCACTGAAAACAGTACGACCAGGTCGATTTATGAAAAAACCCAAAAAGGATAGACCAACCATTATCCCTAATAGCAGCTAGTTCCAGATAATCATGTGTTATCTGTCTAACTAATGGGCGGGGCGGAATGAGGGTATTTTGCATAAATATGCTGTATAGATAGTCAAGTTCATCGTGTTATTAGTAGTGAAAAAGGAAAATAGGAAAATGTTAGTAGTTATAAGTGATAGAAGTAGGAGTTATAAGTGATAGAATAGATAGTAGGGAAAAAAGGAAAATAGGAGTTATAAGTGATAGAATAGATAGTAGGGAAAAAGGAAAATAGGAATGGGAATAGGAGTAGGAGTTATTAGTTTATAAATATAGATTTAATCAGGCTATTGGTAGTGAAAATAAAAATATAAATATATACAAATTTAAAATATAAATGTAAATATAAACATAAATAATAACATAAAATATAAACATAAAAATAAATATAAATATAAATGATAACAAAAATATAAACAAAATATGAAAACAAAAATATAAACATAAATACATATAAATAATAATAAATACATACATAATACATAAATACAATAATAAATACAAATAGAAATATAAATATATAAAAATATAAAAATTAGAAAGATAAATATAAACACAACTACAAATATAAATAAAAAATATTAATATATAAAAATATAAAATATAAACATAAACATAAATAATAATATAAAAATAAATATAAATATAAACATAAACATAAATATAAATAAAAAAACCTAATTATAAATATAAACCTAAACTAATATAAGTATAAATACACAAGCATACATGCGTACACATAAACGCTCATAAGCGCATATGCACACATGTATGTAAACACAAAAACCCACACACATATGCGCACATGCACATGCAAGAAGTTCACATGCACACAAACACACATATGAAAACGTAAAAAAGGAAAAAGCAACCTAACATCAGTAGAGAAAAAGGGGGTTTGTCTATATGTGTCGGTGGACACAACTAAAGAAAAGGAACAACACCTAACTAATCCCCTAAGTTGCCGTATAGGCTTCTATTTGGCTGCTCTTTGAGTACTTTCGTCCCGGCCAAAGGACTCATCAGAAAGTTCCTAACACCTTGAACACAACTGTGTAAAAAACTACAAAACAAAGTTTCCAGGATAAATATGTGTAGAAAATAAGACAAAAGTTACTACACACCCATACATACATATACACATATATATACATATTACTACTTTCCTAAGAATGTACTTACAACTAAATTCCGAGAAGTACGTTGCCGTATGCGAAGCCGAAAGAATATCCGTCTGGTGTTATGAGGATCCGATGTTCGTGCGATCACTTCAGCGGCTACCGAGATACTGGCATCAGGAAACAAGATGGCTGCAATCCACTCAATATGATAATAGGCCTCCGTTTCACCTTAAGTGGTGATGAGTCACAATTCCCTATTTCACAATATTACTTACACTAAAGCAAAAACATCAGTACGATAGTAAGAGTGTTTGAGTAGTATTAGCTTAATAAGATATATAGAGATGTAGGAGGAAAAAGATAAGTAGAGGTATAGAAAAAGGGCAAGGAGATAGAGGTAAGAGATAGAGTAAGGAAATAGTGGATAGAGGATAGAGAGGATAGAGTAAGGAAATAGAGGTATAGAAAAAAGAGTATACTAGATAGATATTACTACAATACTAGATAGATATTACTACAATAGGTGTTACAATTCTAATCTACTATTTATAATCTTGTGTTATAAATTTTTAGCCAGATAATCATGTGTCATCTGCTAATATCTGTCCATGTGCCTCTGATGTACTTTTGTCATGTACAGACAATTGTACATCAGAACAGCACTATGCATGCATTGTCGTCCAATTCCCTAACCGTGTGTAAGCTGTATCTAGGATAAGGCATAAATAGTTACATTAAGAAGTTGGGATTATATTACCAATATGGGTGGATATGAGATCCGTCATGTTGTACCTAACGTATGGTAATATCTTTATAATTGTGTGGTTTTTGAAAGAAGAATTCATCTATCATGACAGATCTAACACATTTACTTGTGAAATGGTTATACCGCATGTTTCCTAATAAGGTAACCACTGAAAACAGTACGACCAGGTCGATTTATGAAAAAACCCAAAAAGGATAGACCAACCATTATCCCTAATAGCAGCTAGTTCCAGATAATCATGTGTTATCTGTCTAACTAATGGGCGGGGCGGAATGAGGGTATTTTGCATAAATATGCTGTATAGATAGTCAAGTTCATCGTGTTATTAGTAGTGAAAAAGGAAAATAGGAAAATGTTAGTAGTTATAAGTGATAGAAGTAGGAGTTATAAGTGATAGAATAGATAGTAGGGAAAAAAGGAAAATAGGAGTTATAAGTGATAGAATAGATAGTAGGGAAAAAGGAAAATAGGAATGGGAATAGGAGTAGGAGTTATTAGTTTATAAATATAGATTTAATCAGGCTATTGGTAGTGAAAATAAAAATATAAATATATACAAATTTAAAATATAAATGTAAATATAAACATAAATAATAACATAAAATATAAACATAAAAATAAATATAAATATAAATGATAACAAAAATATAAACAAAATATGAAAACAAAAATATAAACATAAATACATATAAATAATAATAAATACATACATAATACATAAATACAATAATAAATACAAATAGAAATATAAATATATAAAAATATAAAAATTAGAAAGATAAATATAAACACAACTACAAATATAAATAAAAAATATTAATATATAAAAATATAAAATATAAACATAAACATAAATAATAATATAAAAATAAATATAAATATAAACATAAACATAAATATAAATAAAAAAACCTAATTATAAATATAAACCTAAACTAATATAAGTATAAATACACAAGCATACATGCGTACACATAAACGCTCATAAGCGCATATGCACACATGTATGTAAACACAAAAACCCACACACATATGCGCACATGCACATGCAAGAAGTTCACATGCACACAAACACACATATGAAAACGTAAAAAAGGAAAAAGCAACCTAACATCAGTAGAGAAAAAGGGGGTTTGTCTATATGTGTCGGTGGACACAACTAAAGAAAAGGAACAACACCTAACTAATCCCCTAAGTTGCCGTATAGGCTTCTATTTGGCTGCTCTTTGAGTACTTTCGTCCCGGCCAAAGGACTCATCAGAAAGTTCCTAACACCTTGAACACAACTGTGTAAAAAACTACAAAACAAAGTTTCCAGGATAAATATGTGTAGAAAATAAGACAAAAGTTACTACACACCCATACATACATATACACATATATATACATATTACTACTTTCCTAAGAATGTACTTACAACTAAATTCCGAGAAGTACGTTGCCGTATGCGAAGCCGAAAGAATATCCGTCTGGTGTTATGAGGATCCGATGTTCGTGCGATCACTTCAGCGGCTACCGAGATACTGGCATCAGGAAACAAGATGGCTGCAATCCACTCAATATGATAATAGGCCTCCGTTTCACCTTAAGTGGTGATGAGTCACAATTCCCTATTTCACAATATTACTTACACTAAAGCAAAAACATCAGTACGATAGTAAGAGTGTTTGAGTAGTATTAGCTTAATAAGATATATAGAGATGTAGGAGGAAAAAGATAAGTAGAGGTATAGAAAAAGGGCAAGGAGATTGAGGTAAGAGATAGAGTAAGGAAATAGTGGATAGAGGATAGAGAGGATAGAGTAAGGAAATAGAGGTATAGAAAAAAGAGTATACTAGATAGATATTACTACAATACTAGATAGATATTACTACAATAGGTGTTACAATTCTAATCTACTATTTATAATCTTGTGTTATAAATTTTTAGCCAGATAATCATGTGTCATCTGCTAATATCTGTCCATGTGCCTCTGATGTACTTTTGTCATGTACAGACAATTGTACATCAGAACAGCACTATGCATGCATTGTCGTCCAATTCCCTAACCGTGTGTAAGCTGTATCTAGGATAAGGCATAAATAGTTACATTAAGAAGTTGGGATTATATTACCAATATGGGTGGATATGAGATCCGTCATGTTGTACCTAACGTATGGTAATATCTTTATAATTGTGTGGTTTTTGAAAGAAGAATTCATCTATCATGACAGATCTAACACATTTACTTGTGAAATGGTTATACCGCATGTTTCCTAATAAGGTAACCACTGAAAACAGTACGACCAGGTCGATTTATGAAAAAACCCAAAAAGGATAGACCAACCATTATCCCTAATAGCAGCTAGTTCCAGATAATCATGTGTTATCTGTCTAACTAATGGGCGGGGCGGAATGAGGGTATTTTGCATAAATATGCTGTATAGATAGTCAAGTTCATCGTGTTATTAGTAGTGAAAAAGGAAAATAGGAAAATGTTAGTAGTTATAAGTGATAGAAGTAGGAGTTATAAGTGATAGAATAGATAGTAGGGAAAAAAGGAAAATAGGAGTTATAAGTGATAGAATAGATAGTAGGGAAAAAGGAAAATAGGAATGGGAATAGGAGTAGGAGTTATTAGTTTATAAATATAGATTTAATCAGGCTATTGGTAGTGAAAATAAAAATATAAATATATACAAATTTAAAATATAAATGTAAATATAAACATAAATAATAACATAAAATATAAACATAAAAATAAATATAAATATAAATGATAACAAAAATATAAACAAAATATGAAAACAAAAATATAAACATAAATACATATAAATAATAATAAATACATACATAATACATAAATACAATAATAAATACAAATAGAAATATAAATATATAAAAATATAAAAATTAGAAAGATAAATATAAACACAACTACAAATATAAATAAAAAATATTAATATATAAAAATATAAAATATAAACATAAACATAAATAATAATATAAAAATAAATATAAATATAAACATAAACATAAATATAAATAAAAAAACCTAATTATAAATATAAACCTAAACTAATATAAGTATAAATACACAAGCATACATGCGTACACATAAACGCTCATAAGCGCATATGCACACATGTATGTAAACACAAAAACCCACACACATATGCGCACATGCACATGCAAGAAGTTCACATGCACACAAACACACATATGAAAACGTAAAAAAGGAAAAAGCAACCTAACATCAGTAGAGAAAAAGGGGGTTTGTCTATATGTGTCGGTGGACACAACTAAAGAAAAGGAACAACACCTAACTAATCCCCTAAGTTGCCGTATAGGCTTCTATTTGGCTGCTCTTTGAGTACTTTCGTCCCGGCCAAAGGACTCATCAGAAAGTTCCTAACACCTTGAACACAACTGTGTAAAAAACTACAAAACAAAGTTTCCAGGATAAATATGTGTAGAAAATAAGACAAAAGTTACTACACACCCATACATACATATACACATATATATACATATTACTACTTTCCTAAGAATGTACTTACAACTAAATTCCGAGAAGTACGTTGCCGTATGCGAAGCCGAAAGAATATCCGTCTGGTGTTATGAGGATCCGATGTTCGTGCGATCACTTCAGCGGCTACCGAGATACTGGCATCAGGAAACAAGATGGCTGCAATCCACTCAATATGATAATAGGCCTCCGTTTCACCTTAAGTGGTGATGAGTCACAATTCCCTATTTCACAATATTACTTACACTAAAGCAAAAACATCAGTACGATAGTAAGAGTGTTTGAGTAGTATTAGCTTAATAAGATATATAGAGATGTAGGAGGAAAAAGATAAGTAGAGGTATAGAAAAAGGGCAAGGAGATAGAGGTAAGAGATAGAGTAAGGAAATAGTGGATAGAGGATAGAGAGGATAGAGTAAGGAAATAGAGGTATAGAAAAAAGAGTATACTAGATAGATATTACTACAATACTAGATAGATATTACTACAATAGGTGTTACAATTCTAATCTACTATTTATAATCTTGTGTTATAAATTTTTAGCCAGATAATCATGTGTCATCTGCTAATATCTGTCCATGTGCCTCTGATGTACTTTTGTCATGTACAGACAATTGTACATCAGAACAGCACTATGCATGCATTGTCGTCCAATTCCCTAACCGTGTGTAAGCTGTATCTAGGATAAGGCATAAATAGTTACATTAAGAAGTTGGGATTATATTACCAATATGGGTGGATATGAGATCCGTCATGTTGTACCTAACGTATGGTAATATCTTTATAATTGTGTGGTTTTTGAAAAGAAGAATTCATCTATCATGACAGATCTAACACATTTACTTGTGAAATGGTTATACCGCATGTTTCCTAATAAGGTAACCACTGAAAACAGTACGACCAGGTCGATTTATGAAAAAACCCAAAAAGGATAGACCAACCATTATCCCTAATAGCAGCTAGTTCCAGATAATCATGTGTTATCTGTCTAACTAATGGGCGGGGCGGAATGAGGGTATTTTGCATAAATATGCTGTATAGATAGTCAAGTTCATCGTGTTATTAGTAGTGAAAAAGGAAAATAGGAAAATGTTAGTAGTTATAAGTGATAGAAGTAGGAGTTATAAGTGATAGAATAGATAGTAGGGAAAAAAGGAAAATAGGAGTTATAAGTGATAGAATAGATAGTAGGGAAAAAGGAAAATAGGAATGGGAATAGGAGTAGGAGTTATTAGTTTATAAATATAGATTTAATCAGGCTATTGGTAGTGAAAATAAAAATATAAATATATACAAATTTAAAATATAAATGTAAATATAAACATAAATAATAACATAAAATATAAACATAAAAATAAATATAAATATAAATGATAACAAAAATATAAACAAAATATGAAAACAAAAATATAAACATAAATACATATAAATAATAATAAATACATACATAATACATAAATACAATAATAAATACAAATAGAAATATAAATATATAAAAATATAAAAATTAGAAAGATAAATATAAACACAACTACAAATATAAATAAAAAATATTAATATATAAAAATATAAAATATAAACATAAACATAAATAATAATATAAAAATAAATATAAATATAAACATAAACATAAATATAAATAAAAAAACCTAATTATAAATATAAACCTAAACTAATATAAGTATAAATACACAAGCATACATGCGTACACATAAACGCTCATAAGCGCATATGCACACATGTATGTAAACACAAAAACCCACACACATATGCGCACATGCACATGCAAGAAGTTCACATGCACACAAACACACATATGAAAACGTAAAAAAGGAAAAAGCAACCTAACATCAGTAGAGAAAAAGGGGGTTTGTCTATATGTGTCGGTGGACACAACTAAAGAAAAGGAACAACACCTAACTAATCCCCTAAGTTGCCGTATAGGCTTCTATTTGGCTGCTCTTTGAGTACTTTCGTCCCGGCCAAAGGACTCATCAGAAAGTTCCTAACACCTTGAACACAACTGTGTAAAAAACTACAAAACAAAGTTTCCAGGATAAATATGTGTAGAAAATAAGACAAAAGTTACTACACACCCATACATACATATACACATATATATACATATTACTACTTTCCTAAGAATGTACTTACAACTAAATTCCGAGAAGTACGTTGCCGTATGCGAAGCCGAAAGAATATCCGTCTGGTGTTATGAGGATCCGATGTTCGTGCGATCACTTCAGCGGCTACCGAGATACTGGCATCAGGAAACAAGATGGCTGCAATCCACTCAATATGATAATAGGCCTCCGTTTCACCTTAAGTGGTGATGAGTCACAATTCCCTATTTCACAATATTACTTACACTAAAGCAAAAACATCAGTACGATAGTAAGAGTGTTTGAGTAGTATTAGCTTAATAAGATATATAGAGATGTAGGAGGAAAAAGATAAGTAGAGGTATAGAAAAAGGGCAAGGAGATAGAGGTAAGAGATAGAGTAAGAAAAAAGTGGATAGAGGATAGAGAGGATAGAGTAAGGAAATAGAGGTATAGAAAAAAGAGTATACTAGATAGATATTACTACAATACTAGATAGATATTACTACAATAGGTGTTACAATTCTAATCTACTATTTATAATCTTGTGTTATAAATTTTTAGCCAGATAATCATGTGTCATCTGCTAATATCTGTCCATGTGCCTCTGATGTACTTTTGTCATGTACAGACAATTGTACATCAGAACAGCACTATGCATGCATTGTCGTCCAATTCCCTAACCGTGTGTAAGCTGTATCTAGGATAAGGCATAAATAGTTACATTAAGAAGTTGGGATTATATTACCAATATGGGTGGATATGAGATCCGTCATGTTGTACCTAACGTATGGTAATATCTTTATAATTGTGTGGTTTTTGAAAGAAGAATTCATCTATCATGACAGATCTAACACATTTACTTGTGAAATGGTTATACCGCATGTTTCCTAATAAGGTAACCACTGAAAACAGTACGACCAGGTCGATTTATGAAAAAACCCAAAAAGGATAGACCAACCATTATCCCTAATAGCAGCTAGTTCCAGATAATCATGTGTTATCTGTCTAACTAATGGGCGGGGCGGAATGAGGGTATTTTGCATAAATATGCTGTATAGATAGTCAAGTTCATCGTGTTATTAGTAGTGAAAAAGGAAAATAGGAAAATGTTAGTAGTTATAAGTGATAGAAGTAGGAGTTATAAGTGATAGAATAGATAGTAGGGAAAAAAGGAAAATAGGAGTTATAAGTGATAGAATAGATAGTAGGGAAAAAGGAAAATAGGAATGGGAATAGGAGTAGGAGTTATTAGTTTATAAATATAGATTTAATCAGGCTATTGGTAGTGAAAATAAAAATATAAATATATACAAATTTAAAATATAAATGTAAATATAAACATAAATAATAACATAAAATATAAACATAAAAATAAATATAAATATAAATGATAACAAAAATATAAACAAAATATGAAAACAAAAATATAAACATAAATACATATAAATAATAATAAATACATACATAATACATAAATACAATAATAAATACAAATAGAAATATAAATATATAAAAATATAAAAATTAGAAAGATAAATATAAACACAACTACAAATATAAATAAAAAATATTAATATATAAAAATATAAAATATAAACATAAACATAAATAATAATATAAAAATAAATATAAATATAAACATAAACATAAATATAAATAAAAAAACCTAATTATAAATATAAACCTAAACTAATATAAGTATAAATACACAAGCATACATGCGTACACATAAACGCTCATAAGCGCATATGCACACATGTATGTAAACACAAAAACCCACACACATATGCGCACATGCACATGCAAGAAGTTCACATGCACACAAACACACATATGAAAACGTAAAAAAGGAAAAAGCAACCTAACATCAGTAGAGAAAAAGGGGGTTTGTCTATATGTGTCGGTGGACACAACTAAAGAAAAGGAACAACACCTAACTAATCCCCTAAGTTGCCGTATAGGCTTCTATTTGGCTGCTCTTTGAGTACTTTCGTCCCGGCCAAAGGACTCATCAGAAAGTTCCTAACACCTTGAACACAACTGTGTAAAAAACTACAAAACAAAGTTTCCAGGATAAATATGTGTAGAAAATAAGACAAAAGTTACTACACACCCATACATACATATACACATATATATACATATTACTACTTTCCTAAGAATGTACTTACAACTAAATTCCGAGAAGTACGTTGCCGTATGCGAAGCCGAAAGAATATCCGTCTGGTGTTATGAGGATCCGATGTTCGTGCGATCACTTCAGCGGCTACCGAGATACTGGCATCAGGAAACAAGATGGCTGCAATCCACTCAATATGATAATAGGCCTCCGTTTCACCTTAAGTGGTGATGAGTCACAATTCCCTATTTCACAATATTACTTACACTAAAGCAAAAACATCAGTACGATAGTAAGAGTGTTTGAGTAGTATTAGCTTAATAAGATATATAGAGATGTAGGAGGAAAAAGATAAGTAGAGGTATAGAAAAAGGGCAAGGAGATAGAGGTAAGAGATAGAGTAAGGAAATAGTGGATAGAGGATAGAGAGGATAGAGTAAGGAAATAGAGGTATAGAAAAAAGAGTATACTAGATAGATATTACTACAATACTAGATAGATATTACTACAATAGGTGTTACAATTCTAATCTACTATTTATAATCTTGTGTTATAAATTTTTAGCCAGATAATCATGTGTCATCTGCTAATATCTGTCCATGTGCCTCTGATGTACTTTTGTCATGTACAGACAATTGTACATCAGAACAGCACTATGCATGCATTGTCGTCCAATTCCCTAACCGTGTGTAAGCTGTATCTAGGATAAGGCATAAATAGTTACATTAAGAAGTTGGGATTATATTACCAATATGGGTGGATATGAGATCCGTCATGTTGTACCTAACGTATGGTAATATCTTTATAATTGTGTGGTTTTTGAAAGAAGAATTCATCTATCATGACAGATCTAACACATTTACTTGTGAAATGGTTATACCGCATGTTTCCTAATAAGGTAACCACTGAAAACAGTACGACCAGGTCGATTTATGAAAAAACCCAAAAAGGATAGACCAACCATTATCCCTAATAGCAGCTAGTTCCAGATAATCATGTGTTATCTGTCTAACTAATGGGCGGGGCGGAATGAGGGTATTTTGCATAAATATGCTGTATAGATAGTCAAGTTCATCGTGTTATTAGTAGTGAAAAAGGAAAATAGGAAAATGTTAGTAGTTATAAGTGATAGAAGTAGGAGTTATAAGTGATAGAATAGATAGTAGGGAAAAAAGGAAAATAGGAGTTATAAGTGATAGAATAGATAGTAGGGAAAAAGGAAAATAGGAATGGGAATAGGAGTAGGAGTTATTAGTTTATAAATATAGATTTAATCAGGCTATTGGTAGTGAAAATAAAAATATAAATATATACAAATTTAAAATATAAATGTAAATATAAACATAAATAATAACATAAAATATAAACATAAAAATAAATATAAATATAAATGATAACAAAAATATAAACAAAATATGAAAACAAAAATATAAACATAAATACATATAAATAATAATAAATACATACATAATACATAAATACAATAATAAATACAAATAGAAATATAAATATATAAAAATATAAAAATTAGAAAGATAAATATAAACACAACTACAAATATAAATAAAAAATATTAATATATAAAAATATAAAATATAAACATAAACATAAATAATAATATAAAAATAAATATAAATATAAACATAAACATAAATATAAATAAAAAAACCTAATTATAAATATAAACCTAAACTAATATAAGTATAAATACACAAGCATACATGCGTACACATAAACGCTCATAAGCGCATATGCACACATGTATGTAAACACAAAAACCCACACACATATGCGCACATGCACATGCAAGAAGTTCACATGCACACAAACACACATATGAAAACGTAAAAAAGGAAAAAGCAACCTAACATCAGTAGAGAAAAAGGGGGTTTGTCTATATGTGTCGGTGGACACAACTAAAGAAAAGGAACAACACCTAACTAATCCCCTAAGTTGCCGTATAGGCTTCTATTTGGCTGCTCTTTGAGTACTTTCGTCCCGGCCAAAGGACTCATCAGAAAGTTCCTAACACCTTGAACACAACTGTGTAAAAAACTACAAAACAAAGTTTCCAGGATAAATATGTGTAGAAAATAAGACAAAAGTTACTACACACCCATACATACATATACACATATATATACATATTACTACTTTCCTAAGAATGTACTTACAACTAAATTCCGAGAAGTACGTTGCCGTATGCGAAGCCGAAAGAATATCCGTCTGGTGTTATGAGGATCCGATGTTCGTGCGATCACTTCAGCGGCTACCGAGATACTGGCATCAGGAAACAAGATGGCTGCAATCCACTCAATATGATAATAGGCCTCCGTTTCACCTTAAGTGGTGATGAGTCACAATTCCCTATTTCACAATATTACTTACACTAAAGCAAAAACATCAGTACGATAGTAAGAGTGTTTGAGTAGTATTAGCTTAATAAGATATATAGAGATGTAGGAGGAAAAAGATAAGTAGAGGTATAGAAAAAGGGCAAGGAGATAGAGGTAAGAGATAGAGTAAGGAAATAGTGGATAGAGGATAGAGAGGATAGAGTAAGGAAATAGAGGTATAGAAAAAAGAGTATACTAGATAGATATTACTACAATACTAGATAGATATTACTACAATAGGTGTTACAATTCTAATCTACTATTTATAATCTTGTGTTATAAATTTTTAGCCAGATAATCATGTGTCATCTGCTAATATCTGTCCATGTGCCTCTGATGTACTTTTGTCATGTACAGACAATTGTACATCAGAACAGCACTATGCATGCATTGTCGTCCAATTCCCTAACCGTGTGTAAGCTGTATCTAGGATAAGGCATAAATAGTTACATTAAGAAGTTGGGATTATATTACCAATATGGGTGGATATGAGATCCGTCATGTTGTACCTAACGTATGGTAATATCTTTATAATTGTGTGGTTTTTGAAAGAAGAATTCATCTATCATGACAGATCTAACACATTTACTTGTGAAATGGTTATACCGCATGTTTCCTAATAAGGTAACCACTGAAAACAGTACGACCAGGTCGATTTATGAAAAAACCCAAAAAGGATAGACCAACCATTATCCCTAATATCAGCTAGTTCCAGATAATCATGTGTTATCTGTCTAACTAATGGGCGGGGCGGAATGAGGGTATTTTGCATAAATATGCTGTATAGATAGTCAAGTTCATCGTGTTATTAGTAGTGAAAAAGGAAAATAGGAAAATGTTAGTAGTTATAAGTGATAGAAGTAGGAGTTATAAGTGATAGAATAGATAGTAGGGAAAAAAGGAAAATAGGAGTTATAAGTGATAGAATAGATAGTAGGGAAAAAGGAAAATAGGAATGGGAATAGGAGTAGGAGTTATTAGTTTATAAATATAGATTTAATCAGGCTATTGGTAGTGAAAATAAAAATATAAATATATATAGTCAAGTTCATCGTGTTATTAGTAGTGAAAAAGGAAAATAGGAAAATGTTAGTAGTTATAAGTGAT
Source organism: Hydrotaea diabolus (assembly GCA_963513945.1). Classification (NCBI taxonomy): domain Eukaryota; kingdom Metazoa; phylum Arthropoda; class Insecta; order Diptera; family Muscidae; genus Hydrotaea; species Hydrotaea diabolus. Next base: position 71,552 of record OY740719.1, on the reverse strand, counting down.
AGAAGTAGGAGTTATAAGTGATAGAATAGATAGTAGGGAAAAAGGAAAATAGGAGTTATAAGTGATAGAATAGATAGTAGGGAAAAAAGGAAAATAGGAATGGGAATAGGAGTAGGAGTTATTAGTTTATAAATATAGATTTAATCAGGCTATTGGTAGTGAAAATAAAAATATAAATATATACAAATTTAAAATATAAATGTAAATATAAACATAAATAATAACATAAAATATAAACATAAAAATAAATATAAATATAAATGATAACAAAAATATAAACAAAATATGAAAACAAAAATATAAACATAAATACATATAAATAATAATAAATACATACATAATACATAAATACAATAATAAATACAAATAGAAATATAAATATATAAATATATAAAAATATAAAATACAAATACAAATGTAAATATAAAAATTAGAAAGATAAATATAAACACAACTACAAATATAAATAAAAAATATTAATATATAAAAATATAAAATATAAACATAAAAATAAATAATAATATAAAAATAAATATAAATATAAACATAAATATAAATAAAATAACCTAAATATAAATATAAACCTAAACTAATATAAGTATAAATACACAAGCATACATGCGTACACATAAACGCTCATAAGCGCATATGCACACATGTATGTAAACACAAAAACCCACACACATATGCGCACATGCACATGCAAGAAGTTCACATGCACACAAACACACATATGAAAACGTAAAAAAGGAAAAAGCAACCTAACATCAGTAGAGAAAAAGGGGGTTTGTCTATATGTGTCGGTGGACACAACTAAAGAAAAGGAACAACACCTAACTAATCCCCTAAGTTGCCGTGTAGGCTTCTATTTGGCTGCTCTTTGAGTACTTTCGTCCCGGCCAAAGGACTCATCAGAAAGTTCCTAACACCTTGAACACAACTGTGTAAAAAACTACAAAACAAAGTTTCCAGGATAATTATGTGTAGAAAATAAGACAAAAGTTACTACACACCCATACATACATATACACATATATATACATATTACTACTTTCCTAAGAATGTACTTACAACTAAATTCCGAGAAGTACGTTTGCCGTATGCGAAGCCGAAAGAATATCCGTCTGGTGTTATGAGGATCCGATGTTCGTGCGATCACTTCAGCGGCTACCGAGATACTGGCATCAGGAAACAAGATGGCTGCAATCCACTCAATATGATAATAGGCCTCCGTTTCACCTTAAGTGGTGATGAGTCACAATTCCCTATTTCACAAATTTACTTACACTAAAGCAAAAACATCAGTACGATAGTAAGAGTGTTTGAGTAGTATTAGCTTAATAAGATATATAGAGATGTAGGAGGAAAAAGATAAGTAGAGGTATAGAAAAAGGGCAAGGAGATAGAGGTAAGAGATAGAGTAAGGAAATAGTGGATAGAGGATAGAGAGGATAGAGTAAGGAAATAGAGGTATAGAAAAAAGAGTATACTAGATAGATATTACTACAATACTAGATAGATATTACTACAATAGGTGTTACAATTCTAATCTACTATTTATAATCTTGTGTTATAAATTTTTAGCCAGATAATCATGTGTCATCTGCTAATATCTGTCCATGTGCCTCTGATGTACTTTTGTCATGTACAGACAATTGTACATCAGAACAGCACTATGCATGCATTGTCGTCCAATTCCCTAACCGTGTGTAAGCTGTATCTAGGATAAGGCATAAATAGTTACATTAAGAAGTTGGGATTATATTACCAATATGGGTGGATATGAGATCCGTCATGTTGTACCTAACGTATGGTAATATCTTTATAATTGTGTGGTTTTTGAAAGAAGAATTCATTTATCATGACAGATCTAACACATTTACTTGTGAAATGGTTATACCGCATGTTTCCTAATAAGGTAACCACTGAAAACAGTACGACCAGGTCGATTTTTGAAAAAACCCAAAAAGGATAGACCAACCATTATCCCTAATAGCAGCTAGTTCCAGATAATCATGTGTTATCTGTCTAACTAATGGGCGGGGCGGAATGAGGGTATTTTGCATAAATATGCTGTATAGATAGTCAAGTTCATCGTGTTATTAGTAGTGAAAAAGGAAAATAGGAAAATGTTAGTAGTTATAAGTGATAGAAGTAGGAGTTATAAGTGATAGAATAGATAGTAGGGAAAAAGGAAAATAGGAGTTATAAGTGATAGAATAGATAGTAGGGAAAAAAGGAAAATAGGAATGGGAATAGGAGTAGGAGTTATTAGTTTATAAATATAGATTTAATCAGGCTATTGGTAGTGAAAATAAAAATATAAATATATACAAATTTAAAATATAAATGTAAATATAAACATAAATTATAACATAAAATATAAACATAAAAATAAATATAAATATAAATGATAACAAAAATATAAACAAAATATGAAAACAAAAATATAAACATAAATACATATAAATAATAATAAATACATACATAATACATAAATACAATAATAAATACAAATAGAAATATAAATATATAAATATATAAAAATATAAAATACAAATACAAATGTAAATATAAAAATTAGAAAGATAAATATAAACACAACTACAAATATAAATAAAAAATATTAATATATAAAAATATAAAATATAAACATAAAAATAAATAATAATATAAAAATAAATATAAATATAAACATAAATATAAATAAAAAAACCTAAATATAAATATAAACCTAAACTAATATAAGTATAAATACACAAGCATACATGCGTACACATAAACGCTCATAAGCGCATATGCACACATGTATGTAAACACAAAAACCCACACACATATGCGCACATGCACATGCAAGAAGTTCACATGCACACAAACACACATATGAAAACGTAAAAAAGGAAAAAGCAACCTAACATCAGTAGAGAAAAAGGGGGTTTGTCTATATGTGTCGGTGGACACAACTAAAGAAAAGGAACAACACCTAACTAATCCCCTAAGTTGCCGTGTAGGCTTCTATTTGGCTGCTCTTTGAGTACTTTCGTCCCGGCCAAAGGACTCATCAGAAAGTTCCTAACACCTTGAACACAACTGTGTAAAAAACTACAAAACAAAGTTTCCAGGATAATTATGTGTAGAAAATAAGACAAAAGTTACTACACACCCATACATACATATACACATATATATACATATTACTACTTTCCTAAGAATGTACTTACAACTAAATTCCGAGAAGTACGTTTGCCGTATGCGAAGCCGAAAGAATATCCGTCTGGTGTTATGAGGATCCGATGTTCGTGCGATCACTTCAGCGGCTACCGAGATACTGGCATCAGGAAACAAGATGGCTGCAATCCACTCAATATGATAATAGGCCTCCGTTTCACCTTAAGTGGTGATGAGTCACAATTCCCTATTTCACAAATTTACTTACACTAAAGCAAAAACATCAGTACGATAGTAAGAGTGTTTGAGTAGTATTAGCTTAATAAGATATATAGAGATGTAGGAGGAAAAAGATAAGTAGAGGTATAGAAAAAGGGCAAGGAGATAGAGGTAAGAGATAGAGTAAGGAAATAGTGGATAGAGGATAGAGAGGATAGAGTAAGGAAATAGAGGTATAGAAAAAAGAGTATACTAGATAGATATTACTACAATACTAGATAGATATTACTACAATAGGTGTTACAATTCTAATCTACTATTTATAATCTTGTGTTATAAATTTTTAGCCAGATAATCATGTGTCATCTGCTAATATCTGTCCATGTGCCTCTGATGTACTTTTGTCATGTACAGACAAGTTCATCGTGTTATTAGTAGTGAAAAAGGAAAATAGGAAAATGTTAGTAGTTATAAGTGATAGAAGTAGGAGTTATAAGTGATAGAATAGATAGTAGGGAAAAAGGAAAATAGGAGTTATAAGTGATAGAATAGATAGTAGGGAAAAAGGAAAATAGGAATGGGAATAGGAGTAGGAGTTATTAGTTTATAAATATAGATTTAATCAGGCTATTGGTAGTGAAAATAAAAATATAAATATATACAAATTTAAAATATAAATGTAAATATAAACATAAATAATAACATAAAATATAAACATAAAAATAAATATAAATATAAATGATAACAAAAATATAAACAAAATATGAAAACAAAAATATAAACATAAATACATATAAATAATAATAAATACATACATAATACATAAATACAATAATAAATACAAATAGAAATATAAATATATAAATATATAAAAATATAAAATACAAATACAAATGTAAATATAAAAATTAGAAAGATAAATATAAACACAACTACAAATATAAATAAAAAATATTAATATATAAAAATATAAAATATAAACATAAACATAAATAATAATATAAAAATAAATATAAATATAAACATAAATATAAATAAAAAAACCTAAATATAAATATAAACCTAAACTAATATAAGTATAAATACACAAGCATACATGCGTACACATAAACGCTCATAAGCGCATATGCACACATGTATGTAAACACAAAAACCCACACACATATGCGCACATGCACATGCAAGAAGTTCACATGCACACAAACACACATATGAAAACGTAAAAAAGGAAAAAACAACCTAACATCAGTAGAGAAAAAGGGGGTTTGTCTATATGTGTCGGTGGACACAACTAAAGAAAAGGAACAACACCTAACTAATCCCCTAAGTTGCCGTGTAGGCTTCTATTTGGCTGCTCTTTGAGTACTTTCGTCCCGGCCAAAGGACTCATCAGAAAGTTCCTAACACCTTGAACACAACTGTGTAAAAAACTACAGAACAAAGTTATTCAGCATAATTATGTGTAGAAAAATATGGTGCAAGTTACTATTATTAAGAAATATCAGTATATATTTTCTTAGGAATGTACTTACAATTCAATTCCGAGAATTATGTTTGCCTCATACGAAGCCGAAGAATATCTGTCTGGTGCTATGACGGTCCGATGTTCGTGCGATCACTTCAGCGGCTACCGAGATACTGGCATCAGGAAACAAGATGGCTGCCATCGATATGTAATAGGCCTCTGTTTCGCCTTAAGTGGTGGTGAGTCACAATTCCCTATTCCACAATATTACTTACACTAAAGCAAAAACATCAGTACGATAGTAAGAGTGTTTGAGTAGTATTAGCTTAATAAGATATATAGAGATGTAGGAGGAAAAAGATAAGTAGAGGTATAGAAAAAGGGCAAGGAGATAGAGGTAAGAGATAGAGTAAGGAAATAGTGGATAGAGGATAGAGAGGATAGAGTAAGGAAATAGAGGTATAGAAAAAAGAGTATACTAGATAGATATTACTACAATACTAGATAGATATTACTACAATAGGTGTTACAATTCTAATCTACTATTTATAATCTTGTGTTATAAATTTTTAGCCAGATAATCATGTGTCATCTGCTAATATCTGTCCATGTGCCTCTGATGTACTTTTGTCATGTACAGACAATTGTACATCAGAACAGCACTATGCATGCATTGTCGTCCAATTCCCTAACCGTGTGTAAGCTGTATCTAGGATAAGGCATAAATAGTTACATTAAGAAGTTGGGATTATATTACCAATATGGGTGGATATGAGATCCGTCATGTTGTACCTAACGTATGGTAATATCTTTATAATTGTGTGGTTTTTGAAAGAAGAATTCATTTATCATGACAGATCTAACACATTTACTTGTGAAATGGTTATACCGCATGTTTCCTAATAAGGTAACCACTGAAAACAGTACGACCAGGTCGATTTATGAAAAAACCCAAAAAGGATAGACCAACCATTATCCCTAATAGCAGCTAGTTCCAGATAATCATGTGTTATCTGTCTAACTAATGGGCGGGGCGGAATGAGGGTATTTTGCATAAATATGCTGTATAGATAGTCAAGTTCATCGTGTTATTAGTAGTGAAAAAGGAAAATAGGAAAATGTTAGTAGTTATAAGTGATAGAAGTAGGAGTTATAAGTGATAGAATAGATAGTAGGGAAAAAGGAAAATAGGAGTTATAAGTGATAGAATAGATAGTAGGGAAAAAGGAAAATAGGAATGGGAATAGGAGTAGGAGTTATTAGTTTATAAATATAGATTTAATCAGGCTATTGGTAGTGAAAATAAAAATATAAATATATACAAATTTAAAATATAAATGTAAATATAAACATAAATAATAACATAAAATATAAACATAAAAATAAATATAAATATAAATGATAACAAAAATATAAACAAAATATGAAAACAAAAATATAAACATAAATACATATAAATAATAATAAATACATACATAATACATAAATACAATAATAAATACAAATAGAAATATAAATATATAAATATATAAAAATATAAAATACAAATACAAATGTAAATATAAAAATTAGAAAGATAAATATAAACACAACTACAAATATAAATAAAAAATATTAATATATAAAAATATAAAATATAAACATAAACATAAATAATAATATAAAAATAAATATAAATATAAACATAAATATAAATAAAAAAACCTAAATATAAATATAAACCTAAACTAATATAAGTATAAATACACAAGCATACATGCGTACACATAAACGCTCATAAGCGCATATGCACACATGTATGTAAACACAAAAACCCACACACATATGCGCACATGCACATGCAAGAAGTTCACATGCACACAAACACACATATGAAAACGTAAAAAAGGAAAAAACAACCTAACATCAGTAGAGAAAAAGGGGGTTTGTCTATATGTGTCGGTGGACACAACTAAAGAAAAGGAACAACACCTAACTAATCCCCTAAGTTGCCGTGTAGGCTTCTATTTGGCTGCTCTTTGAGTACTTTCGTCCCGGCCAAAGGACTCATCAGAAAGTTCCTAACACCTTGAACACAACTGTGTAAAAAACTACAGAACAAAGTTATTCAGCATAATTATGTGTAGAAAAATATGGTGCAAGTTACTATTATTAAGAAATATCAGTATATATTTTCTTAGGAATGTACTTACAATTCAATTCCGAGAATTATGTTTGCCTCATACGAAGCCGAAGAATATCTGTCTGGTGCTATGACGGTCCGATGTTCGTGCGATCACTTCAGCGGCTACCGAGATACTGGCATCAGGAAACAAGATGGCTGCCATCGATATGTAATAGGCCTCTGTTTCGCCTTAAGTGGTGGTGAGTCACAATTCCCTATTCCACAATATTACTTACACTAAAGCAAAAACATCAGTACGATAGTAAGAGTGTTTGAGTAGTATTAGCTTAATAAGATATATAGAGATGTAGGAGGAAAAAGATAAGTAGAGGTATAGAAAAAGGGCAAGGAGATAGAGGTAAGAGATAGAGTAAGGAAATAGTGGATAGAGGATAGAGAGGATAGAGTAAGGAAATAGAGGTATAGAAAAAAGAGTATACTAGATAGATATTACTACAATACTAGATAGATATTACTACAATAGGTGTTACAATTCTAATCTACTATTTATAATCTTGTGTTATAAATTTTTAGCCAGATAATCATGTGTCATCTGCTAATATCTGTCCATGTGCCTCTGATGTACTTTTGTCATGTACAGACAATTGTACATCAGAACAGCACTATGCATGCATTGTCGTCCAATTCCCTAACCGTGTGTAAGCTGTATCTAGGATAAGGCATAAATAGTTACATTAAGAAGTTGGGATTATATTACCAATATGGGTGGATATGAGATCCGTCATGTTGTACCTAACGTATGGTAATATCTTTATAATTGTGTGGTTTTTGAAAGAAGAATTCATTTATCATGACAGATCTAACACATTTACTTGTGAAATGGTTATACCGCATGTTTCCTAATAAGGTAACCACTGAAAACAGTACGACCAGGTCGATTTATGAAAAAACCCAAAAAGGATAGACCAACCATTATCCCTAATAGCAGCTAGTTCCAGATAATCATGTGTTATCTGTCTAACTAATGGGCGGGGCGGAATGAGGGTATTTTGCATAAATATGCTGTATAGATAGTCAAGTTCATCGTGTTATTAGTAGTGAAAAAGGAAAATAGGAAAATGTTAGTAGTTATAAGTGATAGAAGTAGGAGTTATAAGTGATAGAATAGATAGTAGGGAAAAAGGAAAATAGGAGTTATAAGTGATAGAATAGATAGTAGGGAAAAAGGAAAATAGGAATGGGAATAGGAGTAGGAGTTATTAGTTTATAAATATAGATTTAATCAGGCTATTGGTAGTGAAAATAAAAATATAAATATATACAAATTTAAAATATAAATGTAAATATAAACATAAATAATAACATAAAATATAAACATAAAAATAAATATAAATATAAATGATAACAAAAATATAAACAAAATATGAAAACAAAAATATAAACATAAATACATATAAATAATAATAAATACATACATAATACATAAATACAATAATAAATACAAATAGAAATATAAATATATAAATATATAAAAATATAAAATACAAATACAAATGTAAATATAAAAATTAGAAAGATAAATATAAACACAACTACAAATATAAATAAAAAATATTAATATATAAAAATATAAAATATAAACATAAACATAAATAATAATATAAAAATAAATATAAATATAAACATAAATATAAATAAAAAAACCTAAATATAAATATAAACCTAAACTAATATAAGTATAAATACACAAGCATACATGCGTACACATAAACGCTCATAAGCGCATATGCACACATGTATGTAAACACAAAAACCCACACACATATGCGCACATGCACATGCAAGAAGTTCACATGCACACAAACACACATATGAAAACGTAAAAAAGGAAAAAACAACCTAACATCAGTAGAGAAAAAGGGGGTTTGTCTATATGTGTCGGTGGACACAACTAAAGAAAAGGAACAACACCTAACTAATCCCCTAAGTTGCCGTGTAGGCTTCTATTTGGCTGCTCTTTGAGTACTTTCGTCCCGGCCAAAGGACTCATCAGAAAGTTCCTAACACCTTGAACACAACTGTGTAAAAAACTACAGAACAAAGTTATTCAGCATAATTATGTGTAGAAAAATATGGTGCAAGTTACTATTATTAAGAAATATCAGTATATATTTTCTTAGGAATGTACTTACAATTCAATTCCGAGAATTATGTTTGCCTCATACGAAGCCGAAGAATATCTGTCTGGTGCTATGACGGTCCGATGTTCGTGCGATCACTTCAGCGGCTACCGAGATACTGGCATCAGGAAACAAGATGGCTGCCATCGATATGTAATAGGCCTCTGTTTCGCCTTAAGTGGTGGTGAGTCACAATTCCCTATTCCACAATATTACTTACACTAAAGCAAAAACATCAGTACGATAGTAAGAGTGTTTGAGTAGTATTAGCTTAATAAGATATATAGAGATGTAGGAGGAAAAAGATAAGTAGAGGTATATAAAAAGGGCAAGGAGATAGAGGTAAGAGATAGAGTAAGGAAATAGTGGATAGAGGATAGAGAGGATAGAGTAAGGAAATAGAGGTATAGAAAAAAGAGTATACTAGATAGATATTACTACAATACTAGATAGATATTACTACAATAGGTGTTACAATTCTAATCTACTATTTATAATCTTGTGTTATAAATTTTTAGCCAGATAATCATGTGTCATCTGCTAATATCTGTCCATGTGCCTCTGATGTACTTTTGTCATGTACAGACAATTGTACATCAGAACAGCACTATGCATGCATTGTCGTCCAATTCCCTAACCGTGTGTAAGCTGTATCTAGGATAAGGCATAAATAGTTACATTAAGAAGTTGGGATTATATTACCAATATGGGTGGATATGAGATCCGTCATGTTGTACCTAACGTATGGTAATATCTTTATAATTGTGTGGTTTTTGAAAGAAGAATTCATTTATCATGACAGATCTAACACATTTACTTGTGAAATGGTTATACCGCATGTTTCCTAATAAGGTAACCACTGAAAACAGTACGACCAGGTCGATTTATGAAAAAACCCAAAAAGGATAGACCAACCATTATCCCTAATAGCAGCTAGTTCCAGATAATCATGTGTTATCTGTCTAACTAATGGGCGGGGCGGAATGAGGGTATTTTGCATAAATATGCTGTATAGATAGTCAAGTTCATCGTGTTATTAGTAGTGAAAAAGGAAAATAGGAAAATGTTAGTAGTTATAAGTGATAGAAGTAGGAGTTATAAGTGATAGAATAGATAGTAGGGAAAAAGGAAAATAGGAGTTATAAGTGATAGAATAGATAGTAGGGAAAAAGGAAAATAGGAATGGGAATAGGAGTAGGAGTTATTAGTTTATAAATATAGATTTAATCAGGCTATTGGTAGTGAAAATAAAAATATAAATATATACAAATTTAAAATATAAATGTAAATATAAACATAAATAATAACATAAAATATAAACATAAAAATAAATATAAATATAAATGATAACAAAAATATAAACAAAATATGAAAACAAAAATATAAACATAAATACATATAAATAATAATAAATACATACATAATACATAAATACAATAATAAATACAAATAGAAATATAAATATATAAATATATAAAAATATAAAATACAAATACAAATGTAAATATAAAAATTAGAAAGATAAATATAAACACAACTACAAATATAAATAAAAAATATTAATATATAAAAATATAAAATATAAACATAAACATAAATAATAATATAAAAATAAATATAAATATAAACATAAATATAAATAAAAAAACCTAAATATAAATATAAACCTAAACTAATATAAGTATAAATACACAAGCATACATGCGTACACATAAACGCTCATAAGCGCATATGCACACATGTATGTAAACACAAAAACCCACACACATATGCGCACATGCACATGCAAGAAGTTCACATGCACACAAACACACATATGAAAACGTAAAAAAGGAAAAAACAACCTAACATCAGTAGAGAAAAAGGGGGTTTGTCTATATGTGTCGGTGGACACAACTAAAGAAAAGGAACAACACCTAACTAATCCCCTAAGTTGCCGTGTAGGCTTCTATTTGGCTGCTCTTTGAGTACTTTCGTCCCGGCCAAAGGACTCATCAGAAAGTTCCTAACACCTTGAACACAACTGTGTAAAAAACTACAGAACAAAGTTATTCAGCATAATTATGTGTAGAAAAATATGGTGCAAGTTACTATTATTAAGAAATATCAGTATATATTTTCTTAGGAATGTACTTACAATTCAATTCCGAGAATTATGTTTGCCTCATACGAAGCCGAAGAATATCTGTCTGGTGCTATGACGGTCCGATGTTCGTGCGATCACTTCAGCGGCTACCGAGATACTGGCATCAGGAAACAAGATGGCTGCCATCGATATGTAATAGGCCTCTGTTTCGCCTTAAGTGGTGGTGAGTCACAATTCCCTATTCCACAATATTACTTACACTAAAGCAAAAACATCAGTACGATAGTAAGAGTGTTTGAGTAGTATTAGCTTAATAAGATATATAGAGATGTAGGAGGAAAAAGATAAGTAGAGGTATAGAAAAAGGGCAAGGAGATAGAGGTAAGAGATAGAGTAAGGAAATAGTGGATAGAGGATAGAGAGGATAGAGTAAGGAAATAGAGGTATAGAAAAAAGAGTATACTAGATAGATATTACTACAATACTAGATAGATATTACTACAATAGGTGTTACAATTCTAATCTACTATTTATAATCTTGTGTTATAAATTTTTAGCCAGATAATCATGTGTCATCTGCTAATATCTGTCCATGTGCCTCTGATGTACTTTTGTCATGTACAGACAATTGTACATCAGAACAGCACTATGCATGCATTGTCGTCCAATTCCCTAACCGTGTGTAAGCTGTATCTAGGATAAGGCATAAATAGTTACATTAAGAAGTTGGGATTATATTACCAATATGGGTGGATATGAGATCCGTCATGTTGTACCTAACGTATGGTAATATCTTTATAATTGTGTGGTTTTTGAAAGAAGAATTCATTTATCATGACAGATCTAACACATTTACTTGTGAAATGGTTATACCGCATGTTTCCTAATAAGGTAACCACTGAAAACAGTACGACCAGGTCGATTTATGAAAAAACCCAAAAAGGATAGACCAACCATTATCCCTAATAGCAGCTAGTTCCAGATAATCATGTGTTATCTGTCTAACTAATGGGCGGGGCGGAATGAGGGTATTTTGCATAAATATGCTGTATAGATAGTCAAGTTCATCGTGTTATTAGTAGTGAAAAAGGAAAATAGGAAAATGTTAGTAGTTATAAGTGATAGAAGTAGGAGTTATAAGTGATAGAATAGATAGTAGGGAAAAAGGAAAATAGGAGTTATAAGTGATAGAATAGATAGTAGGGAAAAAGGAAAATAGGAATGGGAATAGGAGTAGGAGTTATTAGTTTATAAATATAGATTTAATCAGGCTATTGGTAGTGAAAATAAAAATATAAATATATACAAATTTAAAATATAAATGTAAATATAAACATAAATAATAACATAAAATATAAACATAAAAATAAATATAAATATAAATGATAACAAAAATATAAACAAAATATGAAAACAAAAATATAAACATAAATACATATAAATAATAATAAATACATACATAATACATAAATACAATAATAAATACAAATAGAAATATAAATATATAAATATATAAAAATATAAAATACAAATACAAATGTAAATATAAAAATTAGAAAGATAAATATAAACACAACTACAAATATAAATAAAAAATATTAATATATAAAAATATAAAATATAAACATAAACATAAATAATAATATAAAAATAAATATAAATATAAACATAAATATAAATAAAAAAACCTAAATATAAATATAAACCTAAACTAATATAAGTATAAATACACAAGCATACATGCGTACACATAAACGCTCATAAGCGCATATGCACACATGTATGTAAACACAAAAACCCACACACATATGCGCACATGCACATGCAAGAAGTTCACATGCACACAAACACACATATGAAAACGTAAAAAAGGAAAAAACAACCTAACATCAGTAGAGAAAAAGGGGGTTTGTCTATATGTGTCGGTGGACACAACTAAAGAAAAGGAACAACACCTAACTAATCCCCTAAGTTGCCGTGTAGGCTTCTATTTGGCTGCTCTTTGAGTACTTTCGTCCCGGCCAAAGGACTCATCAGAAAGTTCCTAACACCTTGAACACAACTGTGTAAAAAACTACAGAACAAAGTTATTCAGCATAATTATGTGTAGAAAAATATGGTGCAAGTTACTATTATTAAGAAATATCAGTATATATTTTCTTAGGAATGTACTTACAATTCAATTCCGAGAATTATGTTTGCCTCATACGAAGCCGAAGAATATCTGTCTGGTGCTATGACGGTCCGATGTTCGTGCGATCACTTCAGCGGCTACCGAGATACTGGCATCAGGAAACAAGATGGCTGCCATCGATATGTAATAGGCCTCTGTTTCGCCTTAAGTGGTGGTGAGTCACAATTCCCTATTCCACAATATTACTTACACTAAAGCAAAAACATCAGTACGATAGTAAGAGTGTTTGAGTAGTATTAGCTTAATAAGATATATAGAGATGTAGGAGGAAAAAGATAAGTAGAGGTATAGAAAAAGGGCAAGGAGATAGAGGTAAGAGATAGAGTAAGGAAATAGTGGATAGAGGATAGAGAGGATAGAGTAAGGAAATAGAGGTATAGAAAAAAGAGTATACTAGATAGATATTACTACAATACTAGATAGATATTACTACAATAGGTGTTACAATTCTAATCTACTATTTATAATCTTGTGTTATAAATTTTTAGCCAGATAATCATGTGTCATCTGCTAATATCTGTCCATGTGCCTCTGATGTACTTTTGTCATGTACAGACAATTGTACATCAGAACAGCACTATGCATGCATTGTCGTCCAATTCCCTAACCGTGTGTAAGCTGTATCTAGGATAAGGCATAAATAGTTACATTAAGAAGTTGGGATTATATTACCAATATGGGTGGATATGAGATCCGTCATGTTGTACCTAACGTATGGTAATATCTTTATAATTGTGTGGTTTTTGAAAGAAGAATTCATTTATCATGACAGATCTAACACATTTACTTGTGAAATGGTTATACCGCATGTTTCCTAATAAGGTAACCACTGAAAACAGTACGACCAGGTCGATTTATGAAAAAACCCAAAAAGGATAGACCAACCATTATCCCTAATAGCAGCTAGTTCCAGATAATCATGTGTTATCTGTCTAACTAATGGGCGGGGCGGAATGAGGGTATTTTGCATAAATATGCTGTATAGATAGTCAAGTTCATCGTGTTATTAGTAGTGAAAAAGGAAAATAGGAAAATGTTAGTAGTTATAAGTGATAGAAGTAGGAGTTATAAGTGATAGAATAGATAGTAGGGAAAAAGGAAAATAGGAGTTATAAGTGATAGAATAGATAGTAGGGAAAAAGGAAAATAGGAATGGGAATAGGAGTAGGAGTTATTAGTTTATAAATATAGATTTAATCAGGCTATTGGTAGTGAAAATAAAAATATAAATATATACAAATTTAAAATATAAATGTAAATATAAACATAAATAATAACATAAAATATAAACATAAAAATAAATATAAATATAAATGATAACAAAAATATAAACAAAATATGAAAACAAAAATATAAACATAAATACATATAAATAATAATAAATACATACATAATACATAAATACAATAATAAATACAAATAGAAATATAAATATATAAATATATAAAAATATAAAATACAAATACAAATGTAAATATAAAAATTAGAAAGATAAATATAAACACAACTACAAATATAAATAAAAAATATTAATATATAAAAATATAAAATATAAACATAAACATAAATAATAATATAAAAATAAATATAAATATAAACATAAATATAAATAAAAAAACCTAAATATAAATATAAACCTAAACTAATATAAGTATAAATACACAAGCATACATGCGTACACATAAACGCTCATAAGCGCATATGCACACATGTATGTAAACACAAAAACCCACACACATATGCGCACATGCACATGCAAGAAGTTCACATGCACACAAACACACATATGAAAACGTAAAAAAGGAAAAAACAACCTAACATCAGTAGAGAAAAAGGGGGTTTGTCTATATGTGTCGGTGGACACAACTAAAGAAAAGGAACAACACCTAACTAATCCCCTAAGTTGCCGTGTAGGCTTCTATTTGGCTGCTCTTTGAGTACTTTCGTCCCGGCCAAAGGACTCATCAGAAAGTTCCTAACACCTTGAACACAACTGTGTAAAAAACTACAGAACAAAGTTATTCAGCATAATTATGTGTAGAAAAATATGGTGCAAGTTACTATTATTAAGAAATATCAGTATATATTTTCTTAGGAATGTACTTACAATTCAATTCCGAGAATTATGTTTGCCTCATACGAAGCCGAAGAATATCTGTCTGGTGCTATGACGGTCCGATGTTCGTGCGATCACTTCAGCGGCTACCGAGATACTGGCATCAGGAAACAAGATGGCTGCCATCGATATGTAATAGGCCTCTGTTTCGCCTTAAGTGGTGGTGAGTCACAATTCCCTATTCCACAATATTACTTACACTAAAGCAAAAACATCAGTACGATAGTAAGAGTGTTTGAGTAGTATTAGCTTAATAAGATATATAGAGATGTAGGAGGAAAAAGATAAGTAGAGGTATAGAAAAAGGGCAAGGAGATTGAGGTAAGAGATAGAGTAAGGAAATAGTGGATAGAGGATAGAGAGGATAGAGTAAGGAAATAGAGGTATAGAAAAAAGAGTATACTAGATAGATATTACTACAATACTAGATAGATATTACTACAATAGGTGTTACAATTCTAATCTACTATTTATAATCTTGTGTTATAAATTTTTAGCCAGATAATCATGTGTCATCTGCTAATATCTGTCCATGTGCCTCTGATGTACTTTTGTCATGTACAGACAATTGTACATCAGAACAGCACTATGCATGCATTGTCGTCCAATTCCCTAACCGTGTGTAAGCTGTATCTAGGATAAGGCATAAATAGTTACATTAAGAAGTTGGGATTATATTACCAATATGGGTGGATATGAGATCCGTCATGTTGTACCTAACGTATGGTAATATCTTTATAATTGTGTGGTTTTTGAAAGAAGAATTCATTTATCATGACAGATCTAACACATTTACTTGTGAAATGGTTATACCGCATGTTTCCTAATAAGGTAACCACTGAAAACAGTACGACCAGGTCGATTTATGAAAAAACCCAAAAAGGATAGACCAACCATTATCCCTAATAGCAGCTAGTTCCAGATAATCATGTGTTATCTGTCTAACTAATGGGCGGGGCGGAATGAGGGTATTTTGCATAAATATGCTGTATAGATAGTCAAGTTCATCGTGTTATTAGTAGTGAAAAAGGAAAATAGGAAAATGTTAGTAGTTATAAGTGATAGAAGTAGGAGTTATAAGTGATAGAATAGATAGTAGGGAAAAAGGAAAATAGGAGTTATAAGTGATAGAATAGATAGTAGGGAAAAAGGAAAATAGGAATGGGAATAGGAGTAGGAGTTATTAGTTTATAAATATAGATTTAATCAGGCTATTGGTAGTGAAAATAAAAATATAAATATATACAAATTTAAAATATAAATGTAAATATAAACATAAATAATAACATAAAATATAAACATAAAAATAAATATAAATGATAACAAAAATATAAACAAAATATGAAAACAAAAATATAAACATAAATACATATAAATAATAATAAATACATACATAATACATAAATACAATAATAAATACAAATAGAAATATAAATATATAAATATATAAAAATATAAAATACAAATACAAATGTAAATATAAAAATTAGAAAGATAAATATAAACACAACTACAAATATAAATAAAAAATATTAATATATAAAAATATAAAATATAAACATAAACATAAATAATAATATAAAAATAAATATAAATATAAACATAAATATAAATAAAAAAACCTAAATATAAATATAAACCTAAACTAATATAAGTATAAATACACAAGCATACATGCGTACACATAAACGCTCATAAGCGCATATGCACACATGTATGTAAACACAAAAACCCACACACATATGCGCACATGCACATGCAAGAAGTTCACATGCACACAAACACACATATGAAAACGTAAAAAAGGAAAAAACAACCTAACATCAGTAGAGAAAAAGGGGGTTTGTCTATATGTGTCGGTGGACACAACTAAAGAAAAGGAACAACACCTAACTAATCCCCTAAGTTGCCGTGTAGGCTTCTATTTGGCTGCTCTTTGAGTACTTTCGTCCCGGCCAAAGGACTCATCAGAAAGTTCCTAACACCTTGAACACAACTGTGTAAAAAACTACAGAACAAAGTTATTCAGCATAATTATGTGTAGAAAAATATGGTGCAAGTTACTATTATTAAGAAATATCAGTATATATTTTCTTAGGAATGTACTTACAATTCAATTCCGAGAATTATTGCCTCATACGAAGCCGAAGAATATCTGTCTGGTGCTATGACGGTCCGATGTTCGTGCGATCACTTCAGCGGCTACCGAGATACTGGCATCAGGAAACAAGATGGCTGCCATCGATATGTAATAGGCCTCTGTTTCGCCTTAAGTGGTGGTGAGTCACAATTCCCTATTCCACAATATTACTTACACTAAAGCAAAAACATCAGTACGATAGTAAGAGTGTTTGAGTAGTATTAGCTTAATAAGATATATAGAGATGTAGGAGGAAAAAGATAAGTAGAGGTATAGAAAAAGGGCAAGGAGATAGAGGTAAGAGATAGAGTAAGGAAATAGTGGATAGAGGATAGAGAGGATAGAGTAAGGAAATAGAGGTATAGAAAAAAGAGTATTACTAGATAGATATTACTACAATACTAGATAGATATTACTACAATAGGTGTTACAATTCTAATCTACTATTTATAATCTTGTGTTATAAATTTTTAGCCAGATAATCATGTGTCATCTGCTAATATCTGTCCATGTGCCTCTGATGTACTTTTGTCATGTACAGACAATTGTACATCAGAACAGCACTATGCATGCATTGTCGTCCAATTCCCTAACCGTGTGTAAGCTGTATCTAGGATAAGGCATAAATAGTTACATTAAGAAGTTGGGATTATATTACCAATATGGGTGGATATGAGATCCGTCATGTTGTACCTAACGTATGGTAATATCTTTATAATTGTGTGGTTTTTGAAAGAAGAATTCATTTATCATGACAGATCTAACACATTTACTTGTGAAATGGTTATACCGCATGTTTCCTAATAAGGTAACCACTGAAAACAGTACGACCAGGTCGATTTATGAAAAAACCCAAAAAGGATAGACCAACCATTATCCCTAATAGCAGCTAGTTCCAGATAATCATGTGTTATCTGTCTAACTAATGGGCGGGGCGGAATGAGGGTATTTTGCATAAATATGCTGTATAGATAGTCAAGGTTCATCGTGTTATTAGTAGTGAAAAAGGAAAATAGGAAAATGTTAGTAGTTATAAGTGATAGAAGTAGGAGTTATAAGTGATAGAATAGATAGTAGGGAAAAAGGAAAATAGGAGTTATAAGTGATAGAATAGATAGTAGGGAAAAAGGAAAATAGGAATGGGAATAGGAGTAGGAGTTATTAGTTTATAAATATAGATTTAATCAGGCTATTGGTAGTGAAAATAAAAATATAAATATATACAAATTTAAAATATAAATGTAAATATAAACATAAATAATAACATAAAATATAAACATAAAAATAAATATAAATATAAATGATAACAAAAATATAAACAAAATATGAAAACAAAAATATAAACATAAATACATATAAATAATAATAAATTACATACATAATACATAAATACAATAATAAATACAAATAGAAATATAAATATATAAATATATAAAAATATAAAATACAAATACAAATGTAAATATAAAAATTAGAAAGATAAATATAAACACAACTACAAATATAAATAAAAAATATTAATATATAAAAATATAAAATATAAACATAAACATAAATAATAATATAAAAATAAATATAAATATAAACATAAATATAAATAAAAAAACCTAAATATAAATATAAACCTAAACTAATATAAGTATAAATACACAAGCATACATGCGTACACATAAACGCTCATAAGCGCATATGCACACATGTATGTAAACACAAAAACCCACACACATATGCGCACATGCACATGCAAGAAGTTCACATGCACACAAACACACATATGAAAACGTAAAAAAGGAAAAAACAACCTAACATCAGTAGAGAAAAAGGGGGTTTGTCTATATGTGTCGGTGGACACAACTAAAGAAAAGGAACAACACCTAACTAATCCCCTAAGTTGCCGTGTAGGCTTCTATTTGGCTGCTCTTTGAGTACTTTCGTCCCGGCCAAAGGACTCATCAGAAAGTTCCTAACACCTTGAACACAACTGTGTAAAAAACTACAGAACAAAGTTATTCAGCATAATTATGTGTAGAAAAATATGGTGCAAGTTACTATTATTAAGAAATATCAGTATATATTTTCTTAGGAATGTACTTACAATTCAATTCCGAGAATTATGTTTGCCTCATACGAAGCCGAAGAATATCTGTCTGGTGCTATGACGGTCCGATGTTCGTGCGATCACTTCAGCGGCTACCGAGATACTGGCATCAGGAAACAAGATGGCTGCCATCGATATGTAATAGGCCTCTGTTTCGCCTTAAGTGGTGGTGAGTCACAATTCCCTATTCCACAATATTACTTACACTAAAGCAAAAACATCAGTACGATAGTAAGAGTGTTTGAGTAGTATTAGCTTAATAAGATATATAGAGATGTAGGAGGAAAAAGATAAGTAGAGGTATAGAAAAAGGGCAAGGAGATAGAGGTAAGAGATAGAGTAAGGAAATAGTGGATAGAGGATAGAGAGGATAGAGTAAGGAAATAGAGGTATAGAAAAAAGAGTATACTAGATAGATATTACTACAATACTAGATAGATATTACTACAATAGGTGTTACAATTCTAATCTACTATTTATAATCTTGTGTTATAAATTTTTAGCCAGATAATCATGTGTCATCTGCTAATATCTGTCCATGTGCCTCTGATGTACTTTTGTCATGTACAGACAATTGTACATCAGAACAGCACTATGCATGCATTGTCGTCCAATTCCCTAACCGTGTGTAAGCTGTATCTAGGATAAGGCATAAATAGTTACATTAAGAAGTTGGGATTATATTACCAATATGGGTGGATATGAGATCCGTCATGTTGTACCTAACGTATGGTAATATCTTTATAATTGTGTGGTTTTTGAAAGAAGAATTCATTTATCATGACAGATCTAACACATTTACTTGTGAAATGGTTATACCGCATGTTTCCTAATAAGGTAACCACTGAAAACAGTACGACCAGGTCGATTTATGAAAAAACCCAAAAAGGATAGACCAACCATTATCCCTAATAGCAGCTAGTTCCAGATAATCATGTGTTATCTGTCTAACTAATGGGCGGGGCGGAATGAGGGTATTTTGCATAAATATGCTGTATAGATAGTCAAGTTCATCGTGTTATTAGTAGTGAAAAAGGAAAATAGGAAAATGTTAGTAGTTATAAGTGATAGAAGTAGGAGTTATAAGTGATAGAATAGATAGTAGGGAAAAAGGAAAATAGGAGTTATAAGTGATAGAATAGATAGTAGGGAAAAAGGAAAATAGGAATGGGAATAGGAGTAGGAGTTATTAGTTTATAAATATAGATTTAATCAGGCTATTGGTAGTGAAAATAAAAATATAAATATATACAAATTTAAAATATAAATGTAAATATAAACATAAATAATAACATAAAATATAAACATAAAAATAAATATAAATATAAATGATAACAAAAATATAAACAAAATATGAAAACAAAAATATAAACATAAATACATATAAATAATAATAAATACATACATAATACATAAATACAATAATAAATACAAATAGAAATATAAATATATAAATATATAAAAATATAAAATACAAATACAAATGTAAATATAAAAATTAGAAAGATAAATATAAACACAACTACAAATATAAATAAAAAATATTAATATATAAAAATATAAAATATAAACATAAACATAAATAATAATATAAAAATAAATATAAATATAAACATAAATATAAATAAAAAAACCTAAATATAAATATAAACCTAAACTAATATAAGTATAAATACACAAGCATACATGCGTACACATAAACGCTCATAAGCGCATATGCACACATGTATGTAAACACAAAAACCCACACACATATGCGCACATGCACATGCAAGAAGTTCACATGCACACAAACACACATATGAAAACGTAAAAAAGGAAAAAACAACCTAACATCAGTAGAGAAAAAGGGGGTTTGTCTATATGTGTCGGTGGACACAACTAAAGAAAAGGAACAACACCTAACTAATCCCCTAAGTTGCCGTGTAGGCTTCTATTTGGCTGCTCTTTGAGTACTTTCGTCCCGGCCAAAGGACTCATCAGAAAGTTCCTAACACCTTGAACACAACTGTGTAAAAAACTACAGAACAAAGTTATTCAGCATAATTATGTGTAGAAAAATATGGTGCAAGTTACTATTATTAAGAAATATCAGTATATATTTTCTTAGGAATGTACTTACAATTCAATTCCGAGAATTATGTTTGCCTCATACGAAGCCGAAGAATATCTGTCTGGTGCTATGACGGTCCGATGTTCGTGCGATCACTTCAGCGGCTACCGAGATACTGGCATCAGGAAACAAGATGGCTGCCATCGATATGTAATAGGCCTCTGTTTCGCCTTAAGTGGTGGTGAGTCACAATTCCCTATTCCACAATATTACTTACACTAAAGCAAAAACATCAGTACGATAGTAAGAGTGTTTGAGTAGTATTAGCTTAATAAGATATATAGAGATGTAGGAGGAAAAAGATAAGTAGAGGTATAGAAAAAGGGCAAGGAGATAGAGGTAAGAGATAGAGTAAGGAAATAGTGGATAGAGGATAGAGAGGATAGAGTAAGGAAATAGAGGTATAGAAAAAAGAGTATACTAGATAGATATTACTACAATACTAGATAGATATTACTACAATAGGTGTTACAATTCTAATCTACTATTTATAATCTTGTGTTATAAATTTTTAGCCAGATAATCATGTGTCATCTGCTAATATCTGTCCATGTGCCTCTGATATACTTTTGTCATGTACAGACAATTGTACATCAGAACAGCACTATGCATGCATTGTCGCCCAATTCCCTAACCGTGTGTAAGCTGTATCTAGGATAAGGCATAAATAGTTACATTAAGAAGTTGGGATTATATTACCAATATGGGTGGATATGAGATCCGTCATGTTGTACCTAACGTATGGTAATATCTTTATAATTGTGTGGTTTTTGAAAGAAGAATTCATTTATCATGACAGATCTAACACATTTACTTGTGAAATGGTTATACCGCATGTTTCCTAATAAGGTAACCACTGAAAACAGTACGACCAGGTCGATTTATGAAAAAACCCAAAAAGGATAGACCAACCATTATCCCTAATAGCAGCTAGTTCCAGATAATCATGTGTTATCTGTCTAACTAATGGGCGGGGCGGAATGAGGGTATTTTGCATAAATATGCTGTATAGATAGTCAAGTTCATCGTGTTATTAGTAGTGAAAAAGGAAAATAGGAAAATGTTAGTAGTTATAAGTGATAGAAGTAGGAGTTATAAGTGATAGAATAGATAGTAGGGAAAAAGGAAAATAGGAGTTATAAGTGATAGAATAGATAGTAGGGAAAAAGGAAAATAGGAATGGGAATAGGAGTAGGAGTTATTAGTTTATAAATATAGATTTAATCAGGCTATTGGTAGTGAAAATAAAAATATAAATATATACAAATTTAAAATATAAATGTAAATATAAACATAAATAATAACATAAAATATAAACATAAAAATAAATATAAATATAAATGATAACAAAAATATAAACAAAATATGAAAACAAAAATATAAACATAAATACATATAAATAATAATAAATACATACATAATACATAAATACAATAATAAATACAAATAGAAATATAAATATATAAATATATAAAAATATAAAATACAAATACAAATGTAAATATAAAAATTAGAAAGATAAATATAAACACAACTACAAATATAAATAAAAAATATTAATATATAAAAATATAAAATATAAACATAAACATAAATAATAATATAAAAATAAATATAAATATAAACATAAATATAAATAAAAAAACCTAAATATAAATATAAACCTAAACTAATATAAGTATAAATACACAAGCATACATGCGTACACATAAACGCTCATAAGCGCATATGCACACATGTATGTAAACACAAAAACCCACACACATATGCGCACATGCACATGCAAGAAGTTCACATGCACACAAACACACATATGAAAACGTAAAAAAGGAAAAAACAACCTAACATCAGTAGAGAAAAAGGGGGTTTGTCTATATGTGTCGGTGGACACAACTAAAGAAAAGGAACAACACCTAACTAATCCCCTAAGTTGCCGTGTAGGCTTCTATTTGGCTGCTCTTTGAGTACTTTCGTCCCGGCCAAAGGACTCATCAGAAAGTTCCTAACACCTTGAACACAACTGTGTAAAAAACTACAGAACAAAGTTATTCAGCATAATTATGTGTAGAAAAATATGGTGCAAGTTACTATTATTAAGAAATATCAGTATATATTTTCTTAGGAATGTACTTACAATTCAATTCCGAGAATTATGTTTGCCTCATACGAAGCCGAAGAATATCTGTCTGGTGCTATGACGGTCCGATGTTCGTGCGATCACTTCAGCGGCTACCGAGATACTGGCATCAGGAAACAAGATGGCTGCCATCGATATGTAATAGGCCTCTGTTTCGCCTTAAGTGGTGGTGAGTCACAATTCCCTATTCCACAATATTACTTACACTAAAGCAAAAACATCAGTACGATAGTAAGAGTGTTTGAGTAGTATTAGCTTAATAAGATATATAGAGATGTAGGAGGAAAAAGATAAGTAGAGGTATAGAAAAAGGGCAAGGAGATAGAGGTAAGAGATAGAGTAAGGAAATAGTGGATAGAGGATAGAGAGGATAGAGTAAGGAAATAGAGGTATAGAAAAAAGAGTATACTAGATAGATATTACTACAATACTAGATAGATATTACTACAATAGGTGTTACAATTCTAATCTACTATTTATAATCTTGTGTTATAAATTTTTAGCCAGATAATCATGTGTCATCTGCTAATATCTGTCCATGTGCCTCTGATGTACTTTTGTCATGTACAGACAATTGTACATCAGAACAGCACTATGCATGCATTGTCGTCCAATTCCCTAACCGTGTGTAAGCTGTATCTAGGATAAGGCATAAATAGTTACATTAAGAAGTTGGGATTATATTACCAATATGGGTGGATATGAGATCCGTCATGTTGTACCTAACGTATGGTAATATCTTTATAATTGTGTGGTTTTTGAAAGAAGAATTCATTTATCATGGCAGATCTAACACATTTACTTGTGAAATGGTTATACCGCATGTTTCCTAATAAGGTAACCACTGAAAACAGTACGACCAGGTCGATTTATGAAAAAACCCAAAAAGGATAGACCAACCATTATCCCTAATAGCAGCTAGTTCCAGATAATCATGTGTTATCTGTCTAACTAATGGGCGGGGCGGAATGAGGGTATTTTGCATAAATATGCTGTATAGATAGTCAAGTTCATCGTGTTATTAGTAGTGAAAAAGGAAAATAGGAAAATGTTAGTAGTTATAAGTGATAGAAGTAGGAGTTATAAGTGATAGAATAGATAGTAGGGAAAAAGGAAAATAGGAGTTATAAGTGATAGAATAGATAGTAGGGAAAAAGGAAAATAGGAATGGGAATAGGAGTAGGAGTTATTAGTTTATAAATATAGATTTAATCAGGCTATTGGTAGTGAAAATAAAAATATAAATATATACAAATTTAAAATATAAATGTAAATATAAACATAAATAATAACATAAAATATAAACATAAAAATAAATATAAATATAAATGATAACAAAAATATAAACAAAATATGAAAACAAAAATATAAACATAAATACATATAAATAATAATAAATACATACATAATACATAAATACAATAATAAATACAAATAGAAATATAAATATATAAATATATAAAAATATAAAATACAAATACAAATGTAAATATAAAAATTAGAAAGATAAATATAAACACAACTACAAATATAAATAAAAAATATTAATATATAAAAATATAAAATATAAACATAAACATAAATAATAATATAAAAATAAATATAAATATTCAAGTTCATCGTGTTATTAGTAGTGAAAAAGGAAAATAGGAAAATGTTAGTAGTTATAAGTGATAGAAGTAGGAGTTATAAGTGATAGAATAGATAGTAGGGAAAAAGGAAAATAGGAGTTATAAGTGATAGAATAGATAGTAGGGAAAAAAGGAAAATAGGAATGGGAATAGGAGTAGGAGTTATTAGTTTATAAATATAGATTTAATCAGGCTATTGGTAGTGAAAATAAAAATATAAATATATACATATTTAAAATATAAATGTAAATATAAACATAAATAATAACATAAAATATAAACATAAAAATAAATATAAATATAAATGATAACAAAAATATACATAAAATATGAAAACATAAATACATATAAATAATAATAAATACATACATAATACATAAATACAATAATAAATACAAATAGAAATATAAATATATAAATATATAAAAACATAAAATACAAATACAAATGTAAATATAAAAATTAGAAAGATAAATATAAACACAACTACGAATATAAATAAAAAATATTAATATATAAAAATATAAAATATAAACATAAATAATAATATAAAAATAAATATAAATATAAACATAAACATAAATATAAATAAAAAAACCTAAACTAATATAAGTATAAATACACAAGCATACATGCGTACACATAAACGCTCATAAGCGCATATGCACACATGTATGTAAACACAAAAACCCACACACATATGCGCACATGCACATGCAAGAAGTTCACATGCACACAAACACACATATGAAAACGTAAAAAAGGAAAAAGCAACCTAACATCAGTAGGGAAAAAGGGGGTTTGTCTATATGTGTCGGTGGACACAGCTAAAGAAAAGGAACAACACCTAACTAATCCCCTAAGTTGCCGTGTAGGCTTCTATTTGGCTGCTCTTTGAGTACTTTCGTCCCGGCCAAAGGACTCATCAGAAAGTTCCTAACACCTTGAACACAACTGTGTAAAAAACTATAAAACAAAGTTTCCAGGATAATTATGTGTAGAAAATAAGACAAAAGTTACTACACACCCATACATATATATACATATTACTACTTTCCTAAGAATGTACTTACAACTAAATTCCGAGAAGTACGTTTGCCGTATGCGAAGCCGAAAGAATATCCGTCTGGTGTTATGAGGATCCGATGTTCGTGCGATCACTTCAGCGGCTACCGAGATACTGGCATCAGGAAACAAGATGGCTGCAATCCACTCAATATGATAATAGGCCTCCGTTTCACCTTAAGTGGTGATGAGTCACAATTCCCTATTTCACAATATTACTTACACTAAAGCAAAAACATCAGTACGATAGTAAGAGTGTTTGAGTAGTATTAGCTTAATAAGATATATAGATATGTAGGAGGAAAAAGATAAGTAGAGGTATAGAAAAAGGGCAAGGAGATAGAGGTAAGAGATAGAGTAAGGAAATAGTGGATAGAGGATAGAGAGGATAGAGTAAGGAAATAGAGGTATAGAAAAAAGAGTATACTAGATAGATATTACTACAATACTAGATAGATATTACTACAATAGGTGTTACAATTCTAATCTACTATTTATAATCTTGTGTTATAAATTTTTAGCCAGATAATCATGTGTCATCTGCTAATATCTGTCCATGTGCCTCTGATGTACTTTTGTCATGTACAGACAATTGTACATCAGAACAGCACTATGCATGCATTGTCGTCCAATTCCCTAACCGTGTGTAAGCTGTATCTAGGATAAGGCATAAATAGTTACATTAAGAAGTTGGGATTATATTACCAATATGGGTGGATATGAGATCCGTCATGTTGTACCTAACGTATGGTAATATCTTTATAATTGTGTGGTTTTTGAAAGAAGAATTCATTTATCATGACAGATCTAACACATTTACTTGTGAAATGGTTATACCGCATGTTTCCTAATAAGGTAACCACTGAAAACAGTACGACCAGGTCGATTTATGAAAAAACCCAAAAAAGGATAGACCAACCATTATCCCTAATAGCAGCTAGTTCCAGATAATCATGTGTTATCTGTCTAACTAATGGGTGGGGCGGAATGAGGGTATTTTGCATAAATATGCTGTATAGATAGTCAAGTTCATCGTGTTATTAGTAGTGAAAAAGGAAAATAGGAAAATGTTAGTAGTTATAAGTGATAGAAGTAGGAGTTATAAGTGATAGAATAGATAGTAGGGAAAAAGGAAAATAGGAGTTATAAGTGATAGAATAGATAGTAGGGAAAAAAGGAAAATAGGAATGGGAATAGGAGTAGGAGTTATTAGTTTATAAATATAGATTTAATCAGGCTATTGGTAGTGAAAATAAAAATATAAATATATACATATTTAAAATATAAATGTAAATATAAACATAAATAATAACATAAAATATAAACATAAAAATAAATATAAATATAAATGATAACAAAAATATACATAAAATATGAAAACATAAATACATATAAATAATAATAAATACATACATAATACATAAATACAATAATAAATACAAATAGAAATATAAATATATAAATATATAAAAACATAAAATACAAATACAAATGTAAATATAAAAATTAGAAAGATAAATATAAACACAACTACGAATATAAATAAAAAATATTAATATATAAAAATATAAAATATAAACATAAATAATAATATAAAAATAAATATAAATATAAACATAAACATAAGTATAAATAAAAAAACCTAAACTAATATAAGTATAAATACACAAGCATACATGCGTACACATAAACGCTCATAAGCGCATATGCACACATGTATGTAAACACAAAAACCCACACACATATGCGCACATGCACATGCAAGAAGTTCACATGCACACAAAAACACATATGAAAACGTAAAAAAGGAAAAAGCAACCTAACATCAGTAGGGAAAAAGGGGGTTTGTCTATATGTGTCGGTGGACACAGCTAAAGAAAAGGAACAACACCTAACTAATCCCCTAAGTTGCCGTGTAGGCTTCTATTTGGCTGCTCTTTGAGTACTTTCGTCCCGGCCAAAGGACTCATCAGAAAGTTCCTAACACCTTGAACACAACTGTGTAAAAAACTATAAAACAAAGTTTCCAGGATAATTATGTGTAGAAAATAAGACAAAAGTTACTACACACCCATACATATATATACATATTACTACTTTCCTAAGAATGTACTTACAACTAAATTCCGAGAAGTACGTTTGCCGTATGCGAAGCCGAAAGAATATCCGTCTGGTGTTATGAGGATCCGATGTTCGTGCGATCACTTCAGCGGCTACCGAGATACTGGCATCAGGAAACAAGATGGCTGCAATCCACTCAATATGATAATAGGCCTCCGTTTCACCTTAAGTGGTGATGAGTCACAATTCCCTATTTCACAATATTACTTACACTAAAGCAAAAACATCAGTACGATAGTAAGAGTGTTTGAGTAGTATTAGCTTAATAAGATATATAGATATGTAGGAGGAAAAAGATAAGTAGAGGTATAGAAAAAGGGCAAGGAGATAGAGGTAAGAGATAGAGTAAGGAAATAGTGGATAGAGGATAGAGAGGATAGAGTAAGGAAATAGAGGTATAGAAAAAAGAGTATACTAGATAAGTTCATCGTGTTATTAGTAGTGAAAAAGGAAAATAGGAAAATGTTAGTAGTTATAAGTGATAGAAGTAGGAGTTATAAGTGATAGAATAGATAGTAGGGAAAAAGGAAAATAGGAGTTATAAGTGATAGAATAGATAGTAGGGAAAAAAGGAAAATAGGAATGGGAATAGGAGTAGGAGTTATTAGTTTATAAATATAGATTTAATCAGGCTATTGGTAGTGAAAATAAAAATATAAATATATACAAATTTAAAATATAAATGTAAATATAAACATAAATAATAACATAAAATATAAACATAAAAATAAATATAAATATAAATGATAACAAAAATATAAACAAAATATGAAAACAAAAATATAAACATAAATACATATAAATAATAATAAATACATACATAATACATAAATACAATAATAAATACAAATAGAAATATAAATATATAAATATATAAAAATATAAAATACAAATACAAATGTAAATATAAAAATTAGAAGGATAAATATAAACACAACTACAAATATAAATAAAAAATATTAATATATAAAAATATAAAATATAAACATAAACATAAATAATAATATAAAAATAAATATAAATATAAACATAAATATAAATAAAAAAACCTAAATATAAATATAAACCTAAACTAATATAAGTATAAATACACAAGCATACATGCGTACACATAAACGCTCATAAGCGCATATGCACACATGTATGTAAACACAAAAACCCACACACATATGCGCACATACACATGCAAGAAGTTCACATGCACACAAACACACATATGAAAACGTAAAAAAGGAAAAAGCAACCTAACATCAGTAGAGAAAAAGGGGCTTTGTCTATATGTGTCGGTGGACACAACTAAAGAAAAGGAACAACATCTAACTAATACCCTAAGTTGCCGTGTAGGCTTCTATTTGGCTGCTCTTTGAGTACTTTCGTCCCGGCCAAAGGACTCATCAGAAAGTTCCTAACACCTTGAACACAACTGTGTAAAAAACTATAAAACAAAGTTTCCAGGATAATTATGTGTAGAAAATAAGACAAAAGTTACTACACACCCATACATATATATACATATTACTACTTTCCTAAGAATGTACTTACAACTAAATTCCGAGAAGTACGTTTGCCGTATGCGAAGCCGAAAGAATATCCGTCTGGTGTTATGAGGATCCGATGTTCGTGCGATCACTTCAGCGGCTACCGAGATACTGGCATCAGGAAACAAGATGGCTGCAATCCACTCAATATGATAATAGGCCTCCGTTTCACCTTAAGTGGTGATGAGTCACAATTCCCTATTTCACAATATTACTTACACTAAAGCAAAAACATCAGTACGATAGTAAGAGTGTTTGAGTAGTATTAGCTTAATAAGATATATAGAGATGTAGGAGGAAAAAGATAAGTAGAGGTATAGAAAAAGGGCAAGGAGATAGAGGTAAGAGATAGAGTAAGGAAATAGTGGATAGAGAGGATAGAGTAAGGAAATAGAGGTATAGAAAAAAGAGTATACTAGATAGATATTACTACAATATTAGATAGATATTACTACAATAGGTGTTACAATTCTAATCTACTATTTATAATCTTGTGTTATAAATTTTTAGCCAGATAATCATGTGTCATCTGCTAATATCTGTCCATGTGCCTCTGATGTACTTTTGTCATGTACAGACAATTGTACATCAGAACAGCACTATGCATGCATTGTCGTCCAATTCCCTAACCGTGTGTAAGCTGTATCTAGGATAAGGCATAAATAGTTACATTAAGAAGTTGGGATTATATTACCAATATGGGTGGATATGAGATCCGTCATGTTGTACCTAACGTATGGTAATATCTTTATAATTGTGTGGTTTTTGAAAGAAGAATTTATTTATCATGACAGATCTAACACATTTACTTGTGAAATGGTTATACCGCATGTTTCCTAATAAGGTAACCACTGAAAACAGTACGACCAGGTCGATTTATGAAAAAACCCAAAAAGGATAGACCAACCATTATCCCTAATAGCAGCTAGTTCCAGATAATCATGTGTTATCTGTCTAACTAATGGGCGGGGCGGAATGAGGGTATTTTGCATAAATATGCTGTATAGATAGTCAAGTTCATCGTGTTATTAGTAGTGAAAAAGGAAAATAGGAAAATGTTAGTAGTTATAAGTGATAGAAGTAGGAGTTATAAGTGATAGAATAGATAGTAGGGAAAAAGGAAAATAGGAGTTATAAGTGATAGAATAGATAGTAGGGAAAAAAGGAAAATAGGAATGGGAATAGGAGTAGGAGTTATTAGTTTATAAATATAGATTTAATCAGGCTATTGGTAGTGAAAATAAAAATATAAATATATACAAATTTAAAATATAAATGTAAATATAAACATAAATAATAACATAAAATATAAACATAAAAATAAATATAAATATAAATGATAACAAAAATATAAACAAAATATGAAAACAAAAATATAAACATAAATACATATAAATAATAATAAATACATACATAATACATAAATACAATAATAAATACAAATAGAAATATAAATATATAAATATATAAAAATATAAAATACAAATACAAATGTAAATATAAAAATTAGAAGGATAAATATAAACACAACTACAAATATAAATAAAAAATATTAATATATAAAAATATAAAATATAAACATAAACATAAATAATAATATAAAAATAAATATAAATATAAACATAAATATAAATAAAAAAACCTAAATATAAATATAAACCTAAACTAATATAAGTATAAATACACAAGCATACATGCGTACACATAAACGCTCATAAGCGCATATGCACACATGTATGTAAACACAAAAACCCACACACATATGCGCACATACACATGCAAGAAGTTCACATGCACACAAACACACATATGAAAACGTAAAAAAGGAAAAAGCAACCTAACATCAGTAGAGAAAAAGGGGCTTTGTCTATATGTGTCGGTGGACACAACTAAAGAAAAGGAACAACATCTAACTAATACCCTAAGTTGCCGTGTAGGCTTCTATTTGGCTGCTCTTTGAGTACTTTCGTCCCGGCCAAAGGACTCATCAGAAAGTTCCTAACACCTTGAACACAACTGTGTAAAAAACTATAAAACAAAGTTTCCAGGATAATTATGTGTAGAAAATAAGACAAAAGTTACTACACACCCATACATATATATACATATTACTACTTTCCTAAGAATGTACTTACAACTAAATTCCGAGAAGTACGTTTGCCGTATGCGAAGCCGAAAGAATATCCGTCTGGTGTTATGAGGATCCGATGTTCGTGCGATCACTTCAGCGGCTACCGAGATACTGGCATCAGGAAACAAGATGGCTGCAATCCACTCAATATGATAATAGGCCTCCGTTTCACCTTAAGTGGTGATGAGTCACAATTCCCTATTTCACAATATTACTTACACTAAAGCAAAAACATCAGTACGATAGTAAGAGTGTTTGAGTAGTATTAGCTTAATAAGATATATAGAGATGTAGGAGGAAAAAGATAAGTAGAGGTATAGAAAAAGGGCAAGGAGATAGAGGTAAGAGATAGAGTAAGGAAATAGTGGATAGAGAGGATAGAGTAAGGAAATAGAGGTATAGAAAAAAGAGTATACTAGATAGATATTACTACAATATTAGATAGATATTACTACAATAGGTGTTACAATTCTAATCTACTATTTATAATCTTGTGTTATAAATTTTTAGCCAGATAATCATGTGTCATCTGCTAATATCTGTCCATGTGCCTCTGATGTACTTTTGTCATGTACAGACAATTGTACATCAGAACAGCACTATGCATGCATTGTCGTCCAATTCCCTAACCGTGTGTAAGCTGTATCTAGGATAAGGCATAAATAGTTACATTAAGAAGTTGGGATTATATTACCAATATGGGTGGATATGAGATCCGTCATGTTGTACCTAACGTATGGTAATATCTTTATAATTGTGTGGTTTTTGAAAGAAGAATTTATTTATCATGACAGATCTAACACATTTACTTGTGAAATGGTTATACCGCATGTTTCCTAATAAGGTAACCACTGAAAACAGTACGACCAGGTCGATTTATGAAAAAACCCAAAAAGGATAGACCAACCATTATCCCTAATAGCAGCTAGTTCCAGATAATCATGTGTTATCTGTCTAACTAATGGGCGGGGCGGAATGAGGGTATTTTGCATAAATATGCTGTATAGATAGTCAAGTTCATCGTGTTATTAGTAGTGAAAAAGGAAAATAGGAAAATGTTAGTAGTTATAAGTGATAGAAGTAGGAGTTATAAGTGATAGAATAGATAGTAGGGAAAAAGGAAAATAGGAGTTATAAGTGATAGAATAGATAGTAGGGAAAAAAGGAAAATAGGAATGGGAATAGGAGTAGGAGTTATTAGTTTATAAATATAGATTTAATCAGGCTATTGGTAGTGAAAATAAAAATATAAATATATACAAATTTAAAATATAAATGTAAATATAAACATAAATAATAACATAAAATATAAACATAAAAATAAATATAAATATAAATGATAACAAAAATATAAACAAAATATGAAAACAAAAATATAAACATAAATACATATAAATAATAATAAATACATACATAATACATAAATACAATAATAAATACAAATAGAAATATAAATATATAAATATATAAAAATATAAAATACAAATACAAATGTAAATATAAAAATTAGAAGGATAAATATAAACACAACTACAAATATAAATAAAAAATATTAATATATAAAAATATAAAATATAAACATAAACATAAATAATAATATAAAAATAAATATAAATATAAACATAAATATAAATAAAAAAACCTAAATATAAATATAAACCTAAACTAATATAAGTATAAATACACAAGCATACATGCGTACACATAAACGCTCATAAGCGCATATGCACACATGTATGTAAACACAAAAACCCACACACATATGCGCACATACACATGCAAGAAGTTCACATGCACACAAACACACATATGAAAACGTAAAAAAGGAAAAAGCAACCTAACATCAGTAGAGAAAAAGGGGCTTTGTCTATATGTGTCGGTGGACACAACTAAAGAAAAGGAACAACATCTAACTAATACCCTAAGTTGCCGTGTAGGCTTCTATTTGGCTGCTCTTTGAGTACTTTCGTCCCGGCCAAAGGACTCATCAGAAAGTTCCTAACACCTTGAACACAACTGTGTAAAAAACTATAAAACAAAGTTTCCAGGATAATTATGTGTAGAAAATAAGACAAAAGTTACTACACACCCATACATATATATACATATTACTACTTTCCTAAGAATGTACTTACAACTAAATTCCGAGAAGTACGTTTGCCGTATGCGAAGCCGAAAGAATATCCGTCTGGTGTTATGAGGATCCGATGTTCGTGCGATCACTTCAGCGGCTACCGAGATACTGGCATCAGGAAACAAGATGGCTGCAATCCACTCAATATGATAATAGGCCTCCGTTTCACCTTAAGTGGTGATGAGTCACAATTCCCTATTTCACAATATTACTTACACTAAAGCAAAAACATCAGTACGATAGTAAGAGTGTTTGAGTAGTATTAGCTTAATAAGATATATAGAGATGTAGGAGGAAAAAGATAAGTAGAGGTATAGAAAAAGGGCAAGGAGATAGAGGTAAGAGATAGAGTAAGGAAATAGTGGATAGAGAGGATAGAGTAAGGAAATAGAGGTATAGAAAAAAGAGTATACTAGATAGATATTACTACAATATTAGATAGATATTACTACAATAGGTGTTACAATTCTAATCTACTATTTATAATCTTGTGTTATAAATTTTTAGCCAGATAATCATGTGTCATCTGCTAATATCTGTCCATGTGCCTCTGATGTACTTTTGTCATGTACAGACAATTGTACATCAGAACAGCACTATGCATGCATTGTCGTCCAATTCCCTAACCGTGTGTAAGCTGTATCTAGGATAAGGCATAAATAGTTACATTAAGAAGTTGGGATTATATTACCAATATGGGTGGATATGAGATCCGTCATGTTGTACCTAACGTATGGTAATATCTTTATAATTGTGTGGTTTTTGAAAGAAGAATTTATTTATCATGACAGATCTAACACATTTACTTGTGAAATGGTTATACCGCATGTTTCCTAATAAGGTAACCACTGAAAACAGTACGACCAGGTCGATTTATGAAAAAACCCAAAAAGGATAGACCAACCATTATCCCTAATAGCAGCTAGTTCCAGATAATCATGTGTTATCTGTCTAACTAATGGGCGGGGCGGAATGAGGGTATTTTGCATAAATATGCTGTATAGATAGTCAAGTTCATCGTGTTATTAGTAGTGAAAAAGGAAAATAGGAAAATGTTAGTAGTTATAAGTGATAGAAGTAGGAGTTATAAGTGATAGAATAGATAGTAGGGAAAAAGGAAAATAGGAGTTATAAGTGATAGAATAGATAGTAGGGAAAAAAGGAAAATAGGAATGGGAATAGGAGTAGGAGTTATTAGTTTATAAATATAGATTTAATCAGGCTATTGGTAGTGAAAATAAAAATATAAATATATACAAATTTAAAATATAAATGTAAATATAAACATAAATAATAACATAAAATATAAACATAAAAATAAATATAAATATAAATGATAACAAAAATATAAACAAAATATGAAAACAAAAATATAAACATAAATACATATAAATAATAATAAATACATACATAATACATAAATACAATAATAAATACAAATAGAAATATAAATATATAAATATATAAAAATATAAAATACAAATACAAATGTAAATATAAAAATTAGAAGGATAAATATAAACACAACTACAAATATAAATAAAAAATATTAATATATAAAAATATAAAATATAAACATAAACATAAATAATAATATAAAAATAAATATAAATATAAATATAAATAAAAAAACCTAAATATAAATATAAACCTAAACTAATATAAGTATAAATACACAAGCATACATGCGTACACATAAACGCTCATAAGCGCATATGCACACATGTATGTAAACACAAAAACCCACACACATATGCGCACATACACATGCAAGAAGTTCACATGCACACAAACACACATATGAAAACGTAAAAAAGGAAAAAGCAACCTAACATCAGTAGAGAAAAAGGGGCTTTGTCTATATGTGTCGGTGGACACAACTAAAGAAAAGGAACAACATCTAACTAATACCCTAAGTTGCCGTGTAGGCTTCTATTTGGCTGCTCTTTGAGTACTTTCGTCCCGGCCAAAGGACTCATCAGAAAGTTCCTAACACCTTGAACACAACTGTGTAAAAAACTATAAAACAAAGTTTCCAGGATAATTATGTGTAGAAAATAAGACAAAAGTTACTACACACCCATACATATATATACATATTACTACTTTCCTAAGAATGTACTTACAACTAAATTCCGAGAAGTACGTTTGCCGTATGCGAATTCATCAAGTAATTAGTAGTGGAAAACGAAAATAGGAAAAAATTAGTAGTTACAAGTGATAGAAGTAGGATTTTCA
The DNA here is from genome assembly GCA_963513945.1 of Hydrotaea diabolus. Classification (NCBI taxonomy): domain Eukaryota; kingdom Metazoa; phylum Arthropoda; class Insecta; order Diptera; family Muscidae; genus Hydrotaea; species Hydrotaea diabolus. Next base: position 34,653 of record OY740719.1, on the reverse strand, counting down.
TCAGGTTATTAGTAGTAAAAAGAAAAATAGGAAAATGTAGTAGTTATAAGAGTAGAAGTAGGAGTTATTAGTTTATAAATATAGATTAAATCAGGTTATTGGTAGTGAAGGGATGTAAATAAAATATATAAAAAAATTTTAAAATATAAATGCAAATATAAACATAAATAATTACATAAAATATAAACATAAAAATAAATAAAAACTAAAATAATAACAAAAATATAAACAAAATATAAAAATAAAAATATAAACATAAATACATATACATATAAATAATAATAATAATAAATACCTGTACACATAAATAAAAATATAAATATATAAGAATATAAACTATAAATACAAATGCAATTATAAAACATAACAAAAATATAAAAAATAGAAACATAAATATAAATAAAAAATATAAATATATAAAAATATAAAATATAAATAAAAACATAAATAATAACATGAATATAAACATAAATGATAACAAAAATATAAACAAAATATAAAAACAAAAATATAAACATTAATATAAGCATAAATATAAACATAAACATAAATACATATACATATAAATAATAATAAATATATGTACATAGAAATAAAAATATAAATATATAATAATATAAAATATTAAATACAAATGCAATTATAAACATAACAAAAAATATAAAAAATTGAAACATAAATATAATTACAAATACAAATAAAAATAAAAAATATAAATATATAAACATAAAAATATAAAATATAAACATAAATAATAGCATAAAATATAAACATGAAAATAAATATAAATATAAACATAAATATAAATTAAAAGCCTAAATATAAACCTAAACAAATATAAGTATAAATACACAAGCACACATGCGTACACATAAACGCTCATACGCGCATATGCACACACGCGCGCATATGTAAATACAAAAACCTGCACACGTATGCGCACATGTACATGCAAGAAGTTCACATGCACACAAACACACATGTGAAAACGTAAAAAAGGAAAAACAACCTGACATCAGTAGAGAAAAAAGGGGGGTTTGTCTATTTATGTCGGTGGACACAACTAAAAAAAGGAACAACACCTTACTATTCCCCTAAGTTGCCGTGTAGGCTTCTATTTGGCTGCTCTTTGAGTACTTTCGTCCCGGCCAAAGGACTCATCAGAAAGTTCCTAACACCTTGAACACAACTGTGTAAAAAACTACAGAACAAAGTTATCCAGCATAATTATGTGTAGAAAAATATGGTGCAAGTTACTATTATTAAGAAATATCATCTTAAGAATGTACTTACAATTCAATTCCGTGAATTACGTGTGCCTTATACGAAGCCGAAGAATATCTGTCTGGTGCTATGACGGTCCGATGTTCGTGCGATCACTTCAGCGGCTACCGAGATACTGGCATCAGGAAACAAGATGGCTGCCATCGACTTGATATGTAATATGCCTCTGTTTCGCAATTCAATTCCGAGAATTACGTTTGCCGTATGCGAAGCCGAAGAATATCTGTCTGGTGTTATGAGGGTCCGATGTTCGTGCGATCACTTCAGCGGCTACCGAGATACTGGCATCAGGAAACAAGATGGCTGACATCCACTCAATGTGTTAATAGGTCTATGTTTCACCTTAAGTGGTGGTGAGTCACAATTCCCTATTTCACAATATTACTTACACTAAAGTAAAAACATCAGTACGATAGTAGGAGTGTTTAAGAAGTATTAGTTTAGTAAGATATATAGAGATGTAGGAGGAAAAAGATAAATAGAGGTATAGAAAAAAGAGTAAGGAAGAAGAGGAATTGTTTATATGTTAAAGTAATGAGGACATGCTTCTACAATACTAGATAGATATTACTACAATAGGTGTTACAAATCAAATCTACCATTTATAATCTTGTGTTATAAATATATTAGCCAGATAATCATGTGTAATCTGCTAATTTCTGTCCAAGTGCATCTGATGTACTTTTGTCATGTACAGACAATTATACATCAGAACAGCACTATGCATGCATTGTCGTCCAATTATCTAACCGTATGTAAGCTGTATCTAGGTTAAGGCATAAAAAGTTACATTAAGAAGTTGGGATTATATATTACCAATATGGATGGATATGTGATCCGTCATGTTGTACCTAACGTATGGTAATATCTGTATAATTGTGTGGTTTTTGGAAGAAGAGTTCACTTATCATGACAGTTCTAACACATTTACCTGTGAAATGGTTATGCCGCATGTTTCCTAATAAGGTAACCACTGAAAGCAGTACGACCAGGTCGATTTATGAAAAAACCCCAAAAAAGATAGACCAACCATTATCCCTAATAGCAGCTAGTTCCAGATAATCATGTGTTATCTGCCTAACTAATGGGCGGGGCGGAAAGAGGGTATTTCGCATTACTATGCTGTATAGATAAGCAAATTCATCAAGTAATTAGTAGTGGAAAACGAAAATAGGAAAAAATTAGTAGTTACAAGTGATAGAAGTAGGATTTTCATCAGGTTATTAGTAGTAAAAAGAAAAATAGGAAAATGTAGTAGTTATAAGAGTAGAAGTAGGAGTTATTAGTTTATAAATATAGATTAAATCAGGTTATTGGTAGTGAAGGGATGTAAATAAAATATATAAAAAAATTTTAAAATATAAATGCAAATATAAACATAAATAATTACATAAAATATAAACATAAAAATAAATAAAAACTAAAATAATAACAAAAATATAAACAAAATATAAAAATAAAAATATAAACATAAATACATATACATATAAATAATAATAATAATAAATACCTGTACACATAAATAAAAATATAAATATATAAGAATATAAACTATAAATACAAATGCAATTATAAAACATAACAAAAATATAAAAAATAGAAACATAAATATAAATAAAAAATATAAATATATAAAAATATAAAATATAAATAAAAACATAAATAATAACATGAATATAAACATAAATGATAACAAAAATATAAACAAAATATAAAAACAAAAATATAAACATTAATATAAGCATAAATATAAACATAAACATAAATACATATACATATAAATAATAATAAATATATGTACATAGAAATAAAAATATAAATATATAATAATATAAAATATTAAATACAAATGCAATTATAAACATAACAAAAAATATAAAAAATTGAAACATAAATATAATTACAAATACAAATAAAAATAAAAAATATAAATATATAAACATAAAAATATAAAATATAAACATAAATAATAGCATAAAATATAAACATGAAAATAAATATAAATATAAACATAAATATAAATTAAAAGCCTAAATATAAACCTAAACAAATATAAGTATAAATACACAAGCACACATGCGTACACATAAACGCTCATACGCGCATATGCACACACGCGCGCATATGTAAATACAAAAACCTGCACACGTATGCGCACATGTACATGCAAGAAGTTCACATGCACACAAACACACATGTGAAAACGTAAAAAAGGAAAAACAACCTGACATCAGTAGAGAAAAAAGGGGGGTTTGTCTATTTATGTCGGTGGACACAACTAAAAAAAGGAACAACACCTTACTATTCCCCTAAGTTGCCGTGTAGGCTTCTATTTGGCTGCTCTTTGAGTACTTTCGTCCCGGCCAAAGGACTCATCAGAAAGTTCCTAACACCTTGAACACAACTGTGTAAAAAACTACAGAACAAAGTTATCCAGCATAATTATGTGTAGAAAAATATGGTGCAAGTTACTATTATTAAGAAATATCATCTTAAGAATGTACTTACAATTCAATTCCGTGAATTACGTGTGCCTTATACGAAGCCGAAGAATATCTGTCTGGTGCTATGACGGTCCGATGTTCGTGCGATCACTTCAGCGGCTACCGAGATACTGGCATCAGGAAACAAGATGGCTGCCATCGACTTGATATGTAATATGCCTCTGTTTCGCAATTCAATTCCGAGAATTACGTTTGCCGTATGCGAAGCCGAAGAATATCTGTCTGGTGTTATGAGGGTCCGATGTTCGTGCGATCACTTCAGCGGCTACCGAGATACTGGCATCAGGAAACAAGATGGCTGACATCCACTCAATGTGTTAATAGGTCTATGTTTCACCTTAAGTGGTGGTGAGTCACAATTCCCTATTTCACAATATTACTTACACTAAAGTAAAAACATCAGTACGATAGTAGGAGTGTTTAAGAAGTATTAGTTTAGTAAGATATATAGAGATGTAGGAGGAAAAAGATAAATAGAGGTATAGAAAAAAGAGTAAGGAAGAAGAGGAATTGTTTATATGTTAAAGTAATGAGGACATGCTTCTACAATACTAGATAGATATTACTACAATAGGTGTTACAAATCAAATCTACCATTTATAATCTTGTGTTATAAATATATTAGCCAGATAATCATGTGTAATCTGCTAATTTCTGTCCAAGTGCATCTGATGTACTTTTGTCATGTACAGACAATTATACATCAGAACAGCACTATGCATGCATTGTCGTCCAATTATCTAACCGTATGTAAGCTGTATCTAGGTTAAGGCATAAAAAGTTACATTAAGAAGTTGGGATTATATATTACCAATATGGATGGATATGTGATCCGTCATGTTGTACCTAACGTATGGTAATATCTGTATAATTGTGTGGTTTTTGGAAGAAGAGTTCACTTATCATGACAGTTCTAACACATTTACCTGTGAAATGGTTATGCCGCATGTTTCCTAATAAGGTAACCACTGAAAGCAGTACGACCAGGTCGATTTATGAAAAAACCCCAAAAAAGATAGACCAACCATTATCCCTAATAGCAGCTAGTTCCAGATAATCATGTGTTATCTGCCTAACTAATGGGCGGGGCGGAAGAGGGTATTTCGCATTACTATGCTGTATAGATAAGCAAATTCATCAAGTAATTAGTAGTGGAAAACGAAAATAGGAAAAAATTAGTAGTTACAAGTGATAGAAGTAGGATTTTCATCAGGTTATTAGTAGTAAAAAGAAAAATAGGAAAATGTAGTAGTTATAAGAGTAGAAGTAGGAGTTATTAGTTTATAAATATAGATTAAATCAGGTTATTGGTAGTGAAGGGATGTAAATAAAATATATAAAAAAATTTTAAAATATAAATGCAAATATAAACATAAATAATTACATAAAATATAAACATAAAAATAAATAAAAACTAAAATAATAACAAAAATATAAACAAAATATAAAAATAAAAATATAAACATAAATACATATACATATAAATAATAATAATAATAAATACCTGTACACATAAATAAAAATATAAATATATAAGAATATAAACTATAAATACAAATGCAATTATAAAACATAACAAAAATATAAAAAATAGAAACATAAATATAAATAAAAAATATAAATATATAAAAATATAAAATATAAATAAAAACATAAATAATAACATGAATATAAACATAAATGATAACAAAAATATAAACAAAATATAAAAACAAAAATATAAACATTAATATAAGCATAAATATAAACATAAACATAAATACATATACATATAAATAATAATAAATATATGTACATAGAAATAAAAATATAAATATATAATAATATAAAATATTAAATACAAATGCAATTATAAACATAACAAAAAATATAAAAAATTGAAACATAAATATAATTACAAATACAAATAAAAATAAAAAATATAAATATATAAACATAAAAATATAAAATATAAACATAAATAATAGCATAAAATATAAACATGAAAATAAATATAAATATAAACATAAATATAAATTAAAAGCCTAAATATAAACCTAAACAAATATAAGTATAAATACACAAGCACACATGCGTACACATAAACGCTCATACGCGCATATGCACACACGCGCGCATATGTAAATACAAAAACCTGCACACGTATGCGCACATGTACATGCAAGAAGTTCACATGCACACAAACACACATGTGAAAACGTAAAAAAGGAAAAACAACCTGACATCAGTAGAGAAAAAAGGGGGGTTTGTCTATTTATGTCGGTGGACACAACTAAAAAAAGGAACAACACCTTACTATTCCCCTAAGTTGCCGTGTAGGCTTCTATTTGGCTGCTCTTTGAGTACTTTCGTCCCGGCCAAAGGACTCATCAGAAAGTTCCTAACACCTTGAACACAACTGTGTAAAAAACTACAGAACAAAGTTATCCAGCATAATTATGTGTAGAAAAATATGGTGCAAGTTACTATTATTAAGAAATATCATCTTAAGAATGTACTTACAATTCAATTCCGTGAATTACGTGTGCCTTATACGAAGCCGAAGAATATCTGTCTGGTGCTATGACGGTCCGATGTTCGTGCGATCACTTCAGCGGCTACCGAGATACTGGCATCAGGAAACAAGATGGCTGCCATCGACTTGATATGTAATATGCCTCTGTTTCGCAATTCAATTCCGAGAATTACGTTTGCCGTATGCGAAGCCGAAGAATATCTGTCTGGTGTTATGAGGGTCCGATGTTCGTGCGATCACTTCAGCGGCTACCGAGATACTGGCATCAGGAAACAAGATGGCTGACATCCACTCAATGTGTTAATAGGTCTATGTTTCACCTTAAGTGGTGGTGAGTCACAATTCCCTATTTCACAATATTACTTACACTAAAGTAAAAACATCAGTACGATAGTAGGAGTGTTTAAGAAGTATTAGTTTAGTAAGATATATAGAGATGTAGGAGGAAAAAGATAAATAGAGGTATAGAAAAAAGAGTAAGGAAGAAGAGGAATTGTTTATATGTTAAAGTAATGAGGACATGCTTCTACAATACTAGATAGATATTACTACAATAGGTGTTACAAATCAAATCTACCATTTATAATCTTGTGTTATAAATATATTAGCCAGATAATCATGTGTAATCTGCTAATTTCTGTCCAAGTGCATCTGATGTACTTTTGTCATGTACAGACAATTATACATCAGAACAGCACTATGCATGCATTGTCGTCCAATTATCTAACCGTATGTAAGCTGTATCTAGGTTAAGGCATAAAAAGTTACATTAAGAAGTTGGGATTATATATTACCAATATGGATGGATATGTGATCCGTCATGTTGTACCTAACGTATGGTAATATCTGTATAATTGTGTGGTTTTTGGAAGAAGAGTTCACTTATCATGACAGTTCTAACACATTTACCTGTGAAATGGTTATGCCGCATGTTTCCTAATAAGGTAACCACTGAAAGCAGTACGACCAGGTCGATTTATGAAAAAACCCCAAAAAAGATAGACCAACCATTATCCCTAATAGCAGCTAGTTCCAGATAATCATGTGTTATCTGCCTAACTAATGGGCGGGGCGGAAAGAGGGTATTTCGCATTACTATGCTGTATAGATAAGCAAATTCATCAAGTAATTAGTAGTGGAAAACGAAAATAGGAAAAAATTAGTAGTTACAAGTGATAGAAGTAGGATTTTCATCAGGTTATTAGTAGTAAAAAGAAAAATAGGAAAATGTAGTAGTTATAAGAGTAGAAGTAGGAGTTATTAGTTTATAAATATAGATTAAATCAGGTTATTGGTAGTGAAGGGATGTAAATAAAATATATAAAAAAATTTTAAAATATAAATGCAAATATAAACATAAATAATTACATAAAATATAAACATAAAAATAAATAAAAACTAAAATAATAACAAAAATATAAACAAAATATAAAAATAAAAATATAAACATAAATACATATACATATAAATAATAATAATAATAAATACCTGTACACATAAATAAAAATATAAATATATAAGAATATAAACTATAAATACAAATGCAATTATAAAACATAACAAAAATATAAAAAATAGAAACATAAATATAAATAAAAAATATAAATATATAAAAATATAAAATATAAATAAAAACATAAATAATAACATGAATATAAACATAAATGATAACAAAAATATAAACAAAATATAAAAACAAAAATATAAACATTAATATAAGCATAAATATAAACATAAACATAAATACATATACATATAAATAATAATAAATATATGTACATAGAAATAAAAATATAAATATATAATAATATAAATATTAAATACAAATGCAATTATAAACATAACAAAAAATATAAAAAATTGAAACATAAATATAATTACAAATACAAATAAAAATAAAAAATATAAATATATAAACATAAAAATATAAAATATAAACATAAATAATAGCATAAAATATAAACATGAAAATAAATATAAATATAAACATAAATATAAATTAAAAGCCTAAATATAAACCTAAACAAATATAAGTATAAATACACAAGCACACATGCGTACACATAAACGCTCATACGCGCATATGCACACACGCGCGCATATGTAAATACAAAAACCTGCACACGTATGCGCACATGTACATGCAAGAAGTTCACATGCACACAAACACACATGTGAAAACGTAAAAAAGGAAAAACAACCTGACATCAGTAGAGAAAAAAGGGGGGTTTGTCTATTTATGTCGGTGGACACAACTAAAAAAAGGAACAACACCTTACTATTCCCCTAAGTTGCCGTGTAGGCTTCTATTTGGCTGCTCTTTGAGTACTTTCGTCCCGGCCAAAGGACTCATCAGAAAGTTCCTAACACCTTGAACACAACTGTGTAAAAAACTACAGAACAAAGTTATCCAGCATAATTATGTGTAGAAAAATATGGTGCAAGTTACTATTATTAAGAAATATCATCTTAAGAATGTACTTACAATTCAATTCCGTGAATTACGTGTGCCTTATACGAAGCCGAAGAATATCTGTCTGGTGCTATGACGGTCCGATGTTCGTGCGATCACTTCAGCGGCTACCGAGATACTGGCATCAGGAAACAAGATGGCTGCCATCGACTTGATATGTAATATGCCTCTGTTTCGCAATTCAATTCCGAGAATTACGTTTGCCGTATGCGAAGCCGAAGAATATCTGTCTGGTGTTATGAGGGTCCGATGTTCGTGCGATCACTTCAGCGGCTACCGAGATACTGGCATCAGGAAACAAGATGGCTGACATCCACTCAATGTGTTAATAGGTCTATGTTTCACCTTAAGTGGTGGTGAGTCACAATTCCCTATTTCACAATATTACTTACACTAAAGTAAAAACATCAGTACGATAGTAGGAGTGTTTAAGAAGTATTAGTTTAGTAAGATATATAGAGATGTAGGAGGAAAAAGATAAATAGAGGTATAGAAAAAAGAGTAAGGAAGAAGAGGAATTGTTTATATGTTAAAGTAATGAGGACATGCTTCTACAATACTAGATAGATATTACTACAATAGGTGTTACAAATCAAATCTACCATTTATAATCTTGTGTTATAAATATATTAGCCAGATAATCATGTGTAATCTGCTAATTTCTGTCCAAGTGCATCTGATGTACTTTTGTCATGTACAGACAATTATACATCAGAACAGCACTATGCATGCATTGTCGTCCAATTATCTAACCGTATGTAAGCTGTATCTAGGTTAAGGCATAAAAAGTTACATTAAGAAGTTGGGATTATATATTACCAATATGGATGGATATGTGATCCGTCATGTTGTACCTAACGTATGGTAATATCTGTATAATTGTGTGGTTTTTGGAAGAAGAGTTCACTTATCATGACAGTTCTAACACATTTACCTGTGAAATGGTTATGCCGCATGTTTCCTAATAAGGTAACCACTGAAAGCAGTACGACCAGGTCGATTTATGAAAAAACCCCAAAAAAGATAGACCAACCATTATCCCTAATAGCAGCTAGTTCCAGATAATCATGTGTTATCTGCCTAACTAATGGGCGGGGCGGAAAGAGGGTATTTCGCATTACTATGCTGTATAGATAAGCAAATTCATCAAGTAATTAGTAGTGGAAAACGAAAATAGGAAAAAATTAGTAGTTACAAGTGATAGAAGTAGGATTTTCATCAGGTTATTAGTAGTAAAAAGAAAAATAGGAAAATGTAGTAGTTATAAGAGTAGAAGTAGGAGTTATTAGTTTATAAATATAGATTAAATCAGGTTATTGGTAGTGAAGGGATGTAAATAAAATATATAAAAAAATTTTAAAATATAAATGCAAATATAAACATAAATAATTACATAAAATATAAACATAAAAATAAATAAAAACTAAAATAATAACAAAAATATAAACAAAATATAAAAATAAAAATATAAACATAAATACATATACATATAAATAATAATAATAATAAATACCTGTACACATAAATAAAAATATAAATATATAAGAATATAAACTATAAATACAAATGCAATTATAAAACATAACAAAAATATAAAAAATAGAAACATAAATATAAATAAAAAATATAAATATATAAAAATATAAAATATAAATAAAAACATAAATAATAACATGAATATAAACATAAATGATAACAAAAATATAAACAAAATATAAAAACAAAAATATAAACATTAATATAAGCATAAATATAAACATAAGCATAAATACATATACATATAAATAATAATAAATATATGTACATAGAAATAAAAATATAAATATATAATAATATAAAATATTAAATACAAATGCAATTATAAACATAACAAAAAATATAAAAAATTGAAACATAAATATAATTACAAATACAAATAAAAATAAAAAATATAAATATATAAACATAAAAATATAAAATATAAACATAAATAATAGCATAAAATATAAACATGAAAATAAATATAAATATAAACATAAATATAAATTAAAAGCCTAAATATAAACCTAAACAAATATAAGTATAAATACACAAGCACACATGCGTACACATAAACGCTCATACGCGCATATGCACACACGCGCGCATATGTAAATACAAAAACCTGCACACGTATGCGCACATGTACATGCAAGAAGTTCACATGCACACAAACACACATGTGAAAACGTAAAAAAGGAAAAACAACCTGACATCAGTAGAGAAAAAAGGGGGGTTTGTCTATTTATGTCGGTGGACACAACTAAAAAAAGGAACAACACCTTACTATTCCCCTAAGTTGCCGTGTAGGCTTCTATTTGGCTGCTCTTTGAGTACTTTCGTCCCGGCCAAAGGACTCATCAGAAAGTTCCTAACACCTTGAACACAACTGTGTAAAAAACTACAGAACAAAGTTATCCAGCATAATTATGTGTAGAAAAATATGGTGCAAGTTACTATTATTAAGAAATATCATCTTAAGAATGTACTTACAATTCAATTCCGTGAATTACGTGTGCCTTATACGAAGCCGAAGAATATCTGTCTGGTGCTATGACGGTCCGATGTTCGTGCGATCACTTCAGCGGCTACCGAGATACTGGCATCAGGAAACAAGATGGCTGCCATCGACTTGATATGTAATATGCCTCTGTTTCGCAATTCAATTCCGAGAATAATCAGATTCATCGTGTTATTAGTAGTGAAAAAGGAAAATAGGAAAATGTTAGTAGTTATAAGTGATAGAAGTAGGAGTTATAAGTGATAGAATAGATATTAGGGGAAAAAGAAAATAGGAATAGGAGTAGGAGTTATTAGTTCATAAATATAGATTAAATCAGGCTATCGGTAGTGAAAATAAAATATAAATATATACAAATTTAAAATATAAATGTAAATATAAATATAAAAAATGACATAAAATATAAACATAAACATAAAAATAAATATAAATATAAACATAAATGATAGCAAAAATATAAAAAAATATGAAAACAAAAATATAAACATAAATACATATAAATAATAATAAATACATACATAATACATAAATACAATAATAAATAGAAATATAAATATAAATATATAAATATATAAATATATAAATATATAAAATACAAATACAAATGTAAATATAAAAATTAGAAAGATAAATATAAACACAAATACAAATATAAATAAAAAATATTAATATATAAAAATATATAATATAAACATAAATAATAATATAAAAATAAATATAAACATAAACATAAATATAAATAAAAAAACCTAAATATAAACCTAAACTAATATAAGTATAAATACACAAGCATACATGCGTACACATAAACGCTCATAAGTGCATACGCACACATGTATGTGAACACAAAAACCCACACACATATGCGCACATGCACATGCAAGAAGTGAAGTGAAGTCAAGTTCATCGTGTTATTAGTAGTGAAAAAGGAAAATAGGAAAATGTTAGTAGTTATAAGTGATAGAAGTAGGAGTTATAAGTGATAGAATAGATAGTAGGGAAAAAGGAAAATAGGAGTTATAAGTGATAGAATAGATAGTAGGGAAAAAAGGAAAATAGGAATGGGAATAGGAGTAGGAGTTATTAGTTTATAAATATAGATTCAATCAGGCTATTGGTAGTGAAAATAAAAATATAAATATATACAAATTTAAAATATAAATGTAAATATAAACATAAATAATAACATAAAATATAAACATAAAAATAAATATAAATATAAATGATAACAAAAATATAAACAAAATATGAAAACAAAAATATAAACATAAATACATATAAATAATAATAAATACATACATAATACATAAATACAATACTAAATACAAATAGAAATATAAATATATAAATATATAAAAATATAAAATACAAATGTAAATATAAAGATTAGAAGGATAAATATAAACACAACTACAAATATAAATAAAAAATATTAATATATAAAAATATAAAATATAAACATAAACATAAATAATAATATAAAAATAAATATAAATATAAACATAAACATAAATATAAATAAAAAAACCTAAATATAAATATAAACCTAAAGTAATATAAGTATAAATACACAAGCATACATGCGTACACATAAACGCTCATAAGCGCATATGCACACATGTATGTAAACACAAAAACCCACACACATATGCGCACATGCACATGCAAGAAGTTCACATGCACACAAACACACATATGAAAACGTAAAAAAGGAAAAAGCAACCTAACATCAGTAGAGAAAAAAGGGGGTTTGTCTATATGTGTCGGTGGACACAACTAAAGAAAAGGAACAACACCTAACTAATCCCCTAAGTTGCCGTGTAGGCTTCTATTTGGCTGCTCTTTGAGTACTTTCGTCCCGGCCAAAGGACTCATCAGAAAGTTCCTAACACCTTGAACACAACTGTGTAAAAAACTATAAAACAAAGTTTCCAGGATAATTATGTGTAGAAAATAAGACAAAAGTTACTACACACCCATACATATATATACATATTACTACTTTCCTAAGAATGTACTTACAACTAAATTCCGAGAAGTACGTTTGCCGTATGCGAAGCCGAAAGAATATCCGTCTGGTGTTATGAGGATCCGATGTTCGTGCGATCACTTCAGCGGCTACCGAGATACTGGCATCAGGAAACAAGATGGCTGCAATCCACTCAATATGATAATAGGCCTCCGTTTCACCTTAAGTGGTGATGAGTCACAATTCCCTATTTCACAATATTACTTACACTAAAGCAAAAACATCAGTACGATAGTAAGAGTGTTTGAATAGTATTAGCTTAATAAGATATATAGAGATGTAGGAGGAAAAAGATAAGTAGAGGTATAGAAAAAGGGCAAGGAGATAGAGGTAAGAGATAGAGTAAGGAAATAGTGGATAGAGGATAGAGAGGATAGAGTAAGGAAATAGAGGTATAGAAAAAAGAGTATACTAGATAGATATTACTACAATACTAGATAGATATTACTACAATAGGTGTTACAATTCTAATCTACTATTTATAATCTTGTGTTATAAATTTTTAGCCAGATAATCATGTGTCATCTGCTAATATCTGTCCATGTGCCTCTGATGTACTTTTGTCATGTACAGACAATTGTACATCAGAACAGCACTATGCATGCATTGTCGTCCAATTCCCTAACCGTGTGTAAGCTGTATCTAGGATAAGGCATAAATAGTTACATTAAGAAGTTGGGATTATATTACCAATATGGGTGGATATGAGATCCGTCATGTTGTACCTAACGTATGGTAATATCTTTATAATTGTGTGGTTTTTGAAAGAAGAATTCATTTATCATGACAGATCTAACACATTTACTTGTGAAATGGTTATACCGCATGTTTCCTAATAAGGTAACCACTGAAAACAGTACGACCAGGTCGATTTATGAAAAAACCCAAAAAAGGATAGACCAACCATTATCCCTAATAGCAGCTAGTTCCAGATAATCATGTGTTATCTGTCTAACTAATGGGCGGGGCGGAATGAGGGTATTTTGCATAAATATGCTGTATAGATAGTCAAGTTCATCGTGTTATTAGTAGTGAAAAAGGAAAATAGGAAAATGTTAGTAGTTATAAGTGATAGAAGTAGGAGTTATAAGTGATAGAATAGATAGTAGGGAAAAAGGAAAATAGGAGTTATAAGTGATAGAATAGATAGTAGGGAAAAAAGGAAAATAGGAATGGGAATAGGAGTAGGAGTTATTAGTTTATAAATATAGATTCAATCAGGCTATTGGTAGTGAAAATAAAAATATAAATATATACAAATTTAAAATATAAATGTAAATATAAACATAAATAATAACATAAAATATAAACATAAAAATAAATATAAATATAAATGATAACAAAAATATAAACAAAATATGAAAACAAAAATATAAACATAAATACATATAAATAATAATAAATACATACATAATACATAAATACAATACTAAATACAAATAGAAATATAAATATATAAATATATAAAAATATAAAATACAAATGTAAATATAAAGATTAGAAGGATAAATATAAACACAACTACAAATATAAATAAAAAATATTAATATATAAAAATATAAAATATAAACATAAACATAAATAATAATATAAAAATAAATATAAATATAAACATAAACATAAATATAAATAAAAAAACCTAAATATAAATATAAACCTAAAGTAATATAAGTATAAATACACAAGCATACATGCGTACACATAAACGCTCATAAGCGCATATGCACACATGTATGTAAACACAAAAACCCACACACATATGCGCACATGCACATGCAAGAAGTTCACATGCACACAAACACACATATGAAAACGTAAAAAAGGAAAAAGCAACCTAACATCAGTAGAGAAAAAAGGGGGTTTGTCTATATGTGTCGGTGGACACAACTAAAGAAAAGGAACAACACCTAACTAATCCCCTAAGTTGCCGTGTAGGCTTCTATTTGGCTGCTCTTTGAGTACTTTCGTCCCGGCCAAAGGACTCATCAGAAAGTTCCTAACACCTTGAACACAACTGTGTAAAAAACTATAAAACAAAGTTTCCAGGATAATTATGTGTAGAAAATAAGACAAAAGTTACTACACACCCATACATATATATACATATTACTACTTTCCTAAGAATGTACTTACAACTAAATTCCGAGAAGTACGTTTGCCGTATGCGAAGCCGAAAGAATATCCGTCTGGTGTTATGAGGATCCGATGTTCGTGCGATCACTTCAGCGGCTACCGAGATACTGGCATCAGGAAACAAGATGGCTGCAATCCACTCAATATGATAATAGGCCTCCGTTTCACCTTAAGTGGTGATGAGTCACAATTCCCTATTTCACAATATTACTTACACTAAAGCAAAAACATCAGTACGATAGTAAGAGTGTTTGAATAGTATTAGCTTAATAAGATATATAGAGATGTAGGAGGAAAAAGATAAGTAGAGGTATAGAAAAAGGGCAAGGAGATAGAGGTAAGAGATAGAGTAAGGAAATAGTGGATAGAGGATAGAGAGGATAGAGTAAGGAAATAGAGGTATAGAAAAAAGAGTATACTAGATAGATATTACTACAATACTAGATAGATATTACTACAATAGGTGTTACAATTCTAATCTACTATTTATAATCTTGTGTTATAAATTTTTAGCCAGATAATCATGTGTCATCTGCTAATATCTGTCCATGTGCCTCTGATGTACTTTTGTCATGTACAGACAATTGTACATCAGAACAGCACTATGCATGCATTGTCGTCCAATTCCCTAACCGTGTGTAAGCTGTATCTAGGATAAGGCATAAATAGTTACATTAAGAAGTTGGGATTATATTACCAATATGGGTGGATATGAGATCCGTCATGTTGTACCTAACGTATGGTAATATCTTTATAATTGTGTGGTTTTTGAAAGAAGAATTCATTTATCATGACAGATCTAACACATTTACTTGTGAAATGGTTATACCGCATGTTTCCTAATAAGGTAACCACTGAAAACAGTACGACCAGGTCGATTTATGAAAAAACCCAAAAAAGGATAGACCAACCATTATCCCTAATAGCAGCTAGTTCCAGATAATCATGTGTTATCTGTCTAACTAATGGGCGGGGCGGAATGAGGGTATTTTGCATAAATATGCTGTATAGATAGTCAAGTTCATCGTGTTATTAGTAGTGAAAAAGGAAAATAGGAAAATGTTAGTAGTTATAAGTGATAGAAGTAGGAGTTATAAGTGATAGAATAGATAGTAGGGAAAAAGGAAAATAGGAGTTATAAGTGATAGAATAGATAGTAGGGAAAAAAGGAAAATAGGAATGGGAATAGGAGTAGGAGTTATTAGTTTATAAATATAGATTCAATCAGGCTATTGGTAGTGAAAATAAAAATATAAATATATACAAATTTAAAATATAAATGTAAATATAAACATAAATAATAACATAAAATATAAACATAAAAATAAATATAAATATAAATGATAACAAAAATATAAACAAAATATGAAAACAAAAATATAAACATAAATACATATAAATAATAATAAATACATACATAATACATAAATACAATACTAAATACAAATAGAAATATAAATATATAAATATATAAAAATATAAAATACAAATGTAAATATAAAGATTAGAAGGATAAATATAAACACAACTACAAATATAAATAAAAAATATTAATATATAAAAATATAAAATATAAACATAAACATAAATAATAATATAAAAATAGTCAAGTTCATCGTGTTATTAGTAGTGAAAAAGGAAAATAGGAAAATGTTAGTAGTTATAAGTGATAGAAGTAGGAGTTATAAGTGATAGAATAGATAGTAGGGAAAAAGGAAAATAGGAGTTATAAGTGATAGAATAGATAGTAGGGAAAAAAGGAAAATAGGAATGGGAATAGGAGTAGGAGTTATTAGTTTATAAATATAGATTCAATCAGGCTATTGGTAGTGAAAATAAAAATATAAATATATACAAATTTAAAATATAAATGTAAATATAAACATAAATAATAACATAAAATATAAACATAAAAATAAATATAAATATAAATGATAACAAAAATATAAACAAAATATGAAAACAAAAATATAAACATAAATACATATAAATAATAATAAATACATACATAATACATAAATACAATACTAAATACAAATAGAAATATAAATATATAAATATATAAAAATATAAAATACAAATGTAAATATAAAGATTAGAAGGATAAATATAAACACAACTACAAATATAAATAAAAAATATTAATATATAAAAATATAAAATATAAACATAAACATAAATAATAATATAAAAATAAATATAAATATAAACATAAACATAAATATAAATAAAAAAACCTAAATATAAATATAAACCTAAAGTAATATAAGTATAAATACACAAGCATACATGCGTACACATAAACGCTCATAAGCGCATATGCACACATGTATGTAAACACAAAAACCCACACACATATGCGCACATGCACATGCAAGAAGTTCACATGCACACAAACACACATATGAAAACGTAAAAAAGGAAAAAGCAACCTAACATCAGTAGAGAAAAAAGGGGGTTTGTCTATATGTGTCGGTGGACACAACTAAAGAAAAGGAACAACACCTAACTAATCCCCTAAGTTGCCGTGTAGGCTTCTATTTGGCTGCTCTTTGAGTACTTTCGTCCCGGCCAAAGGACTCATCAGAAAGTTCCTAACACCTTGAACACAACTGTGTAAAAAACTATAAAACAAAGTTTCCAGGATAATTATGTGTAGAAAATAAGACAAAAGTTACTACACACCCATACATATATATACATATTACTACTTTCCTAAGAATGTACTTACAACTAAATTCCGAGAAGTACGTTTGCCGTATGCGAAGCCGAAAGAATATCCGTCTGGTGTTATGAGGATCCGATGTTCGTGCGATCACTTCAGCGGCTACCGAGATACTGGCATCAGGAAACAAGATGGCTGCAATCCACTCAATATGATAATAGGCCTCCGTTTCACCTTAAGTGGTGATGAGTCACAATTCCCTATTTCACAATATTACTTACACTAAAGCAAAAACATCAGTACGATAGTAAGAGTGTTTGAATAGTATTAGCTTAATAAGATATATAGAGATGTAGGAGAAAAAAGATAAGTAGAGGTATAGAAAAAGGGCAAGGAGATAGAGGTAAGAGATAGAGTAAGGAAATAGTGGATAGAGGATAGAGAGGATAGAGTAAGGAAATAGAGGTATAGAAAAAAGAGTATACTAGATAGATATTACTACAATACTAGATAGATATTACTACAATAGGTGTTACAATTCTAATCTACTATTTATAATCTTGTGTTATAAATTTTTAGCCAGATAATCATGTGTCATCTGCTAATATCTGTCCATGTGCCTCTGATGTACTTTTGTCATGTACAGACAATTGTACATCAGAACAGCACTATGCATGCATTGTCGTCCAATTCCCTAACCGTGTGTAAGCTGTATCTAGGATAAGGCATAAATAGTTACATTAAGAAGTTGGGATTATATTACCAATATGGGTGGATATGAGATCCGTCATGTTGTACCTAACGTATGGTAATATCTTTATAATTGTGTGGTTTTTGAAAGAAGAATTCATTTATCATGACAGATCTAACACATTTACTTGTGAAATGGTTATACCGCATGTTTCCTAATAAGGTAACCACTGAAAACAGTACGACCAGGTCGATTTATGAAAAAACCCAAAAAAGGATAGACCAACCATTATCCCTAATAGCAGCTAGTTCCAGATAATCATGTGTTATCTGTCTAACTAATGGGCGGGGCGGAATGAGGGTATTTTGCAAGTTCATCGTGTTATTAGTAGTGAAAAAGGAAAATAGGAAAATGTTAGTAGTTATAAGTGATAGAAGTAGGAGTTATAAGTGATAGAATAGATAGTAGGGAAAAAGGAAAATAGGAGTTATAAGTGATAGAATAGATAGTAGGGAAAAAAGGAAAATAGGAATGGGAATAGGAGTAGGAGTTTTTAGTTTATAAATATAGATTTAATCAGGCTATTGGTAGTGAAAATAAAAATATAAATATATACAAATTTAAAATATAAATGTAAATATAAACATAAATAATAACATAAAATATAAACATAAAAATAAATATAAATATAAATGATAACAAAAATATAAACAAAATATGAAAACAAAAATATAAACATAAATACATATAAATAATAATAAATACATACATAATACATAAATACAATAATAAATACAAATAGAAATATAAATATATAAATATATAAAAATATAAAATACAAATACAAATGTAAATATAAAAATTAGAAAGATAAATATAAACACAACTACAAATATAAATAAAAAATATTAATATATAAAAATATAAAATATAAACATAAACATAAATAATAATATAAAAATAAATATAAATATAAACATAAACATAAACATAAATATAAAAACCTAAATATAAATATAAACCTAAACTAATATAAGTATAAATACACAAGCATACATGCGTACACATAAACGCTCATAAGCGCATATGCACACATGTATGTAAACACAAAAACCCACACACATATGCGCACATGCACATGCAAGAAGTTCACATGCACACAAACACACATATGAAAACGTAAAAAAGGAAAAAGCAACCTAACATCAGTAGAGAAAAAGGGGGTTTGTCTATATGTGTCGGTGGACACAACTAAAGAAAAGGAACAACACCTAACTAATCCCCTAAGTTGCCGTGTAGGCTTCTATTTGGCTGCTCTTTGAGTACTTTCGTCCCGGCCAAAGGACTCATCAGAAAGTTCCTAACACCTTGAACACAACTGTGTAAAAAACTATAAAACAAAGTTTCCAGGATAATTATGTGTAGAAAATAAGACAAAAGTTACTACACACCCATACATATATATACATATTACTACTTTCCTAAGAATGTACTTACAACTAAAATTCATCAAGTAATTAGTAGTGGAAAAACGAAAATAGGAAAAAATTAGTAGTTACAAGTGATAGAAGTAGGATTTTCATCAGGTTATTAGTAGTAAAAAAGAAAAATAGGAAAATGTAGTAGTTATAAGAGTAGAAGTAGGAGTTATTAGTTTATAAATATAGATTAAATCAGGTTATTGGTAGTGAAGGGATGTAAATAAAATATATAAAAAAATTTTAAAATATAAATGCAAATATAAACATAAATAATTACATAAAATATAAACATAAAAATAAATAAAAACAAAAATAATAACAAAAATATAAACAAAATATAAAAATAAAAATATAAACATAAATACATATACATATAAATAATAATAAATACCTGTACACATAAATAAAAATATAAATATATAAAAATATAAACTATAAATACAAATGCAATTATAAAACATAACAAACATATAAAAAATAGAAACATAAATATAAACACAAATACAAATATAAATAAAAAATATAAATATATAAAAATATAAATAAAAACATAAATAATAACATGAATATAAACATAAATGATAACAAAAATATAAACAAAATATAAAAACAAAAATATAAACATTAATATAAGCATAAATATAAACATAAACATAAATACATATAAATAATAATAAATATATGTACATAGAAATAAAAATATAAATATATAATAATATAAAATATTAAATACAAATGCAATTATAAACATAACAAAAAATATAAAAAATAGAAACATAAATATAATTACAAATACAAATAAAAATAAAAAATATAAATATATAAACATAAAAATATAAAATATAAATATAAACATAAATAATAGCATAAAATATAAACATGAAAATAAATATAAATATAAACATAAATATAAATTAAAAGCCTAAATATAAACCTAAACAAATATAAGTATAAATACACAAGCACACATGCGTACACATAAACGCTCATACGCGCATATGCACACACGCGCGCATATGTAAATACAAAAACCTGCACACGTATGCGCACATGTACATGCAAGAAGTTCACATGCACACAAACACACATGTGAAAACGTAAAAAAGGAAAAACAACCTGACATCAGTAGAGAAAAAAGGGGGGTTTGTCTATTTATGTCGGTGGACACAACTAAAAAAAGAAACAACACCTTACTATTCCCCTAAGCTGCCGTGTAGGCTTCTATTTGGCTGCTCTTTGAGTACTTTCGTCCCGGCCAAAGGACTCATCAGAAAGTTCCTAACACCTTGAACACAACTGTGTAAAAAACTATAGAACAAAGTTATCCAGCATAATTATGTGTAGAAAAATTATGGTGCAAGTTACTATTATAAAGAAATATGAGTATATATTTTCTTAAGAATTTACTTACAATTCAATTCCGAGAATTACGTTTGCTGTATGCGAAGCCGAAGAATATCTGTCTGGTGTTATGAGGGTCCGATGTTCGTGCGATCACTTCAGCGGCTACCGAGATACTGGCATCAGGAAACAAGATGGCTGACATCCACTCAATGTGTTAATAGGCCTATGTTTCACCTTAAGTGGTGGTGAGTCACAATTCCCTATTTCACAATATTACTTACACTAAAGCAAAAACATCAGTACGATAGTAGGAGTGTTTGAGAAGTATTAGTTTAGTAAGATATATAGAGATGTAGGAGGAAAAAGATAAATAGAGGTATAGAAAAAAGAGTAAGGAAGAAGAGGAATTGTTTATATGTTAAAGTAATGAGGACATGCTTCTACAATACTAGATAGATATTACTACAATAGGTGTTACAATTCAAATCTACCATTTATAATCTTGTGTTATAAATATATTAGCCAGATAATCATGTGTAATCTGCTAATTTCTGTCCAAGTGCATCTGATGTACTTTTGTCATGTACAGACAATTATACATCAGAACAGCACTATGCATGCATTGTCGTCCAATTCTCTAACCGTATGTAAGCTGTATCTAGGTTAAGGCATAAATAGTTACATTAAGAAGTTGGGATTATATATTACCAATATGGATGGATATGTGATCCGTCATGTTGTACCTAACGTATGGTAATATCTGTATAATTGTGTGGTTTTTGGAAGAAGAGTTCACTTATCATGGCAGTTCTAACACATTTACCTGTGAAATGGTTATACCGCATGTTTCCTAATAAGGTAACCACTGAAAGCAGTACGACCAGGTCGATTTATGAAAAAACCCCAAAAAAGATAGACCAACCATTATCCCTAATAGCAGCTAGTTCCAGATAATCATGTGTTATCTGCCTAACTAATGGGCGGGGCGGAAAGAGGGTATTTCGCATTACTATGCTGTATAGATAAGCAAATTCATCAAGTAATTAGTAGTGGAAAAACGAAAATAGGAAAAAATTAGTAGTTACAAGTGATAGAAGTAGGATTTTCATCAGGTTATTAGTAGTAAAAAAGAAAAATAGGAAAATGTAGTAGTTATAAGAGTAGAAGTAGGAGTTATTAGTTTATAAATATAGATTAAATCAGGTTATTGGTAGTGAAGGGATGTAAATAAAATATATAAAAAAATTTTAAAATATAAATGCAAATATAAACATAAATAATTACATAAAATATAAACATAAAAATAAATAAAAACAAAAATAATAACAAAAATATAAACAAAATATAAAAATAAAAATATAAACATAAATACATATACATATAAATAATAATAAATACCTGTACACATAAATAAAAATATAAATATATAAAAATATAAACTATAAATACAAATGCAATTATAAAACATAACAAAAATATAAAAAATAGAAACATAAATATAAACACAAATACAAATATAAATAAAAAATATAAATATATAAAAATATAAATAAAAACATAAATAATAACATGAATATAAACATAAATGATAACAAAAATATAAACAAAATATAAAAACAAAAATATAAACATTAATATAAGCATAAATATAAACATAAACATAAATACATATAAATAATAATAAATATATGTACATAGAAATAAAAATATAAATATATAATAATATAAAATATTAAATACAAATGCAATTATAAACATAACAAAAAATATAAAAAATAGAAACATAAATATAATTACAAATACAAATAAAAATAAAAAATATAAATATATAAACATAAAAATATAAAATATAAATATAAACATAAATAATAGCATAAAATATAAACATGAAAATAAATATAAATATAAACATAAATATAAATTAAAAGCCTAAATATAAACCTAAACAAATATAAGTATAAATACACAAGCACACATGCGTACACATAAACGCTCATACGCGCATATGCACACACGCGCGCATATGTAAATACAAAAACCTGCACACGTATGCGCACATGTACATGCAAGAAGTTCACATGCACACAAACACACATGTGAAAACGTAAAAAAGGAAAAACAACCTGACATCAGTAGAGAAAAAAGGGGGGTTTGTCTATTTATGTCGGTGGACACAACTAAAAAAAGAAACAACACCTTACTATTCCCCTAAGCTGCCGTGTAGGCTTCTATTTGGCTGCTCTTTGAGTACTTTCGTCCCGGCCAAAGGACTCATCAGAAAGTTCCTAACACCTTGAACACAACTGTGTAAAAAACTATAGAACAAAGTTATCCAGCATAATTATGTGTAGAAAAATTATGGTGCAAGTTACTATTATAAAGAAATATGAGTATATATTTTCTTAAGAATTTTCTTACAATTCAATTCCGAGAATTACGTTTGCTGTATGCGAAGCCGAAGAATATCTGTCTGGTGTTATGAGGGTCCGATGTTCGTGCGATCACTTCAGCGGCTACCGAGATACTGGCATCAGGAAACAAGATGGCTGACATCCACTCAATGTGTTAATAGGCCTATGTTTCACCTTAAGTGGTGGTGAGTCACAATTCCCTATTTCACAATATTACTTACACTAAAGCAAAAACATCAGTACGATAGTAGGAGTGTTTGAGAAGTATTAGTTTAGTAAGATATATAGAGATGTAGGAGGAAAAAGATAAATAGAGGTATAGAAAAAAGAGTAAGGAAGAAGAGGAATTGTTTATATGTTAAAGTAATGAGGACATGCTTCTACAATACTAGATAGATATTACTACAATAGGTGTTACAATTCAAATCTACCATTTATAATCTTGTGTTATAAATATATTAGCCAGATAATCATGTGTAATCTGCTAATTTCTGTCCAAGTGCATCTGATGTACTTTTGTCATGTACAGACAATTATACATCAGAACAGCACTATGCATGCATTGTCGTCCAATTCTCTAACCGTATGTAAGCTGTATCTAGGTTAAGGCATAAATAGTTACATTAAGAAGTTGGGATTATATATTACCAATATGGATGGATATGTGATCCGTCATGTTGTACCTAACGTATGGTAATATCTGTATAATTGTGTGGTTTTTGGAAGAAGAGTTCACTTATCATGGCAGTTCTAACACATTTACCTGTGAAATGGTTATACCGCATGTTTCCTAATAAGGTAACCACTGAAAGCAGTACGACCAGGTCGATTTATGAAAAAACCCCAAAAAAGATAGACCAACCATTATCCCTAATAGCAGCTAGTTCCAGATAATCATGTGTTATCTGCCTAACTAATGGGCGGGGCGGAAAGAGGGTATTTCGCATTACTATGCTGTATAGATAAGCAAATTCATCAAGTAATTAGTAGTGGAAAAACGAAAATAGGAAAAAATTAGTAGTTACAAGTGATAGAAGTAGGATTTTCATCAGGTTATTAGTAGTAAAAAAGAAAAATAGGAAAATGTAGTAGTTATTAGAGTAGAAGTAGGAGTTATTAGTTTATAAATATAGATTAAATCAGGTTATTGGTAGTGAAGGGATGTAAATAAAATATATAAAAAAATTTTAAAATATAAATGCAAATATAAACATAAATAATTACATAAAATATAAACATAAAAATAAATAAAAACAAAAATAATAACAAAAATATAAACAAAATATAAAAATAAAAATATAAACATAAATACATATACATATAAATAATAATAAATACCTGTACACATAAATAAAAATATAAATATATAAAAATATAAACTATAAATACAAATGCAATTATAAAACATAACAAAAATATAAAAAATAGAAACATAAATATAAACACAAATACAAATATAAATAAAAAATATAAATATATAAAAATATAAATAAAAACATAAATAATAACATGAATATAAACATAAATGATAACAAAAATATAAACAAAATATAAAAACAAAAATATAAACATTAATATAAGCATAAATATAAACATAAACATAAATACATATAAATAATAATAAATATATGTACATAGAAATAAAAATATAAATATATAATAATATAAAATATTAAATACAAATGCAATTATAAACATAACAAAAAATATAAAAAATAGAAACATAAATATAATTACAAATACAAATAAAAATAAAAAATATAAATATATAAACATAAAAATATAAAATATAAATATAAACATAAATAATAGCATAAAATATAAACATGAAAATAAATATAAACATAAATATAAATTAAAAGCCTAAATATAAACCTAAACAAATATAAGTATAAATACACAAGCACACATGCGTACACATAAACGCTCATACGCGCATATGCACACACGCGCGCATATGTAAATACAAAAACCTGCACACGTATGCGCACATGTACATGCAAGAAGTTCACATGCACACAAACACACATGTGAAAACGTAAAAAAGGAAAAACAACCTGACATCAGTAGAGAAAAAAGGGGGGTTTGTCTATTTATGTCGGTGGACACAACTAAAAAAAGAAACAACACCTTACTATTCCCCTAAGCTGCCGTGTAGGCTTCTATTTGGCTGCTCTTTGAGTACTTTCGTCCCGGCCAAAGGACTCATCAGAAAGTTCCTAACACCTTGAACACAACTGTGTAAAAAACTATAGAACAAAGTTATCCAGCATAATTATGTGTAGAAAAATTATGGTGCAAGTTACTATTATAAAGAAATATGAGTATATATTTTCTTAAGAATTTACTTACAATTCAATTCCGAGAATTACGTTTGCTGTATGCGAAGCCGAAGAATATCTGTCTGGTGTTATGAGGGTCCGATGTTCGTGCGATCACTTCAGCGGCTACCGAGATACTGGCATCAGGAAACAAGATGGCTGACATCCACTCAATGTGTTAATAGGCCTATGTTTCACCTTAAGTGGTGGTGAGTCACAATTCCCTATTTCACAATATTACTTACACTAAAGCAAAAACATCAGTACGATAGTAGGAGTGTTTGAGAAGTATTAGTTTAGTAAGATATATAGAGATGTAGGAGGAAAAAGATAAATAGAGGTATAGAAAAAAGAGTAAGGAAGAAGAGGAATTGTTTATATGTTAAAGTAATGAGGACATGCTTCTACAATACTAGATAGATATTACTACAATAGGTGTTACAATTCAAATCTACCATTTATAATCTTGTGTTATAAATATATTAGCCAGATAATCATGTGTAATCTGCTAATTTCTGTCCAAGTGCATCTGATGTACTTTTGTCATGTACAGACAATTATACATCAGAACAGCACTATGCATGCATTGTCGTCCAATTCTCTAACCGTATGTAAGCTGTATCTAGGTTAAGGCATAAATAGTTACATTAAGAAGTTGGGATTATATATTACCAATATGGATGGATATGTGATCCGTCATGTTGTACCTAACGTATGGTAATATCTGTATAATTGTGTGGTTTTTGGAAGAAGAGTTCACTTATCATGGCAGTTCTAACACATTTACCTGTGAAATGGTTATACCGCATGTTTCCTAATAAGGTAACCACTGAAAGCAGTACGACCAGGTCGATTTATGAAAAAACCCCAAAAAAGATAGACCAACCATTATCCCTAATAGCAGCTAGTTCCAGATAATCATGTGTTATCTGCCTAACTAATGGGCGGGGCGGAAAGAGGGTATTTCGCATTACTATGCTGTATAGATAAGCAAATTCATCAAGTAATTAGTAGTGGAAAAACGAAAATAGGAAAAAATTAGTAGTTACAAGTGATAGAAGTAGGATTTTCATCAGGTTATTAGTAGTAAAAAAGAAAAATAGGAAAATGTAGTAGTTATAAGAGTAGAAGTAGGAGTTATTAGTTTATAAATATAGATTAAATCAGGTTATTGGTAGTGAAGGGATGTAAATAAAATATATAAAAAAATTTTAAAATATAAATGCAAATATAAACATAAATAATTACATAAAATATAAACATAAAAATAAATAAAAACAAAAATAATAACAAAAATATAAACAAAATATAAAAATAAAAATATAAACATAAATACATATACATATAAATAATAATAAATACCTGTACACATAAATAAAAATATAAATATATAAAAATATAAACTATAAATACAAATGCAATTATAAAACATAACAAAAATATAAAAAATAGAAACATAAATATAAACACAAATACAAATATAAATAAAAAATATAAATATATAAAAATATAAATAAAAACATAAATAATAACATGAATATAAACATAAATGATAACAAAAATATAAACAAAATATAAAAACAAAAATATAAACATTAATATAAGCATAAATATAAACATAAACATAAATACATATAAATAATAATAAATATATGTACATAGAAATAAAAATATAAATATATAATAATATAAAATATTAAATACAAATGCAATTATAAACATAACAAAAAATATAAAAAATAGAAACATAAATATAATTACAAATACAAATAAAAATAAAAAATATAAATATATAAACATAAAAATATAAAATATAAATATAAACATAAATAATAGTATAAAATATAAACATGAAAATAAATATAAATATAAACATAAATATAAATTAAAAGCCTAAATATAAACCTAAACAAATATAAGTATAAATACACAAGCACACATGCGTACACATAAACGCTCATACGCGCATATGCACACACGCGCGCATATGTAAATACAAAAACCTGCACACGTATGCGCACATGTACATGCAAGAAGTTCACATGCACACAAACACACATGTGAAAACGTAAAAAAGGAAAAACAACCTGACATCAGTAGAGAAAAAAGGGGGGTTTGTCTATTTATGTCGGTGGACACAACTAAAAAAAGAAACAACACCTTACTATTCCCCTAAGCTGCCGTGTAGGCTTCTATTTGGCTGCTCTTTGAGTACTTTCGTCCCGGCCAAAGGACTCATCAGAAAGTTCCTAACACCTTGAACACAACTGTGTAAAAAACTATAGAACAAAGTTATCCAGCATAATTATGTGTAGAAAAATTATGGTGCAAGTTACTATTATAAAGAAATATGAGTATATATTTTCTTAAGAATTTACTTACAATTCAATTCCGAGAATTACGTTTGCTGTATGCGAAGCCGAAGAATATCTGTCTGGTGTTATGAGGGTCCGATGTTCGTGCGATCACTTCAGCGGCTACCGAGATACTGGCATCAGGAAACAAGATGGCTGACATCCACTCAATGTGTTAATAGGCCTATGTTTCACCTTAAGTGGTGGTGAGTCACAATTCCCTATTTCACAATATTACTTACACTAAAGCAAAAACATCAGTACGATAGTAGGAGTGTTTGAGAAGTATTAGTTTAGTAAGATATATAGAGATGTAGGAGGAAAAAGATAAATAGAGGTATAGAAAAAAGAGTAAGGAAGAAGAGGAATTGTTTATATGTTAAAGTAATGAGGACATGCTTCTACAATACTAGATAGATATTACTACAATAGGTGTTACAATTCAAATCTACCATTTATAATCTTGTGTTATAAATATATTAGCCAGATAATCATGTGTAATCTGCTAATTTCTGTCCAAGTGCATCTGATGTACTTTTGTCATGTACAGACAATTATACATCAGAACAGCACTATGCATGCATTGTCGTCCAATTCTCTAACCGTATGTAAGCTGTATCTAGGTTAAGGCATAAATAGTTACATTAAGAAGTTGGGATTATATATTACCAATATGGATGGATATGTGATCCGTCATGTTGTACCTAACGTATGGTAATATCTGTATAATTGTGTGGTTTTTGGAAGAAGAGTTCACTTATCATGGCAGTTCTAACACATTTACCTGTGAAATGGTTATACCGCATGTTTCCTAATAAGGTAACCACTGAAAGCAGTACGACCAGGTCGATTTATGAAAAAACCCCAAAAAAGATAGACCAACCATTATCCCTAATAGCAGCTAGTTCCAGATAATCATGTGTTATCTGCCTAACTAATGGGCGGGGCGGAAAGAGGGTATTTCGCATTACTATGCTGTATAGATAAGCAAATTCATCAAGTAATTAGTAGTGGAAAAACGAAAATAGGAAAAAATTAGTAGTTACAAGTGATAGAAGTAGGATTTTCATCAGGTTATTAGTAGTAAAAAAGAAAAATAGGAAAATGTAGTAGTTATAAGAGTAGAAGTAGGAGTTATTAGTTTATAAATATAGATTAAATCAGGTTATTGGTAGTGAAGGGATGTAAATAAAATATATAAAAAAATTTTAAAATATAAATGCAAATATAAACATAAATAATTACATAAAATATAAACATAAAAATAAATAAAAACAAAAATAATAACAAAAATATAAACAAAATATAAAAATAAAAATATAAACATAAATACATATACATATAAATAATAATAAATACCTGTACACATAAATAAAAATATAAATATATAAAAATATAAACTATAAATACAAATGCAATTATAAAACATAACAAAAATATAAAAAATAGAAACATAAATATAAACACAAATACAAATATAAATAAAAAATATAAATATATAAAAATATAAATAAAAACATAAATAATAACATGAATATAAACATAAATGATAACAAAAATATAAACAAAATATAAAAACAAAAATATAAACATTAATATAAGCATAAATATAAACATAAACATAAATACATATAAATAATAATAAATATATGTACATAGAAATAAAAATATAAATATATAATAATATAAAATATTAAATACAAATGCAATTATAAACATAACAAAAAATATAAAAAATAGAAACATAAATATAATTACAAATACAAATAAAAATAAAAAATATAAATATATAAACATAAAAATATAAAATATAAATATAAACATAAATAATAGCATAAAATATAAACATGAAAATAAATATAAATATAAACATAAATATAAATTAAAAGCCTAAATATAAACCTAAACAAATATAAGTATAAATACACAAGCACACATGCGTACACATAAACGCTCATACGCGCATATGCACACACGCGCGCATATGTAAATACAAAAACCTGCACACGTATGCGCACATGTACATGCAAGAAGTTCACATGCACACAAACACACATGTGAAAACGTAAAAAAGGAAAAACAACCTGACATCAGTAGAGAAAAAAGGGGGGTTTGTCTATTTATGTCGGTGGACACAACTAAAAAAAGAAACAACACCTTACTATTCCCCTAAGCTGCCGTGTAGGCTTCTATTTGGCTGCTCTTTGAGTACTTTCGTCCCGGCCAAAGGACTCATCAGAAAGTTCCTAACACCTTGAACACAACTGTGTAAAAAACTATAGAACAAAGTTATCCAGCATAATTATGTGTAGAAAAATTATGGTGCAAGTTACTATTATAAAGAAATATGAGTATATATTTTCTTAAGAATTTTCTTACAATTCAATTCCGAGAATTACGTTTGCTGTATGCGAAGCCGAAGAATATCTGTCTGGTGTTATGAGGGTCCGATGTTCGTGCGATCACTTCAGCGGCTACCGAGATACTGGCATCAGGAAACAAGATGGCTGACATCCACTCAATGTGTTAATAGGCCTATGTTTCACCTTAAGTGGTGGTGAGTCACAATTCCCTATTTCACAATATTACTTACACTAAAGCAAAAACATCAGTACGATAGTAGGAGTGTTTGAGAAGTATTAGTTTAGTAAGATATATAGAGATGTAGGAGGAAAAAGATAAATAGAGGTATAGAAAAAAGAGTAAGGAAGAAGAGGAATTGTTTATATGTTAAAGTAATGAGGACATGCTTCTACAATACTAGATAGATATTACTACAATAGGTGTTACAATTCAAATCTACCATTTATAATCTTGTGTTATAAATATATTAGCCAGATAATCATGTGTAATCTGCTAATTTCTGTCCAAGTGCATCTGATGTACTTTTGTCATGTACAGACAATTATACATCAGAACAGCACTATGCATGCATTGTCGTCCAATTCTCTAACCGTATGTAAGCTGTATCTAGGTTAAGGCATAAATAGTTACATTAAGAAGTTGGGATTATATATTACCAATATGGATGGATATGTGATCCGTCATGTTGTACCTAACGTATGGTAATATCTGTATAATTGTGTGGTTTTTGGAAGAAGAGTTCACTTATCATGGCAGTTCTAACACATTTACCTGTGAAATGGTTATACCGCATGTTTTCTAATAAGGTAACCACTGAAAGCAGTACGACCAGGTCGATTTATGAAAAAACCCCAAAAAAGATAGACCAACCATTATCCCTAATAGCAGCTAGTTCCAGATAATCATGTGTTATCTGCCTAACTAATGGGCGGGGCGGAAAGAGGGTATTTCGCATTACTATGCTGTATAGATAAGCAAATTCATCAAGTAATTAGTAGTGGAAAAACGAAAATAGGAAAAAATTAGTAGTTACAAGTGATAGAAGTAGGATTTTCATCAGGTTATTAGTAGTAAAAAAGAAAAATAGGAAAATGTAGTAGTTATAAGAGTAGAAGTAGGAGTTATTAGTTTATAAATATAGATTAAATCAGGTTATTGGTAGTGAAGGGATGTAAATAAAATATATAAAAAAATTTTAAAATATAAATGCAAATATAAACATAAATAATTACATAAAATATAAACATAAAAATAAATAAAAACAAAAATAATAACAAAAATATAAACAAAATATAAAAATAAAAATATAAACATAAATACATATACATATAAATAATAATAAATACCTGTACACATAAATAAAAATATAAATATATAAAAATATAAACTATAAATACAAATGCAATTATAAAACATAACAAAAATATAAAAAATAGAAACATAAATATAAACACAAATACAAATATAAATAAAAAATATAAATATATAAAAATATAAATAAAAACATAAATAATAACATGAATATAAACATAAATGATAACAAAAATATAAACAAAATATAAAAACAAAAATATAAACATTAATATAAGCATAAATATAAACATAAACATAAATACATATAAATAATAATAAATATATGTACATAGAAATAAAAATATAAATATATAATAATATAAAATATTAAATACAAATGCAATTATAAACATAACAAAAAATATAAAAAATAGAAACATAAATATAATTACAAATACAAATAAAAATAAAAAATATAAATATATAAACATAAAAATATAAAATATAAATATAAACATAAATAATAGCATAAAATATAAACATGAAAATAAATATAAATATAAACATAAATATAAATTAAAAGCCTAAATATAAACCTAAACAAATATAAGTATAAATACACAAGCACACATGCGTACACATAAACGCTCATACGCGCATATGCACACACGCGCGCATATGTAAATACAAAAACCTGCACACGTATGCGCACATGTACATGCAAGAAGTTCACATGCACACAAACACACATGTGAAAACGTAAAAAAGGAAAAACAACCTGACATCAGTAGAGAAAAAAGGGGGGTTTGTCTATTTATGTCGGTGGACACAACTAAAAAAAGAAACAACACCTTACTATTCCCCTAAGCTGCCGTGTAGGCTTCTATTTGGCTGCTCTTTGAGTACTTTCGTCCCGGCCAAAGGACTCATCAGAAAGTTCCTAACACCTTGAACACAACTGTGTAAAAAACTATAGAACAAAGTTATCCAGCATAATTATGTGTAGAAAAATTATGGTGCAAGTTACTATTATAAAGAAATATGAGTATATATTTTCTTAAGAATTTACTTACAATTCAATTCCGAGAATTACGTTTGCTGTATGCGAAGCCGAAGAATATCTGTCTGGTGTTATGAGGGTCCGATGTTCGTGCGATCACTTCAGCGGCTACCGAGATACTGGCATCAGGAAACAAGATGGCTGACATCCACTCAATGTGTTAATAGGCCTATGTTTCACCTTAAGTGGTGGTGAGTCACAATTCCCTATTCCACAATATTACTTACACTAAAGCAAAAACATCAGTACGATAGTAGGAGTGTTTGAGAAGTATTAGTTTAGTAAGATATATAGAGATGTAGGAGGAAAAAGATAAATAGAGGTATAGAAAAAAGAGTAAGGAAGAAGAGGAATTGTTTATATGTTAAAGTAATGAGGACATGCTTCTACAATACTAGATAGATATTACTACAATAGGTGTTACAATTCAAATCTACCATTTATAATCTTGTGTTATAAATATATTAGCCAGATAATCATGTGTAATCTGCTAATTTCTGTCCAAGTGCATCTGATGTACTTTTGTCATGTACAGACAATTATACATCAGAACAGCACTATGCATGCATTGTCGTCCAATTCTCTAACCGTATGTAAGCTGTATCTAGGTTAAGGCATAAATAGTTACATTAAGAAGTTGGGATTATATATTACCAATATGGATGGATATGTGATCCGTCATGTTGTACCTAACGTATGGTAATATCTGTATAATTGTGTGGTTTTTGGAAGAAGAGTTCACTTATCATGGCAGTTCTAACACATTTACCTGTGAAATGGTTATACCGCATGTTTCCTAATAAGGTAACCACTGAAAGCAGTACGACCAGGTCGATTTATGAAAAAACCCCAAAAAAGATAGACCAACCATTATCCCTAATAGCAGCTAGTTCCAGATAATCATGTGTTATCTGCCTAACTAATGGGCGGGGCGGAAAGAGGGTATTTCGCATTACTATGCTGTATAGATAAGCAAATTCATCAAGTAATTAGTAGTGGAAAAACGAAAATAGGAAAAAATTAGTAGTTACAAGTGATAGAAGTAGGATTTTCATCAGGTTATTAGTAGTAAAAAAGAAAAATAGGAAAATGTAGTAGTTATAAGAGTAGAAGTAGGAGTTATTAGTTTATAAATATAGATTAAATCAGGTTATTGGTAGTGAAGGGATGTAAATAAAATATATAAAAAAAT